>CM042251.1:41717904-42360404 GCA_023566225.1 Romanogobio albipinnatus
AGTCTGGCTCACAATAGCTGGTATTTACTTTTGTAGATGTGCAACTGGGGAAAAAGGATCAATGCTGGACAAGATATTTACAAAATAATTGTAATTGTAAGGTTTTTTTGCATAAGATGCCCTTACTCAGTTGTCAACATGAACAGTGCAAAGAAGTATTTGTCTTCCTTTCCATTATAAATATCTATAAATCCTTCTGTAACAAAATGTGTACGGTATGTTTTTATATATTTTTAAAGATATGAAAAAATCATAATATATATTTTTCTTGTTTTAAGTTGGATGTATGCTTGAAAAATAATTTGGTCAATTATAACCTTAATTTAAGATAATATTATATGAGAAAAAGTATTAATATTTCATGCAATTAATTTGTTTTAAACAATATCAATTGCCAGTTTTGTCTTTATCAAGTCTTTATATTCACAAATATTAATAGCAAGCCTTTTACACATAATCTAAAATTATGCTTGCTTTCATAATAGAGTATGAGGCAAAACCTTGAATTCCTGTAGTATTTATGCAAAAGAGAAGCACATGTGTGAAATCGTGGAAGCAACTAAACGTTCTTTCAAACTCTCCTTTGAACCTTATCTTCTAGATGCCCTTTCTCAGATGCACAGATCACAAACCCCATCCCTTTGTTCCTCTTTTTAAGCCTTACCAATGTGCATCGGCCTTTCTCTTTCCCTATGCTCTGAGGCAAAAGGCAGGAATCTAATTGAATTTCAGGGCTTTTAATGTCTGCATCAGGATAATCAAAGCAAGCCAGTCTTGAGTTGTTTATCATAACCTTGGGAGCTTTAGCAAGGCCACGGTCATAGAGATAACCATTGTCCTGAGTTTAAAAAAAGGAAAAACTAACATTATTGCACAGGACCATGAGACTTAGTGTTAAAGCTTAGTCAATCAGAAATCATAATAAAAGTCTACATCTTTCTTCAAGTAAAGATGCTATATTTCTAAAATGATGGTTAATGTAAGAAAAATAAAACAAAATGTAGAGCATTGGTTCCTTCACAAGGTTACTGAGGGCACACATACAGTGAGGGAAATAAGTATTTGAACACCCTGCTATTTTGCAAGTTCTCCCACTTAGAAATCATGGAGGGGTCTGAAATTGTCATCGTAGGTGCATGTCCACTGTGAGAGACATAATCTAAAAAAAAAAATCCAGAAATCACAATATATGATTTTTTAACTATTTATTTGTATGATACAGCTGCAAATAAGTATTTGAACACCTTAGAAAATCAATGTTAATATTTGGTACAGTAGCCTTTGTTTGCAATTACAGAGGTCAAACGTTTCCTGTAGTTTTTCAGCAGGTTTGCACACACTGCAGGAGGGATTTTGGCCCACTCCTCCACACATATCTTCTCTAGATCAGTCAGGTTTCTGGCCTGTCGCTGAGAAACACAGAGTTTGAGCTCCCTCCAAAGATTCTCTATTGGGTTTAGGTCTGGAGACTGGCTAGGCCACGCCAGAGCCTTGATATGCTTCTTACAGAGCCACTCCTTGGTTATCCTGGCTGTGTGCTTCAGGTCATTGTCATGTTGGAAGACCCAGCCTCGACCCATCTTCAATGCTCTAACTGAGGGAAGGAGGTTGTTCCCCAAAATCTCGCAATACATGGCCCCAGTCATCCTCTCCTTAATACAGTTCAGTCGCCCTGTCCCGTGTGCAGAAAAACACCCCCAAAGCATGATGCTACCACCCCCATGCTTCACAGTAGGGATGGTGTTCTTAGGATGGTACTCATCATTCTTCTTCCTCCAAACACGTTTAGTGGAATTATGACCAAAAAGTTCTATTTTGGTCTCATTTTAAGCAGGGGAACCTTCTGTGCCATGCATGATTTCAAACCATGACGTCTTAGTGTATTACCAACAGTAACCTTGGAAACGGTGGTCCCAGCTCTTTTCAGGTCATTGACCAGCTCCTCCCGTGTAGTTCTGGGCTGATTTCTCACCTTTCTTAGGATCACTGAGACCGAACGAGGTGAGATCTTGCATGGAGCCCCAGTCCGAGGGAGATTGACAGTCATGTTTAGCTTCTTCCATTTTCTAATGATTGCTCCAACAGTGGACCTTTTTTCACCAAGCTGCTTGGCAATTTCCCCATAGCCCTTTCCAGCCTTGTTGAGGTGTACAATTTTGTCTCTAGTGTCTTTGGACAGCTCTTTGGTCTTGGCCATGTTAGTAGTTGGATTCTTACTGATTGTATGGGATGGACAGGTGTCTTTATGCAGCTAATGACCTCAAACAGGTGCATCTAATTTAGGATAATAAATGGAGTGGAGGTGGACATTTTAAAGGCAGACTAACAGGTTTTTGAGGGTCAGAATTCTAGCTGATAGACAGGTGTTCAAATACTTATTTGCAGCTGTATCATACAAATAAATAGTTAAAAAATCATATATTGTGATTTCTGGATTTTTTTTATAGATTTTGTCTCTCACAGGGGACATGTACCTACGATGACAATTTCAGACCCCTCCATGATTTCCAAGTGGGAGAACTTGCAAAATAGCAGGGTGTTCAAATACTTATTTTCCTCACTGTATCTTCTTCTCAAAGGTGATGCAAGTTATCTACTAACTGGAAACTGTAGCTTTCATCGAAAACCTAGATGGCTGCTGCGTGATAATCCAATGAGCATAAATGTAGCACACAAATATTGGTTAAAAATAATCTGTTTTTAACTAAACTGAATATTATGTATCAATATTTGTTTAATCATAATCATATTGAATCGCAATGCATTCTGGGTAGTGGTGCTGCTTTACAATTTGTCTAAAACGAAGGGCCAAATTTACTAACAGCTTGCACCAGCCAGGGCTCGACAATAAGGAATGGCCGATGGCCATTCGGGCAATTTGACAGAAATGTCACTTGGCTGATGTGCTGCATCTTCACAGAAGTTGATAATTTGCACATATTTTTAGGCCTTGCCAACTTAAATATTCAAGTGCAAGATGCTAAAGTACCCAGAACCAGGCATGTCACAGCGCGTGAATACTCTTTCACGTCTTCCTGAGCTTGAACATATTCACACAAAATTGTCAAAATTCCCATCTTGTCATTGTAAACAGTCGGTCCTAAGTGAACGTAAACTAGTGAGAAATAAGATGCAACATATATTGGATCTGTGCAACTCTTAAAGTGACAGTAGCCTAATACTGTCTTTTTTTTATATGTTAATCAAACAAAAGACAGAAAAAAAACGCTCACTGCTCATGACTGAATAACTAATAAGGGTTAATCTATATTTATAAAGTGAAGGCTATGCAATGATATTTTACATTTGATTACTATTTCTGTACCTGAAAATCTAGTTTAGACCAACATGAAAAACCTGAAAAGAACTGTTTATTTCATTTGTACACGTTTGTTCTGTTGTATTTATTTGTGTCATTGCTCGTAATTTGATTATTTGTTCTTATTTTATTACTGACTGTCATTAACAATATTTGAAATTTATATGAGTTAGGGGCCGTTCACATGTCACATCTTTATCTCTATCTCTATAAATATATCTAGTAGTAGAGCTACTGCAAGGGCTGGAAATCCATGCTGAAACTTCTTTGTCGTCGTGAAGAGCGCAGTTCATGGTTGCATAGCAATGACAGACCTTTAGAAAAAAGGAGAAAGTGGCGCGGCCGTGTTTTCCATGCTTTTTTAGACGTGACATGTGAACGCCCCCTTAGGCTAGTAGTTTTTGGTGTCATAACCTTATTTATTAAGGTTAAAAGGATCAAAAACAACAAAAACAATAACTAGGCCTATTTTATTTGACTGATTTATTACTTTTTTTGTGGTGGGGCCCAATCGGGTCAGTAGTAAAAATCCTTAGCATTGAGCCCGGTCCAGTGCAGACCCTCTTTTGGCATTAAAAAACGTCTCGAAGTAACCCTCGTTCCATAAACAGGATTTACTAAAGACATGCAGTGAAAAATTAGCGCTGAAAAGCGTGGACACAATAATTTTTGTGGCTGACCTTATTTGTAGGAGTTTCCCTTTCAGATGCAAAATTTATGAGAGAATATATTTAAATGAATCGTGCAAGGTCATTTATTAAGGTTTGCACTAGTCAATTTATTAGTACTTGCGCCATTGTTTACCTCGCCCCAAAAAAGCATCTCTTAAACCAGACACTAATTTGCGCAGCTCTTGGTAGATTGCATTGGTCATTATGGAAATGATCCGACTGCGTCTGTGTTCATTAATGTTGCGTCGTCAGTAGATCACGTGCAGAACATTCCTCTCCCATCTGCGCATTTTTGGAATTACGCTCTTTATTTTGCCCTGTTTAATAAATCTGGCCATAAGTATCTTAAGAGCAAACAACTTTAATTTGTTTACTGTTTGGAGCAACCTTCATGTCAGGAGCCCGCTTATGCCTGCCGTAAAGCACAGTCTCCATAGAGAGCCAACTAGGTTTTGGAAACTAAACAGATACATATGTTAAATATATATTTTATATATTATATCTGGTTGAAAACTGTCATTAAAATGTAAAGGATGTTGTTCTTTGTCCTTAATAATGCAAAAACAAATTGTTCTCTCAACAACCACCTTAAGAAAAGTGCGTAACAGCCGACAGAGAAGAATGGAGCAGAATTCAGAATAAAACCCCAGTTACCTTGGGGCCTGAAGCACAATTTGATTAAAAGTTTGTTTTTCTTCCCTCTCCTCAGTTACGGAGGGGCCGCGTCGATGCCGCACTGACAGTTAATTGGACTTGGCAGGGCCAGGAGTTCATTCGTCAGCATTGTGTGGGGTTTGCCAGAGAAGAACAGGACAATCAATGTCCCACAGGACGGCCAGTAATCAGTGCAACACTACCATGGAGTGCAGGGTTAAACATCAGGAGACTGCAGGTGCAGGAGGATCTGAGGCATACCGCTAATACTATAACCCCCACACCCCACCACCACCTACCTCAACAACATAATCAGCAAAGCACACCCAAGGACACAGCAGAGGCAAGGCATCATGGGGTAGTGCCCTAAGAACAAACACGTATTATCACAATTTAATGTACTTTTTACACTACCATGAACAACCTAAAATACCAAAACTCTCTCTCAGTTGGACAGATGTGGTTCTTCGGAAGTCATTTGATTCATCAAGGTCATTCCTAACCTGGTATGTATGTGAATTTGACAACTTTGAAGGCTCCCTTTAATCATAAACCGTGGCATAAATGCAAAATGTTGGTGCAATTTTACAGGAAACCCTTCAAAAAATGTATATATACTAAGACTAAAACTATTTTAAAAAAAATAAAATATTAGATAATGTTTGAAATGTTGCTTTGGGAATTAACTAAAAGTTGAAGTATGAAAATTACTCAAACTAAAACTGTAATAAAAATAAATTAAAGCTATATAGAGACATAAAAAAAAAACCTAATCTAAAATGATAATATAAAAAAACTAAAATAATAAATATTATAAATATATATTAAAATATATAAATATACTATAATAGTAAAAACTAGAATGTACATTTCCTGAAGAAAATGTGAGTGGTGTTTGCCGTACGCAACTACACTGACCCCTACACTGCTAGAATGTTTTTAGCAAGATGTTAACACGATTGGCAGGTTCCTAGCATGATGCTAACACAATTACCATGTTGCCAGCATGTTTTTAGCAAGATGCTCACACGATCAAAAGATCCAACCCCCATCTCTGTATTATATTCTAATGTTCTTGTTAAACAGTTGCTAGGGTACTCTGTTGTTGGCATCTGCCAATGATGACACTCCAAAGGCTGTTTGTCAGTATCAATGATATAAACCAACCCCAGTGCCTCTATGCCATTCAGATTTGAAGATATCCCTCTTTGGCTTTGGGTTGCTAGGGTGCTCCACAATGGTTGCAAGGGCGTGGCTAGGAAGTAGTGAAGACGATTCGTAATTAGCTGTTTGCTGTCCCGAGTCTATGACAAAGCTGAAGTTTTGTGTGGAAGAAGAATAAGTATGTGATGCTTTGTCTTTGGCAAGCACCACTAATAATACTAAAATAACACTGAGACACAAACATATAGCAAAACATTATTGCTTTACGTTTCTTTAAGACATCGTCCGAAAACATGAAAACATGTTCCTATTGGTAGAAAAACAACAGCTCAAACAGTAAGCATTACCAATAACTATTCTGATGAATTGGTTTGTCTCACTTTAAACCACTCCATTCGGTTTGATAATAACTGAAACCTGTATATTACCAAAGAATGTTTAAAAATATAAATATTTACTTGATACTGTACATCAAGGACGAACAGCTCAACATTTACAGTAGCTCTTTATTTGCATCCTGTTATGTTCCATCTTGTTCATTTCCATTGTGCAATAATTAAAGTTCAGTCAGGGCCACTTAAGTAAAAAACACATATACAAACTTTTAGTCAACTTTCAATTGGCATATTTTTCAAAAATGTACATTTGGCGATATGTTCTAAATTCCCCATCCTTTTCATGAGCTCCATGAAAAACCAAGACAGGGAAGAGCAGCAGATTCTGGGGACAACCTCCCATTTTTTTACCTGGGAGGGCAGCGAAATCCCCCATTTAGAACAGAATATGCATCAATGACAACAGAATGACATAGATAGAAAGTTAAACACAGTTTAAGGAGGAGCTGGGGTGGAGGTGGGTTGCAAAGCAGCGTGCAGCAGAAGCAGCCAAGCAGGCGGATTGAACTGAAGCTACGCTTAAGGCGCCCTGTTTGAGAGTTGCCAACTGAGTGCATAGGAATCGGATCAGCTGATACGGGTGGGGTTGGAATGTGTCCAATCTGCTGATAGCGGAGCTTGACTACATGGTCAGCCTGAACTAACGCACAATGCTTGATTTATAAAATAAATAAAAAAATGTAAGTGCCCAAGGTTTACCAGAACCTATTTCTAAAAGTGTGTTATGCATTTTATACTTTAAATTACGTGTGCATTTTCATTTTAGAGACGTTATAGTATTCAAAAGGTACTCTAATACAAAAGGTGCGGGAATGACCCAACAACATTACACATAAAGAATGCCTTTGATGACTACAGGTACCATTGAAATCAAGGCCTAGAGACTTGTGCGGGGGCATGTGTTCCATGGATCCCTTAAGTAGCTTGTGAGAGAATTCAGTTCCATTTCCTAACTTCACCTCATCACAACATGACCTCTAATGCCAAGAGCAATTTCTTCTCAGAGGGTGCAGAATTAACATCACAGCGAGTAAAGAGATCATCAAATGTAATGATCAATGAAATAAATTGAATCCTGTAGCGCTAAACTTCATAAACATGGAAATCAACCCCAAAATCAAATGTGACTCAGACTATGAAATGACCACAGCAGAGCCCGGTCCGGCATTAGTATGCTGCCAGCAGCTTGTGGTTACACTGTCATCACAACATTTTAGCTATTTTAGACCACACAAAGAAATGATAGAGCTTTATATTGTCCTCATTCAATTGTGCAACCTAAAGGCTGTTTAGACTACAGACAACATTCCAAAATCTGGCTTTACGTCCTTTGTGGATATATATTTGATGGTTATATCCAGTGAAAGGAGGCATAAGTGATGTCTGTGCAATCACAGGCGCTGCTATCATCTCTGGCACTCATCAAAATAGCTGGACTTTTTCTAAAAAGCCTTCATTCGAGAAAGCCGCTGACTATGTTCGGAGACAATATTCCTGTTATCAACAACGCACAATATGGAAATAATCATGGCAGAGAAATATGCAAGCTACAACAGGCCGTATGGGACATTACTCTAAAATTAATTGTGCTTGAATACAACAAAAGGCTGATGAAAAAAAATACTTTCCTGGTGGGATAGCAAAAATGCATTCAGTGCTGTACTAAACAATACCATAGGGGTAGTTTTGGGGAGCTTGTGTGTTTCTGTGTGTGTGTGTGAGAGACAGGCCTATAGAGAGGGCACAGGGTTTGGCCCATTACGGCTGGTCAATTAATAAGTGCAAACAGTAGGGAACAGTCACATGGTCACCTCATAGCCATTAAAAAGACTACCGCAGTGATTTATACAACCAATTTATATAAAAACACATCATCTATCAATGCTCTAATCACAAAGAAACACACACTCACCCACCATGAATCCTGAATGATTGGAGCAAACTCCCTACAAGTAGCTTTTATTTTGATTTTCAGTACCTGTTATATTTTCATTCTATACTCATCCTGAGAGTTTGAGGTCAGTCACAAACTGCATCCCCCAGTCCCTCGCTTTTAACAACAGAGACGCAACACCGGCCTAGGCTATGAGGCTCAAGGGGGTGAACTGTGTGTCTGCAAACACACACACACAAACACCTGGGCAGTGTTGATCCAAAGAGGGAGGTAGAGAGGTCACAGAGCGAAGCCCACTCCCTCGCCACCTCTCACAGCGTGCTTTGATTCTTCAAAGTCAGAGGAAAAGTCTGTATTGATGATCATTTTCCGAAAGCTGCAAGTTTGGACCGTGAGAAAGAGACGATGGCAGGCTTTTTAAGGAAACCCTGTGCGTAGCAAGCGATCACATTCATTCAGCTATATAATGAGGTATTCCACTGATTAAGTTTTGTTTTTCCTCCAGCACAGTATAAATGATTTGTGCTTACAGATGAGACAGATGAGTTGTCACCGTGTTTGGAATGCACAATTACTGTGAGTGATCAGGTTCTGGACTTTTCTGACACCTTTTTTTTAAATGCAGGCCACTAAACCAAACTCTAAAAAATATTGGATACTCCAAATCCTGGGTTGAACCTTTTGGGTCATTTTCTTGGGTTATTTTTTCAGTGTTTGGGTAGTTTTTATGTTAGCCAGCTCCTGGGTCAGACGTCACAACCCAGTTATAACTAATATGGTTGAGTTATTTATCGCAGGCTTTTTGCGTCTTCTACAGGAGAGAGCAGTTCTCAGCTCCGTCAAATTGGTGCATGTCTTTGGTAAAAAACAGGTTTATCTATAATTGTATCTATAAATTTTATGAAGGTGAGAAGGTGTCTTTAAATTTTATTTTTTTCTATAAATTTGTTATTGTGCTGTATATCGTGTGTCACGTCAGTCTTTTCACATAATATATAAATGCCTGATGCCTTGCATATTCCAAAAGATTTAAAAAAAAAAAAATGTTAAAATATGTCCTCAGAGCTGTTCACTGTTTGTTTATGGACAGGTTATGGAGTCAGTCACAGTATATTTCGGCTATGAGTGAAACGCACAGCAGCGGGCTGAAGTTAGAGGTTCCCCTGCTGATCATGATACATGAGTATGTAGTGTGAGATCAAGCAGCGTTACAGTGGAAGCAGGATAACAGAGACTGGCCAATTACACTTGAATCACTTCTAAATGTTTAATTGATATATTGATATAAAATATGCTATACTGTAAAATATGATTGAAAATAAAGGAACTATCATGCAAACCAGTGGTTGTGTACAGTATTTTAAAAGAGTTTAGTTAATCTTTAGTTAAGATTTAAGTTAATCTGTAAACATTAATTAATGTATGAGGTAAAAAAAAAAAAGCTAGTATTATAGCAAAAGTAAATCAACCCATCATGCTGGGTTAAAGAAACAACATAATTTGCTGGGTAAAATGAAACCAACATGTGTACCCAACGTACGTCGGACGTTGTTCTGTATACACTCGAAGCTGATAGGGCTCCCAGAAGTGATCCCAATTCGTCTGTGACTTCCGATGTGCGTGTCCGTTCCCGCCTTCAAGCAACGAGGGTTACATATGTAACCGAGATACATTTTTTAGGTTGCAGAGGAAGGACACTCATTAAAAGGCGAATGTATGACACCTGAACAACACACCTATATGTACTGTATATTCTATTCCAGCTTATACTCTTCTGGGAAGGTTTAGATTTAACAACATGGCTGAAAGGGCTTTCTTCATCCAAATTTTAAAGGTGCACTTCAGAAGATTTTATGGGTTAAAATTAACAAATGTTGAGCGAGAACATATTATTTGAACTTAAAACTGGGTTCATACTCTGGATCACTACTGTAAGCTTACTGCAATGATTTATATTTTAAGTCAACATCGGATTTGGAAGGAAATTTAAATTTAAATTTAAAAACGAGTTTGTGTGTCAACCACATATGGTGATAGAAAGCCCAAAGTTACACAGTACACATTTAAAGCCTCAATGAAACAGTAATGACAGATCTTTTTCCCATATTGTGACATACATCCGAGTGTAATGGTTAAAGGACCTTCAACATTTTGGTTGCCATTGAAGTCTATTGTGTGGTCTATTGTGTTTTCCTCAAAAACGTTATTTCTTTTTGACTGAAGAAAGAAAGACATGAACATCTTGGATGAGATGGGGTCAATTATCAGGAATTTTTCATTTTAAAGTAAACTACTCCTTTAAAGGTCCCATGGTGTGGATTTTTAAAATTATTTTATGTTTCCTGAGGTGTACTTATATTGTTAGTATGATTTTTACATCATAAAATGTCATAATTTAGAAATAAAAGTCATTTTTTCTATCCTGATATTAGCCCTCTGGCTTGAATTATCTGTTTCAAGGGGCAAATCTGCTGTGAGACTACAGTGTAAACGCCCACTGTTGTGATTGGCTGACATCTTTGCATTTGTCACGAGTCCCGCAGTCACGCCGACCCTCCACGTCTTCTTCCACCTTATTCTATGAACTTTGTAACATGTGGAACCCCTCTCGAATACTTTTACAATGTTTTTTTTACCATTACAGCTGAACGAATCGTTAAAGTGTTGATTATAGCATTATTTTTTTGATATTTTTCCATCACATGAAAGGCTGCAGTGATGAGCATTGAGCACACAGACTGTTGCTCACGTGAATGCAGTGATCTCGTCATTGCAACACTATTTCTCTCACAAAATTCTTTCACCACAATTAACAGCAAACACGACATCGACAGGAATACAGTAAGAGCGATCATTGTGCAGCATAACAGCGTCATTTGTTATAACGGCAGTTTGGGCAAGTGTGCAGATACACTCGCAATGTGTGATTGACAGCTCCGAACATTATAAAGAGAGTCTTCTTTGATCGCTAATCTAGCGTCTAATCACAATTGAAATAACAGATTTGTTTCATTCTACAAACAGAAACGGTGTGAAGTTGATAATTTAGTCACTGGCTTGATTCACTGATGCATAAACAGTATTAAACGATTTAGAAAGAAAGTCTGTGTGAACTTGAATGATTAGATACACTTTTCCCCGTATGACGACTGTGGCGAGCAGGGGTGGTAAAAGTACTCAAAAGTTATACTCAAGTAAAAGTATATATACCTAAATAAAAAATGACTCCAGTAAAAGTAGAAAGTCCTCCATTCAAAAATCACTTGAGTAAAAGTACAAAAGTATCCGATTTAAAATGTACTCAAGTACCGAAAGTAAAAAGTAAATATTCAAATTGACTGTAAATATCAATAATCAAAGACAGATAATCATTTGTTAATGTATGACTAAATCATTTATTAATGATCACTGCATCAGCAACTAAGGAACATTCTATATGATTAATAGATTAAATAATCATTACATTGTTAATAGTTAAATGTGTCATATTGTATTAATTCTCTAATAACATTCTATTAACTAATAGTGTAAATTCATGTTAATTACCACAATATTAATTTACACTATTAGTTAATATAACATGTTATTAGAGAATTAATACATGACACATTTAATTAATATCAATTCATATATCACTTAATCTATTAATCATATAGAATGTTCATTAGTTGCTGATGCAGTGATCATTAATAAATGATTTAGTCATACATTAACTCATGATCTGAGCATTAGTTAAGCATGAATTAATGCATATTAGTGTGTTACAGACACCGTTAGCTATCAATATGCGTTAGCTAACTTGACTAACGTTAACTAGCTGTTTACAAGCCACGTTTGACATTTCAATATGAAATCACTTGGCTAACAATAGTAACAACATTAACCTCAGCTCACCTCAATATGTTTCTTCAGATTTGAGGGTGAATTCTTGAAAGCTGATATTGCATTCACCCATGGCAGGCAAAGAAGACATTTCAGCCGATATGAATCTCCCTTGACTTCAATGAATTCAAACATATCCTTGAGATATGGCCATGGATGATCTCTGTCGGGAATCTCTGGATCATTGCTGGCAGCGAGAGCTGCCCCTTCACCTGTGGTTTCTGCGGCCATCTTCGCAATGGTTAACTAACTCGATTGTGAGCGTATGCTGGCAAAGAGCTTGCGGGAGTCGCGGTGCCTCCGCGTTCTTTTTATTCAAACGAAAACCACGTTTTTCATTGGTTTGGGAAGCAAGTGTAATAAATACTTGGAGCGGGCAAAGGGAAATGTATCGGAGTAAAAAGTAAACTTTTTCTTTAATATTGTAGTGGAGTAAAAGTGTAAGTAAATGCAAAAAAAATATACTCAAGTAAAGTACAGATCCCAGAAAAAAATACTTAAGTAAAGTAACGAAGTATTTTTACTTCGTTACTTACCACCTCTGGTGGCGAGCAGCGAGGTCGAGGGACCGTGAGGGCGGGACGAGGCGGCGCTCATCAGAGAGGATGAGCACCAGCTGCGAGCCGCAGCGATCTCGGCCCTCGCGGAGGAGTGAGGGAGTATAAAGGAGGAGCGACGACAGTGAGGGACGAGAGAGGACCAGGCCTGGATTTTGTGTTGTGTTTTATTTTAGTTTTGTTATCCGCTGCAGTCATCCGTGAGGGGCTGCAGCTTTTTATTTTCATTTTGTGTCTGTTTGTGTATAGCCATTATATTGCCATTTTATTTTGTGTTTATTTTGTATTAAACGTTTTGAATGTTCTCCGGTTCCTGCCTCCTTCTTCCCGTATGAACGAGCTTTACTACAACGACACACTGGGAAGATTCCAGATCGGCTCGTCTGAGCTTTCATTTTCTCAAAGCCAGAGCAGGACACCAAGATCTCGGGTTAAACCTATTGAAATTTCTAGCCACTTGGGGCAAGCTAGGGGAACTCATATTAATGTCATAAAACCTCATAAAGTGAAATGTTCATGTCATGGGACCCTTAACAAAAAAATAATAAAATGTAGGGTATGGACTTGGTTCTATCTAGCGGTTGTTGATTGGATTTGCGCTCAAATCGCAGTTGATTGTGGAGGGTTGGGGTTTCAGCGGACTAAATGATTAGTCCGCCATACATCACCAGAGAGAATGTAGTTCCCTTTCGTTCAGTCACTACGACGTACGTTAGTGACTAACGAATGGGGGTTTTGCTTAGAAGCCAATTACCTTCGAGAATTCAACAGCGCCCAATGGCAGTGCCAATGCCATGGGCATGCGGAATTTGCATGCGTAACTCCCCACCTCGTGGGTATATTAGGAAGTATGCTGGCAACATCGCATTATGTTTCTGCTTTGGAGCCAAGAGGATCTCTTCACTCCTTCAAGCCTGATACTGAGTCTTTGTCAGCCTTCGAGACGAGCAGCTTTCCAGAGGCGTTGGTGTTATGGCGCGTTCCAGTGATTGCATACTGCCTGCCTGCTGATCTGCGCAGTGGTCCGCTAGACGGCTGGTGTGTGGTCCCTGGGCGCTTCTGCATTCTCTGCGAAGCTTCCTCTCACAAAAGAGCTTGAGAGTCCATTTCAGGATGTCTCGTCCGTGTACTTCTGGGTGTGACCGGTCGTTGTCTTCCTTTGTTGGGCACAAACACTGTCTGGTATGTTTGGGCTTTCAGCATGCCCAGGCAGCGTTTGTGGATGTGTCATGTTCCCACTGCGGGAACATGACCATCGCAGTGTTGCGGTCGAGACTCGATGAACTTCGTAATGAAGTGAGAGTCCCCTCTACCACACCCCGATCTACTGAGTCCCAGAGGCCCAGTACTTCGGCTGGTGGTCAGGGTGACCTGAGGGTTACGGTGTGGAACAAAGCCCCGACGCTCGGGCCACACCCCCCTCTTGCACACTGCAACCCGCGAGTGCTCAGACGCAGATCGTGGGGCCTGCTTCGGCCCCCCCGCGTATCTCGTTTGGCGCTCCAGAGGAGGATGCGATGTCGGTCACCACATCACAAGGTGGGCTCGAGTCCTCTGAGGATGATGACTCGGCTGTGCTGCCGCCCTCGGGCGTTCCAGCATTGCCCGAGTCGGACCCAGAGCTGACAGCCATTCTGTCTCGGGCAGCCGCGAGCCTCGGGATAGAGTGGAACCCTCCGCCCTGTCCCGAGCGCTCCCGGCTCGATGATTGGTTTTTGGGAGCGCGTGCTGACAACCATCAGTCCCCGCCCCCAATACCTTTCTTTCCCGAGCTGCATGAGGAACTCGCGCGGTCCTGGAAGTCCCCGTTGTCTTCCCGCGACCGTTCGGCGACTTCCTCCGCCTTCTCTACCCTTGATGGGGCCACGGCCAACGGGTACACTGGGGTCCCCCCAGTTGAACGGTCTGTTGCGATGCAACTGTGTCCACAGAGCGCTTCAACTTGGCGTGGTGATCCTAAGCACCCCTCCAAAGCCTGTCGATTCACATCAACCATGGTGGCGAAATCGCACAGAGCTGCGGGGCAGGCTGCCGCCTCTTTGCATGCCATGGCGATCCTTCAGGTCTACCAGGCCAGGATCCTCAAGGACATGCACGAGGGTGGAGTTGATCCGGGGCTCCGAAAACGAGCTGCGTGCCGCCACCGACCTCGCTCTCTGGGTCAAGTGATGTCCACAAATGTGGTCCAGGAGAGACACCTGTGGCTGAACCTGGCTGATATGCGGGACACCGAGCGAATCCGGTTCCTCGATGCCCCCATATCCCAGGCCGGCCTCTTCGGCGGGGCGGTTGAAGACTTTGCCCAACAGTTTTCAATCGCCCAGAAGCAGACTGAGGCTATCAAACATATACTGCCCCGGCGGCCAGCTGCTGCCTCCACCCAGCCGCCGGCACAGTCGCCTCAGCCAGCTCCACGCCGAGGACGCCCTCCTAAGGCTCCCGCCCGGCCCAAGCAGCAGCCTTCACCCGGGCCGGGTCGTGGAGGTCGCCGTAGGAAGGCGTCCCAGTCCGCTCAGCCCGCCCCGCACCCCGCTAAACGCCAGGCCAAGCGGCGCTCCTGAGACGGACGGCTCAGGGATGGGAAATTCTTTCCAGGAGAGTAGCAGGACCACTCCTTCCCCCGGTGGAGGGCCGGGGGAGAATCCTTTGTTCAGCAGTTAACCGTGCCCCCGCACCGGGACGCCCAACAGCCTCCCATGTCCGGGCCGGCTACGCGATTCAGTTCGCGCAGGTTCCTCCCTGCTTCCGGGGAGTCCGTTTCACCATGATCGGGGCCAATGCCCCTGTCATGCGAGCGGAGATTGCCACCCTACTGGCGAAGGGTGCGATCGAACAAGTCCCTCCAGCTGAGATAAACTACGGGTTCTACAGCCCCTACTTCATTGTACCCAAAAAGACTGGTGGGTTACGACCAATCCTGGACCTGCGCATCTTGAACCGTTACCTTCACAAGTTTCCGTTCAAGATGTTGACAGCGAAACGCCTTTTCGAATGCGTTCGTCCGGACAATTGGTTTGCAGCGATCGACCTGAAGGACGCCTACTTCCATGTCTCCATTCTACCTCGACACAGACCGTTCCTACGGTTTGCTTTCAAGGGGCGGGGATATCAGTACGCTGTCCTCCCATTCGGGCTATCTCTGTCCCCTCGCGTCTTTACGAAGATTGCCGAGGCAGCCCTTGCGCCCCTTCGGCAGCACGGGCCCCTTCGCATCCTGAACTACCTCGACAACTGGCTCATAATGAGTCACTCTCGAGTGCAGGTGTGCGAACACAGAGATCTAGTGCTCCAACACTTAGCCCGTCTGGGCCTTCGGGTCAACTGGGAGAAGAGCAAACTTTGCCCCGTGCAGAGGATCTCTTTCTTCGGTATGGATATCGACTCGGTCGCCATGTGCGCGCAGCTTTCGAGCGCGCGCGCGCAGTCTCTGCTGACTTCCCTTCGTCAACTCGAGGGCAAGAGTGCGGTTCCACTGAAACTATTTCAGAGGCTCCTGGGGCATATGGCATCTGCAGCCGCGGTGACGCCGCTCGGATTGCTACATATGAGACCGCTTCAGCACTGGCAACGCGATCGAGTCCCAAGATGGGCATGGCGGTCTGGCACGCTCCGGGTACAAGTGACTCGGGCCTGCTTACAGACTCTCACCCCGTGGTCAAACCTCAGTTTTCTACGGACCAGAGTGTCCTTAGAACGAGTTTCCAGGCATGTTGTTGTATCAACAGATGCATCATCCACGGGCTGGGCACGGGCACAATGGACAAGCAGCCGCGGGCTCCTGGACAGGACCCCAGCGCCTTCTGCATGTCAATTGCCTCGAGTTACTGGCAGTACGGTTCGCCCTGCACCGCTTCCGAGCGTTGCTGAGGGGTCAACATGTACTAGTCAGGACACACAACACAGCCGTAGTAGCGTACATCAACCACCAGGGCGGTCTACGCTCCCGCCGTATGTCTCAACTCGCCCGCCATCTCGTTCTATGGAGTCAGAAGCACCTGAGGTCCCTTCGTGCTGTCCACATCCCGGGAGACCTGAACCGTGCAGCCGACGAGCTCTCACGGACTCAGCCTCTTCCTGGAGAATGGAGACTCCATCCCCATATATATATGGGAACGGTTCGGCGACGCACAGGTAGACCTGTTTGCCTCCCAGGACTCTTCCCATTGCTCCCTGTTTTATTCTCTGACCGAGGGCACCCTCGGCACGGATGCACTGGCGCACAGCTGGCCGTCGGGGCTACGCAAGAATGCGTTTCCCCCAGTGAGCCTTCTTGCACGGGTACTGTGCAAGATCAGGGAGGACAAGGAGCAGGTCATGTTGGTCGCCCCGTATTGGCACGGCCAGACCTGGTTCTCAGAACTGCTACTCCTTGCGACAGCCCCTCCCTGGCCTATTCCTCTGAGACTAGACCTCCTCACTCAGAGACGGGGGCACCCTTTGGCACCTGCATCCGGCTTTCTGGAACCTCCACGTGTGGCTTCTGGACGGGACGCAGCAGGTTTGAGTAGCCTTCCACCTGCGGTGGTCGCTACCATCACTTCCGCTAGGGCAGAGTCTACACGACATCTCTATGCGTTGAAGTGGAACCTCTTCGTCACATGGTGTTCTTCCCGCCAAGAAGACCCCTGGAAATGCCCAATCGGGTCCATGCTATCGTTTCTTCAGGAGGGGTTGGAGCGAAGGCTGTCTCCCTCCACCCTTAAAGTGTACGTGGCCGCAATATCTGCCCACCACAATCTCCTGGGAGACAAAAAGGTAAGTCAGCACGACCTGATCATCAGGTTCCTGAGGGGAACGAGGAGACTGAATCCTCCTCGCTCTCCTCTCATTCCCTCTTGGGACCTCTCAGTAGTCTTAAGTGCTCTGCAGAGGCCTCCCTTTGAGTCTTTGTGGTCGGTCGATATTAAGTTTCTGTTGATGAAGACGGCTCTGCTGACCGCATTGGCCTCTCTTAAGAGGGTAGGGGACCTGCAGGCATTTTCGGTTGACAAAGCGTGCCTGGAGTTCGGACCGGCTAACTCTCACGTGATCCTGAGACCCCGGCCCGGATATGTGCCCAAGGTTCCCACCACTCCGTTCTGAGACCAGGTGGTGAACCTGCAAGCGCTGCCTTTGGAGGAGGCAGACCCAGCCTTGGCATTGCTCTGTCCAGTACGCGCTCTCCACGCCTATGTAGACAGCACGCAGTGTTTCAGGACCTCAGACCAGCTCTTTGTCTGTTATGGTGGAGAGCGGAAGGGAAGAGCTCTCTCAAAGCAGAGGTTGTCTCACTGGATAGTGGACACCATTGTTTTGGCTTACCAGCCGCAAGGTCGACCATGTCCCCTTGGGGTTAGGGCACTCTCCACCCGGAGTGTGGCCTCCTCTTGGGCTTTAGCGCATGGCGCCTCGCTAACAGACATCTGCAGAGCTGCAGGCTGGGCGACACCGAACACATTCGCCAGATTCTACAATCTCCGAGTGGAGCCAGTGTCCGACTATGTACTCGCCCCTACGGGTGGCCGGTAATGGACCAGGCTCAGGTGTCTTCGCTTGCTCGCCATTCCACTCCACGGACTGGATACGTGCGATATTTTCCTCAGGTGAGCTCCCCGAGAGCCCTGAGCTCCTCCAGCACTGCTGACGCCGACATCAGTTCAGTCTGCCCTTTCGAGCCCAGACCCTCATGTCCGGCCAGGTGCCCCATGTGCATGGTTCCCCTCCGGCGACCCCCACACGAGTATTTCCAGCGTAAGCCTCCTCAGTGAGCAGGTGTCTTTCCCTTGGCAAGTCCCTGCCACCCCTAGGGTTAAAAATCCACCTTCGGCTGGTACCCTAGAGTTCTTCCATATGCAGCCCTTAGCGGGTCATATGTGTATTCTCTAAGTCCTCCCCACGGGTAGGCATCTTGGCATTCCCTCACTGGGATATGCTTCCCAGTGTACCTTGGTATTCCTGTGATAAGTGGGAGTCCTTCGTCCGTACTAGTCTTACGACAGGGTACTCACCCTTACGCAGGGCACTGGATGACAGCTGAGTGGCGTTGTTGTATTGGAACCCCCATTCATTAGTCACTAACGTATGTCGTAGTGACTGAACGAAAGGGAACGTCTCGGTTACGTATGTAACCCTCGTTCCCTGAGGAGGGAACGGAGACGTACGTTCCTTTGCCATGTCAGCGATGTCATGTCAATGCGATGTTGCCAGCGTACTTCCTTATATACCCACGAGGTGGGGCGGAGTTACGCATGCAAATTCCGCATGCCCATGGCATTGGCACTGCCATTGGGCGCCCATGAATTCTCCAAGGTAATTGGCTTCTAAGCGAAACCCCCATTCGTTAGTCACTAACGTACGTCTCCGTTCCCTCCTCAGGGAACGAGGGTTACATACGTAACCGAGACGTTTTCACCGGAAGATTGAGTTGCAATGAAACAGAAATAGTGAGGTACATCGAAGTGTAATAGATTATTGGGGAAAAAATGGAGACATAGCTTTTGTTCTATGCATCAGTTGTTAATTGGATTTTGAGATATTGGATTTGAGATTTTTCAAAAGTGGAGTCAAATGAACGTACATTTGTACGAATTGCTCACAATAACATCTATACCATACATTTACAAAATAAACAGGGTGAAAATCCATTTCATGACAACTTTAAATTCAACCACCCAACAGGTGCAGAAGGTTAAAAGGTTAAGATGCCTGCCATTCTTTACACAACTTCCTTCTCATTTCCAGCTGATATACCCAAATAAAAGTCATCCATTAATTAATTTATAATCAAATCATAATAGATCTATAAATCACCATTAAAACCAAACATGTACCACAACATCAACAATTCATTAACAAAACAAAAACAAATCAATTTAAACTTAAATGGCTGTGTAACCTGCACTGCAATTACCTTTCCAATTACGCCAAAGGTGTATACAGTGAGGTTCAGGTCACACTTTTGTGCAGACCAGTCAAGTTCTTCCACACCACACTTTGTAAACCATTAATTTTTGGACCTTGCTTTGTGCACAGGGGCACTGCTGGTCATGCTGGAACAGAAAAGGCATGCCCCATTCTACAAATAGCAAATGGCTGAAATAGCGAAACCAGTTAAATAAAGTGTTTCCACATACATTTGGCCATGTATATGCCAGCAAACACACAGACAAGATGCCAATATATATATATATATATATATATATATATATATATATATATATATATATATATAAATATATATATATATATATATATATATATTATATATATATATATATATATATATATATATATATATATATATATACACACAGTGTATATATACAACGGGGCTGTTGAATGCTTCAATCTGATGAACGTTCCAAGGTGTGCAATTATTTTCAGGGAAACGCACGGCTAAAATATTTCCAGGCAGGTCTTGAACACATTACAGTTCCATATCACTTCGCTAAATGATTTCAGTTATTTCAAAAGGTCCCTACAGCCGACAATGGCAAAAGAACCAAAACCCAAAAAAACACTGGACAAGCAAATAAATATAGTAAACAATAGGATAAAAACAACAAATTATTTCCATGTTTTTTGCTACAAAATTACATTTTATTATGTATGGACGCTCATACTCTCTTTCTCCCGCTCTCTCTGGTCTCCCACACAAATGCTTTTGACAGTTGTCAAAATGACTGATTTTGTGGTGGTAAATTATGTAAGATTTGTAAGATTATGGAAATATGACCAAAATCTTACAAGTAAACCACATCAATTACTTAATATAAATCAAGTAATCAAGTAACCAGGTAAACAGACAGTAATAAAATACGAACTTATAAACAAATGACAATTAGGACAATTAAATACAACATAAAGATACAGATAAAAACAGTGCTTTAAGTTTAAGTACTGTTTTTTCCCCCGTTGTTGTTTGGTTAACATTAACGACACAGACAGGAGCGGGAATATGCTATATTAGGTTGCTTTCACTTAAAGACCTACAGTAATGTGTAGATATAACACTGACACATGTCTCCCAATCTTGTTACATCAAGACATAACCACCAATATGGACATAGGCATAATTATCACTCCCACAATCGCAGAACTGGAGAACTATTAGCTGAAGAATAAAATCCGTTTTATGTGTCTGTGGTACAATCAGAAAGAGATTGGCTGTAATATACAATGCATGTTGGTCTCATTTGCAGTCGTAATACAGCAAATTATATTTGGACTAGCGAAAAAAAGAACTATAACACCCCGAAATAAAAAACAAACATGCACACACATTCTAAAGCGTTGTGGGAGCATTTCATTAAGCATTAGAGGTAGCGAAAATTAAGACTAGGGATGGACATTTTTCAAAAATATTGTATTTGAATATTTGGGCTCATAAAAAAATCGAATATTCGTTTATTTAAATGACGTTATTTTGCGAAAATTAGATGTTTTTTTCTCGTCACCATTTCTGAACAAGCTTACATATCCACTGGGTGGCACTGTGGAGCGTATTAAGTTGATGTGTATATATATATATATATATATATATATATCTATATATATACAGTGAGGAAAATAAGTATTTGAACACCCTGCTATTTTGCAAGTTCTCCCACTTAGAAATTATGGAGGGGTCTGAAATTGTCATCGTAGGTGCATGTCCACTGTGAGAGACATAATCTAAAAAAATAAAAATAAATCCAGAAATCACAATGTATGATTTTTTTACTATTTATTTGTATGATACAGCTGCAAATAAGTATTTGAACATCTGAGAAAATCAACGTTAATATTTGGTACAGTAGCCTTTGTTTGCAATTACAGAGGTCAAACGTTTCCTGTAGTTTTTTCCAGGCCCACTCCTCCACACAGATCCTCTCTAGATCAGTCAGGTTTCTGGCCTGTCGCTGAGAAACACAGAGTTTGAGCTCCCTCCAAAGATTCTCTATTGGGATTAGGTCTGGAGACTGGCTAGGCCACGCCAGAACCTTGATATGCTTCTTACAGAGCCACTCCTTGGTTATCCTGGCTGTGTGCTTCGGGTCATTGTCATGTTGGAATACCCAGCCTCGACCCATCTTCAATGCTTTAACTGAGGGAAGGAGGTTGTTCCCCAAAATCTCGCAATACATGGCCCCGTCATCATCTCCTTAATACAGTGCAGTTGCCCTGTCACATGTGCAGGAAAACACCCCCAAAGCATGATGCTACCACCCCCATGCTTCACAGTAGGGATGGTGTTCTTGGGATGGTACTCATCATTCTTCTTCCTCCAAACACGTTTAGTGGAATTATGACCAAAAAGTTCTATTTTGGTCTCATCTGACCACATGATTTTCTCCCACATCTAATTTAGGATAATAAATGGAGTGGAGGTGGACATTTTAAAGGCAGACTAACAGGTCTTTGAGGGTCAGAATTCTAGCTGATAGACAGGTGTTCAAATACTTATTTGCAGCTGTATCATACAAATAAATAGTTTAAAAAATCATATATTGTGATTTCTGGATTTTTTTTTTTTAGACTATGTCTCTCACAGTGGACATGCACCTAAGATGACAATTTCAGACCCCTCCATGATTTCCAAGTGGGAGAACTTGCAAAATAGCAGGGTGTTCAAATACTTATTTTCCTCACTGTATATATACACACACACACACACACACACACACACACACACACACACACACACACACACACACACACACACACACACACACACACACACACACACACACACACACACACACACACACACACACACACACACACACACACACACACACACACACACACACACACACACACACACACACACACGTCCTCTCTTCTCCATACTGTATTACACACATAGACAGTCAGCCTCATACATATACACTCACCTAAAGGATTATTGGGAACACCATACTAATACTGTGTTTGACCCCCTTTCGCTTTCAGAACTGCCTTAATTCTACGTGGCATTGATTCAACAAGCATTCTTTAGAAATGTTGGCCCATATTGATAGGATAGCATCTTGCAGTTGATGGAGATTTGTGGGATGCACATCCAGGGCACGAAGCTCCCGTTCCACCACATCCCAAAGATGCTCTATTGGGTTGAGATCTGGTGACTGTGGGGGCCATTTTAGTACAGTGAACTCATTGTCATGTTCAAGAAACCAATTTGAAATGATTTCGAGCATTATCCTACTGGAAGTAGCCATCAGAGGATGGGTACATGGTGGTCATAAAGGGATGGACATGGTCAGAAACAATGCTCAGGTAGGCCGTGGCATTTAACGATGCCCAATTGGCACTAAGGGGCCTAAAGTGTGCCAAGAAAACATCCCCCACACCATTACACCACCAGCCTGCACAGTGGTAACAAGGCATGATGGATCCATGTTCTCATTCTGTTTACGCCAAATTCTGACTCTACCATCTGAATGTCTCAACAGAAATCGAGACTCATCATACCAGGCAACATTTTTCCAGTCTTCAACTGTCCAATTTTGGTGAGCTCGTGCAAATTGTAGCCTCTTTTTCCTATTTGTAGTGGAGATGAGTGGTACCCGGTGGGGTCTTCTGCTGTTGTAGCCCATCCGCCTCAAGGTTGTGCGTGTTGTGGCTTCATTTACATTTACATTTAAATGTATGCATTTGGCAGATGCTTTTATCAAAAGCAACTTACAGGGACCTTATTACAGGGACAATCCCCCTGGAGCAACATGGAATAAAATGCCTTGCTCAAGGACACATGGGTGGTGACCGCTGGGATCGAACCAGCAACCTTCTGCATATCAGTTCCATGGTTTAACCCACTGGACCACCATCTCTCACACATGCTTCACAAATGCTTTGCTGCATACCTCTGTTGTAACGAGTGTTTTTTTCAGTCAAAGTTGCTCTTCTATCAGCTTGAAACAGTTGGCCCATTCTCCTCTGACCTCTAGCATCAACAAGGCATTTTCGCCCACAGGACTGCCGCATACTGGATGTTTTTCCCTTTTCACACCATTCTTTGTAAACCCTAGAAATGGTTGTGCGTGAAAATCCCAGTAACTGAGCAGATTGTGAAACACTCAGACCGGCCCGTCTGGCAAATTGCTTAAATCACCTTTCTTTCCCATTCTGACATTCAGTTTGGAGTTCAAGAGATTGTCTTGACCAGGACCACACCCCTAAATGCATTGAAGCAACTGCCATGTGATTGGTTGATTAGATAATTGCATTAATGAGAAATTGAACAGGTGTTCCTAATAATTCTTTAGGTGAGTGTACATTAAACAAAGCCAACAAAGCTCTTATAAGTGTGAGCTGAGAGCACTTCCTGGTGCGGAGTGTCTGTATTTGAGGCTTTTGAGAGCACAGAAGATGGAGTGCAGAGAGATTAAAGGAGGCAAAGAGAGGAGAGAGTGATGAGAGAATAGGGAATGAGAGAATGATTTATTTAACTGCTTTGTAGATGACAGAGGAGAGTCGGAGAGAGTGTGTCCTTCTTTCCTGCCAACTTTCACTTCTTGCCTTTCTTGAACATTGAATAGGTCTTCCATTTCTTTGTAGTATTTACTCCTTCTATGTACATTTTTATCTCCGCCTTTCCCCCCCAATCTAATCACACCATCCATCTGTCGCATTTAATTCAATTCAGTTAAATTCAAAGTTCAGGTACGTTCAATTCTCTCTCTCTCCCTTTGACGCCATATCATGTCAACATACTCGCGTGGATTTGGAATGGCACCATCTGTTTGAGGGTCTCTGTTGATAAATGAGGTGTCGCGAGCAGGTGAGTCCTTAGGTTCCCCTGCGACCCCTTCCCTTCCATTTCTCTTTCCTCAAAACCCACGCATATTTCTTTTACATCATCACAAGCTGCACTAATGCAGAAAAATTGGCTCCTAAACACTTCCCAAGACAACTGCCATTAGAAGTCATTAGTTGAGAGTACACTGCATAACTACCATCACAATCTGGCTCAACCAAATAGTCAATCCATATGGCTGTATCCCAGTATGTACATCCACACCTGAAATTAATGTTTTGAATAGCAGTATAGAAGGTAAAAGCAAGTCAAGTGTTAAAAATAATGACCAGTTGTTAATATTTGTACATGAATGCCAATCAGACATGATCTGTCACTCATAAACCGCTTATTTTCACTTCAAATGAAATAATGTTTTGCTCCATTGCCAGTAGGTCCTGCTGTTGTGTTGCCATGGCAGTCAAGCTGCCACAGAACCTGACAGTAATATTCTGCAATGCAAATGTAACTGTGTCCCACTCTACACCCTTGACTGCGCAATGTGGGTAAAAAAAAATTCACAGAGAATTTCATTAGCACTGCAAACAGTTAACAGTTAAAATATAAATTAATAATCCTTACAAGACATTTAATCTATACATAACAATTGTATTAATTAGTAATTTACTCATTTTACCCACATTGTTTTTTTTATATTTCAGTAAATATTGAAATTACAATACATTCTTCAGTGGAATTAATTATAGTGGAAAGAACCCAGATTTTTTTTTTTTAAATAATTGAAAGAAAAAAAAAACTGCAAAAAAGCAAGCAAAATATGAGGTAAAAGAGAGGTTAAAAGCTTCTGAAGTGAATATAAAGTGAAAAGTCAAGTGAGATAAAACATAACCTACAACATGGGTTTTCAAACTTTTTAACTACCACAAATGTGATGATCCCATTGTCTTGAAAGAATAAGTCAGCTTCTAGAGATGCACCGATTGCAATTTTTTTGCCGATTACGATTTTTTGTTAATGAGATCGGACGATAGCGTTTTTTGCCGATTACGATTTTCTTTCTAAGAACTATAATTGACAGCATATACAAACAAAAATCTATTTTTTCTTCAAAGCAATTTTTTTTAATTATAAATTAAATTATTAAACATTACAACAGGATCTTCTGGCACTTGAACAACTCTCAAAAATAAGTGTTCTGTGCCTGAAAAGAAGTAGAAATAACAAATAACTGAAAATCAGTTGCTTATGAAACAAAATATTATAAATTGATCTTTTTCTCTTTTTTACTTGTCTTACAAAAGACAAAAGATCCTATGAATGAACAAACCTGAAGTGTACAGTACTCCTCCAAATAATAGTTCAGTAATTGGGTAATAAATGTTGCCAGCTAGGGATGTCACAGTACCAAAATTCCAGTAGTCGGTACCAATACCATAACATTTTTACAGTACTCGGTAACAATTTCAGTACCACAGCTAAATGATTTATATATATATATATATATATATATATATATATATATATATATATTTTTTTTTTTTTTTTTTTTAACCATTTACATTTTTTTAATTAAATGTATTAAGTTTATTATTTATGATGATAATCATTATAAGTAAATAATACATAAACATTTAAAGGCTGTATGCTATTTAAAATTGAACATTGTTTATAAAAATATCAAGTGAAAAATAATCAACCATCTCGGCATAATTATTATTATTAGTAGAGACGTATTATTATTATTATTACATAGAGACGGCACTAAATCTACTGTAGGCTACAACAGTAGCCCAATATATTCTGTCAATTTCAATTATTTTAAACCGAATATTTATTTTGACAGGTTGCCGTTGCCCTTGAGTGTCTGTGTTCATGATATGACAGTTTTCTCAAATGAAAGGGTACATTCTCATGAAGTGACGGTTTATGCGTTCGGCTGGTCATCTAGCGCCATGAAGTCCATCATTTCTATGTAATTGCTTTGGTCTTTTCGCTGCTTATACCAAGGAAAGATAGGAGAGGTTGCAGACCTGTGGCTGGCTCTGGGCTCTGGCCAGCTTTAGCCGTTTACCTTCTTCACACTGGACAGTTCCATGGGGTGATGGGAGTTTTAAGTGTCTAATTAGGTTTGTCATGTTGTGCGCTTTCCTGGTGGTTCCCCAGCAGTTTATTTTAACCTTACAAGTTTTACAAATGGCATAATTAGTGTCTTCTTCACTCACAGTTAAAAACTTCCATGCCAAGGACATGTTTGCACAGCCGAGATCGTGGCTTCAACCAATCAGACCAGTTCAAATGACTCTGTATGCAATTGGAAAGTCCTTCAACCAATCAGACCAACGATCCATCGCTTCTCTATCTGTCATTGTGTTAAACCCACCAATAGCGCCCCAGGTGGATAAGCTGGTTTGTGATTGGTCCCCGCAAATTTGTAACAGAAGCAGGATAGAACAATGTACAGGTTTCCAGCCTGAGCTGCACGGCGAAATCAAAACGCCGGCAGATCGGGCTGGATTTACCCAGTCAACCCATTTATAGTACTGTGTAAGAATAAGTGTGATTTTACACTGTGTCTACACCAGAAGCGAGCGGCACACTCCAAGCACATCAGAATCAGAATCAGAAAGAGCTTTATTGCCAAGTGTGCTTGCATACACAAGGAATTTTTCTTGGTGCTGAAGCTTCCAGTGCGCATATACAATACAAACACAACAAGAACATAGTAATACAAATTCTAAGAATAAAAATATGAAAAATAGTATAAAAAATATAAGGTCACAGTTACGTTTAGTCAGAATAAACATTTACAGATTATGAACATATTTACAGTATTTGAGTAGTATGAATAAATAAACATAAATAATCTCCTGAGTTTAAAAGATTGCACTAAACAGTCAGAGTATTGCACTTTGGGGGGGGGTATTTAACTGTTCAAGAGGGAAATGGCCTGTGGGAAGAAACTGTTCCTGTGCCTAGATGTTCTAGTGGCCAGTGATCGGAGTCGCCGTCCTGATGGTAACAGTTCAAACAGGAGGTGTCCAGGGTGAGTGGAGTCTGTGATGATTTTCCCTGTTCTCTTCCTCACTCTGGAAGAGTACAGGTCCTGGAGGGTTGGCAGGGGAGCACCAATAATCCTCTCCGCAGTCCGAATTGTGCGTTGTAGTCTCTTGATGTCAGATTTGGTAGCTGAACCAAACCAGACAGTGATGGAAGTGCATAAGACAGACTCAATGACAGCCGAGTAGAACTGAATCAGCAGCTCCTGTGGGAGGTTGAACTTCCTCAGCTGACGAAGGAAGTACAGTCTCTGCTGGGCCTTTTTCACAATGGAGTCAATGTGATTGTCCCACTTCAGGTCCTGAGAGATGGTAGTGCCCAGGAACCTGAATGACTCCACTGCTTCCACAGTGCTGTTCATGATGGTGAGTGGGGGAGAGCTGGGCTGTTCCTCCTGAAGTCCACTATCATCTCCACCGTTTTGAGCGTGTTGCACTCAAGGTTGTTATAACTGCACCAGACAGCCAGCTGTTCAACCTCCAGTCTGTAAGCAGACTCGTCACCGTTTTGGATGAGGCCGATGACAGTGGTGTCGTGGCCGATGACTGTGGTGTCGCACATGCGCTACTTCTGACACAAAGGACAAATGGATTTGCAAAGGTTGCTTTGTCGCGTCCAGCCTCAAGCTGTTGCGACGCGACTCAACAACTGTCTTATACACTACTATTCAAAAGTTGTTGTTTTTTCATGAAATTAATAGTTTTATTAAACAAAGATGCATTACATCTTTTAAAAGGGACAGTAAAGACATTTATAATGTCAGAAAGCATTTCAAATAAATGTAGTTCTTTTGATCTTTCCAAAAATCATGTGGTTTTCACAAAAGATTTTAAGCAGGACAGCTGTTTACAACATTTATAACAATAGCACAAAATCAGGCTCCTACAAATGCTGTCCCAGGACATATACACTCACCTAAAGGATTATTAGGAACACCATACTAATACTGTGTTTGACCCCCTTTCGCCTTCAGAACTGCCTTAATTCTACGTGGCATTGATTCAACAAGGTGCTGAAAGCATTCTTTAGAAATGTTGGCACATATTGATAGGATAGCATCTTGCAGTTGATGGAGATTTGTGGGATGCACATCCAGGGCACAAAGCTCCCGTTCCACTACATCCCAAAGATGCTCTATTGGGTTGAGATCTGGTAACTGTGGGGGCCATTTTAGTACAGTGAACTCATTGTCATGTTCAAGAAACCAATTCGAAATGATTCGAGCTTTGTGACATGGTGCATTATCCTGCTGGAAGTAGCCATCAGCGGATGGGTACATGGTGGTCATAAAGGGATGGACATGGTCAGAAACAATGCTCAGGTAGGCTGTGGCATTTAAACAATACCCAATTGGCACTAAGGGGCCTAAAGTGTGCCAAGAAAACATTCCCCACACCATTACACCACCACCACCAGCCTGCACAGTGGTAACAAGGCATGATGGATCCATGTTCTCATTCTGTTTACGCCAAATTCTGACTCTACCATCTGAATGTCTCAACAGAAATCGAGACTCATCAGACCAGGCAACATTTTTCCAGTCTTCAACTGTCCAATTTTGGTGAGCTGTCAAATTGTAGCCTCTTTTTCCTATTTGTAGTAGAGATGAGTGGTACCCGGTGGGGTCTTCTGCTGTTGTAGCCCATCCGCCTCAAGGTTGTGTGTGTTCACAAATGCTTTGCTGCATACCTTGATTGTAACGAGTGGTTATTTCAGTCAAAGTTGCTCTTCTATCAGCTTGAATCAGTCGGCCCATTCTCCTCTGACCTCTAGCACCAACAAGGCATTTTCGCCCACAGGACTGCCGTATACTGGAGGTTTTTCCCTTTTAACACCATTCTTTGTAAACCCTAGAAATGGTTGTGTGTGAAAATCCCAGTAACTGAGCAGATTGTGAAACACTCAGACCGGCCCGTCTGGCACCAACAACCATGCCACGCTCAAAATTGCTTAAATCACCCTTCTTTCCCATTCTGACATTCAGTTTGGAGTTCAGGAGATTGTCTTGACAATGACCACACCCCTAAATGCATTGAAGCAACTGCCATGTGATTGGTTGATTATATAATTGCATTAGATAAATTGAACAGGTGTTCCTAATAATCCTTTAGGTGAGTGTATATATATACAGTGAGGAAAATAAGTATTTGAACACCCTGCTATTTTGCAAGTTCTCCCACTTAGAAATCATGGATGGGTCTGAAATTGTCATCGTAGGTGCATGTCCACTGTGAGAGACATAATAAAAAAAAAAAAAAATCCAGAAATCACAATGTATTATTTTTTAACTATTTATTTGTATGATACAGCTGCAAATAAGTATTTGAACACCTGAGAAAATCAATGTTAATATTTGGTACAGTAGCCTTTGTTTGCAATTTGCAACAGAGGTCAAACGTTTTCCTGTAGTTTTTCACCAGGACTGCACACACTGCAGGAGGGATTTTGGCCCACTCCTCCACACAGATCTTCTCTAGATCAGTCAGGTTTCTGGCCTGTCGCTGAGAAACACGGAGTTTGAGCTCCCTCCAAAGATTCTCTATTGGGTTTAGGTCTGGAGACTGGCTAGGCCACGCCAGAGCCTTGATATGCTTCTTACAGAGCCACTCCTTGGTTTTCCTGGCTGTGTGCTTCGGGTCATTGTCATGTTGGAAGACCCACCCTCGTCCCATCTTCAATGCTCTAACTGAGGGAAGGAGGTTGTTCCCCAAAATCTCGCAATACATGGCCCCGGTCATCCTCTCCTTAATACAGTGCAGTCGCCCTGTCCCATGTGCAGAAAAACACCCCCAAAGCATGATGCTACCACCCCCATGCTTCACAGTAGGGATGGTGTTCTTGGGATGGTAGTCATCATTCTTCTTCCTCCAAACACGTTTAGTGGAATTATGACCAAAAAGTTCTATTTTGGTCTCATCTAACCACATGACTTTCTCCCATGACTCCTCTGGATCATCCAAATGGTCATTGGCAAACTTAAGACGGGCCTTGACATGTGCTAGTTTAAGCAGGGGAACCTTCCGTGCCATGCATGATTTCAAACCATGACGTCTTAGTGTATTACCAACAGTAACCTTGGAAACGGTGGTCCCAGCTCTTTTCAGGTCATTGACCAGCTCCTCCTGTGTAGTTCTGGGCTGATTTCTCACTTTTCTTAGGATCATTGAGACCCCACGAGGTGAGATCTTGCATGGAGCCCCAGTCCGAGGGAGATTGACAGTCATGTTTAGCTTCTTCCATTTTCTAATGATTGCTCCAACAGTGGACCTTTTTTCACCAAGCTGCTTGGCAATTTCCCTGTAGCCCTTTCCAGCCTTGTGGAGGTGTACAATTTTGTCTCTAGTGTCTTTGGACAGCTCTTTGGTCTTGGCCATGTTAGTAGTTGGATTCTTACTGATTGTATGGGGTGGACAGGTGTCTTTATGCAGCTAACGACCTCAAACAGGTGCATCTAATTTAGGATAATAAATGGAGAGGAGGTGGACATTTTAAAGGCAGACTAACAGGTCTTTGAGGGTCAGAATTATAGCTGATAGACAGGTGTTCAAATACTTATTTGCAGATTTATCATACAAATAAATAGTTAAAGTTAAAAAATCATATATTGTGATTTCTGGATTTTTTTTTTTTTTTTTGATTATGTCTCTCACAGTGGACATGCACCTACGATGACAATTTCAGACCCATCCATGATTTCCATGAAGTGGGAGAACATGAAAAATAGCAGGGTGTTTAAATACTTATTTTCCTCACTATATATATATATATATATATATGTGTATATGTATATGTGTGTGTGTGTGTGTGTGTGTGTGTGTGTGTGTGTGTGTGTGTGTGTGTGTGTGTGTGTGTGTGTGTGTGTGTGTGTGTGTGTGTGTGTGTGTGTGTGTGTGTGTGTGTGTGTGTGTGTGTGTGTGTGTGTGTGTGTGTGTGTGTGTGTGTGTGTGTGTGTGTGTGTGTGTGTGTGTGTGTGTATGATCCTGGACCACAAAACCAGTCATAAGTCGCATGGGTATATTTGTGACAATAGCCAACAATACATTGTATGGGTCAAAATTATCAATTTTTCTTTTATGCCAAAAATTATTAGGATATTAAGTAAAGATCATGTCCCAAGATATTTTGTAAATATCCTTTAAAAATTTTGTAAAAAAAATATTATTATTATTTGTAGTAATATGCATTACTAAGGACTTCGTTTGGACAACTTTAAAGACGATTTTCTCAATATTTAGACTTTTTTGCACCATCAGATTCCAGATTTTCTAACAAGCCATTTATCTATTTATAACCATATATATCCAGCTTATTTATTCAGCTTTCAGAAGATGTATAAATCTCAACTTCAAAATAATTACCCTTATGACTGGTTTTGTGGTCCAGGGTCACACACATGTATATATGTGTGTGCTCATTCTAAGTTTAATCATATTTAATAAAAGCATTGAGCCAAACTTGTATGCATGTTTCTGGCCATAAAGACAAGCTAGACACTGATAAAGATGTAGCCATCATGAAGACTGCAGCTGCTGATATACTGTATCAAAAACCAAAATGTATTACACAACATCCTTCCTTACCCCAGGCTAATCAATATGAAATCGAGAAATCTGTAGATGCATTCTGGAGAAACTCCCCAAACTCAGCATTCTCTTTGGTCCTCCAGTCCACCATTAATTCTCATGCTTTGAAAAAATTATCAAATAGAATGAAACTCTGTTGCCAAAGCAGCAGAAGAAAATTTGTGACAGGCATCTTAAATAGACCGTGTGAAATGAGTGCTTCACTGTAAGAGCATAATTCAGATTTGTGTAAAAGCCTTTATGTCGCCGATGACCTTGCAGCGACTTTTAGCACCTGAAGCTTTCTGAATGATCCAAGGTTATATCTCACATTTGCAGACTGACAAACGTGATGGCTACATTGTCTTTAGGCAATGGCAGATTGACCTCAGCAGGAGCGAAATGACAGGCCCTTCCTATTCACCTCCCTCCCTCCCTTTCTTTCTCATTCTTTCATTTCATATTTATCCCTTCATCCTGGCGATAAGCTCCACCTTTCAGTTTTCATTTCTGACCCAAATAGCAGGCTCCTAGTGGGTGCTGCTCCAGTAACGCTGGCCAGCCTCTTTGATGCTGCTCCAGAGCATCAGCGCGAAGCTCATCACTTCAACTCTCAAGCTCTTCAGTTGCCCAAAAGCAGCTCTGTTTTTCATAACCATATCATCCCTATTGCTTAGCATTATCCTATATACTCCATTCATTCAGAAGGCACATAATACTCGGCTTTATCTCACTCTCATACCTTCATATTGACTTCACCAGGAGGCATTTCAGTTGGTGACCGAAAGCCCTGATTGTGATTAACGATCTATGACTATTTGTCTCTGTTAGCTAGGAGGATCCTGAAATGCGATGACAGAACTCGGGACAGCAGAGGTTCCCACCACACATGAGAAAGAGAAGGAGAAGGAGAAGAGAAATTTACCTTGAATGGCAAAAAGAAAAAAAAATGATGCATCATTTATGTACGAGTAAAAAAAAGAGGTCAGATTTAATTTAAAAATTGGCTCCCATTCCTCATTTCTACAGATGAAAGCTCATAAATGAAAAAGCCTGGCCTAACGCCCGGTATGGAAATATAAAAGTTATGAATAATGCTTCTGTCTCAATCACCAGGTCTGTTTTAATAAGGCGGATTAGTACAGAACAGCACCTGCTCAGAAGAATGTGTGGCCCTCAGGCAGACATTCCCAGGGGAGGGTCTTGGGCTTCAGAGGTGGGTTCCTTTCCTCTGTCCCCCAACGAGGAACCTTGTTCCTGCAAGTGGATTTCACTGTAGAAAATCGGTCTAGGTCATTAGTGGTGGTCGTGCCTACGCCTCCTTCGCTGTGGCCAGTGCCGCAGAAAGAAAGCTGGTGATTTACAGACTGTTCGTAATCAAGAAATGGCTCCTTTGTTAATGAAAATGCCCATAGATCCATACAGAGGCTTCTGAAACCATCATTCACTGGTAAATATGGGCAGTAAGTGAGCCACAACCGAGTCAACAAGCCGGAAAAATTAACGAATTGAGTCAAAACACACGTCTTGAATGAGAAAATCAGCATTTCTGGTGTCATGTACGTTGACAAGAGCAGTACATCAATGACCGATGTTGGACAGAAAGGACTATAGACATTTGCATGCCTACTTCAGCACAAATCTCTAAGGTCAAGAAGTTTGCGGCCCTGCCGTTCTTAACATAAAAGAGGTTTAGTTTGTTGTCCCTACTGCCTTCAAGTTCCTCTAAACACATAAATATCAAAAAAGTCAATATCTCTTCCTCTCTCAATCTCTAGTCTCTCCTACAACCTGCTTTTTCATTATTTAATTGATTAGAGAGTGAATGTCAATGGCTTCCTATTTTGTCCCGCAATGTTTCAGCCATAGAGGTAAGGCCTGCTAACCAATTCATTGTGAGTATCCAGTGACAGTCTGTTTGTTTTTCACATGCAGATTGATTCAATCCTGTGCACTACTTATCATTCTAATTGTGATGAAGACCATTTCACCAAATACTAGGGCAAGAAAACAGGCCAGCTTTGTCTAATCCATTCATCCATCCATCAATTTATCAATCCAGGAAATTATCAATCTATCCATCCACTCATCCATTTTGTCCATCTGTCATTAATCACCCTGAATAGCTTTGTATTGAATAAGGTTGCAACAACTAATCAATACAATTGATAAACAATAATGAAAATAGTCAACAATGAATTTAGATTTAATTAAAGAAAATACAAAAATGGCAGAAATCACAACATATTTTACCGTTGTATCCATCAAATTAGTTTCTAACAGCAAGTAAGTAACTGCTGTGCTGATTGTTAAACTTTAAATACTCCACGGAGCATTGTGCAAGCTTGTCACTCAAACAGAGAAAAAAATGAGCGATCCAGTCATTTTGGAAAAAACAATTCTTCACTGGATTTCACATTAATGTTATAAATAAAACCATAAAAACCATAATGAATTTAAATCCTATATCTAAAGCAAATATGTTGTTTATAAGTGTAGTCTGTATACTATATGCAAAACACTGAGTGGGAAAAAAATGTGTAAAATAAAAACAAGTATTTGAAAACAGCCAGAGTTTAAATAACCATTAAATAATAAAATATATTTTTAAATAGAAATATTTAGTATATATATTTATAAAATCAGTGGTGATAATCATATATGCACCTGTAAGTGGGTGGGATATATTAGGCAGCAAGTGAACATTTTGTCCAAGCATAAGGATTTGAGCGAGTTTGCCAAATTGTGATGGCTAGACGACTGGGTCAGAGCATCTCCAAAACTGCAGCTCTTGTGAACCAGCGACAGGATCATGGGTGGCCAAGGCTCAATGATGCACATGGGGAGCGAAGGCTGGCCTGTGTGGTCCGATCAAACAGACGAGCTACTGTAGCTCAAATTGTTCAAGAAGTTAATGCTGGTTCTGATAGAATGGTGTCAGAACACACAGTGCATCGCAGTTTGTTGCGTATGGGGCTGCATAGCCACAGACCAGTCAGGGTGCCCATGCTGACCCCTGTCCACCGCCAAAAGCGCCAACAGTGGGCATGTGAGCATCAGAACAATGGAAGAAGGTGGCCTGGTCTGATGAATCCCCTTTTCTTTTACATCACGTGGATGGCCGGGTGCATGTGGGTCGCTTATCTGGGGAACACATGGCTCCAGGATGCACTATGGGAAGAAGGCATGCTGGCAGAGGCAGTGTGATGCCTTGGGCAATGTTCTGCTGGGAAACCTTGGGTCCTGCCATCCATGTGGATGTTACTTTGACACGTACCACCTACCTAAGCATTGTTGCAGACCATGTACACCCTTTCATGGAAATACATTCTTTCTTCTCTTTTAACGCATGAATGGATAAATACACCTTGCCATTTTAAGCGATTTACAACATCATACAACTCACTTCAGTGTTTTCTGACACAGAGGCATGTTGCATCTCTGACAACGCGCGAGCCCAGAAGCAAGATCACTTTCGCTTGCGTCCTCGCGGAAGTTTGTCAATTCTATGTGTTTTAAGGCTTGCCAATTTGAATACTCAAGTGATTTTAGACCATTCAAGCACAAAAACACGCAAAACAACTCGATTGACCGATATCCTGTATTGATTCATTTAATTTTAACCTGTGGTGCATGAACAGTGTTGATCCTGGATGTTTTCATCTGTGATCGTGACGACCGTAACATGAGGCTCCTCCCGCTTTCATTGTGATCTGTAAACACTCACTTCCAAATGAATCTTGTTACGCACCATATTTATTTTAAAATCTTTTATATATCCCTCCATGGCATATTAAGTCCCACTTGAATGCTCCTCAACGAGAGGTGGGCCTTTCTGTGTCCAAAAACATCTTGGGACAAGGTTTTCACACTGACAGCTGTCATTGTAAGACAGTTGGCAACAGTAACTAAGGGGGGTGGGGCTTACCGATAGGTCAATTTCAGTGATTGCAAGCTGTTTTCTGTGACACAGAGAGTCGCGTCTAAGACACAGACAAGTAGGACTAATTGCTCTCTCATTAATTATATTTATATTATATTTATGCATTTAGCAGACGCTTTTATCCAAAGCGACTTACAGTGCCCTTATTACAGGGACAATCCCCCTGGAGAAACATGGAGTAAAGCCTTGCTCAAGGACACACTGGTGGTGACCGCTGGGATCGAACCAGCAACCTTCTGCGTATCAGTTCCATGGTTTAACCCACTGGACCACCATCTCACCATTAATGCATTCTGTGCTAATTTATCTGCATCTGAGAACGAGCAGAAATTTGTAAGAAATGTTATAACCCATAGACAAAATAACTGATGAAAAGAGAGCTGTAATGTCAAAGCAACACTGTGGGTATGGAATTCCAAATCTGCCATATCCCATATCCCGCAGCACTGCCCCCACAGCAAATAGAACCGAGCCGAACTGTGGCTCCAAAACCATGATATGAACCAAACCGGGCCATGCAACGGGACAATGATCCCAAGAACACCAGCAAATCAACACCAGAATGGCTGAAATGAAAAGAATCAAGATGTTGCAATGGCTCAGTCAAAGTCCAGACCTCGACCTGATGTGACGGGACTTTAAGAGAGCTGTGCATAAACAAATGCAACCTCAAAGAAATGAAGAAACATTTTAAAGAAGAGTGGGCAACAATTCCTCCAGAACAATGTGAGAAACTGATAAAGTCATACAGCAAACAATTACTTCAAGTTATTGCTGCTAAAGGTGGTTCTACAAGCAATTGAATCTTAAGGTGTACTTAGTTTGTCACACATGGCAATATTATAGGCACATGGCACACAAGGCCTGGACTTTATGTCGTGTTTTTGATTTAGTTTAATTCAGGCGGCAGTCTGAGGGGCTGTCGCTTTACTTTCATTATTTTGTCATTCAAGTTTGTTGAACGTTCGACGGTTCCTGCCTCCTTCTTCCCTGAGCTTTAAACCTCATTACAATATATCAGTGGCATGCAGTGGTGTTCTGAAATGAGGAGGCAATGTTTTTTTTATAAATCAAATGTAAATTCATGTCTTAGTTATACTTAATTTAATTTTCCTGGTTAAATAAACATTACTTACACTATCAAGAGTAAGAAAGAAAGAAAGAAACTACATACAATTCTATTTTGTATTTTTCGGTAACAATGTAATGAATGTTCTTTTTATTAAAGCCAAATATAAATGTCATCATTAAGAATTGTTATATTTATTAAGGCAGTAGCAACTTAACAATATATTTTTCTGTGAACTGATGTTCAGCTGTTCTTTTTAATAGTCAACTTATTTTCGGATCATCAGTCAACAAGCTTGGTAAACACAGTCACAGACAAAAAAAGTGGTACCTTTAATTTCACCAAGTTGATTGTGACCCCCCCAGAGTCACCATGTTTTCAGACCATTTCAAGTTTCATTTTGATGTGACATAAAGCAGTGATATCCAGTTGTTTACTTACTTTTTAATTAGTCTTCCCATTAACGGCATCATTTTGTTAATTCAGACTGATTCACAGACAAGCATGAAAACAAGAGGCAGAATTTATTGTGTGAACCAATCATACGCAATCATATCGCGATGGAGGCATTGCATCTTCTCACGTGACTTTCCCCATTCATTCTCATTAACCCGCCACCACGCGCTTTAGGGGGTCTGTTAAAGGAACACACCACTATTTTTGAAAATAGACATTTTCCAACTTCCCTAGAGTTAAACAGTTGAGTTTTACAGTTTTCTAATCCATTTAGCCGATCTCCGGGTCTGGCGGTAGCACTTTTAGCATAGCTTAGCGTAGATCATTGAATCTGATCAGACCGTTTGCATCTCGCTCAAAAATGACCAGAGAGTTTCGATATTTTTCCTATTTAAAACTTGACTCTTCTGTAGTTACATTGTGTACTAAGACCGAAGGAAAATGAAAAGTTGAGATTATCTAGGTCAATATGGCTAGGAACTATACCCTGATTCCTGCGTAATAATCAGGGAACTTTGCTGCCGTACCATGGGTGCAGCGGGGCAATGATGACAACCTAATGTGACAAGCTAATCTTCAGTGTATTCCGGTTCAACTAGATACGGTTCAGGATCTGCACCAAAGTAAATATCTTCTGAATCATCTCTCACAAATGTCTCCTTTGTTACAAGGCACACTTCCTGAGCAAGCAGGTTGTCACGTTGGTTATGTTGCCGGAAGTTAGTCTATTTTCAGGCGCTGCATAATATCATTGCGCCGGCTGCACCCATGGATTGGTAGCAAAGTTCCTTGATTATTAGACAGGAATGAGAGCATAGTTCCTAGCCATATCTGCCTAGAAATTCGCAACTTTTAATTTACAGTTGATCTTACTACACGAGTCAAGTTTTAAATAGGAAAAATATTGAAACAATTTTTTTTGCGAGATGCTAACGATCTAATCAGATTCAATGATCTATGCTAAGCTATGCTAAAAGTGCTACTGCTATGGATTAGAAAACGGTAAAACTCAACTGTTTAACTCTAGGGGAGTTGGAAAATAAGCCTACTTTAAAAAATAGTGGTGTGTTTCTTTAAAACTCAATGGGCTCAGGGGAGGCAAGAAAGACACAGACTCCAGCTGTAACTTTACCTGCTGGTGTCGCTGTTGGACAGTGTTACTTTAGAAAAAACTGTGATTTATGTACCTTTTAATGTCATACATCTAGAAAATTGGCAAAACATGGACAAATTGAAGAAATTCAATAATCAGAGAAATCATCGACCAAAGTAGTTCATAGTTGCTTTTTCCTCTCAGAGCTTTGGCACAAAGAGTAACCTTTTAATGCAACTGCACAATTACACATTCTTCCTCCATGATTTCCAGCTTTACTTTTTAATACAGCTGGCACAAGAAGAGAGGGGAGCGAGTAAGTGAGAAACATGGTAGCTTTGCAGTGGCGTCTGGGGACTGGTGCAGCCATTAACTATGTGAGAGTGAGAGGGCCTTAATGAAGTGAACTGTGCTCTCAGAGTTAATGAGAGAGTGAACTCACCACTAGAGCAGTCCAGTCCTCCCCAGCCTGGCTCACACTGACACGTATCAGGAGACACACAACGACCATGGGCACACTCCTCGGTGCATCGTGCTATCAGAAATAAAAGAAGAAAAAAGACAAATAAACTGAAAATAATGCTTTAAATATAGCAGAAATAGAAGAAAATAATCACTTTGCAGACAATGAATGGGGTTTGAGATCATTCCCAAACACAAATAAGACATTGTATGCATCTTGCATTAGACAGAAACATGAATTATCACAGGAGGCTGTACAGACACTGTAGGTCTGCACATCTCGTAAGACATAATTTAGCCGACCGCAAATGTCTGCTGATGTGCTGATATGGAGCATAATGACTACACTGGCCATTTTCCAAAGATGGCTGTCACCGATGCCTCCTATAGCCACACGTTTAAAACTCTCACTCTGACCACATGCTAAACAATTTCCTAAGAGATAGAGTCCTTGGTCAACATCTTAGTTTATCACATGAACCGGTTGTTCCATGCAAAATGAGCCGACGTAAGCAGCCACAGCCGCAAGGAAACAAGCTGTAAATCCCTCCAAATTTGATCAGCCTGCACTTCGCCACAATGCTCTAACACAGCGCCAGCCAGCCAGCCTTCATGCTGTTTACAAAGTGTGCAGTTTTCTTGATCATTCCTATTGAACAACACAGCATCAAATTGATTGTCTATAGCATTAGTATTCCTGCCTGGGCCCTCGTTTCGGTCAGATATTTGGATTCGGACAAGTAATAAAATGACCTACCAGTTTTCGTATTTTTTATGCTTTTCGGGGCGATGAAAAAGATGAATTAGAGGGAAAATATGGCATTAAAAATGAATAATGCTTAAGGGAGTGAAGGTCACCTGGCCAGCAGGACTCAAACCGACAGGCTCTTATCGGAGTCAGGAAACAGTTGACCCCCAAAGCTTCCGGAACAATCCACTTTGATTGGAATCAGCAGTGACTCTCCAAGTATGGGCGGAAGAGAGCATGTACTTCTAGACATTTTAGCGTGAAGAAGTAAAAAAAAAAAAAGTGTCAGATGCTATGGTGTGTCCTTATCTTTGACCATGAAATGTGCGAAGGTTGGTTCGATCAACAATGCAAAGTAAATGTGGCCGGTCATGCATTTTGTTGAAAGAAACCTGATAAACACAATGTGATGACTAGCATTTATCTTGTCTGGTTAATATGCTTATTATGATTCTCTTGGGTAACAGTGAGAGCAGTCTTTCCTAACCGCAATGAAACAGTAAACAATTCCAATGAAACACAAACTCAAAATGTAATGAATTCAGATTCTCATAAAGTGTTATGTAGCAGTATAGTGGAGTGCATGTTAATCTGAATAAATCAATTCAAAGAGAACTAAGGGATTGGTACTAGGACTTCTTCCCCCTTCTACTTAAATGCGTTCCTCCAAACCACACAAGAGCCACTCAGTAAAGAGCAATATTTCAAGTTCTGTCACGTTCACAGGAGCCCTGAAGTATGACACAAATCTTAAATGTCAACACCTCGGGAACAGTGAATTATTTTGGTGCCCACACATTTTGTGGTGCTTATGATAATCTGCTTTTTTACCAGTAAATTGTTTTGAAATATTACTATACATATTTATACTGAGGGGAAGGGGTACAGATTATTTTTTTTTATTCAAGGGAATCTTTTTTGATAGTTTTTGGAAAGTTTTTATGAACTTAGAATGCACTGTATATGAATTCTCCATAAACTATGGGTGGAAAGTATATATATATATATGTGACCCTGGACAAAACCAGTCATAAGTTGCACGGGTATATTTGTGGCAATAGCCAACAATACATTGTATCGTCAAAATTATAAATTTTTCTTTTATGCCAAAAATCATTATAATATTATGTAAAGATTTTTATGTTCCATGAAGATATTTTGTAAATGTCCTACCGTAGATATATCAAAAATGTATTATTAGTAGTAATTTGCATTGCTAAGGACTTCATTTGGACAACTTTAAAGGCGATTTTCTCAATATATAGATTTTTTGCACCCTGAAGATTCCAGATTTTCAAATAGTTGTATCTCGGTCAAATATTGTCCTATTGTCCTAACAAACCATACATTATTTGAAAGCTTATTTATTCTAATTTTAAAGGGTTTTAACAAATAAAAAAGGACCCTTATGTCTGGTTTTGTGGTCCAGGGATAAGTATTTGAACACCCTGCTATTTTGCAAGTTCTCCCACTTGGAAATCATGGAGGGGTCTGAAATTGTCATCGTAGGTGCATGTCCACTGTGAGAGACATAATCTAAAAAAATTTATTTTAAATTTTAAATTTAAATTTAAATTTAACTATTTATTTGTATGATACAGCTACCTGTCTATCAGCTAGAATTCAGAACCTCAAAGACCTGTTCTGCCTTTAAAATGTCCACCTCCACTCCATTTATTATCCTAAATTAGATGCATCTGTTTGAGGTCGTTATCTGCATAAAGACACCTGTCCATCCCATACAATCAGTAAGAATCCAACTATTAACATGGCCAAGACCAAAGAGCTGTCCAAAGACACTAGAGACAAAATTGTACACCTCCACAAGGCTATGGAGAAATTGCCAAGCAGCTTGGTGAAAAAAGGTCCACTGTTGGAGCAATCATTAGAAAATGGAAGAAGCTAAACATGACTGTCAATCTCCCTCTGACTGGGGCTCCAAAACTGGGCTGGAAATTGCAAATTGCCTTCTTGGTTGAAATTGTTTCGGAATGAATTAAGCATCATTGTGCATGCAAATAAACAACGCTCATATGAGTGAATTAATGTGTGTGCATGTTTTGATGCTGGCACACACTAAAGCTGGATGCAGTAGGTAAAGGATGAGGCAGGACTTGCCCTCATTCCTGGCCAGCATGGCTATAGATTATCACTCTTTCAGCCTTTGACTGGGCCCTCAATATTGGACATAAGCACAGGAAGGGGATGGGGAGAGGGAGAATCCCAAATACCCAGAGGATAGTGCTTAGAGCAGAAATGCTCCACACACAGAAAATGCTAAACCTGCCACTGGCAAATAATGCAGTATGGATTTACACAGCACTGAGAACCTGATATTCAAGCATGCCCGTTCTCCTCCAGCTTAAAAAAAGAAAAACCCTTAGCATTTTGTGCTGACAAAGACATCAATTCGACTTCTTGAAATCAATGAAGCCATACAACGTGCTCAAAAGCGAGGTTTAAAAAACTGGTGATGAAATGATTGATTTTTGTTACAATCAGCAATTTCTGATCAGACAACTGAGAAGAAATGCTAATTTGTCACATCTTTTCAGGAAATAAAAATTAATTTATGTAACGTAGGTGAAAGGATAAAGCGTGCCTTTTCCCGAGAGCTGAATTGATGTACGTGTCTATAATACTTCAGAAAATAGGTCCTGCATTTTAATTAAAATTCAATGAATCTTCTTCCTTCTACACAGAAAAGGACTCTGTCTGCAAGCTCTAGTGAAAAATTATGTTTTTCATTTCGATAAAAGGCTAATCTCATTACACAGTGGCGTTATCATACCGTGTAACAAAAGAGCTAATTGTAATTGTCATGCATTTTTACACTCAATACTCATCTGGCCAAAGATTTAAACATACAGTTTGACAATCAGTCAATCAATCAACACATTAAATAATCCAAGTTTATTACTGTATACATCTACTATAATGTATTTGGTATATATATATATATATATATATATATATATATATATATATATATATATATATATATATATATATATATATATATATATATGAACATTAATAATGAAACTAAAAAAGGTTTCAAAATCAAACGCAGGCACACGCGTGATCTTATCTATTCCATCAAATCTACTTTGCAATGGTGCATGGGACTTTATTAGAGCAACTAATTCTCCAGCAAGAAGCTGCAGCATGCACATAGCATCATTAATACTGCATCACTAACTATTTGAGACTCTTCTGACCAGATGGTGTAAACTGCTTTGGCTCTATGAGGTTTGGCTCCAAGAAAAGTAATTGCAGCTCAGTATGAGCAAGATCTCTTCCTCAACATTAAATGCACACTTGCAAAAACAGTGCTAGTGCTATGACAGGAATAAACTCATTGGCTAAAGGTTCTGTGTAGGAAGAAAGCATACAGTCACTACAGATGATACTCTTTTAGGCCCACTGACAGTTTGGGATTGATAGGTGCAGTGCATGCAGGTTAAATGACTCAAATGTTTCTGGCACCTCACTATGGACACAGAAGACAACCTGCAAACATGTCACCTTCAAAGCAGCTAGGCTGTGTTGATTTAGGCCATTAATGAATGATTTCTTTAAAATGCAACTAATGCACAAGGGACTGATTCTACTAGGAAAGTAGCTCATAAAAGGCACATTTGAGAGTATAAACCCTGAGGTGTTTGATACTGAGAAGATCCACATGTATATGTAATGAAAATGGCTTTAATACCTTCTCTTGTCCCTGCGAAGTGAACATAGCTAGATCTATAAAGCTCTTAATCCAAGCCACTGAGAGCAGAAGGATTATATACAGAGCAAATACAGAAACCCCCCCACTGAAATCCATATACCTCTCTAAGGTGACCACACCATTGCACAAAAAAACACCTTATTATACTTTTTGCTGGCAGCTTACATTCAACGGCCAAATTATACCCTGAAATCAAATAAAGTCAGCACAAAAATATATGTCTAGATGAAGAAATGTTTAACAATTTATATTTGATGGAGAGGCTACATAGGTGTCTGTTTAGTCATGGATGTACAGGCGACATCTGGCCTGTGAACTATTTATTAAATGTCTAACAAATAGGCAAAAGTCCACAAATTAAATAAAAAAGAAAGTATTAAACAATCAATGCCAAAGACAGGCTGGCGCAGCTGTAACACAGCCTATTGCCTAATGCCTATTACAGTAACACGACTAAAGAAAATGTTGAATAAATAACTGTTTTTCTTAATAATCACAATAAACAAGTCAAGTAATCAGCTCATTAGCCTAAACGTAGACTGCTCATGGCTGCATGCAAGGTACAGTAGCATCTTGCTGCATGAACACAATTTATGCAGAGAATACAATTAAAAAGCATATACTGACTTTTTTACACATGGCTCATCCAATCAAATCTGTTTTTATAAAGCATATTTTGAAACTATGTACAGACATGATTTATACAGCACAGAGGCAATAAACATAGCTTGAGGTCACTGAGGGGAAAACATGTATGCCTACCATCTTCTCCACAGATGGTGTGGTTCCATTACAGAAACAACTGTTAACATGAAATTGTTGCCGCTATTGTGTTGTAATGAGAACATTATTGATTATTGTCATTGTCTTCTTCCACACAGACCACCAGACAATGTCAAAACTGATCCCTATCCCAGCTGCACCTAATCCCATGGTTGTTATAGCAGTGCCTTCAGGCTACAGACAGAGCTGGACACAATCCCACTCAATAAGGACAGAAACATGAGATCAACTTTATCTTCAACAGACCATGGTCACTCGCATTCTCGCAATCAGCCATAAAAAATTCTTATTACTAAAGGTCATTGTTGAAACCTCTTCCTTTCTACAATGACCTTTAGTAACGAAAGAACAATATCTGGTGAACAGGATGTTGATTTACATGCGGGTTACAATCAATGCCTTTTTTTTGTGGCTCTTATTGTTTCATTTTCATTCAAAGGGAACCAAGAAAATCAAGTACATTTGGTCATTTGCAATATTAGTATAATTAGTACAGGAATAGTTAACACCAAAATAAAACGTAAAATCTTCCACTATTCCCGTTAATGTTGTTCTCAACCTTTATTTATTTTCTTTCTTACGTGCAATTCAAAATGAAAAAATGTGAAGAATGTTCATGCGTCTCTTCTTCACACAATGAAAGTGGATGGGGATTAGGGGACATTACGTTTCAATCAAACAACCACATAACATAAATAAATAAATAAATAATAGTATATTATATCATGTTACATTATATTATTAATTAAATCACCATAAAAGTAGGAAAAGAAAAATAGAAGGTTTAAATCATTACACACAGAAAATGTACTTTCATTGCATGGAAAAGAGCAGTTTGGACATTCTGCTATACAGTAAATACGGTGGACCACCTAAGAAAGAAACCAGTCTCAAAAAAATATGATGGTAAGTAAATACCAAAAAAAAAAAAAAAAGTAAGTTTAGTTTATGGATGAATTGATTAAAAGCTATAAATAGAAACATATCAATTATCAGTGGTTCTCAAACCTGTCCCTACCACTGCACATTTTGCATGTCTCCCTCATCTAACACACCTGATTCAAATCATCATCTCATTAGTAGAGACTGCAAGACTTGAATTGGGTGTGTTAGATGAGTGATACATACAAAATGTGCAGTGGTTGAGGGTCCCCAGGACAGGTTTGAGAACCCCTGAATTAAATAACTGCTGAAATATCAAATTGCTCAATACCTGCTGTCATAAGAGCAAGGTGTGAAACAGTAAAAATTCAAAATGTCCTTGGAACATAAAACGTGTTTTCTGTGGCATATGTAAATGACAAAGCTTTTAAATCAAACTACAAAGACTGGCAATGCTGGTTAGGTCCTTGTGACATGATGACAGCACAACAGTTGCTGGGTCTCATGGCTTGTTCCATAGTAAAGTGGAATATTCTTTTTGATATGGTGAAATAAAAATGGAAATTATTCTGAATTAGTGTGACTTCGCATAAAAGCATTGCAGGTTTGTATGCAGCATTTCAACTGACCACACCGTCTGTGACTTATCCTTTTTTCTTCACATTATTAAACTGAATTGAATTTTTATGATTCCTGCAGAGCTGGATATCACAGCGGCCCATATCAGGACTTAATGTAGGCTGTTAATTCCGATCGTCCTCATGGGAGTCCATTTAAAATACACAGGATGAAGAATTACATGACATTATGCTTATAACGTCAGGATGCTTTAAGAGTGGTTACACAGGCACAGAATACATTTATCATAATCTTACATATTCAGAACCTAAATACGGGACCACAGGTATAAGTTTCATCAGCTTTTATGCAAACATACAGTAGTCGGTGCTACAAGATGAAGAAAAGCCATCCACCCAGGAACAGACATTCATCAGAAAGCCTGTCCCACCCTCTTGTTAATAATGCCGAGTAGCTGTGAGGACATCAAATCCCATTTGCTCTTAAGCTACGTGTGTTGATTTTTATCCTCTCCCTGGAGCTCTGTAAGACTGTCATTTACCTCATCACCTTGACACGGTCCTGTACAAGGTCCTTTCACACAGAGATTTTTGCATATTGTCAAACAATCGCTGAACCGTGCGAGCCAAAGGTCTGAGCTGACTGACGGGATTCACTCACTTGTGATTAAAACACATTAAAGAATAATGAGTCTGGCCTACACAATAACCAATCCTGAGAAACAAAACACACATTTGGCAGTGCGAAAAGACAATAAACTAGTATAAAAGCTGACATTTTTGACATTCATTGCTCATAAAATAATCGCTTAATCTATCATTCAGACCACAGCCAGGGAAAGTTGTTATTTCCTTAATTAGCATATTATCTCCAGAACGAGTGGAATTAGGACAATGTATTTGCAGTGAATCACTCAAGATTCTTTTTTCCAAAAAATGAGCGATAACTGAATGCTATTAACGCCGTTGTAATGGCGCACTGGCAGTGTTAAAAATGAATATATGAGCAAACCCAATATGAGTAGGACCAGTAATGAAAGGCACAAATTATGCCTGAAATATGCAGTTACAAAAATGCCTCAAAGATGGCTGAGATTTTGATGAATGCCTCTGGAGGAAGGAGTGGGGTTCAAGGCTTAAGAGGACATCGCTCAAGGAGATGAATGCTTTTATTGTGCTCATAACCACTTGCAAGAAAGAGAAATTGAACTGTGCTGATTTAAAAGGAAATAAGCGAGCAAAATATTAAAGACACTCACGGACACACAAGTCTCCACTCTCAAAGTAACCGGGACAGCATTGTGAACGGCGGCGGTACATGGTCCTCACTCCACGCCGATAAGCTGTCTTGTAGCTGGTTCTGAGATGGAAACACACACATACACACAAGAGAAAGCATTAACATCAATAACCTGGCAGGTGAACTCCACAAGGACATTATGACATGGAGCTGGCTACCGTTAGCTTTTCTATTTTTGTGTATTAATCCTAGACAAGCCCTAAAGGTGGAAAAAGGAGAAATAAACATAATTAAAGTGAGTTAAGGAAAAGTTTCTGTGCTCGTTGAAGGACAACTCGCCTCTGAATGCTACATTGCAGCACAGTGACTCATTGGGCCCACAGCTTTTAGCCGGGACACTGACGATAAAGTCTTTAATGCAGCAATTAAAACCAATGTAATGTCGGATGACAGTCAAATGGCCATTTCCATCTCGACTCTAACCACTACAATCACGACTGGTAACATTAACACTTGGTGATAAAAACACTGGCACACCGGCACCTTGATTTTTATGTGTCTAGTGGGAGAGTGCTGCTTGTTGCCATGGAGCTGAATTGTCACTGCAGATCAAAGGTCAGGGTCACACTCACCTGTGTCTGGTGCATTTGAACCAATTGAGGATGTCGGTGCACCTGGTGTAGTAGATCTGATCAAATGGATGAGCGTAGGACTCTTGAACAGTCACTGCATAGCTGAGAGCGGGAAAGAGCAAAGAGAAATGTCAATCTCTTACATTTGTATTGATATTTTTTCCCCTTTTTGTTGAAATACATTTAGGCCATTGTCCAACACAATATTCAAAGGTGATTCAAATTTCCACTGGTATCAACAACAACAATTATTCTTTTTTGCACACTTATTTGGGAAATGTACTTATTTATTAACATAACTGATTCTGTATGTTTTTCAATAAAAATACTAGATACTGAGAGGAAAAAAGAAATATGATTTCAGTTTACATCTTGATTTTTTGTTTTCTGCATTTTAATTACATTTTAATACATTTAAATTATATATATATATATATATATATATATATATATATATATATATATATATATATATATATATATATATATATATATATATATATATATATATATATATATATATATATATATATTTATATATATACAGGGAGTGCAGAATTATTAGACAAATGAGTATTTTGACCACATCATCCTCGTTATGCATGTTGTCTTACTCCAAGCTGTATAGGCTAGAAAGCCTACTACCAATTAAGCATATTAGGTGATGTGCATCTCTGTAATGAGAAGGGGTGTGGTCTAATGACATCAACACCCTATATCAGGTGTGCATAATTATTAGGCAACTTCCTTTCCTTTGGCAAAATGGGTCAAAAGAAGGACTTGACAGGCTCAGAAAAGTAAAAAATAGTGAGATATATTGCAGAGGGATGCAGCAGTCTTAAAATAGCCAAGCTTCTGAAGCGTGATCATCGAACAATCAAGCGTTTCATTCAAAATAGTCAACAGGGACGCAAGAAGCGTGTGGAAAAACCAAGGCGCAAAATAACTGCCCGTGAACTGAGAAAAGTCAAGCGTGCAGCTGCCAAGATGCCACTTGCCACCAGTTTGGCCATATTTCAGAGCTGCAACATCACTGGAGTGCCCAAAAGCACAAGGTGTGCAATACTCAGAGACATGGCCAAGGTAAGAAAGGCAGAAAGTCGACCACCACTGAACAAGACACACAAGCTGAAATGTCAAGACTGGGCCAAGAAATATCTCAAGACTGATTTTTCAGGTTTTATGGACTGATGAAATGAGAGTGAGTCTTGATGGGCCAGATGGATGGGCCCGTGGCTGGATTGGTAAAGGGCAGAGAGCTCCAGTCCGACTCAGACGCCAGCAAGGTGGAGGTGGAGTACTGGTTTGGGCTGGTATCATCAAAGATGAGCTTGTGGGGCCTTTTCGGGTTGAGGATGGAGTCAAGCTCAACTCCCAGTCCTACTGCCAGTTTCTGGAAGACACCTTCTTCAAGCAGTGGTACAGGAAGAAGTCTGCATCCTTCAAGAAAAACAGTACACCTCTATGAACAGTGTCTGGGAGGCTGTGGTTGCTGCTGCACGCAATGTTGATGGTGAACAGATCAAAACACTGACAGAATCCATGGATCTGCCATCCATGGATTCTGTCAGTGTTTTGATCTTATTTATTTTGAGTTAATGCTTTTGAGTGTCCTTGCAAAGAGTGTCCTTTGTTTGGTTTTTGAATGTCAGAAATGTATATTTGTGAATGTTGAGCTGTTATAATGGTTTCACTGGTAAAAATAAATAATTGAAATGGGTATAAATTTGTTTTTTGTTAAGTTGCCTAATAATTATGCACAGTAATAGTCACCTGCACACACAGATATCCCCCTAAAATAGCTAAAACTAAAAACTACTTCCAAAAATATTCAGCTTTGATATTAATGAGTTTTTTGTGTTCATTGAGAACATGGTTGTTGTTTAATTATTAATGTTGTAAAATTAATCCTCAAAAATACAACTTGACTAATAATTCTGAACTCCCTGTATATATATATATATATATATATATATATATATATATATATATATATATTTATTTTTTTATTACATTTTAATACATTTATATATATATATTAGTGCTGGGCAAATTAACTCGTTAACGCGGGCGATTCATTTTTTTAAAAAATGCATTAAAAATATTTAACGCAATTAACGCAGCGTTCGTTTTTATATACATTTTTGCCCAGTGTTACATTATATGATCATGCTCTTATTCATGTAAATGCTTTTAAACCATCTAAGCGCGACAAGACACAAGAGAACGCGCTTTATGTCAGTGTCCTGTCTGTGTGACTGTCTCAATCAGATCCCTAGTTGTGCCAGTCTTGTGCACACATCGAGTTCTCTTTCGCTCTTGAACAAACAATAACAACAACACAGAGAATGCTGCCAAAATGCCTGTTTTGTCGAGTACTCATATTAGGAGTCTTAACGTCTTAAATGAACGTGAGAAAATGAGATGCACGTGACAGCGTCAGATCCGCGTCATGTTCGGCAGCGTCAGATCTTAAAGTGACAGCAGCACTGATGATGTCTGTCATTAATGTTCATCAAAGAACAAAGGTAAATGAAAAAAGATGATTATTATATATTTAATGTATTATTTATGCAGTTAAGAAAGGTGTTGATAACTATTACATTTCTGTATATGTCTAACAGGGAAGGCGTTTTTTAAAGTCTAATAAATGTTGAAATTGGTAGCTTTCATTTATACTGTTATGTAATGTCATTAATGTTTCATAGAGACATTAGTATCAGTGAGACTGGCCTTCATTCATAAAAACATGCCATTACAACACATATTTAAAATATGCTGTTTAAATTGGAGATATAATTGAAATATGCTACATTCATTTGGAGAGTAACTGAAATGATTACAATATCAAAATATTAAAAACTCCAAAAATATTCAACTATATATCGCGATTAATTACAGAAAACAATGCGATTAATTATTTTTTAATCGATTCCCAGCACTAATATATATATATATACTATATATATATAATTATGTCAACCTGTTGCCTCCTTGGAAGTTTGCTGAGGCGAGGCCCCCCAAAAGCCCCCGCCCCTCCGGTTAAGAACCACTGGTTTAACACCAGGGCTAGTTGTCACATAAGAAAGTACAAAAAAAATGCACACAATAAAATCACATTAAAAATATTATAAGTTACAGGGTCAATTAATTAACCTTTATTAATTGACCCTGTACCTTATATATTTTAATGTGATTTCACCCAAAACTATATTATTGGGGCATTTGGGGAAGTTTTTGTATTTTATCAAATATATGGCCCAATATATGACTTGATACCTTGTGTACATTTTTGCTGTTAAGTGCAATAATTGCATAATTGTTTATTTATACAATTTTTCAGAAGAGCCTAATTGGCTGTTTAATGCCAGGATTCTATTGTGAAAAATTACCCTATACATTAGGACAACATTCCCCACTATTGGTAAAAAATGTGTTAAAGGAACTTTCATCCTGGGCATTAGCAATGCAAAGTTTGAGTCTTTTTTGTAATCAGGACATTTGCGTATTTGCATATACAGTAATAAACCTACCCCGAGAAATATTTACTGGAGTAAAATATGACAACTTGCCCTGGGGTCTTTTACATGAAATTGCCCAAACGTGATTATGTTGCAGAGAAACAAAGAATTTGCTGGTCTTAAGTTTCTAATCAACTGCATTGTGAAGATACTGTAATCCAAGAAACAAAACCATAAAATACTTAAATGTAATATTCAAGAATCCACCTATTTTGTTTGAAGTGCAAAACAACTTGTTAACTCAAATAACAAAACAAGCATAATGTTTCTCTTCCAAAGCTTCAGTAACTCTAGAAAAACAAGTTGTCTCATCACAATTTCCATGGAAAAACATTACACATTTGTTGCCAACAAAATGCCATTAAAGCTCCGAAATATCCTCTTTCAGGGAACCAATGCTGAAACTCATTCATCTCTGCAGTCCTCTGTCCTCCTCTCTGCAGAGGCAATCGCTCCTGCTTATTTGTCATAACTGATAACACCCTTTACAAATAATACTTTTTCCGGCAATAGGTTCAATCAAAACAGATTGTTCTGGTCAACTGAATGCTGTTGTGCCGGTTTTATGTTAGCAACATATCCTTACTCTCTCTCCCGACTCACACACACACACTACAAGGTTAATAATAAGAACATCAATATTGTTCTGTGTGTCTAGTGACTGAACCTAATACCTGTAGGCAAGTGTAACTAGATCAACACTCCCAAACACAATCCTTTACATCCCTTCAACTGTGCCATTAAAAGTGAATACAGTCAATACAGGAACAAACAAATGTAGATCCTCATCCTCTAAATCTCTGAGATAACGGAACAGAGCTGAAATACATTGTGTATGTTTTTGCGACTGATCCATATAGCTTGTAACCACATCCTTTTCGTCATTTGTAAGGGGCAAAGGTTTATCCACTGTTGTAAATTTTCATCAAGTATCAATTCAAGTATTATGTGTCACCAACACAACAAATAAAGCCATAATACTTCAATATGTAATATTCTGACAAGTATCCATTTTGAATAACATCTTATCTCAGACAACATACATTCACTGATGGGGACTCACCTAACTAAGTAGCAACAGTACTATCTTGAACACATTTTTCTGTAGATCATCTGTTTTCAAAATGGTGTAATTTTTTCCCCTGTTATAAGCTATTTTTTTTTCCAGCAAGTGATTATTCTTGACAAAACACAGCAAAATCCCATTTTCACATCTATTGGCACTGTATAGATAGACACTTATCAGAATACATACAGTAGTCAGTAATCAAATGCACTCTTAAACGGTCCTCTCTGCCAGATGTAGCATTGGAAAGTCCAAGTACAGTGATCAGTTTGTTTGGACTGTTCAAATATATTAACTGATTTAAAAAAAATCACCAATTCTAGCCCCACCAATAGTTTACAGTTTAGCTAGCTACTTAAAAAAAAAATAGTAGGTAGCCTGTGAGCAGTATCACAACATTGTTTTAAATGGTTTAAATGTAATAATAAAATAATAATAAAAGACATGCTTTTAAAAGATGTCTAATGGCCGTCCAAACACAGCCCTGACACCTGGGCTTTCAGTGAATATTTAATAGACGTCTAACCGTAGCCCAAGAATAGACTAGTCATGTAGAAAATGAACATGTCAAAGAAATGAAACCAAACACCTTGTAATCACTGTTGACTTTGCTTACATGATGGAATATCATACATCTCGCAAGTTATTTTGGCATTTGGAAGTGGCTAGAAGTGGGTTACTCATAGCCGTAATATATCGGGTCTATAGTTAACCGAAAAGGTGAAATGACAGCTATTGCTTGCTGGGTAGTAGTATTAGCTTTACCCATTTCCAGGGTTCTCAGAAATGGAAGTTGTCATAGTTGAGTAAACTGCTATAGTGGTGAATGGAAACTACAACAAATAGATTTAACTTTCCCATTTGCTCCAAGAGACTTACCAAAGGAGGAGAAAAATCATTGAGATATTGATTATGGTGGTCAGAAGAGAGAAACATTTTTCTGCCATCACTCCTTCAGCCGTTGTGTTAGAAACACCCAAAATGCAGCGTTAACAATTTTTCTAGAATTGAATGCCAAGATGATATAACAGTATATAACAAAGTATAGTTATAAATGTACATTACATTTTTTTATGAAAAGATTTACAATGTTAATAACTGTAATAATTGCGAAAAGGGTCTATTATTAGGTAATATTATTAGAATTATTATTATTAAGTATCCACCAAATGTACAATTTATGTACATAAAATAAATAAATAAACTTTAATTTTGAACAATCACACAAGCATAAATCACTGCACTGTTAAAGTTCCAATCCTCTTTTGACCAAAAAATCATTCTGGCATGTTGAAGAGGAATAACTACGCTGTGTGAATCCTGTAATGGAGAAATGGAAGGTAAAACGGAGTTTAACACAGGAGAGTGCCCCTCTCTCACCTCTCCCAGTGACTGCAGACATTGGGGTCATCTGGGTTGAGGCTCCATGCGCTGATAATGAGGCCCAGAACAGCCAGCACAGGCAGGGCTAATGGGTAGGCCCGTACCATCCCCATGACTCCTCCTGAGAGAATGAGAGTGAGAAAAAGAGAGGGAGAGCGTGAGAGAGAGACAAGGACACTTTTTGTCCTTTATAATTCTTATAAATTGGAGCCCTTGCATCATACTTGGAAGTAGAGTGAAAAGAGGTGACTTTTTTAGAACAATATCAATAAATGTTACAGGAATTCGGTATGCGTGTCTTTTTTTTTCCCTTTTTTCAGTTGACCGAAATGGGTCAATAGCCAATGACAACTACAAAGCGTGGTGGCAGATGGCTGTCATAATGGCGTGATATGAGTGTGATATAGCCTAATGCAATTTAATTAAAACAAATTAGATGTATACAAACACTTAAACGACAAATGTTAACACAATATTAACTTAATAATCTCAAAAAGTCCAAATATTGTGCGCTTTATTCGTCTGGTTGATACGTCAGTCATTATGCACTTTTTATTCACGCATACTTGTGTGAGTGTGTATATTCTGTAACACTTAGCTCAGGATATTAGTCCCATGACAGTGATGAAGGACTCTTTAAGACTACACGGGGTGAACCGTTTGTTTAAACTGTCAAGATATTTCATTAGACACATGATGGGAGATGAGCAAGTGTGTGATGAATTGACATGACAGAGACAGATTTAGAAGGGCACGTGAATGACACACTGCACAAGCATGGGTCGGCGAAGCGTAAAAGCACTGATTATGTTAAACTGCAGGAGGTATTGTAGAAGGACACAAGAACAACAGTTTGCGTGATTCTCTGCAACTCTCCATTATGTACCTGATCAGGAAAGAACAACATTACAACCACTAACGTCCTGGTGAGGTTTAAGTGTGTGTGTTTGTACTAAATAAACACATACATACTTAGTTTGGACTGTATATCTGTGTTTCTGTTAACGCCATTTAATGGTTTGCATGACATGTCTAATAACATTGGCTTCACTTACTTGCCAATCTGAGACCACTGAAAGGTGTTTGCAGGTCATTCACATGAGAGAAAAATCAATATCGATTTCACTTCCACTATAACAGTTCATTCGAAGGCAGAGACTGAAGTCAAGTTCATTTCTGTTAAAAGGTGAATTTACATAGTCACCCTTTAAGTGAAGTTCACAACGTAATTTCGGGAGGAGGGAACCCATCTAATCGTTCAATTAACTGCCAAAGCATATAAGCAGCCACCTACCTTTTTCTGGCATCAACAGTTTTTGCATCTCTCCACCTCCCTAACTCCACTGACATAAATTTAGGCATCTCGTTCATCATACTTCTCTTCCTAGCACTAGTAAATCTAAGCTTGAGTTGAAGCTGCTTCCGCGAGCCCCTGTGGACAGCAAGCCAAATACGCTTAACCTTATTAGCTAAAAGAGTATATGGGTAAACAAACTTGTGAAAGGTTTATTCCGCACTAGGACTGCAGCAATAAGACATGTACAGTAACACCTAGGTTATGATGTTCTGTTCAGCTGTACAAACAGCTGTTCCCTAGCGAATCACTCAAATAGCAGCTTGAATGTTTGAAGTTAAAATGATGAACACTGGTTTCATTCATATCCCTTGGTAGGTGGACATGTTCATATGTTTGTATAGATGGAATGTACAATATCAGTGTACTGTCATCATTTTAAGCATGAACAACTTTGTAATTGCAAGAACCTTTACACTCAGACACAACCCTATAGCAGGTAACTTTAGAAACTTTGTCTAAAGGCCCGTTCAAACCAAGAACTATAACTACAGTATAAGATAACTATAACGACAACTACCGTTGCAAGAAAAAGTATGTGAACCGCTTGCAGAATCTGTGAAAATGTTAATAATTTTAACTAAATAAGAAAGATCATACAAAATGCGTTATTTCTTATTTAGTACTGTCCTGATGTTTTACATAAAAAATGTTTACATATATTTCACAAGACAAAAAAATACCTGAATTTATTAAAATGACACTGACCCCGCTCTGTGATTTTACATGGCCTATCACTTTGTGACTGAATAGCTGTTGTTCTCAATTGCTTTCACTTTGCTATAATACCAGTAAAAGTTGACAGTGGAATATTTAGTAGTGAGGAAATTTCACGAATGGACTTATTGCACAGGTGACAACCTATCACTGTACCACGCTTGAATTCAATGAGCTCCTGAGAGCGACCTATTCTTTCACAAATGTTTCCAGAAACATGACTAGGTGCTTGATTTTATACACCTTTGGCCATGGAAGTGATTGGAACACCTGAATTCAATGATTTGGAGGAGTGTCCCAATACTTTTGTCAATATAGTGTATAATTTTGAAACAGCTGTGATGTAACAAAATCACGTTTACTGAAATCACGTGTCTTGGACAGTTTGATACACGCTCCAAACCACTGATTCGAAACAAAAGATTTGTAAAGGTTTTTAAAGCTTCATGAAGCAGTGTTTGGAAATCGCCCATCACTAGTCTGTGGTTGGTCATGGTCTTTACCACACCGTTGTAAAGCTGCTGTGTTTGTCTTCCTCTGCATTGTCTGGATTTGTGTTTCTTGCTTGGATTTTTGCCTTGTTTGGATTTCTGCCTGCTGCAATTAGGTCCTCACCTCTTCCTTGTGCATCAGCAACAAAAATAAATACAACTGTTCTCAACATTGAGCACATTTACATGCACACCAGTATGCTGATAACTCACTAAAATCAGCTTATTGAAATAACCTGCTGTCTGGGTTTACACGCAAACCAATAACCCGACGAAACTTAGACCAAGACTTACAAGACTAAATCAGGTTATTTCCCGGTAGTGATGTCAAAACGTAATCATTTGAGTATCTGAGTATTTCATTTGTTATGTTGGTTGTGATGTTAAATAAAGCATTAAAAACTGAAGAAGAGTATTGCAACATGTCAGCAGGAAACTTACGGCTTATATATTATCCTCTCATGCAGTTACAGATGCAGCATTTTGACTGTACTACTTCTTCTGCTGCACGAGATGAGAGCACTTTTCTAAAATTTTTGGGTCAATAAAGAGTCTGAGTTTGCAATATATTTCCTGCTCCCTAACTGCAAAACGCTCGTTCTGTCTGGATGCGCTTAAATTCATAGCAAGGACGTATTCCTGTCACATCCCACATGCACACTTAAATAAGCCGACAGAAAGCAGGTTAATGCATTTACATGCTGAGAGAAATCGGTGTAAGGGGCAAAAATCTAGCTGTGGCGATCGGTTTATGCTTAAGCCGTTTATGACCTTACTCCAATAAAGGAAAACGGGTTAACATGTTTACATGATCACATGCATTGTCGAGTCGGCTTATTAAGTGTATTCGGCTTATTTGTATTCGTCTAAAAGAAGAATGTCATATACACCTAGGATGGCTTAAGAGTGAGTAAATCACGGGTTATCAACTATCCCTTTAAGAATGTGCATGTAAATCCACTCATTGATAATAAAAAGAAATGTATGCAACAAATCTGCATATTGCAATGATTTCTGAAGGATCATGTGACACTAGAGTAATGGCTGCTGAGAATTCAGCGTTGCCATCACAGGAATATTAAATAAAAAATTAAAAAACATTAAAAGCCTCTGTGAGCATAAAAGACTTCTTTCAAAAATCTTACCAACCTCAAACTTTTGAAAAGTAGTGTTCATTGAAACTAAATTGAAAGGTCAGACCTTAAGGTAACTACTGTATAATTATACAGATCAATTTTAAAGCATGACAGTTATTGAAAAGCGACATCCAAAATATAGTAGTACATGTAAAATGTCTGGTATATAGATAGCGAAAGCAAAAGTTTCAAGGGATGATCAGACCATTTCTTCTGAAATGAATTCCATTCATTATGTATCACTGATTTGCACCGTAAGATCACTTAGCCTTTAATCAAAATGCAACTTCTGCTCTCTGTTATCCCCATAGACTTGCGGTGGTTCTTGAGCATGAAAAAGATTGTACTTTTGTCATGGCTTTAAGTAGGAGTACCATAATGAGGCATCTGACGTCAAATTATTCTGTGCTTCCTCTTGAAGTGTAGGTGACTCTAATGAACACTGATTTCTAAGAATTAAAGCTGCGCGGATGCGACTGGCATAATGTTGATTGCAAACGAGGAGAGACAGGAGCAAAGGCGATGGATCCCGGTGGGACTCACCTCAGACCACAGGCAGCAGTCCCTGGAGATGTCTGGAAGATCACTGCTCGCCTGAACCAGACAACCAGACACAGAAGGGCTGGAGACCAGACAGACCGATAATCAGACTCAAAGCAAAGAGAGGGCACCTGGGTGTTGAGAAAGAGAGAGAAGAAACAGTTAGTGTTCAACTTCAGAACAAGAGAGCAGGGAAAAGGTCTAAATGGCAAAAGAGAATAAAGATTGAGAAAAAAGGGACTCTCAGGAAAGGGACTCGGGCATTAGGAGCTCCCCAATGCAACAACTGCTAAATCCCAGATATTAAATCTCAACCACACCTCCTGTTTGGAGGGGATGAAGCATCGGGCTCATTCGCCTCCTGCCAACACACAAGGGTGAGAGCTTACATTACCTTAAGGAGAATGGAGTGTCAAAGCCTCTTATCGCTCCACAAGCGCCACGAGAGCATTCTCAACAATAGCAAAGGAGAACAAGCTATTCACGGCCATTAACGACATGTCTACAGCTTGGGTCTAACTAGGGGCCTTGTATTCCTCAGCCTCATTACACAGATCTTCATTATGCCTGCGTCGGGCCGTGGGTCATCTACGTGGGGTTCAAGAAAAGATTAGAAAAATAACACTGCGGGTGCAAACAAAAGATGTAGTTTCCTCGCTGTCATCGTGCTTCATTATTTATTCTCCTTCTCCTTCAGATGCAGAAGAGGCCGGGCAGAAAGCCGCAGGCGAGGACACAGAGCGGAACAAGAGCAGAAAGATGAGCTCGAAGCACACTGGAGGGGACAAGCTGTCTGGAAGTGACCTCCTCCACCTCTTTTCTGTCTACATGCTGAAAAGTTCAGCAATCAGACTCTAAAGCTACTGGGTCTTGTTTGTCCGTCTAAGTACTCTGTGGAGCACCACTGAGACACGAGCAGTTTGAAGATACTAAGATATGACGGACGTGCAATAATCCACGATTCTGTATCGCTGATCATAGCCTGCTCGTGTTCTGTTGGATTTAAATACGTATTCCTTAGAATCCTGAGGGGAAATCCTACAAACAAATGATGCTCTGAATTCTTCTGTTTATTAGTGGCAACCAGCCTAAGGGTGCAAAATGGGATTGCATATATTATCCCAATGAGGCCCTCAGGGTGGAATGTATAGGCACATCACTGGACTCATTACAGAACATAATGAAGTGTGTAATTGAAAACTAACTGAATGAAAGGTGAAAGCTAGATTGAACCCAAAGTTTAATTTCCATTTGAAAGAAGCTAACTCTGTAAATAATACAAATGAAAACTGTAGCATGACTGTATCTTGTTATCAGAATAGATTTACATTTGCGTCATCACAGTGTTGAAGAAGGATGATGGCTGGAGGTTAATTTGATCAAAATTAATTAGGGACGCACAATATATTGGTTTTATATTTACTGCCGTTGAAAAGTTTGAGGTCGGTAAGATTTTTTAATTATTTTGAAAGAAGACTTTTTATTTGATCAAAAATACAGTAAAACAGTGATATTGTGAAATTGCATTACATTTTCTATTGTAATATATTTCAAAATGTCATTTATTTCTGTTATACAAAATTGAATTTTTAGAAGCTATTACTCCAGACCTCAGTGTCACATGATCCTTCAGAATCATTCTTATATGTTGATGTGGTGCTCAAGAAACATTTCTCATTATTATAAATGTCGAAAAAGTTGTGCTGTTTAATATTTTTGAGGAAACTGATACATTTTTCCCAGGATATTTTGATTAATAGAAAGTTAAAAAGAACAACATTTACTTGATTTGTGATTAGGTTGTCTACTAACCGGAAGGTTGGTGGTTCAATGCCCGGTTCCACCTGACCAAGTGTCGAGCTGTCCATGAGCAAGACACCTAACCCTAGCTTTTCCCGACGAGCTGGATGGCGCCTTGCATGGCTGACACTGCCGTCGGTGTATGAATGAGTGAATGAATGGCGCTTTGGTGGCCATGGGTCTGTTGAAAGTGCTATATAAATACAGTCCTTTTACCATGTACTTGAAATATATATATATTTTTTATAATATTGTAAAATTCTTTACCATCACTTTTGATCAATTTAATGCATCGTTGCTAAAGTATTAATTTCTTTTTAAAAAATCATACTGACCCCAAAATTTTAAACGGTATAGGTTGTCAATAATTTATATTAAAAAAATATATTTTAATTGATCAAAATAGAGCAGTTTTGACACTTGCACGTTATTGTATCACTTATTACACCAGGCGGTGGCAATGCGACTGTTTAAAAAATTGTTTGTCATTGAATCATTCATTCAGAGATTCATTCACAAAAGCTGATTCATTCAATACTAAAAAGTCTTCATGAATGAGACATGACTCCTTCATTACCTTTTTTTCCCCCGTACATATTGATGTATTTTTAAAATAGACTGAAGATTTTGTCAGAACCTCTAGTAAATTATGTCTTATTTGCTTCGTTTTCTAATGTTTTTTCATCAGAATCGTGGGAGAATCGCAAGCTCAATTTTTAAAAAAAGAAACTGTGATTCTCAATTCATCCAGAATCGTGCAGCTCTAACTTCTAGCATCTAAAATTAGTCATTTAAGTTTTTACCATTTTATATTTATTTAGACAAAATAGTGTAGTATTTTTATATGTCGGCCATTTGTCCATAATCCGCCATAGCATGACAATAATTAATTGGCTTATCCTATCGGTATTTTAATATTGTGCCTCTCTAATATTAGTGAGGTATGCGTTTAAAACATCACACCTCCATCACACTTTAGAATTAATGTTTGAATAAAACCTCTCAGACAAACAGCCAAGTATTAGTGAAATGACAAAATGCATTAAGCTCTGTTCTGCTGCCATGTATTTCAACGGTTGTAGTATTACATGACAACCATGAGACAAATGGGTAACTAAAAGTATTTCACAGAGACAGTGACTTTGAAATATGAAACCATACCATTTACTTCTCATTAATAAGTCTGTGCACATAGAACAATAACCTAAACTGTGTTTGTGTTTGTTGTCTCATCTGCCTGCCTGACATTCACAATAGGAACAACATGTTTCATTGTCTCCAATTCACACACTAGTGATCCTGTTTATAAAACTCAAACTCCCTTTTGGCTTCTTTTATCCTGCTGCACTTATTTTGGGATTTGAACAACAATGCAATTGTCTTCTTACCTGTGTAAATTACGAAAAGGATATACTACTCTGTGTCTAAACTGTTGTAAGGAAAAGGGTGCTTTAAAATACTCAAACCAACTCTGTATTCCCACCTTGTCAACCAAAGGAGACATTGACATGATTCAGGACATGCACGTATTAGAGCTCAATGCAATTAACCGACCAATTCCCTGATCCCCTTGCATCTGAGCCCCTCTGTGAGTGATGTTATGGGTCTGCTGGCAGCTCTCACAACGATAAAGTAAAATCAACCCATCTACTCAAGACAGGAGTCATGACCGCATCTTAAGTTTATGTCAGCATGTCACCATGCTATGGTTATTTATTTCTGTCTTCATTTAGAAGAAGCTAGTGACCATTTACATATAATCATCTAGAAACTGAAGTGATTGCTGACATTGGAGTGAAGACTCGGATTAGAACTACTGACATGATACTTACCGTGAGAATTTCAGTAGTGATTGATTGCATACAGCACAATGTTCTACTGTACTACGGTTCCATCATCACATGATTTTATATACAGAACTAGTTTTGTTAAAACTAAATGCAACTGTTCAAAACAAAAGAAGAATGGACCAAGTCTTTTTAAGGTCAAAGCACTTATTTGATTTGTAACATTATACAGTAAATGTCTTTCCTGTTACTTTTAATCAATTTAATGCATTCTTGCTGAATAAAAGTATTAATTTCTTTCCAAATATAGAACATCTTACTGAACACCGAATCTTTTAACATTAGTGTACATACAAGTATGGCTACTGTTTAAAAAAGGGGGAAAGACCAGAATCTTCAAAACTGTTTGTCAAGATTGCACCCCCCCAATCAGAAAACGTGTTTACCTGTGATTCATATCTTCCCTTTTATACCCCTGGTGTAGTTCTGGCTTTAGAGAAAACCATTTTGTTTTCATATCACTGACTTTTTTTCACTTTGTTTACATTTTGTAAACCCCTACTAAAGTAAATTTGATTGCAGATCCTGAATGTACTGTTCCACCTGTGCCCCATAATAAAGATATCTGTTTACATACATTTGCGTCATACATATTCTGCACAAATTTTCTGTGCGTGCGCCATTTAGTGTCACCGTTACCACAGCATCGTGAGGCTTGTGAGACCTGTCAGTGTTCCTGTCAAGAGAAAGCAACCCACGTCAGCTGATTAAAGAATTTTGGCAACTCAGCATGGCACCCCAGTGCATAATTGGCTGGTTTGCCTTAAATTATGCCAAGAAAGCTTTCTCCTCATTTTTCTAACTTTACTTAACAAAATATGGGATTTAGAAGCAGCTTTCTGAAATTCTAGCTTGCTTAAACTAAACCATTACTATTTGAGAAGTTACGTTTTTAATCCAGTTGTGAAAGTAGTTATAATTTATTTAAAGGATTATTTAAGAAGCAAAAAAAATATATAATTCAGATTAGTGTTGTCAAAAATAACATTATTTCAATATGTATTGATACTGAAATATCTGAAACGGTTGCAATACTCCTTTTCTACAGTATCGATACATCGATACCTGTGCGTTCTCATTCTCTCTTCTCTCCATTGGCGACACACACCCACCTCCTCTTACTCACTCGTCTCATGCGCTCGGGTTGAATAGTGTTGATGTTGGTCTGAATTTCCATGCGGGGTTGTGGGTACACTCTAAAAAAAAAAAAAAAGGTTCTATATGGCACCAAAAATGGTTCTTGGCTCGTAATCATAGGGGAACCTCTTTTAATGCTATATAGCACCAATTTTGGTGCTTCAGTGGTTCTTCAGTGGTTCTTCAGAGGTGCTATATAGCACCTTAGTCAAAGAACCGGTGAAGAACCTCTGAAGAACTGCTTTTTTTAGAGTGATTGTGCATAACTTTACTTGTTCCCACAGGTTTCGTGCTCAAACCAAAAGCGCAATCTATGTAAGCTTTCATAAAGCCGCCTCTCAAACAGCTCACGAGAACCAATTTTACTTATTTTTTGTGTGAACAGTCAAATACATACAAAATTATGTCAAATTGTCCATTCTGCCAAGTATTCTGGTAAATACAGTCTGTTTTGGAACGTAAATAGTTGAAAGAAAACATGTGGCGTAACAGTATATTAGCTCTTAAAGTGACGACAGCCTAATAAACCTAATGCTTTCTGTCATGTAATTCCAAGAACAAAAGAAAAAGAGAAAATCACTCGCTGCTCTTGACTAAATAACTTTTGTAACTTTAATTGTAAGCATTAATCTGTATTTTAATTTGTACAATGACGACTATCCAGTTTTATTTTACATTTGATAACTTTCATTTCTGAAGCAGACCTCTTTTTTTTTTACCTGAATACTAACTGTTAGACCCACCTGAAAAAGACATGTTTATTTCATGTGTCCCTTTATTCGATTGTATTTTTTTACCTATCATATGCAATTTGTTTGTTTGTTCTCATTTTATTACTGACTGTTTACTTGTCTGTTTTTTTGTAAATTTAGTTCAATGATTAAAATATAAAGACTCTCTGTTCTGTGTGTAATCTATTGCAACAAAATTACCAAAATTATCAAAAAAGATTATGAGATAACAACCAATCATCTTTATGGCAGTATATGGCAGTTTTCTGTGTTGTATCGAATATGGTATTGAATATTGATATTTTTCAAGGTATCGACACTAATTCAGATTAAATTCAATCTCAAAAAAATAAATATCTGAGGTGCTTATTTTGAAGCTTATCATCCCTGCATGTTTGTTAACATGTTTGTTAACATGTTTGTTATGGTGGAGATGGTGATCCAGTGGGTTAAACCACTGAACTGATACGCAGAAGGTTGCTAGTTCTATCCCAGCGGTCACCACCAGTGTGTCCTTGAGCAAGGCACGTTGCTCCAGGGGGATTGTCCCTGTAATAAGTGCACTGTAAGTTGCTTTGGATAAAAGAGTCTGCCAAATGCATAAAAATGTTAACATAGCTGGAAAACAAAAACGTGGGTAGATGGTTGAAACGTATGTTAACTCAAGCAAAATGAATAAGGTACTCTGATTATCACTTAAGATGTTCTCAACCAAAACTTCACAGACTTTCTTACATAGAGACCACGTGATTGACCCTGAAGTATCTGACTATTGAAGAAGATAGCCTTGTCTTGTCTCATTGAGAAGCATGCATCATTAAGAGAGCCATGGTCTGTTAAATTACAGGGGCAAAGTATTTCCTTTTTCTATTTGATTAATGTATGTGTGTGTGTGTGAGAGAGAGTATGTGTGTTTGGACCTGAGTGCTCAAGCGTCCCCTACCTCTAAGCAACAGCTACACACATCCGTTCAACAGGTACTAATCTGTACTGATCTTGTGTCCTAAAACTTTCAATCACTATCAATCTTGAGAAACACTTCTTACAAAGACTGCCAAATGGCTTTTAAGCAAAAAACCCTAACAATATTTTACAAAGGGCAAAAAAACCAAGTCAACAGATAAGCCAATCTCTTGATCAGCAGCACTCCATCCTGAATGAAGTAAGTGTGGATAAGAGAGCGTGGAACTGGAAAAACACAGTAGGGAAGCTAGCAAATGCTCTAGGTCACTTAATTCTGGGCACATGGATTATTCATGTGGCAACCACTGATCATCATGACCCTCATAAATCAAACAATGTGGTTTCTCACACCACCACTGAGCCCAATTTCAGCCTGCTAATCTCAACGCCATCCTTCATCACTATAACCTTTCCTTTTCTGCAGCCTGCACCCCAAGACAAAACCGAGTTTGAGGGGACAGGTCTTTCATGCTGATCTTATTTTACCTGTTTATGCAGAGAACAGTGCAAACTTTATCTCTCCTGTCATGCTGTGTGCTCTTCTCCTACATAGGCTATCAAAGGCCTCCAGCCATTTAACTCATGACACCTGGTTTCAGCACATTTTATGCCGCAGGCTTAAAGGAGACACAGAATATAATTTAGTCCATGTTTATCTCACTCATATTAAAATATGTCTCGGGTTATCCAATCACAAGTGGTGAGCCGGGACCGCTGTGCGTCTAAAGAGCGTCTTTGGTGACTAATTGTTATTGGAGGGTTTCTGATTTCTTATATAGCATCTTAGTGCACGTTGATAAAATAGAAAGAAGTAAACATCAAAACATATTTTGGACCCCATTTACATTGGTTATGTAAGCCAATATTGGATGTTTAATTGTGCATTGCTGATATAAAAAAATAATAATAAAAATTTATATTCAATAATTTAAATATAATATAAACAAAGTTCACCCAAAGTTCACCCAAAAAAATCACTGCTCATGCCGTTACAATCCTGTACAATTTTCTTTCTTCTGTGGAACACAAAAGAAGACTTTCTGAATAATGTTGGTTAACGCAAAGTTTTGGTTACTATTGATTTCAATTGTGTAGACCAGGGGTCGGGAAGCTTTTTTGACCAAAGAGCAATTTTTTACATTTTTTGTTAATGCATTTTTTGCAAAAGAACTAAACATTTTTTTTTTTTTACTAACATTTCAATGATAGTATAACTTTATTAGGTCCATAGACAACTAAAAACAAACAAATATGCAACAAACTATAAGTAAGTTGCAATATGGAATTAATTGTGCTTTAAATGTCCACCTGAGGAGCATAAATCCTCTTCAGAGTTCTGTGTGTATGTGTGTGTTTGTGTGTGTGCTAGTGTGTGAGAGAGTGAAGAACAACGTACAGTGCACACTGCATCAACTGTGTTTACGTGAATACTCAACAAGCCAGGCATTTTGACATCTTTCTGTGTGTATTTGACACAAAGGCTACTATGCTTGTCCATGTTCCACTTGGAGCACGCACACAGAAAGCATCCTGTCAGTAGAGGATTGCGCTTTTAATATTTCTTTTTAAATATCAAGTATTTGAAGATGTTGATGCAACATTGATGTTAACTTACTTTCTCATTCATCCATGTTTCTTTATTACTTCCAACAGTCCCACCCAATGAAAGCTGTGTGGATTATCTTTTATGTCCTATAATGACACATTTATAGGACATAAAAGGTCTCTGTGGCAAAAGCAAAAGAACCCGGTTTCAAAATGTCTCTTGGCACAGCAGAGCACCAGTTTCAATAAAAGGATATGTTTCAGTCCAGTCACTTTTTTATACATTTTATATACTTTATACATTTTCGCTGTTGTTCTAAAAAATCGTTCTTTTCGCCATTATCACCAAGAAGCTAGAAATCTGCTTCAGATTGCAGGATCTCTAAGTTACCATAGAAACATAAATGGTTTGCAGTTGATGGCTGATGTGACACTTGCGAACAGCACTGAACACTCACTTTGGCCAGTTGATCTTAAAATATATTAGGCCTATTAATATTCTAAACATTTAATTAACTTCGGTAAGCTGTAGAACAAAGGAATTGTAATTGGCTGCTTTTCTGCAGAAAGCTGATCTCTAGTGATGTAACACATTTTTTAATTGATCATTTGTTGTAAAGGGCGAGAGACCTGATGATTTTTTTTTTGGTCGGAGGCAAACAAAAATACTGAGACTTTCCTAAAAATATCTTCTTTTATGTTCCACAGAAAGTCACAAAGTTTTGGAATGACACGAGTAAGTAAATGATGAAAGATTCTTCATTTTTGGGTTAACTAACCCGTTAATAATGATGTTAAATGTAATCTTTAACAGATCTCAAAATGATTTAAAAAAATGTATGTACATTATAAGTACATTACAACTTTATGATTCTTAAATTCACAAGTAGCGTTTAAAAAAATGGATTTTGCTTTTCATTTAGATCATGGGCGTCGGAACCATTGTATGTGTACTTTTTACGATCAATGATATTGGACCCACTCACTTTTATCGTCTCTAACATTCAGCACATGTGTGTTTCCCTACCCCTAATCGATAAACACTTATTATTAAACACGTTAGATGCTTTATTTTTCACTATTCTAATATTTTCTTCATTTTTATTGAAAATAAATGCCTTTCCGATCTGATATGTGATGGGAAAAGGGAGAAGATTGAGTTCGGCGAAAGGCGGACGCGGACCGCGGGTCGATTTGAGTCAAAACTAGATGCTGTGTGCCTTACCCCTACACTACTGACGACCTCAATAATATGGCGATTTTTCGGTGATACCTTTAGCAAGCGTAATTGGCATCTACTCCATTAAAACATTTCTGAGGACCCACCCACATTTTTTTTGCTTCTGACGCCCATGATTTAGATGAAAAAAATAATATAGAATTTTAATATCACATAAGCCCATGTAATTAACATCTTACCAATACCAGACAGAATAATGGTGCATCTCTTATTAGGGGTGTAACGATACCCTCATGTCATGATTCAATACATAACACGATACTGCACTCACAATGCAATATTATTGCGATACTCCATATGGTAAAAGGTTAACAAAAAAATGTAGTTGGTTAACAAAAAAATGTAGTTGATTAAAATGCTAAATTTGTTATTACATTGGGGGTGGAAATTAATAGGTTTGGACTTGGTGCTGGTAACCCAATGCACAGGACAGTGGTGACACCAGAATAAAAATATTCATGATTCTGAAGCTAAAAAAAATATATTACAGAATTATTTTAGACGAATATGCTTGCACTCTGTCACTGATATATTAAAATATTTATACATTTAAAGAATTGTTTAAATAAGATATATTTAAAATAATGTATGACACTTTTTACTGGTAACATAAGATATTTGGCATTATCAGGACCCACACATATTCCCCCATTGCATTATTATATATTATATTCAACATGAGATAGTAGTTTAATGTAATACTGACAGTAATTTTTATTTTGGGTGAACTATACACAATATAGATACAGATTGTTGCATTTTTTTGTGATATATTGTGACACGGTATATTGTTATACCCCTATCTCATTTTCAGAAGTTGTAAGCAGTGCTTTAAATGTTCTGTGGAAAACATAACTTGTGGAAAACATAACTGTACCATTTGTAATAAAAAAAAATATATATATTATAATGAAAGACTACTAGGTATCGTAACAACTTTACTTAAGAATAAATACAAAGGAAGCAATGATTACTATTATTATTGTTGAAAACAAGATAGCCTGAAGTTGAAAGCAAAAAAAAAAAAACTAGTAGACAAGATCAACACTAATGAGGGATATATTTTTAACAGCGATCTCTGCCAGTTAATGTACCTTGTGTTCATTTGCTATATCTGTATGGCACGCCCTTTCTTGTGTCAAACACACAAAGTGTTACAGTCTTAATTTGTCTTATTTTGAGCAAGTGACTGAGGCCCATATTTCTACCCCAGTGATTCAAAATGTCCATATAAGTTCGAAAGAAATATGAAGAGGTAAAAAAAACTTAATTCAATTAAGTAAGAAATCAATAAGGTCATATAACAGTCACTATCAAACACATTTGAGTTAAATTTTTTTGGTAATTCTATGAAAATGAATAACACAAGTTATTGACCAGTCTCCATATTATAATAAGCTTCACACCCACTTAAACCCGCTGCCCCAGTCAAAGGGCAACAGCAGGGGCCTCTTGTCTCCTCACAAACCCCCAGCCAGTGCCAAACAAGCTTGTCACAACCCAGTCAATTACTTTCCCTGTGACTTCTCACATAATAATAGGATCATGTGCATCTGTTGCATGTCATCAGCCAAATTAGAACAAATTAGCATTGTTTCTGTGAAGGAGGCGGCGCTATGTTTGTATAGGAAACACTTTCGCACTTGCAGGTTCAGCCGTAAAACAGAAAGGAAAATATTAAGCTCTTAGGGTCTGGTTGAAGAGCCTTGCAGCGGTGCATACAAAACAAGGCAACTGGTTATTGCTTTATAGTTCCAGCAGACTCTCGGGCCAGGGCTCAAGTCAGCACAAGCGCAGTAGGGAGAGGTATAGAGGGCTATAGAGAAAAGGTGAAAAGGAAAGATACAGAGAGGAAGAGAAGCAGGCTGAGCGACTCGCCATGAAATGCTGAAACAACAGCATGGCTGCCAGGGCAATTTTACAGCTCAGTGGTTTCACACCTCAGCCGTCGCCTTTCCAACACTGAACATCCAAGTCCATTCTGCGTCTTCATTTATTCGGTGTCAGCGTCCGAGGACGCGCAAGGCTCGGCATGGATCGGAAGGCTGTCCCAAATGTCTTCGGATAAGTGGTGTGTGAAGCCGACAAGAGTGGGAAAAAAGACATTATACAGCTTTCCAAAACCATGCTACGGATGACTCTCTCCTACATTCAGCAAATCATTATTAATGAGCTCTGAACACAAAATACACACCCAGATCAGCCTCGGCACATTTGCTTCAAACTTGATTTAAGTAAAGCTGTCCATCTTCGCTTAGTCCTTGCAAGACAGATAAATGCATTCAGTCTAAATCTAAACATCCAATAACAAACGAGGACGCTGATCTATGGTGTCCCTCAGCGTGGAGGCTGATCTTTAAAATTTGACTTAAGCGCTATGATTCCTGGACACATCATGAATTCTACAAAACAATCCACTGTCCAAAAATAGCCTGCTACATTGCTTCCCCTCCTAAACTTTGACTTTGTCAAGGTCAAAGCTGTGAGCTAATGGTTTATTAACCTGCCCTGTTGCCGCTGCACCATCGACAGGGAAGTACAAACCTGATCGTGACATGAGTGTTTGAAATACGACAGTATAATTCGGGTACTTAAAAGACTAAGAATAAGGTTGATGTGCCCCTGGCTTCAAAGAGGTGACATATACTCTCCATCTACTACCCACACTATTAAATATACATGCTCAATTCATTGCAAAGTCCTCCTCAATGTCCTTGAGCAGTGTTGGAGGTTAACATGTTACAAGTAAAAGACGTTTTAGTGATGGACACAGTTTTAGAGTGTCGTACATAAACAAGGCTTACTCATGGTGCCCACTCAAATTTCAGTCCACTGAGAATTCTTTTAATTCAAAATAATTACTTAAATTAAATAATAATAATAAAAAAAACCAGCAACATAACTGTTGTGATTACTCATAAAATAGTCTTCTGTTGGTTGTGCACAAGAATTACATTTCATGGTATCATATATCTTATATGGTTTGGCCAATTTTTAGGAATTTATTTCTCAAAAATGGTTGTAACATCCCACATTACCTAACATACAAATAAATGCAAAAATATAACTAACACTGATGAATACACAATACAAGGTTTTTCATAATAAAGCTAGTAAGTTGGTATGATCCACCAGTCATCAAAATTCAAAGTGAAAATAAAGTGGTATTTTGGGTTAAGGTTACGGAAACTACAGTTACTATGGTAAATACACACAATGATGAACTACTAAATGTTTTATGTTATAAAACATATCTTTGACCCTGATGAATATAATGAACATCATACCTGCATGTAAATCCTACCCACCTAGCACACAACATACCAGTTACATATTTTATTGGTAGTTTATGGCAATTTCACGATTTACTAATTGACAATGAAACTACGATGTTGCATGCTCGCAATTTCATTTGCTCTTTATATATAGCATAGATGCCAATCCCGTGGGTGAAAAATGGAAAAATATGAGATATTCTCCACTAACTTAAACCAAGCAAAAAAGATTCATATACCTCTCTTATTGGTGGATCTCACATTGCACACCTTCGGGTCATAATACACACAAATACCTTGATCTTTAGAGTGGATAATGGAGTTTCCCAAAATCAGCCAGTACCCAGCAAGCAATTTTGCGTTTAAAAGATGTCTAATAGCCGTCCAAACACAGCCCTGATGTCTATGCTAAAACAAGACAAAATTTGTCTAACCATAGCCCAAGAATAGACCCAAGAAAAGAAGCATACTTCAAGTTCATTTTATGAAGTAATTTTCAATATTGTTAAGTATACTTTATGTATTAATTATACTAATATCAATGTGTACTAGTAGTAAACTTGTAAGTCTATTTCAATACTGCTTGGGACTAAATTGGCCCACTTTTAGTATATACAATTATACGTTTAAGTGTACTATAAGTGTAACAGTAGTAAACTTTAAGTGCACAAATAGGTTTCTCATTTGTACTGCATTTGTACTACAAGTAAATAGTTTATTATTTACAAGTATACTAATAGTTTACTAATTTAATACAAGTTGTACATTTTTTAGTTTATGAAAGTACACTTTGAAGAGTATTCTCAGTAAACTACTTGTTTTGTAGTTTTATACAAAGTATACTTGTAAGTTTCCTTAAGTGAACAAAACATTATACCTATAGTTTACAAATTATTTATTATTTTTGCACTTTCAGCATACTATGTCAAATGTATATTATTTTTTATATCTTTAACTGTACTTTAACTAATTTTAAAAACATTTTATTATAGCCCCATGGATCCTTTTTTATCAACACTTGAATGTGGGTAAGTTGCATAAAGAAAGGCAACATTTTGAACCAAAAGTTCACTGCGTGAGCAATCTTCTACCACTTGTTTCAGCTTCTTCTTCTCCTGTATTTTGATCCAGAAATGATGTACTAGAAGATGTGTCATAGCGCCCCCTACCGTATAACAGAGAAAACATGGATAGCTGGATAATTCAGTCAATGGTTGTGAAAGAGTAAAGTAGAGTGAACTAGCCTACACAAAAATTCAGATACGCAGAATTAGGAACATAACTGTTTTCTATCAATATTCTAATCAATATTTTCAAACAATGTAAGTTTTATAAGACTGTATGTAAAAATATATTTATATATAGTATATTTAATAGTCTACTCAGTCAAAAGATTAAACACAATTACAAGTCAATTATACTTTGAATACTTAATTATACATTTAAGTACAACTATATGCCAAATATACTTACATTTTTCTGTCAGTATAAGTCAAGTACACTTAAGTGCAATTTTAAGTATATTTCTGAAAAGTACATAAAGTATATTTCTGAGAAGTATATAAAAAGTAGAATATAAGCATACTTTCTTATTTTTAGTTTAAAAGAAGTATACTAAAAAAACACTTGAATAAACGTCTTTTTCATAAGGGTGGACTATATGAATGGAAGCTTGATTGCCCCAAGGGGAAATGTCGGGTCTATAGTTAACCAAGACGGCCATTGATTGCTGGTTAATCTCGAAAAATGCAAGCGTTGAATCAGGCTTTGTCCATTTCATACTTCCATGATGTTTTCAACATGAAATAAAAAGACTGTACAGATGTTTGGGCAGTTTTCATTATCAGAACTTTGAAGCACACTGCCATAAAACTCCATTTGACTCCAATATAAGCTATATTGAAGTCAAATGGAGTTTTATGACAGTACGCTTCAAAGTCAGAAACAAAATGTGTAGGATATTTGTTAATTTCCTCCATGAAAATCTCTATGTATAGTAAGAATAAACATCTATAGCCTACTTAATGTACAAGGGCTTCATTCAATATACTTGTGCATCTGTTGATTTCATCTTATGTGTGGATTATTTGAAAAAACAGAAGAATGCTGAATGGACTCTTATAAGTAATAAGTAAACAATGTGATATGCAGCCGGCCTGTCTTATAACTCTATTATAAGAAGAACACACACACAAAAGAAGCGTACGTTACACACATTCTTCCTGTGTGTTGAAGTCAATCTTTGACTGTCGGAAGACTTGACACAATTGGTAAAGTATTTGCAGTCGGTACATTTCTCTTCTCTCTTTGCGAGACATGGATAACTTGTATTCGGTAACACTTTATAATAACTACACGCTATGAAGCATTAGTTAAGCATTAATAAATAGTTATTTCATCATTTATTAAGCATTAATAGACAATAGTTTTTATATCTGATATAGCCTTTATATCTCCTTTGTAAAAGTTTTACAAGGCATAAATAGTCCTCACTTTAGATGAGCTCACAACTGACAAATACTAAATGTTTTATAACTACCTGAATTAATCATGAATTACAGTGGAAATACATGTTAATAAAGCATTTATTAACAAAGAGTAACTATTACTATATGTCTAAATAATAAGATGTATAAATACATTTAAATAGTTTATTAATCCTTTACTTACACTTTCTAAATGATCATTTGAACCACTGACAACTCTTAAATAACTGGTTTGTAAATAATGTAATACTTCATTTAGAAATGATAAATTGATCATTTATAAAGTATGAGAATACAGTTATTAAACACATTATACATATGTTTATAAAACGAGAATAAAGCATTTATAGCTGTATTTATAAACTGCCTATTAATGTCTATTAATGCTTTATAAATGATGAATTAACTATTTACTAATGCTTAACTAATGCTTCAAAGCGTGTAGTTATTATAAAGTTTTACCTTGAATACTTTATCAAGTGCACCGTCACACAGAGAAAGACTGTACTGTACTGTACTCTTGAAAAAATAAAACCAGAAATAATTTTGTATTGTGTAATGAGCCAGTTATCATTTACAGGTAACCTAAAAAAAAAACACAGGCAGAAACATAAATTGGCACCTATGATATATAGGGAAGCCTCTGCATTTACATGCACAATTCTATTGGTCACACTTCTTGATATGAATTCGCAGGTCAGAGTTCACCAAACTTGAACTTAGGCCCTGTCCCAAATGGCACATTTCATATCCACTTACGGTCTTGTGGACTTAAAAATGGTCTCCTGATCGTGAAGTCATACCATTTGTCATACCATTTGTCATTTTAGGTTTCAGAAGTGTACTCGCGAGCGTCTGCTGTTTAGGGTGCCATTTGGGACAGGGACTTAGGAACGCAGCAAAATCAGAAACTTCTTCACATGCGCTTGCATTTCCAGTCTCCCACATTTGCATGCGTTTGAGTCGATGGAACGAAAAATGTAGCGTGACCACCCCTTAACATCTGACAGTACTGGAAAGTTTGTTTTTCTCAGGTGAGAGACTTTCTATTTTGTAATTAAGTTATGAAAATTATGTTAGAATAATAGCCTGACAACATCTCATCTGACAAAAGTCACCAGACACAATGAGAAAAAGTAAAACAAAAGCAACTTAACACATTACTTTCCATTAAAAGGAACAATGCAACATTAGTTACGTTTGAGTTACAATGTATTTTTTAATGTAATGTTCAGCAACACTGTACTTGAGCACTAAATATGAAGACACCTCTGCCAATATTAAAGTGTCCTATAAAGATAGAGGAGAGTGCACAATACACACACACAAATTCAGTATGCATTAACACAAGCATTTCAGAACTTGGCTGAGAGTGACATGTAAAATGTGAAAATTCATTAGGAACAAATGTAGTTCATGGAAAGAAACATCTTAGAAGAATCATCTGAGGAACATTATAGCGGTCTTGCACAAAGTGAGGTAGTGTGATTAATCTCGCACCTCTTCCAACGCAACGGCTTCCTCCACACAGGTCATTACGAGGGGTCCCTCACCACACACAGGCAAACAAATGAGCCATTACCGCCATCACTCAGGCTCCGATTAAACAACCCATGCAGCCCCTGCTCCTCACAATCACTGCCAATTAAAGCCCAACTGTGTGAATTCCAACACCTCTAATTACATGAACGTGATAGAACTTTATGACATTCCTCTCTAAAATGAATTTCATATATTGTTCAAAAATTAATAATTAAATGTGTCCTGCCCAAGGTAAGCAATTCTGAGCTTTATGTGAAATAAAGCACATTTTTTAAAAAGGTTTAATGCCAGTAAGAATGTTTCAAAGTGCAATTATTAAATCAAGGTAAATGTGTCTAGTCTAGGTGTAATTTGGAGTAGAAGTCAGCAAAAGAAGTGTTAAATATTTAAAAGCTGATAATGATTAGATCCTACCTTATCTTTCAACACTGGACCCCATGAAGAGGCCCTTAAAAACACAGCTGCTCTCAGCGAATTCCAAAAAATGGTTTTCAACACAAGATTGAAATCTCATGCACATTCTCTCTTCAGATATCTTACCGGTAACTGTTCCACTCTGTTCTCCTTCGTTAACTCCAAAAAGACAGGTGATGGGACAATCCACGGTTACCAGAAGCAGTAGCTCTCATCACCACCTCCATTCTCATAAGCAAGACTGATAGGAGTAAAAGTGGCCTGGTCAGAGATCACTGAATTATTCATATGACTGGCAGGTGTTGTTGATAGGGCAGCTCTTCTGCATTTTCAAGTCCCAGGTGTGGTTTTAACAGCTCTATGTTCTCGGCCCTGCCTATAGCTGCCATTGATTGCAGGCTAAAGATTCTGCTGCTGAATAAGCAAAGGAGCTTTACATAGTGGCACATGGTGCATCGCACCAATAACACTACAGATCCATCACAGCCCATGACACCCACTGGTGCGGGGGAGGGAGGGGCATCCAACAGTACTTCTGGGTTTAAAGACAGCGCAAAAAAATAAATGACATTCAAACAGGACTGTTCAGCATGATTGAAGCTCATCTAATATCCCCCCGTTCTTCTGATGACCGCTGACTCGGGAGACACGGATTTGAGTACAATACAAAGCTGCAATAAAAAAGCATCTGGACTCTGTGGAGTCATGCATAATAATGTGGCTCTGAACTAAATAACTAAATGTTTCCTAAAACTTCAAGAGAAGGACATTTATTTAAAGGGTTAGTTCACCCAAAAATGAAAATTCTGTCATTAATTACTCTCCCTCATGTCGTTCCAAACCCGTAAGACCTTCGTTCATCTTCGGAACACAAATTAAGATTTTTTTTATGAAATCCGAGAGCTCTCTGACCCCTCCATGGACAGCAATGCAATTAACATTTTCAAGGTCCAGAAAGGTATTAAAAACATTGTTAAAATAGTCTATGTGACTCCAGTGGTTAAACCTTAATTTTATGAAGCAACGAAAATACTTTTTGTGCACAAAAAATAAACAAAACCAGTTTACATTGGTCAGCTCATGCGCCAGCATCACACGCATACGTTGTGGTGCTCACGTGAATAGCTTTGGCCAATGGTAAGCCGGCGTTCTAGTGTTTTTTTGGGTTTATTGCGCACATTCTTGTCATTTCATAAAATTAAGGTTGAACATGGTCACATGGACTATTTTAACAATGTTTTTAATACCTTTCTGGAACTTTAAAGTGGTGATTAGACTGCTGGCTATGGAGGGGTCAGAGAGCTCTGAGATTTAATCGAAAATACCTTAATTTGTGTTACGAAGATGAAGGAAGGTCTTACGGGTTTGGAACATGAGGGTGAGTAATTAATGACAGAATTAAAATTTTGGGGTGAACTATCCTTTTAAAGCGCACAATTAAATAATTTTTCCCCACTAATGTTTCTGTGGTTTAACGGATGTTGTCACTCAAAAATCATAATTTTATCATTTACTCACTCTCATGTTGTTCGAACCCTGTATAACTGACTTTCTTCTGCAGAGCACAAATATATATATATATATATATATATATATATATATATATATATATATATACATATATATATATATATATATATATATATACATATATATATATATATATATATATATATATACATATATATATATATATATATATATATATATACATATATATATATACATATATATATATATATATATATATATATATATATATATATATATATATATATATATATATATATATATATATATATATATATATATATATATATATATATATATATATATATATATATATAATGTGTTTTTGTCCATAAGTCAATGGGGTTTAATGTTGTTTTGGTCCCCAATGACTTTCATTTTATTGACAGAAGCAAAGAAAATATTTTTCAAAATGTAAGTTATACAGGTTTGGAATGACACAAAGGTAAGTAAATGATGACAGAATTTTCCTTTTTTGGGGGGGTGGACTATCCCTTAAGGTGGTCTTGTATGCCCCTGTCATATGTTGTGGAAACTGGTAGGAGGACAGACATGTCAACACACTCACACATACACATATTGCAATTCGGAAAAGAAAAACAAAGCTGTGAAAATGCCCATGGCACTACATACCATTAAAGGTCAGGTCACTTCTCAGAATCAACTGCCTCTAGCATATCAAGATATAAAGGCATAAATGCCCGTGCAGACTTTTACACTGAGACTTTTTCCTTGTGAAAGAAATGTAAAGAGCTTCCTTGGCTGAGGTTAGAGTTTCATTAAAGATGATATAATTGGCTGCAAATGCACATTCGTTGTGTGATATGGAACTGTGCACTCATTATAATGTATGTGAAATATTAAAAGCTAGCACCAGTACTTGTAACAAGCTCTTGTTTCATTAAAAGTTAAAAAAGAGAGTTGCACCATCAGTTCTGGAGATAATGGAGAACTGTTTTCCTTTTTGTTCAGACCTTTGGATGTCATCAAACAAACTATGCTGTTCTCTGTTACAAGTTCAATTGAGATGTCCCTGAACACAGTTCTCTGGTCTAGGACAGGACAGAAAGAAGGAAACACCAAAAGCAATTTCCACCCAGGTGATCCCGCCCCAGGGCCCCAGCAGGGTTTAGACGAGGAAATTAAACTCAACGCTGGTCTCGCTGCTTGAGAACTCCAGTCAAATGAACAGCCAATGTGCAGCCTTTTACCACTTCACAGAGAAAATATTAACAGAATAAAGAAAGAGGTTTCCTGCAGGGTGTGGAGTGAAGCGGCTCACGCAGAATGGCTAATGTCCTCTCTCCTGAGTGATGGAGACATCTGCAGGTTCAACTCTAACGACTCTCTGAGCCTGTGCGGAGAATAGTAATTTACCAATCACAGTCCATACTTGAGCAGAAACCATGCTGGGTAAAAAAAAAAATATATATGTATATATATATATATATATATATATATATATATATATATATATATATATATATATATATATATATATATATATATATATATATATATATATATATATAAACTCACCTAAAGGATTATTAGGAACACCATACTAATACTGTGTTTGACCCCCTTTCGCCTTCAGAACTGCCTTAATTCTACATGGCATTGATTCAACAAGGTGCTGAAAGCATTCTTTAGAAATGTTGGCCCATATTGATAGGATAGCATCTTGCAGTTGATGGAGATTTGTGGGATGCACATCCAGAGCACGAAGCTCCCGTTCCACCACATCCCAAAGATGCTCTATTGGGTTGAGATCTGGTGACTGTGGGGGCCATTTTAGTACAGTGAACTCATTGTCATGTTCAAGAAACCAATTTGAAATGATTCGAGCTTTGTGACATGGTGCATTATCCTGCTGGAAGTAGCCATCAGAGGATGGGTACATGGTGGTCATAAAGGGATGGACATGGTCAGAAACAATGCTCAGGTAGGCCGTGGCATTTAAACGATGCCCAACGATGCACTAAGGGGCCAAGTGTGCCAAGAAAACATCCCCCACACCATTACACCACCACCACCAGCCTGCACAGTGGTAACAAGGCATGATGGATCCATGTTCTCATTCTGTTTACGCCAAATTTTGACTCTACCATCTGAATGTCTCAACAGAAATCCAGACTCATCAGACGAGGCAACATTTTTCCAGTCTTCAACTGTCCAATTTGAGCCTCTTTTTCCTATTTGTAGTGGAGATGAGTGGTACCCGGTGGGGTCTTCTGCTGTTGTAGCCCATCCGCTTCAAGGTTGTGCATGTTGTGGCTTCACAAATGCTTTGCTGCATACCTCGGTTGTAACGAGTGGTTATTTCAGTCAAAGTTGCTCTTCTATCAGCTTGAATCAGTCGGCCCATTCTCCTCTGACCTCTAGCATCAACAAGGCATTTTCGCCCACAGGACTGCCGCATACTGGATGTTTTTCCCTTTTCACACCATTCTTTGTAAACCCTTGAAATGGTTGTGCGTGAAAATCCCAGTAACTGAGCAGATTGTGAAATACACAGACCGGCCCGTCTGGCACCAACAACCATGCCACGCTCAAAATTGCTTAAATCACCTTTCTTTCCCATTCTGACATTCAGTTTGGAGTTCAGGAGATTGTCTTGACTAGGAGCACACCCCTAAATGCATTGAAGCAACTGCCATGTGATTGGTTGATTAGATAATTGCATTAATTAGAAATTGAACAGGTGTTCATATATTGTGACGAGTCTACCCAGAGGAATCAGCGTCGCCCTGGCAACAAAGCACCTGCACGTCCTCACCATGGGCTGATCGGTCACAGCTGCGCCTCATCAGCCCAGAGACATATAAGCAGCAAACAATGAGCAGAGAGACAGACTCTGGTCTCGAGCTGAATGTATCGCTGGACTAACCTCTCTCTTTGTTCTCCTCAGAAAGCAGCGAGTGACCGACAGCCCACTTCACTGGAGCACGTTTGGACACCCACTTTCACAAGGATCGAGCACCACAGAGCACTAGGAGCACCAGCCATCACACACCGGCTCACTGACTGTTTTCACCATTCACATTTGCACTGTAAATAAATCCACCCTCCGGGGCCTTTTTCACTGAGCCTGCCTTGTCGTGTGATTCCTCACCCCGTGACAATATATATATATATATATATATATATATATATATATATATATATATATATATATATATATATATATATATATATATATATATATATATATATATATATATATACTGTGTTTGACCCCCTTTCGCCTTCAGAACTGCCTTAATTCTACGTGGCATTGATTCAACAAGGTGCTGAAAGCATTCTTTAGAAATGTTGGCCCATATTGATAGGATAGCCCAGTAACTGAGCAGATTGTGAAACACTCAGACCGGCCCGTCTGGCACCAACAACCATGCCATGCTCAAAATTGCTTAAATCACCTTTCTTTCCCATTCTGACATTCAGTTTGGAGTTCAGGAGATTGTCTTGACCAGGACCACACCCCTAAATGCATTGAAGCAACTGCCATGTGATTGGTTGATTAGATAATTGCATTAATTAGAAATTGAACAGGTGTTCCTAATAATCCTTTAGGTGAGTGTATATATATATATATATATATATATCACAAGGCTTAAGTGTGGTTCAAGAGCGGTTGTACACAAACCTCTCAAAAGTAACTGAGAGCTACTGTCAATAGACAACTAAAAGGGGAACAGCAAACTGACTAGAACGTGCAGAACACAAAGTACGGAGAGGAATAGACCTAGCATCACCCTCGGTACATCCATTAAGATGTCTCACAATTCAAGACGGATCCATGCTACACTGAGCTTGTTTAGGTCTCTCCATTGTGAGTGCTGGGACAGGAATAGCTTGAAGCAAAAAAGCATAAAGTTAATGGGGGACACACTCTCTGGGATTGCAATGGTAAATTATGACTCCCATAATATACAATTCAGGGGCACTCTTGGTTTACAGTAAAGGCTGAATGAAGTCCTTGGGCTATAGTGCTCATAATGGGTGTCGTAACTGAAAGCCTGTAATGTTAATGAATAACCAACTCAATCCAAATCCAAAATGATGCTATAACTCCAGTGGAGCCAACAAGCAGATGGCCTGGTTTCTGCGAGCTACTCAATTTTGCATTAATGTAACCTTTCAATATAAGGAAAGATTTATAAGCTACATTAAAAGCGATGACCCTTACCCGCTTCAATTACAAAACAGAGTTTAGTTTCCACGCTAGCGTTGATCCCTCATGAGAAGCGTCCTGCGGTGTGACGACATCTTACATCTTCCGAGAGCAGGTCAGGGAGGCTGTGCAGCTCTGAGAGCTGTCTTTATGGTAATACCGCTCTGATTGAGATAAGTGGCAGATGTAAGCAGGACCATCAGCAGTATTTGTAAAAAGTCAGTGGATTCTCGAGGGAGAGTTGCTTGTCATTACAACCACCGGGAAAAGACCTGATGAGTGCATTATTCGGTCCCCATCAGAGCCGCAGCTAAGAGGTGTGGAGTTGGCATCAGAGAGACGAGCTCTATTGAGCCTCACTATAAGCTCACATCAGTGCCCGTTAATTAGCTTTGCTTAAAGATGCTCACAGCCACCTTTATTTGATTCTATTCTTGTTCCCTCTGAACTCACGATTGTGCGCCATGTGTGACTTATCATTCATCATCTGCACAGAAAACTGCAGTAGATTGTTTCACTAGCAAGTATTATCATTTCCTCTAGTCAGTGGAGGACCAAGAACTGGCTGAACATGAAAGTACTAGGACTATAGATGCACAGATGTATCAGCCAATAGACGATAAAAATTATTCTCATCGCTTCATAAAATTAAGGTTCAACCATTGTAGTCACATGGACTATTTTAACAATGTCTTTACTACCTTTCTGGCCCTTGAAAGTGGTGATTACATTGTAGTCTATGGGGCGGGTCAGAAAGCTCTAGGATTTCCTCAAAAATATCTTAATTTGTGTTCTGAAGATGAACAAAGGTCGGGTTTGGAGTGACATGAGGGTGTGTAATTAATAACATAATTTAAATTTTTGGGTGAACTAACCCATTAAAAACTGTGATATTGTGAAATGTTGTTTAAAATGTGATTTACTCCTCTGATGGCAAGCTGAATTTTCAGCATCATTACTTCCGACTCTTTAGTGTCACATGTTCCTTCAGAGATTATTCTGATATGCTGATTTGGTGCTCAAGTTACATTTCTTGTTGTTTTATTATGTAATCTTTTTCATGTCTTGCCTGGTTACATTTATTTCATAAAGTATTTGGTCATTTAGGAGCTACTTTGCCCTTTCACCCCCCAATTCTATTTAACATATTGTAGTTCCACGGCTATGGAAGCATGTTTCTGCCACAGAATAAAACTTTTAAAAAGATAATTCTATAGTTTCTATCTCACAATTCTGACTTTATAACACGCAATTGTGACTTTATATCACGTAATTCTAACTTTATATCTAGGAATTCTGACTTTACAACCAGTATTTTGTGAGTTTATATCATGCAATTCTGAGAGAAAAAGTCAGAATTGCGAGGTAGAAAGTTGTAATTAACTTTTTTATTTTTCATTCAGTGGCGGAAACAAGTTTCCATACACGGCTTACTTTAATGGCTGTCTTAATTTGACACTTACGCCTTTGCAAAGAAGAAGTGCTACATCAGCTATCTAAACAATCTTCCTCTTTTGTGTGTTCTGTTGGACAAATGCAGCGCAAAAGAATTGTTTGATTATTAATGAGTAGTCCGTCTAAACACAGCAAATAGGAGCCGTTTTGTTCCCTAGAGACATTTTCACCATGTTTCATTCTAGCCCTTACATTATGACAAGGTAAAATTACAGAACCATCTCACTCCATAGACATAAAGAGGCTTCGTTGGTCTTATTGTGCACAACTCACCGTGGACTCTTTTCCTACATTCAGATGGCACTTCATAAAAGTCTACCAAGCAATGTATTCCTATACTCTTCTGTAATTAAAGACATGTTTGGCATACCTCTTTCAAATTTTCCTCCAGCGGAAAAGCAAACACTAACCTCTGGGTTAACATAGAGAAAAACATCTGTGAGGCTGAGAACAAGTACTGCTGACATAAAGATTTTAATGAAAGAACATGATTTGCCATACTGAGACAGGCGATGACATGCAACACTGTAGTCCACAGTGGAAATATACAGGCTGAGTTCAGGAGACAAGGACGTAGAAAGGGGAGGGACGATACATACTGTCAAGAAAACTGTGGCTGTCCTTGATCTGTATATGCGATCAGAGGAAACGAGAAACATACATCAAGGTTTTCAATTACAGAGCAGAAGCTGACCCGAGAAGGCTCAGCTAATGGCTTTATATTTTTCATTAACATTTCTTAATGCTCCCACTCTGACCTCAGGGTATTTGTTCAATGTAAAATGTTCAATATGTTTTGGCTAAAATAACATCTATCAGGCAGCTCATTAAGAAAAAAAGCTTGATTTGCAGAATAAAGGTCAGGTCTATGCCACTGAAGGTTTCCTCTACTGAGTCTTCAGTGCCATTGCATAGCATCCAATGTTACTACACTCTAAAAAAAAAAGGTTCTATATGGCACCAAAAATGGTTCTTGGCTCGTAATCATAGGGGAACCTTTTTAAGTGCTATATAGCACCAATTTTGGTGCTTCAGTGGTTCTTCAGCGGTTCTTCAGAGGTTCTTCACCGGTTCTTTGACTAAGGTGCTATATAGCACCGCTAACTAAGGTGCTATATCACCGCTACCATATACAGAACATGTTAAGATATGGTGCTATATAGCACCAAAAGTGGTTCCCCTATGATTACGACGAAGAACCATTTTTAGTGCCATATAGAACCTTTTTTTTTAGAGTGTATATTATGCACAATAAAATACATTATAGTGTTAATGTATATACACAGTGTGAGCTATAGTTATAGGCTACTATCAGTTCTCTACAAGGTTTGACCTATAAATTGTTGTTTACATAAAATCAGATATTGAATACTACGAAATATTAAATACCTTGTTAAGGTAAAATAAAACAGACGATTGATTTCCTCTGAATTTACATTTTGTTTTGAAAAGACCCTCTGAAAAAATCAAATGTTAAAAACATTACCAGTCATGTATAGCCTAATTAGGCGGACTCAGTGGAGTAACGATGGGTCAAATTTGATATGCCCATACCAATTTAGAAAATGATCCATCCATTCTCATTCTAATTGACTGCTGTTTCATCCATCATTTTATGGTTTACAAAGACAGTCTGATTAATAATCAACCTACATGTTCTTACAAATTCATATATTTTTGATGGTTGGCCACTTTTCACAAATGGAGCTTCAAAATCTTACTTTCATGGTTAAATTGGAATTGATTTTTTCCCCGTTGAAAAGCACACTAAGCAATATCATAATTTCTATTTAAAGGCACAATATGTAAGATTTTTGGTTTAAAATATCCCAAAACCACTAGAACAATGTTATATATTTTGTTGACTTGTGTACCTACTAGGGATGTCACAATACCAAAATTCCAGTAGTCGGTACCAATACCATAAAAATTGTATGGTTCTCGGTACCAATTTCGTTACCACAGCAAACGTTTTTTTAATTTGATTTAACTATTAATTAATTAATTAATTAATTACATTTTATTAATTACGTTTATGATTTATGATGATAATCATTATAAGTAAATAATACATAAACATTTAAAGGCTACATTCTTTTTAAAAGTAAACATTATTTATGAAAAAGTTCAAGTGAAAAATAAGCAACCATCTAGGCATAATTATTATTATTATTATTAGTAGTAGTAGTAGTAGTAGTATTACATAGACACATAGCTAAATCTACTGTACAACAGTAGCCTAATATATTTCTGTCAATTTCTTCAAGTTAAACCAAACTTTTATTTTGATGGGTTGCCGTGAAGACCTTTGAGTGTCTGTTTTCTCAAATGAAACTGTAAATGCTCATGAATTTATGCGTTCATATCCTCATATAGTGACATGGCAGAGGCTAAAAAGACAGTGAGTGTCACGCATGCGTAACAAAGTACTGGTACTTGTGACATCCCTAGTACCTGCATTATCCCAAATGTTCCAAAGAATGTTTAAATCCAGAGAAATAAACAATTTTAACCAAGACACCAACGCTCTGTGTCTGTGTGTCGCCTATAAATGACATCATATCCGTGTTACCCTCGTTTTACAACACCAAAGACTCTTTAATATGAAAACTTCAGATGCAAAAGCCTCTAAGTCCATCTGATGTTTTTCTGTAAATTTTTTGCCAGGCTCCTATGTATTGGTTTCTACCTAAGTACAGGTACTTCTGAATGGGCTGAGGCTGGAATTTAGTGAGTTTGAACTACTGAAAGTATTTTATGAACTTATACTATATGCGGAGAGCATTCACTCAATATCGTTATCTCATTTTTGACCAAAGTGGCTTTTAGAGGCTTTTGCATCTGAAATCTTCAGGTGAGCAGCTGTTTGGATACATTCATCGACAGAAAACGAATAATTGTTATATAGCTCAACACAGTTAGTCTTATTGTTTAAATCTCGTTTTTTTTATTTACCGCGATTACCATGTTTTACCATGATCTAGCTTACTGCAGTGTGCAACAAGTGTAGTACAGAGTATAATTATAAGATAACTTTCAACACACTCAAATGTATCTAATATGATAAAACAGTGCTGCATACACATGACCAGAAGGAGCGGAAATGTTAGTCTGCGGCATAATAAAAGTCTCTCATTAGCAATCGCTCCAGCGACCTCGTTCCGCTCCAATGGCTTTCAGCCTCACCCTGTTTCATACTACAGTAACGTTAATAAATATTTAATAAATTAGCTCAACCATGAATATGATTTCTGCCCGAGTTCCGTCGGATTCTTTTCCACCGGCTGTAGAGTTGAAGACAACAACTCCCATGATTCAGCCAAACCAAGGAGTCATCAATCTACACATTTGTTTTGAATAAGGTAAAACATTTTCTTGAGGGAAAGTTAATAGTTAGGTCAATCGTTCTTGTAAAGTGAGCCCATTGGCAATGATAGGGCAGAAAGGGATGAATCTGAAGAGCAGAACACTAAAAACAATTTTATATATCATATGATGACATCATGTACAATCATATAACAATTAGGATGCACCGAATGTAAGGCAACCGAAATTATTCGGCCGAAAATAGCAGAAATTGCACTTTCGTTGTTCAGCCAAATAAGTGAAAAGACCGAATGAATTTTACCGAACAGTGAGGTTTTTGATGACGCGAACAAATATAGCAACCAGCGTGTGTGAGAGAGGCGGGCACGCTTCTAAATAGAGTTCCGAAACTAGTATCGGAAATATCACCGATACCACAACAAATTCTGGCATCGGTATCGGCGAGTACTTGAACCCATGTAAAGATCCGATACCATTTTCTTAAACAAGACCTAGTTATTATGACCTCTAGCTTTGCCTAACTGCTGCACGGTTCTTCTTCGCTGCACAGAATGCATTGCAAACACAGGAAGTTGTGCTGTGTTGCCACAAGCCACCTATGGTCACTATATGGGTAGTATACACTGTTAGACATTTCTGTAATTTGTACAGTTATTTACTATATGTCACCCAGTATAATACTGTAAATTCTCTTTACCATAAATAACTGTAATTCCTGTTGCATAATGGGGATTTTCTATGACGTCAAACACCAAATACAGTGATTTCCTGTATTTTTTAAAAATAAAGTATAATACTATTTACCACAACGGCCTCTTTGGCACAATTGGGAACGACAGGATTTGCTTTAGATTTATATTAGGAACCATCAGTGCAGCGTTGAAAGTTTCACCCGAGGAGAGAGCTCACGGTTCTAGAGAACATTTGAGCTGTGTCCGGACACCCTGCGAAGATTTTTTCATCCCCCCGTGAGAACAGCAAACAAGCAAGGTAAGTGTGATTTGTGCAGTGTTGCCAAGTCCGCGGTTTTCCCGCGGAATTGGGCTACTTCATCACTGTTGCCGCGGGCTGTTTCTCATGTCCGCGGGTTGAAGCGACCCCAATTATATGATATTTAGCCCCGGGAATGCGAATTTTAGTAGGCAACCATGCCAAAAAAAACACATATTTAACCCCCCAAATGCGATTTTTACTGGAGATGCCCCCCTGAAACGAGATTGGGCTAGTTTTGGGCTAGTTTTCAGTAGCAATTGGGCGGGTTTTGTTGTGAAAACCTGGCAACCCTGGATTTGTACTAGCCGCGGTTTTCTGCACCCCAATTTCAGCTTGTCAGCATTGGTGTTAAAAACTGAGGTAAACCTAACATTTAATAAAAAAATAAAAAAAATGAGTTTATTGAATTAAATTAGGAACCAGTGCAGCGTTGTAAGTTTTGCCCGAGGAGAGAGCTCACGTCCCGGACAACATATAACTTACTTTACATAATTCGGTTAGCGTTGCTTCAGCTTTGGTGCTAAAACTGAGGTAGACCTAACGTTTTATTTTTAAAAAGACTTAGTGATTTTATTGAATTAACTTTACCAATAAAATTAAGCTTTTGTTTATCGAGCATATTAAGCGTACATTAGGACGACTGTTACGTGTTTAAAAGATGTTTAAAAGGGATGACGCAACATTTATGTGAGATGTGACTGTTGAGGGGTGCAGGTAGAAAAACATCCAACAACCTGAATAAATGACATTAAAGTAATTTATTCCCAGGAAAACAATACCACAAAAATCACCATAATGAAAAGTAACAGAACACGAAATAATCAAGAATAACAAGAGAGTCGCCCAAAACTTAAATAGTAAATTAACGTTGGCCACTAGTTGCGAAAATAATGTTGTTAACAAGCAAAGTTAACATTAAGTCAAGTAACTTGGCTGAGATATTATCTGTCAGCGTGTAGTTAACGTTGGTCACTGGAGAAAAAAACACTTTTTTGTTTCTTTCTCAAATTTTACATTTGGATTGACATGATTTATTTTACATTTTAGATAAGAATACCAGTTGCCTGCCTGTGCTGTGTGACACTGGAACTCATACAACGGTAAGTAACGTTACCCCTCTTAGTTTCTCCACATATTAGTGTTAATTAAATGTTTTTCTTGTATGTTTTAGTCGGGTCTGTTTAACTGAATCACAAAATGATTTAGTTTTTCCACTTCTTTTTAGCTGTAACTAGCCATGTACCATGTTTTTTCATAAATTATATTATACTAAAATAATCCAAAACTGTGTTTGTCCAGGACTGACAGAATATAATGATAAAATATAATTTATGAAATAAACATGGCAAAACTTTAGAATAATGTAGCTCACGTGCAAACCTGAATACATTTCTGAACACAAAAGAAGATGAAGAATGTTTGTAACCTAACAGATTGAGGCACTTTCGTTGGCACTAGATGTTTGTGTGTAAAGGGTGTCACGGCCACCCTAAAATGTTATTGCCACCCTCACTAGTTCCCCCACACTATTGGATCAGAGAACTGTCAATCTGACGATTCCTATATGCCATCAGATTAGAGTAGGCTACTGTCAAAAAAGTTCGCGTTTGGAGCACTCAACAACACCATTAGATCAATGAACTCGGTCAATGCTTTGGCAAGGTAACACTTTTTTTAACCGTAAAATAAAGCTAAATTCAAACTAAAGGCCAATTAAAATAACAGGTACAAATCTGTATTTTGTTAGGGCAGTATTTGTGGCAGTCTAGAAATCACGCTGCGAATGGGCAGATAGCATTGCTCGGTGTGTATGTTAGAGGCAAAATATAACTGCACACTTACTTCAGCATTTCATGATTATCAGTTATATTTTGACTCTATAAAGCTTTCTTCTCTTAATTGCACCTCCAAAAGGTTTTTGCGCCAATGCATTGTTAAAAGAATCAGCGTGTTTTGTAATTGTCCCATATAAAACTTTAGCGGCCAATTTAAAAATGGTATAATAAAATGTGCAAATTCACAACATGAATACATCCTTTATTAAATCACGTTGATGAATTTAACGTATCTTTACGGATGGTGTAGAATGCTGAATCGATTCATTCAGTTCTAATAGTGCTTAATGAAAGCAGTATCGTACACACAGAGGGCAAAGTGTTGCGTTATTTAAAGGGGAAGTTCACGCATCAATGAGTAACAAAAACGTCTCGGTTACGGATGTAACCCTCGTTCCCTGAGGAGGGAACGGAGACGTACGTTAGTGACTAACGAATGGGGGTTTCGCCTAGAAGCCTATCATCTTCGAGCATATAGAAAACGCCCAATGGCATGCCAATGCCATGGGGCATGCGAAATTTGCATACGTAACTCCGCCTCACCGCGTGAGTATATAAGGAAGTACGTGGCAATACAGCATTATGTTACCTGCTTGAGGAGCCAAGACTGAACTCCTGCGTTCCAGGTAGCACAGCTGAAGTGGCAACGGAACGTACGTCTCCGTTCCCTCCTCAGGGAACGAGGGTTACATCCGTAACCAAGACGTTCCCTTTCGTTCAGTCACTACGACGTATGTTAGTAACTAACGAATGGGGGTTCAATAAAATCCCGCCACTTCAGCTGTCTTCCAGTGCCCTGCGTAAGTGTGAGTTCCCTGTCGTAAGACTAATACGGACGAAGGACTCACGCTTAACACAGGATTACCAAGGTACACTGGGAAGCATATCCCAGTGAAGGAATGCCAGGATGCCTGCCCGTAGGGAGGACTTAAGAGTACACATATGACCCGCTAAGGGCTGCATATGGGAAAACTCTAGGGTACCAGCCGCAGGTGGAATTTTTAACCCTAGGGGTGGCAGGGCTTGCCAAGGGAAAGACACCTGCTCGCAAGGGAGGCTAACGGTGGAAATACTCGTGTGGGGGTCGCCGGAGGGGAACCATGCACACGGGGCACCTGGCCGGACATGAGGGTCTGGGCTCGTGAGAGGGCAGACACACAGGTATCGGCGTAAGCGGCACTGGAGGAACTCAGGGCTCTCGGGGAAACTCACCTGAGGAAAATATTGCACTTATCCAGTCCGAGGAGTGGAATGGCGAGCAAGCGATGACACCTGAGCCTGGCCCATTACCGGCCCCTCGGGGGGGCGAGTACATAGCTGGACACTGGCTCCACTCGGAGATTGTAGAATCTGGCGAATGTGTTTGGTGTCGCCCAGCCTGCAGCTCTGCAGATGTCTGTTAGCGAGGCGCCATGCGCTAAAGCCCAAGAGGAGGCCACACTCCGAGTGGAGTGTGCCCTGACCCCAAGGGGACATGGTCGACCTTGCTGCTGGTAAGCCAAAACAATGGTGTCCACTATCCAGTGAGACAGCCTTTGCTTTGAGAGAGTTCTTCCCTTCCGCTCTCCACCATAACAGACAAAGAGCTGGTCTGAGGTCCTGAAACACTGCGTGCTGTCTACATAGGCGCGGAGGGCGCGTACTGGACAGAGCAATGCCAAGGCTGGGTCTGCCTCCTCCAAAGGCAGCGCTTGCAGGTTCACCACCTGGTCTTTGAACGGAGTGGTGGGAACCTTAGGCACATATCCAGGCCGGGGTCTCAGGATCACATGAGAGTTAGCCGGCCCGAACTCCAGGCACGCTTCGTCAACCGAAAAAGCCTGCAGGTCCCCGACCCTCTTGATCGAGGCCAATGCGGTCAGCAGAGCCGTCTTCATTGACAGAAATTTAATATCAACCGACCGCAAAGGCTCAAAGGGAGGTCTCTGCAGAGCACTTAGAACTACTGCGAGGTCCCAAGAGGGTACAAGAGGAGAGCGAGGAGGATTCAGTCTCCTCGCCCCCCTCAGGAACCTGATGATCAGGTCGTGCTGACTTACCTTCTTGTCCCCCAAGAGATCGTGGTAGGCAGATATAGCGGCCACATAAACTTTAAGGGTGGAGGGAGACAGCCTACGCTCCACCCCCTCTTGGAGGAACGAAAGCACGGACCCGATCGGGCATTTCCAGGGGTCTTCTTGGCGAGAAGAGCACCAGGTGACGAAGAGGTTCCACTTCAACGCATAGGCATGCCGAGTGGACTCTGCCCTAGCGGAAGTGATGGTGGCGACCACCGGGGGTGGTAGGCCACTCAAACCTGCCGCGTCCCATCCAGGAGCCACACGTGGAGGTTCCAAAGATCGTGACGCGGGTGCCATAGGGTGCCCCGTCTCTGAGTGAGGAGGTCCGGTCTCAGAGGAATCGGCCAGGGAGGGGTTGTCGCAAGGAATAAGAGTTCGGGGAACCAGGTCCGGCCGTGCCAGTACGGGCGACCAAAAGGACCTGCTCCTTGTCCTCCCTGATCCTGCACAGGAGCTGTGCGAGTAGGCTCACTGGGGGGAACGCATATTTGCGTAGGCCCCGCGGCCAGCTGTGCGCCAGTGCATCCGTGCCGAGCGTGCCCTCGGTCAGGGAATAGAACAGGCTGCAGTGGGAAGAGTCGTGGGAGGCAAACAGATCTACCTGCGCGTCCCCGAACTGTTCTCAAATCAGCTGGACCGTCTGGGGATGGAGTCTCCATTCTCCCGGGAGTGGCTGAAGCTGTGAGAGCTCGTTGGCTGCACGGTTCAGGGCTCCCGGAATATGGACAGCACGAAGGGACCTCAGGCGCTTCTGACTCCATAAAACGAGGTGGTGGGCGAGTTGAGACATACGGCGGGAGCGTAGACCGCCCTGGTGGTTGATGTACGCTACTACGGCTGTGTTGTCTGTCCTGACAAGCACATGTTGACCCCTCAGCAACACCCGGAAGCGGTGCAGGGCGAACCGTACTGCCAGTAACTCGAGGCAATTAACATGCAGAAGGCGCTGGGGTCCTGTCCAGGAGCCCGCGGCTGCTTGTCCATTGCACATGGCACCCCAACCCGTGGCAGAGGCATCCGTCGATACGACAACATTCACTTGTACCCGAAGCGTGCCAGACTGCCATGCCCACCTCGGAACTCGATCGCGAAGCCAATGCTGAAGCGGTCTCATATGTAGCAATCCGAGCTGCGTCACCGCGGCTGCAGATGCCATATGCCCCAGGAGCCTCTGAAATAGTTTCAGTAGAACCGCACTCTTGCTCTCGATTTGACGGAGGCAAGTCAGCAGAGACTGCGCGCGCTCGCTCGAAATGGCGACCGAGTCGATGTCCATACCGAGAAAAGAGATCCTCTGCGCTGGGCGGAGTTTGCGCTTTTCCCAGTTGACCCGAAGGCCCAGACGGGCTAGGTGATGGAGCACCCGATCTCTGTGTCTGCAAACCTGCTCCCGAGAGTGGCCCAGTATGAGCCAGTCGTCGAGGTAATTCAGGATGCGGACCCCGTGCTGCCGAAGGGGCGCAAGGGCTGCCTCGGCAATCTTCGTAAAGACGCGAGGGGACAGAGACAGCCCGAATGGGAGGACCGCGTACTGATATGCCTGCCCCTCGAAAGCAAACCGTAGGAACGGTCTGTGTCGAGGAAGGATGGAGACATGGAAGTAGGCGTCCTTCAGGTCGATCGCTGCAAACCAATCGTCCGGACGAATGCATTCGAAAAGGTGTTTCGCAGTCAACATCTTGAACGGAAGCCTGTGTAGGGTTCGGTTCAAGATGCGAAGGTCCAGGATTGGCCGTAACCCACCGGTTTTCTTGGGTACAATGAAGTAGGGGCTGTAGAACCCCGACTTCATTGCGGCTGGAGGGACAGGCTCGATCGCACCCTTCGCCAGCAGGGTGGCAATCTCTGCACGCATGACGGGGGCGTTATAGCGGACACCCCTGAAACGGGGAGGAGCCTGCGCGAACTGAATCGCGTAGCCGAGGCTGATGGTCTGCGCGACCCAGCGGGACAGCCCTGGAAGCTGTAGCCATGCTTCCAGAGACTGCACCAACGGGGTCATGCGGAGCACAGACGTAACCAGGGTGGGGCAGCGAGGCAGCGTTACCGGCCCGGACAAGGGAGGATGTTGGGCGTCCCGGTGTGGGGGCACGGTTAACTGCTGCGTCCCGACAGAGGAGACCAGGGAAGGACGCACGTTCCACTGGGGTCTGCTCTGAGGGGAGGCTGGCGACAGAGAGGGATGCTAGTGGCGGGACCCGAGGGTGGCGCGCGCTGTCATCACCGATCTCTGGGTGCTCAGGGATGGGATTGTCAGTTCTTTCTTTAACCACATTAGGGTGCTGCTGACCCGGGGGCCAGCAGCTGAACAAAAGATTCTCCCCCGGCCCTCCACCGGGGAAGGAGCGGCCCTGCTGCCGTCTCCTGGAAAGAACCGCCCATCCCTGAGCGCCGCTTAGCCTGGCGTTTCGTCGCAGGCTGGAACGGACGGGGACGCCTTCCTGCGGTTACCTCTGCGCGGCCCGGGTGGAGGCTGCTGCTTGGGTGGAGCAGAGGTTGAGGGAACCGCAGGAGGGCATCCGTGGCGGCGAGCAGGCTGAGGCAACTGCGCGGGCGGCTCGGTGGAGGCAGCAGCGGACCGCCGGGGCAGGATGTGTTTTATTGCCTCAGTCTGCTTCTTCAGTCCTCGACCGCCCCGCCGAATAGCCCACCCTGGGATATGGGGGCGTCGAGGAAACGTGTTCGCTCGGCGTCCCGCATATGGGCCAGGGTGAGCCATAAATGTCGCTCCTGGACCACGTTAGTGGACATCACCTGACCCAGGGAGCGCGCGGTCACCTTCGTCGCCCAGAGAGCGAGGTCGGTGGCGGCATGCAACTCATTGCTGAGTCCTGGGTCAGCTCCTCCCTCGTGCATGTCACACAGCAACTTGGCCTGGTAGGCCTGAAGAGTTGCCATGGCATGCAGCGAAGCTGCGGCCTGCCCCGCGGCTCTATAGGTCTTCGCCACCAGGGATGACGAAAACCTACAGGCTTTGGAGGGGTGCTTAGGATCGCCGCGCCAGGACGAGGCACTCTGCAGACAGTGGGAACATGAGTCATCCACAAGCGCTGCCTGAGCGTGCTGAAAGCCCAAACACGTCACGCAGCGCTCGTGCCCATCAAAATGGAAGAAATACACCGCACCCAGAAGTGCACGGACGAGACATCCTGAAAAGGACGCGTCACGTGCAAGCTCTTTTGTAAGAGGAAGCTTCGCGGCTGATAACACCAACACCGACCGGAAAGCTGCTCGTCTCGAAGAAGCTGACGAATCTCAGAAGGCTGTAGGAGTGAAGAGAGGTACTCTTGGCTCCAAAAGCAGAAACATAATGCTGTATTGCCACGTACTTCCTTATATACTCACGCGGTGAGGCAGAGTTACGTATGCAAATTTCGCATGCCCCATGGCATTGGCACGCCATTGGGCTTTTTCTATATGCTCGAAGATGATAGGCTTCTAGGCGAAACTCCCATTCGTTAGTCACTAACGTACGTCGTAGTGACTGAACGAAAGGGAACCACACTTATGACTGACAGCAAGACCCTCCTTCTTTGATTTGATTGGCCACCTCACTCACTCTGTCACTGACGAGCGCTGTTAGAACGGTGAAGCAGACTAGACTAAAACTTTTTAGTCATTCTAACAAACAGATTTACTCATTCAACACTAAAATGATAAAATTGACAAACAAAATAAAAAATATGAATTATAGCCTATTATTATTTATTTTGTATTCATAGCTCAGACAAAATCATTGGCTATACTATCAGCCATGGCTATATAGTTTTTAAATGGACAAAAGTCTTTCTACTGTTTAATCGTGTCTACCGTCATATCGCTCACCCCATAAGCCGGATTATATATATATATATATATATATATATATAGTTTTAGTCCACGACCACTTGTTATATTTATGCCTCACCTTGAACTTCATCTTGTTGTTGCAACCTGCCTGATTAGTCTCCGTGATTGTGTTGGTTGTGCTGCTTGTAGTCGCAATATTGGCATTGACAAATTTATCCAGCGATCCTCTCAGGGACTTCTGAAATTCTTCTTTCTGTTTAATTCTTTTCCTTTTCTCACCACCCGAAATCAGTCACGCGCTCGTGCAACACCCGACATTTTTCCTCAGAGTGAGCGGCTCACAGTGGCGCGACTACGCAGAACGTCATATCGAAATTTGAAAAATAACAATAATAATTTGCTGATTTTTTTTTTCACGTGGCCTTGATTATGCATTATTGAGAGACAGTAGGAATTCTATTTATTATCGATGTTGGGTGGAAAAACTGTAAAAATGCAGGCCAGGTGAGGCCCTCTAGAGGCGCGAGGCCCTGTGCGGTCGCACACTTGGCACAGCCCTTGCGACGGTACTGCCTAGGGCTATACAGGCATCTGGCTATTAATTTGAATCCTTATTAACAAATATATACAAATATAATTTGGTATGTATGTATTTGTTAATTAATACCAGTAATACCAATTTTGCTTTTTAAAATTTGACTGGGGGCACCAATAAGGATTTCGCCTAGGGCGTCAGAATGGCTAGAAACGGCCCTGTCTAGAGGTACTTCTTCTTGCCATAATGGAGCAGAATCCTGGTTCCTGTTTGAAATCATCAAATGTGCAAGATGGCACAGATCGGTACAGACATGAAACTTGTGTATACTTTCAGAATTAATTTGCTTTTTATGTTTATATGTTATTCATGTATATGAATATTTTGCAGTTACAGTATTCTTCAACTATTTTCTGCAGAGTCTACCTTTTAAAATTGTAGCTCAAACAATAGTGTGGGGCGCTAGCAACACCAAGGTCATGGGTTCAATTCCCAGGGAAAGCAAGAACTGACAAAATGTAAAATGTGTATCTTGAATGCAATGCAAGTTGCTTTGGATAAAAGCGTCTGATGCATAAATGGAAATGGAAATAAAATGTAAAATAAGTGCCATTGAATGCACTCTGATTGCTTTTATACATGATTTTCTGAAAACAAGATTTGATTCAAGGATGTTTTAAAGTGAACTTGTTCCACACATTTTTCCACACATAAAGCACTGACAATGTTTTAAATAAAGAATTTTATATTTCATAATAATTGTGTCTGTTTGGATTACTTCTGTAGGATAAATTAATGTAAGAATTAATGTAATTCAGTAAGAATTAATTATTGAATAGGATTAGGATTAATGCACTGTTAACCAAGGTTTACAGTAACAGTACTGTATTACATAATTACAGTAACATGTAGTTACTGTAAACTGAAATGTGGTTATTATACTGTAAATCTCAAATACAGTAACTTACAAGTTACTGTAAAATCTCTTTAAAAGTCTACCAGTGTAGTATATACAGCTGTATATACAGATACACACCCAGGTATCGGATCAGTACTCGGTATCATCCGATACCCTGAGCCCAGGTATCGGAATCGGTTTTGGGAAGGGAAAAAGGCTATCGGAACATCTCTATTTCTAAATGCAGCAAACATGATGGAAGTGTGGAAGCATAAAGTGTCCGAGGAAGACGCAGAAATGGCTGTTTGCAGACACTGTTCTGCTGAATTGTCTAAGCACCCTCAAATGCAAGCAAGAGCACCCTCAGTTGATACTGTAATAATATATTGGCAAATGCTCCAGTGCGTATTTTGTGTCTGTAGAACGTCAAATGTATCCATTTAAAACGTGTTTCTGCAGAGGTGACGGCAACGACCAATATGTTTTAAGTTAGTTAGACTCCACTCGTTGCTCAAACTGCCAGAGTTTTTATTCACTGCTGAGTTATTCAGGCTTGCAAAACCTCTCATGAACAAAAAATTTTTTTTTATAATAATTTGATTATGATACCTGTAGGCATAATAGGCCAAAGATAAGATAAGATGGCCAAATAAAATAAAATAAAAATTTCATATTGTACTTTATTTGTATAATGTCTACTGGAATGCTAAAAATGTTCAGTGTTAAATAAATATTTTTAAATTGTAGTTTTGTATGGTTTTTTTTTTTTGGTAATTTATTTTAAAAGCAAGACAAAATAGTAAAGAAAAAAGCTAATTTATGCAATGGTGAAAAAATTGGCATAATAAATGGAAAATATTGAAAAAAACGCGTTCGGTATTTGGCTTCGGCCTTTGGCCAAGTGTCTTATTATTATTCGTTCGGCCAAGAATTTTCATTTCAGTGCATCCCTAATAACAATCAACCTAAACTTTTCCACAATCAGTACACTTGTATAGCATCCTACTTAACACATAATATACATATACAATCCAACAACTCTCTTCATCTCTTCCATTCTCTATCCCTGTTTGTGTCAGTCATAAAAATTAAGATACAAAAATTACATGAAAATTAGCAAACTTACACTAATGGAGACTAAGCAAAGACTCAGATGAAGGCCACAACAAAACAAGGCCATTTCATCCAGTTTCTAAAGCAATTTGCTAAACACTGACGGAAGATTACCTTCGCGCACACACAAATCATTTTGGTAAAACGCACCACTCAAAATGGCTTTGCCACAAATTTCATAGCTTATATTAACATCTAAATCCTCTAACAAGTTCCATGCAAAGGCTGAAACTGATATAAAAGATGAAAATAAGCGAACAGCTTGTGATACTAATGTGAAATTTATGTTTTTGCGATCACATTTAACCAGACTAAATAGAAATAAATAATCCTTTCGAATCTGAATACTAAAACAAAAGGACGCAGCTCATTTTCTGCATTGATCCGAGTCAGTGTATAGCCACAGAATACTAATGAAATCTTAATTTGAAAACTACTCCTATTCCTCAGTTCACCAGCTCCAATACCTATCCAATTAAAACGAATCTCATCGGTTATTTGAAAATCTTCAGGCCTAAATCTGTCTGAAATGTACAAAAGCATAAATTTAAATTTGATTCAAAACTTAAAATGCCAGGAAAAGCAGAAAGTGCTTCGTCCTTGGGAATTCAGACAACTATTAGCAATGCACAGCCAGTGTTCCTTCATTAATCAGCACTAATTAAGACTATTGATTGAAGAAAACATCAGGATTTCCAGCTGAAAAGGTTTACTAGACTGTAAACTGAAAACTCTACAGGCGATGGCATAGCATTGAAAAGAGCCAAAAGATTTCTTTGCCCTTGGCTCAAGCTTCACTTTGCAAAACAGCTCAGAAAATTAAACCAAAAATGCCCCTGCTTCCCTGTCATTAAGTGCTGTCAGGACGAATCAGAGCTCACAGGCCAGTGGTGCTGCACAATGTAGCGCTCAGTCTCTCATTGTTGAGCTTCCTCTCTCGCTTACACACATGCTTGCTCAGTCACACAGAGGGTTAGGCTTGGCAACAACATCCCAGGACTCAAAATGCAACACATCAAGGTCATATTGAACTCGAGATAAGTGGTACAAGCGGTCAACATCATCAAACATTCTCATTATTTTCATATTTGCACTAAATCACAAATCTCGCAAATCGATTGCATCATTTATTTAGATATTGTTGCTGTTGTATTATTAACGGTTCTCTGGTCAATTGTAGTGTCTGTGTTGACATATTCGGTGAAATAAAATCTGAATCTCATGGTTAAACAGTTTTGCACATTCGCACCTTTTAAACATACTAGCAAACAGTGCAGGAAATAACTTGACTGAGCTGCATTCAAATTTTCAGTGCAATTTTTACAATATGCCAAAAATTAGTGGGGTTGGAACTAAATACAACAATGCCGTTTTTAGTTTGTCTTGAAGAAATAATTGGGCAGAATAAATAGCAGCCAACTAATGAATATCTTCTCAACAAGACTGCTGTTTAATTAGGCTAAAAGCTCACGACTGAAAACAAAAGCTGCATTACTGTATTGGCAAAGTACATTTATGACTTTTTGACAGATGGCTGTAATGCAGTCTAGGCAAGCAGACTAACCAACACTTTAGAACAAAGCCTTAGAGGAACAAATCTAGAAAATCTGAGTCAGACAAAACTATGAACATTTGCTGTGCAAGTGTGCATGCAAAAGAATCCGTAATGTTTCACCACATTCTGAACACAAGAGCAAAAATCGAACCTCTGACTTTTGTGTCAATAATCGGAATATGCAGCTTATCTTACATCATAAAGGGTATCGGTCAGTCATCTGACATTAGTTTGGAATGAGAAAAGTCAATAGTGCTGATGTTACGAGACATTTCACTTGGTTTAACAGCCAGAACAGACAGAAAGCAACTGCCTAACAACCTGGAAAAATCTTTATGTCCACACATTTCAAAAATGATACACACTGTCAAATCAAATACAAATGATGTCCAACAAAATAGCACACAGCAATGTAAACAATCTTATGTATGGCAATGAACACTGAAGTGCCAACCAATTATATTTTATATAGAGCTTGTCTGTATGAAGGAATATTGCTGTTGGGGAAAACATGACTATTATATCATCTAAACCCGCTATATTTCTATATTTACAGGACTGCATCTGTTTGGTTACGCACAGGGGCGCTGAACATCTCAATAAGGCTGTCAAGTTGCTCAACAGAGCCATCTAGTGTCCCCAAAACTTTCAACCAAAAGTATTAAATAGGAAGAAGACGATCCCGGGCGACCGGTGCGTCGTCTCGTCTCAAATGCTTTGTGCCTTAATAGAAAACAACAGTAACTCGCATATATTATGAATGCTTGACGTATTTGTCAGTCTTCATTAGCATACATAAACTCGTTTTATGAATCCCAGTAAGTGTTTTACAATGAGATCGTTACAGTTAAAACCCTTGTAAATGACTGTGGTCTTGGTTTCACAGACATCAACATATTACGAGTGTTTTTGACAACGTAATATTATATAGTATTGCATTTAGTGCAGTTAGCAAAAGATTCAGTATGAAATACGGATAAATTAAGTCGGCATATTTTATTTTATTGACATAAACGACAACGCATTTAGTTGTATTTTATAACCATTCCCCAGCTAAATGAATTAAAGGCTGAATAGAATGAAGACACTGGCTGAAGGACTGGAGGCTACTGTACAGTTTGGCTATAGGAGAAAATCTATCACGCTTATGAATAAATATAGACTGCAGCGATGTAGGTTGACCAAAACTGACAGCTCACATAATCGATCTCCTCACCAAAAATGAGCTAAAATGACATATGATAAAGAATACTGGTCAGTTAAAAAATATAAAAATAGATTTTCTGCTATTAAACATTTTGTTTAATTCCATTGGCGAGCTTACAGAATGAAAACAAATGTCGTAGGCTGTAAGTAGGCTACAGGGTATTAAAGAGTAAGAGATCATTAATAAAAACCTATATGCATGTACCTTCATTGACCAGTTCAATCATCTTAAATTAGGCTATGCTTGAATCATAATGTTTAAAGGATAGCTTTATAAACTCGTTTAAAACTAAAATGTGTAAATAAGACATTGAGAAACTAGCCTATTTCAATGTAAATTCAGCAATATATTCATAAACACCTACATTCTTAACAGCTTATGATTCAGCAACACAGTGCATCAGTTTTACTTCATATGTGATTATTTTATTCCATATTACAGTGTAGCATACAACTACAGGCTAAAGGGGCTTTAAAAGCGAACTACAAAAAAATACAGCCTACCTTCTCCTGGTCCGTTTTACTTTCCCTGATCTGAAATCGCTTCTTGCTGTTCGTCCATAGTCTTCGTAATCAAACTCTCCACTTTCTCGTAGGCAATTTATAGCAGACACTATGAAGAAGAGTCCTGGACTGTATTTTATTACATTCGACGTAATGTTCTCGTTATTTGCCCAGTGTTGTCAGAGCGTTGCGCTGCGGTTCATCCTCTGTAACCGACACTGTTGCCGAATGTTTCTGCCTCTCGCGCGGCCTCATTTTAAACTCACGTGACGTCAGAGATCATGGTGCTGAAACTGCAAGCACTTGTAAACAACACACACACACGTTTATATGGTGAAAAACAGTTATCGGCGAACTTTTACTGTTACACTTGTGGCAAAACCACAATTTTAGTAAATACAGTGAATTTTTCAACAATAGAGTCAATTGAATCTGAATATTTACATATTCCTTGTCCTGTGAGGAATTATTCGAACAGTATGTCTTCGGGATATTTTATCAATATTTGAGTTTGCAAACTTAATGTTCCAAAGAACATTTTCAATTGAAAATGATTTGCAACTTTCACAATAAATGATGTAAGCATCTTACGTAGGCTCCTGCGTTAAGAAAACTGCCTTAGGCTACAACCCTGGCGATCCAGATAAAGGGGACTATAGTGAGAAAAACACAAAGATACAAAGCGAAAATATACAATTCTGGAAAGTATATGGCAATAAAGGAGAGAAACATTTAGAAATGAATATTTTTTATTCTGTGGACCCCTCTTCTGGAGGACCCCTCGGGGGTCCCTGGACCCCAGTTTGAAAAACCCTGCCGTAGCCAAATGGACTATTCTTTGCCATTTTGTAGAATAAATATTGTAGCCTAAGTAGCATGTTCCCACTGAAAATTCCCAAAAAGAAAAAGTGCTCTTCAAATAACCAGACGGTGTAAAATAATAATATGCATACTTCCCATAGACTACTATATAGGCAAAACAACGGTAGGCCTATGTGGAAAGAGTATAGGTATGTCCGTCTAAGTAAGCTATGCTATTATGCTTTTGTGATTCACTGGGAACCACTTTTTCAAACCAATCAATTCCCCATGCTACAGATCCTATCAGATAGACTAGAAATTCCGGAAATAAATATGGGTAGCCTAATGTTTTCATCCATTTCACTTAATCCTTTTTCAGTGGATGTTATTTACACACAATATCTTCCATATCAATCTTAAAGTCAACGTAAGTTGTCATATCTTTTCTTCACTATTGTGACAGTGGAGTGCTTCTCGAACAAGAACTTTTTAGGTAGGCCTAGTGATGTGCCAGTAAACCCGTGACACGTCCGCATTAAAGATTAGGAGAGCACATGAATTTTAAAAAAAGACACAGATAAATAAATTATAGTAAATACTGCAATATTCCTTAAGAACAGGAATTATCATATTTGAATGTCATATAAAATCATACAACGATGAAGTAAATCTAGCCTACTACTACTTTTCACCCTTATACTTCATACTAGACTTTTCGATGTTTATTGATAATAAATAGACAGCGGCTATTTGCACTTGGTGTGAATAAGGCAATACATAGCCGTCTCTTTACCCATCTGTCTGAGTAAATGAATGCCTCCATTTAGGAGCAGAGTCTAACCTGTTATCCAGGGCCAATCCTTAAACAGATCTTTCATAATAACTTTGTGCTGTTACCATATAGCTCCACAAGACAATGCAGACAATAAAAGATCTTAGATCGTTTGCGCAAGTAAAGCCCTTTACAGATTCCATATCTAAACTGAACATGTACTGAATAAAAATGACCTTCTGAGTTACAAAAAATTAATAAATTAAAAGACAAGAACAGTGGATCAATTTCAGGTCATAAATATAATTTTCTGTTTTTGCTTACTCTTTGTTCATGCATCTATAATTGGACAACTCTTCCATTTTAATAATATCTGATGTTCCTAAGAGGACATTATTTCTTGCATACCTAAATGCAAATTCGGTAATTATCCAGATCTGCTTTTTATGAAATCGCAGGGGGGAGCCTATCAGAATAGCTGACAGAGCACATCTGCCTGTTGCACCGAATTGAGCAAACTGCTGATAAATTATGCTAAGCCTGTTTATAAAAGACTATAGATTAGTGTTTACGATGTTGCTATACAATTGTTGAGAGTCAAGACAGATGCAGCTACATGCTTATTCAGAAATTATGGCTATTTTCTTATCCTGCTTAGTAGGCCTGGTAATGCACAAATTACCTTAGAATAGTTTTGACATTTTCCATCAGAGTACAAATGGGAATAATCTATATAGGATAGTACTATGAATAATATCAACAACAAAAGCTCTAAAATGTGCAGTAGATGAGAGGAAGGTAAGTATTTAGGCCGAATCTGGATTGGTTCCGGCATGGAGATAAATGCTGAGAAAGAAATAACTTGGAAGGAGCAAAGGAGATGCATTTGTTTACTAAGCTGCAGACAGATTTAAGGCCTTGGGGAGTGTAGAGAAGATTTGTATACATCTATGTTTAATCTCCAAATGGGGCTGGTTGCCCTTCCCGTGAAATGTGATTTGAAAAAGTATTCGTCCATTTAGTAATAGATTTATTTATTCACTCTTTCGGGATAGTATTGGTGACATCATTTCGAGAATTTTTTTTTTTTCTTCTGGTGGACATGTCCATCTTGCCGGATAATAATGATTACACACTGTGAGACATAATATAGACACACATCTGACTTTTCTAAACCAATATAATTTCTCTGTAGAATTTTAAACGACTTCAATTGTGTGGGTTTTTTTTTATATAGAGTTGAATGAATCCCTAAATATATAATAGTCGCAAAAGCCAACCATTATTTTCAAAGAGTTAACTATGTAAGACCATCAACCAAAATATAATGCTGAATGTATTGAGTTGGTAAGTGATTATTATATTATATACATTCACATATTATGTACAAGCACAATGTGCTTCGCCACAGGCACAGGCTGCTGTTTTTCTATTAAAATAACACTTTTATGGAAGTTATATGACTTGAGCTGTTTGTTTTGCAGCAGGGACTTTGTTTTCATTTTGAAGTCAATTCAAACTTAATAGACATTTACTTTCCGAATTGCATGAGACCTGAATGGCTATATATTTAATAACACTTTTTTATAGGCCTGTATCATCTATTGGGGTTTCAACCAGGAAAAGCACTGCAGGGGGTCCACGCTCCACTGAGAAGAATTATCATAAATCTGAATAAACAATAATTAGATCAGACAAGCAAAAATAAATGTGATCAAACTTTATGATCAAGCTTTATATTGGGGGAGTGGATGTGCAAAAGTTGAAATCTATATTCTAATACATAAACGCATAAAAAGTCTGGATGCTGATGAATAGATAGTTTAATGTTTTGGGTTTTATTGAACAGGCAGGCCTAATGAAAACAATGCTGAGTAATAACGCATTTCCACCAGCAGATGGGGTCATTGTCCACACGCGGTCACGCTGTCCGGAAGACAGATGTAAATATTTTCATGACGTAGAGACAAGAGACAATCTCAGTACCCATCCTCTACTGTCGTAGCCTACAGCTCCATAAATACTCAGTTTCTCCGTGAATTATCTATTCTTCGAAACAACCTCCATCCTGCCTGACAGAGGACCATGCGGGGTTGACAGCATTCTGTCTTTATTTATATATTCACTGTAAAGCAAACAGCGATTGGTAGGGTGTGATAGGCTATTCATAGCTTATGCATCATTGCTGTGTCGGCGAGTGAGTTGGTGTAGTCTGCGGATCAGATTGCTCCTGTTTGAATTTTTTCTTTTTACTCCCGAGAAGCAAGCTATTAGGATTCATCATGCAAAAAAGGAGGAAGCCAGAGCCGATCCAGCTGAACCCAATTCCAGATGGGAACGCTGTAAACGGAACCGGGGCCACAGAGTGAGTGGGCTTGTCATTTCATGTCGAATAAGCTATTAGAAGACTTCACCAATCCAGAGTTGCTTCATTCATGGATTGTTTGGCTCCTTAAGAATATTGATTTGATACATAACAGATTTAGCATTGCGTAATCTGATTGTAGGCCTATTAGGCATTAAATTGCTATAAGTGTGGATATTTTCGAGGGCGTGTTGGTGTTTGTAAGTGTCAATAAAATGAAAGCCCACGAGTGAATTGTAAACTAAAGGTGAATATTAATTGACTTACATAATACCAAATATGGGTCAATTAGCAAAATGGGTGCCTTTTTTTGAAGTTTAATAAAGTGATTTTAACTGTCAGATTATAAACATTATATCAGATAATGTCAAGGCACTTTTATTTATAGTGCTTTACAGATTGTGAAGCAGCTACACAGTAATAATCAGTAACATAACGATCATGATGAAATATGAGACATTCAAATTCTGCTGTAAAGCAGCTCTACAGAAAACAATAGTGTCATTATTAAGCTCAGTTCAGTTCAATAACCGAAATTAGTCAATTATGAAGGTCGAATCATCTAAAGCAGCTTTGTGGTGTCATCATCGCTAAAGTTGAAGTGCTGTCAAATGTAATAATATTAGTCAATATTAAGTTATTACACGTTAATAAATTGCATTGTGCCATCTCAAACTAACTTAATAGATTATAATATAGGTTGGAATATAGCTATGAGACTAGGGTTGATGGTTTAAGTCCACAATATTTCTGTTTTCACTATTGTTTAAAAAAATAAATAAATGCAGCCTTAAGCTTTAGAGGCTTCTTTCGACCCCAGAATAGAGTTATTGAATATGTTTTTTGCTGTGCTTAGAAAATTGTTTATTTTAATAGTAAATGTTGGTCTCGGTTATTTATTGTTATGTCTTTTAATGAGAAACACTGCTCATTATGCATAGAATGCATGCTGTTCTTGGATTGAGCCATTTATTAGTGCTGTTTAGTATCCAACAGGTGCACATAAAAGTGCCGCTTCTCCTGCCACTATAAGATCAATGGGAATACCTTATCACATTTGGACAGAGCAGCCAACACAACACGGCTGTTCTCTGTAGTATGTTGTACAGCCATAAATTAGGCTCAAAAATGTAGTATTATAAGAGAAGAACTGGAGAGATAAAGTGCTTACAGTTGTCAATGTGTTTACAATGTTTAGAGGCCAAAAGATCCTAGATGGATATGTAAATGAATGTGACAGCGTTCACTGAGCCAAAGTATCCACCAGTTTACCTCTGTATGTGATTGAGGATTTTAAACTGACCACCATATAGATACAAGTAATGGCGTATTGATTTGTTTGCTGGCTTCACATCCCCATTGACAGATATGATGACCACCTCTGTTGGACCTACCTTCATTTGGCAGGCCTGTGATTTTACTCCTCTTGATGCTGAGCCAATGACAATCCTCGCAGCCTGAGCCAGTGGTGCATGTCATTGCCTCTTGTCTCGTCGAGCTCATTTGAGGGCTCAGACACTTTCCCCTCTCAGTCTCTCCATTTGGCATTAAGAGACTATTCATTATTTAAGGATACATTTTCTGTGTGGTATATGATTATTATTTCTACATAAATAATAAGTATTAGCTGTGCTCTAGTGCTACAGAAGTGATGTTTGTGAGAAAGACGGTAAAGTAGAATTACATTCCTTCCTGAAGAGTAGGACAGGCTGTGGCGAGCTCGCTTTGGAATGTGTGTGTGTGTGTAGCGGTGATTCAATCCTGTGGAAGTCAGTGTTATAGAGAGAGGCTCAGTGGAATGTTAAATACTGTGACAACAGTTTTTTTCCTAGAAGTTTTTGCTTTAAATCTGTCGTGGCAAGCCTATCTCAAATAGTGCAGTTAATATTATTTTCCAAGTTTTTGCTTATTGCTTGAGAAGAACTTCATTATGCATCATCTCTTTCATGCATTAACTAATAATGTGAATTAGAAGTAAGAATGCAAGTAAGATTTACCAGTCATAAATATGATCTTAACATCAATGAAACATCAACCGGATGTGATTTCTTTTGTTTTGATGGTTTAATGCAACCAATATTCTACATTCAGTTTGTATCACTGATGCCACATATACATTACCGTTCAAAAGTTTGGGGTCTTTAAGATTTTTTTATGTTTTTGAAAGGAGCCTCTTATGCTGATCACCAATGTTGCATTTATTTGATCAAAAATGCAGTAAAAACTGTAATAATATTGTGAAATATTATTCTAATATAAAATAACTGTTTTCTTTTTTAATATATTTGAAAATATTAATTATTCCTTTAAATTGTTATATTCTAATAGGCTGATTTGGTGCTCAAGTAACATTTATTATCAATGTTCAAAACAGCTTAAAGGCACAATATGTAAGATTTTTGGATGAAAAACCCAGAACAATGTTATATATTTTGTTGACTTGTTTACTGACACATTATCCCAAATGTTTCCAAGAATGTTTAAATCCAGAGAAATAAGCAAGTTTAACCCTTCGGCTGTAGAGGTGAAGACAATAACATTCACATTAGAAAAAAAGTGTCTGACTTGCAATATGTTAATGTTTTTAAAAGGTTGCTGTCCAAATGACTTATTTACTTGCCAAAGCCAGTTTTACTTGCATTTGACACTTGGCAATGCTAATTTTGTGTTCTGCCAATATTGTTTCATCTCCTCTCCATTAGCAGCAGTACCTCTGCCGCTATTGTTTCCCATGAGCTCTATGCTGCATTGTCTTTTCAAGATAATCAGTAGGAAACCACACAGTGTTACAGTGTTACACAATCACACCACACACACACACCATGGCACCATCTGCTGCTCTCCATTTGACTTAAGAGCACTGTTGGGTATATGAATGCTCTATAGTGCATCAAGAAGAGCTTGATAATTCCCATACATTCCCTACCCTAATTCTCTTCCTTTATTGTGCTTATGTCTGAGTTTAAATTGCTGCTTTACAGGATGACACGGATGTATCCACCACAAGAACGATTTATGGAGCATCAAGTTAAATATTGAACACAATCTCTGGTTTTGTGCACCTCCCCAGAGAAAAGTGCTATGCTTCTATCTAACCTCAGCTGATCCCGGTGCTCCATAGTGTTTACATTCACATTCCAAGGCACGACATATGAAGTTGACCAATTATTTCCTGTGCTTAATCATACTGTATCCACACACATCTTCAAAAACACTTGAAAAAAAAAGAAGTATGATAAAAAAGAAGTATGATAAAAAGAAGTTATGATTCTTTCAAGTAAAAGTTATGATTCTTTCAGAGGCTTTTCTGTATTTGAATCTCAAACCATGATCAGCATTTACTCTTCATTTTCTATGCCATCTTTTCTCAGAAAGAATCTTTTATGAAAACATGATGGTGTATCAAAGGGTAGACTAAATAATTTACAGCATAGTAGTATTGAATTATTTATTACTTTATTACAAGTGATTTTAGCGTGCTGCGTTGTCACTGCATTCTATTAATTGATCTTGTATGCATGTGTGAATGTGTATGTGTAGCTAATGTTTTAAAAAAAATGAAAGATATGACTGCAGTTTCAATTAAAAAAAAAAAGGTTATGAATTAACTTTATTAGACACTGTTGTTGATGATGAATTTCAGTTATAAATCACAGAATCCGTTACAATTAAGGTGAAAAATCTAGAATTTCAGGGAAAACTATAACTAGTACTATTTTTGCCTTACAAACTTCAAGTGTAACTTTGCTGATTTTCAACCCGCTTTGTATTATTACAATGTCGTGGTTTATGTAAATGAACAAAGTTCAACGTTCTCTGTAGTACCTTATGGTAGGGCTGTACGATTAATCGAAAAATAATCGAAACCGACATTCAGAACCTCTAACCGACATATTTTCCCCATGTCGGTTATTTCGGGTTTCACGTGACTCCACCCAGTCAGTCACATCAAGTGCAGTTTGCAGGCACACAGAGATGCAGGAGCGGTTATCTGTGTTTATAGATGCCCAGAATCACTATGCATGTTTTACACAGTTTATACAGGTAAGTTAATTGCCATTCTTACAGCCTACGCGCTGACACACACACACACACACACAGATGGCACGCGCAAGCCCCGAAGCCAGATCGCTTTCACTGTCCTCATAAAGTTTGTCAAGTAAATGCGTTTAAAGGCTTGCCAGTTTCAACATGTAAAGCGATTGTGCACTATTAAAAAACAACAATACGGAAAACTTCTCCGTTCAGTGCTCATGAGCTTTTTTCTGTGAGACAAAGCCGAGCCGCGTCTCTGACAACGCGCGCGCGCCCTGAAGGCAGACCTCTTTCACCTGCGTCCTCACAAAGCTTTGTCATTTGTATGTGTTTTAAGGCCTGCAAGTTTGAACAGTAAAGCGATTTTCGACCATCAGATGTGTATTATGTTGAACTAATGCCTGATATATTGTGACAAACGAACACTCAGACAGAAGTTTGCACAGAGAGCACAGAAACGCTGTGTCAACGCTGTCCTGTGACTAAAGTAAAGTCACTAAAGTAGCTTAGAAACTCAACCGTTATAGGCATATATTTTAATACCTTTGAAGTAAGTACAAACCACAGCTTCATAATGAATAGAGACGTTATGAGTAATTCACACACACAATCCCTCTTTCATTAATGCATTCAAATAAATGTAATGTAGGCCTACTGCTAATCTATCTGTATCTGATGTACTAGCAGAAATCTGCCCCATAGACAATAACTGCTGAAAGTGAACCGTTTCCTTCAAGTGTTTTAAAATCACAAAGAAATGCACTTTTTCATTAGAAAAAAAAATTCCACCTTTAATAGTAGAAAATATTTACAGTACAAACCTTATCAGTGAACTTACTCAACCTTATGAGGGCAAAAAAAAAGAAAAATAATCGCTCATTAATCGTAATCGAGGTAAAATGTTCAATTAATCAAGATTTTTATTTTTGGTCAAATCGTTACAGCCCTTATGGTTATTTGTCCACCGGATGACGCAAAGCGCCAGGCAGCTAGGGCTTTTGTGAAAACGGCAGTTTCTTTACGTTTTTTGACACTATCGTGACTAAGGGTGCGTTCACACTTGTCATGTTTGGTTCGATTAAAACGAACCCTGGTGCGATTGCTCGGTTAGTGCGGTTCACTTGAACATATGTAAACGCTGCCATCCGAACCCTGGTGCGCACCAAACATGCGGGCCAAGAGCGCTAAAAAGATGGGTCTCGTCCACTTCCAAACAAACTCTGGTGCGGTTCGATTGATATATGAATGCAACACAGACCAAAGACATGTAAACGAACCAAAAACAGGACGTGATGCCACAAGATGCGACGCTACAAGTAAGCTGATTTGACAACGCGGAAAGATCGGTGTATCCAAAATGAGTCGAGGGCAAACGTGGAGTAACGAGGAAGTAAAGTGCCTGATCAACTGCCGTCTCTTTGCAGCAGATCTTCGTTTCTGCATACAACGGAGGAAATTCTGGTGCTGTTTTGAATGTTTTGAGCATTTTATGAGCTCTTTGTGAGTTCTCAGCTGGTAAAAATTAAACCATATGTACACGCATAAAATGATTGCGTTTAATTCAGCACACAGCATTGTTTTGAATGTTCGGTAAGCTCCGTCGCAAAATATACGTCATAAAAGCCGACCAATCAGGTTGTGACCGTATTCCTATGCCTTTGGTTTGGTACCTTTAGGCTTGTTGTTAAAAATGCCAGTGTGAATGCTAAGCGGACCAGGACTATGTTTTGTTTTTGTTTTTTGGTCCGGACCAAACAAACCAAAATACAAGTGTGAACGCACCCTAAGTTTACTAAGAAGTATTTCCTACTAAAGCAGTATTTAACTGGTAAGTGTATCCATAGCAGACTGGTGGGAGTGGCCTTGGACGGCAACATGTCCGGTGCATTATGGGTGTTGAAGTTTTCCTACCTGTTTGGCAAAAGGGAAGGCAACAGCTCTATTTCTCCGTCAGGAAGCACTGTTTTCATAATTTTTTTCATTGAAGTGCTCTTTTACCATTTTAGTTTTTGTGATGTATTGAACAATCTTGATGTTATTAATTTTGCAAATTATAAATCATTGATTTATGTTATGCATTATATAATGTTGTTTTTTAGAAATGAGTTATGTTGTATTTTTTATAATATAATAAATAAGATAATTTCCTGATATTACTGCAACATAAAAACCTAGCAATGTTTTGATAAAATAAAACCTCTTATTATTATCTTATTATACCCTTTTACGAAGACTAGACTCTGCTTTCATGCTGTTACGAACTGCTCCGAGACTCGAAGGTGGATCCAATTGCATCTTTATTTGAGGGCAATCCAGAGGCGTAATCCAAAGTACAGGCAAGGGTCATACACAGACAGGCAGTCCAAACAAAGAAACGAACAAACAAACAAAACAGGCAGGGACCAGAGGCAAGAGAGTAATCCAGGGAATAGGGCAAGAAATCCAAAACAAGAAAACCAGGAGACAAGAAAACCAGGGGAATGCTCAGAATTGCAGTGTAACACTTAAACAAGACTTCGCGGTGAGTGAATGAATGACCATGGTATAAATAGACAGAGACTAACAGGATGGTGAGACAGGTGAATGCAATCAGTGAATGAGGTACAGGTGAATGTGATCAGTGATAAGTGATGATGAGTCCGGGCAGTGAGTTATGGGAAATGTAGTTTGTGAGTGATCATAGTCTTATGTGGAGTGCCCTCTTGTGGCTCTCAAGGGCACTCCAGCTGGTGACCGTTACATAGCCCCCCCTTTAAGGAGCAGATTCCAGACGCTCCTAAAACTGTCAAGGAGGAGCGGAGGCGGACCCGGGGGCGGGATGGAGGGCCAGGCCCGTGGAGCGGATAACGACCTGGAGACTGAGGCAAGATGGGAGGCCAGGGCGGATCAGGCTGTGCAGGCGACCAGGACGGATCAGGCTGTGCAGACGACCAGGGCGGATCAGGCTGTGCAGGCGACCAGGGCGGATCAGGCTGTGCAGGCGACCAGGGCGGATCAGGCTGTGCAGGCGACCAGGGCGGATCAGGCTGTGCAGGCGACCAGGGCGGATCAGGCTGTGCAGGCGACCAGGGCGGATCAGGCTGTGCAGGCGACCAGGGCGGATCAGGCTGTGCAGGCGACCAGGAAGGAGACGACCCTTCAGGCGGCCAGGGCGGAGACGACCCTTCAGGCGGCCAGGGAGGAGACGACCCTTCAGGCGGCCAGGGAGGAGACGACCCTTCAGACGACCAGGGAAGCGACCATGGCACAGGAACAGACACCGGCTCAGGAACAGACACCGGCTCAGGAAGAGGAACAGACACCGGCTCCGCGGAGACCATCTTGTCCTGGGACACTGGTTCGGCGGAGACCATCTTGTCCTGAGACACTGGCTCGGCGGCGGCCATCTTGTACGAAGATACTGGCTCGGCAGCGGCCATCTTGTATGGAGACACTGGCTCGGCGGCGGCCATCTTGTACGGAGACACTGGCTCGGCGGCGGCCATCTTGTACGGAGACACTGGCTCGGCGGCGGCCATCTTGTACGGAGACGCTGGCTCGGAGGTGGCCATCTTGTACAGAGACACAGGCACGGGAAGAAGAATAGGAACAGATTCAGGCTCAGCGGGACAAGACTCTTGACGGGCTGACGTGACGTGAGGCTCAGTCTCTGGATCGGCAGAAGTGACGTGAAGCTCAGTCTCTGCATCGGCAGAAGTGACGTGAAGCTCAATCTCTGGATCGGCTGAAGTGACGTGAAGCTCGGTCTCTGGATCGGCAGAAGTGACGTGAAGCTCAGTCTCTGGATCGGCAGAAGTGACGTGAAGCTCAGTCTCTGGATCGGCAGAAGTGACGTGAAGCTCAGTCTCTGGATCGGCAGAAGTGACGTGAAGCTCAGTCTCTGGATCGGCAGAAGTGACGTGAAGCTCAGTCTCTGGATCGGCAGAAGTGACGTGAAGCTCAGTCTCTGGATCGGCTGACGTGACGTGAAGCTCAGTCTCTGGATCGGCTGACGTGACGTGAAGCTCAGTCTCAGGGGCTCTCAGTCTCAGGGGCATTTGGCGTGAAGTGCGGGCTCGGCTTGACTGGCGTGAAGTGCAGACGGTGACATGGCGTGTCACGGAAGGAAGCTCTCCAGACATCTGGAGAGTGCCTCTCTCCAATCCAGACCGAAAAGATCGGGGAGCTCCCTCGGGTTGACCGCTCTAGCCCCCAGCCGGTAACACAACTTAATTGCCTCGTCCCCCAGAGAGCAAGAGGCAGCGAGAGGAACAAACCCCCAGGTGTACTGGAACAGATCGTGGCTATCCAGGGCCAAGACTGCGACCTGTCCAGCGAACTCCCGGCTCATGCTGGGAAGATCAGGCGAGATCCGTTCTGCTGGATCCCTGGAAGTCATAGCTGCTGGATCGGGGTGTGGCGAAGTCTTCTGTTACGAACTGCTCCGAGACTCGAAGGTGGATCCAATTGCAGCTTTATTGGCAATCCAGAGGCGTAATCCAAAGTACAGGCAAGGGTCATACACAGACAGGCAGTCCAAACAAAGAAACGAACAAACAAACAAAACAGGCAGGGACCAGAGGCAAGAGAGTAATCCAGGGAACAGGGCAAGAAATCCAAAACAAGAAAACCAGGAGACAAGAAAACCAGGGGAATGCTCAGAATTGCAGTGTAACACTTAAACAAGACTTGAGTGAATGAATGACCATGGTATAAATAGGCAGAGACTAACAGGATGGTGAGACAGGTGAATGCAATCAGTGAATGAGGTACAGGTGAATGTGAGTGATCATAGTCTTATGTGGAGTGCCCTCTGGTGGCTCTCAAGGGCACTCCAGCTGGTGACCGTTACACATGCTTGATTACACATTATTTTTCACATAATTTACATTATTATATTATTATAGCACCTCTCTGCCCTGTCTGGCCCTAGTCTTGCGTAGTCATACTCAGCCTCATACGTCACACCCATGGACCGCTGGCTGAATGTCTTTCATATGGCTCACTTATCTGAAAACACTTCAGGAATTTAGAAGTCGTCATCTGATTGGTTAGACTGGGTAAAACCAGCCTGATCCGCCAGCGATTTGATTTTGCCCTACAGCTCAGGCTGGAAACCTGTACATTAATTTATCCTGCTTCTGTGCTTCACATTTGCGGGAACCAATCACAGACTGGCTTATCCACCTGGCGCGCTATTGGGTTAACACTATTGGGTTTTTTACACGATGACGGATAGAGAAGCAATGGGTCATTGCCCGTTGATCACGCCTCTTGAGGCCTGATTGGTTGAATGACTATCCAATTGCATACAGAGTCATTTAATTTATGCTCGTTTATCACACTTCTTGTGGTCTGATTGGTTGAAGGACAATCCAATTGCGTACAGAGTCATTTAATGTATGCTCGTTTATCACGCATCTTGTGGTCTGATTGGTTGAAGGACTATCCAATTGCATACAGAGTCATTTCATTTATGCTCGTTTATCACGCTTCTCGTGCAGTAGAAAATACATAGCAGACTCCCCAGACCAATGTTCAATCTTAAATTGAGCTTGGTGTGGTGATATCCAGTCAAGCGTTGTAGTTCTTGGAAAGTGGATTCTGTTAAATCTCCCTTTGGAGTGGAGTTTGTGCTTTGTAACCTCGTAAATGTTTTTCTATGCTCAAACAGACACATTACACACTGACTAAGTTGAAAAAGTAAAAAAACAAAAACATAATTAAACATGAAAATGTTACTAAAAATGAAATGTATCTTTTTTGTGTGTGTCGTGTGGCCAATAAAAATGTTAGCATGGCATTGGCAAGTAAAAATATGAACTACTGGTCTGATTATGCCAGCAGAAAAACCTTGCAGTGGAATCATTCTGGATATGGAGTCATTGTTCGCCCTCCTACATGCAACACAAGTTTCTGAGTATTTTTCTCCACTCTGGCTTCTTCTGCGTCCTTCACCATTATCACGTCTCCACCACAGCGCATCCACGCCACCCACTTACACCCACACAGCAGCCTTGTAACCATGGTTATAACTGGCCTTGCAGTCAAAAATGAAAACACTTCGCCTAATTCTGCATAGAGATGAGACAAAGACATCCTGGAGTACTTGTGCTGCTCTCATCCACCTGAGTCGTCAGGAGCAAAGCGTGTTGCGATATGTTGCAGACTGATCAGCTCGCTTTGATGTAAATTTATGTGTGAGTGTCACTTGTTGTGGCCTGAAACATTGTTCAACAGCAGGACAACATGTTTTCCATCTGAATTGGCTCAATGCTTGAAAGCCCTTGAGGCTCATGGTGTCCGATGGTTCTGAAACGTTAATTTGAAGATACAGATGTTTGCAACGTGTGGCACCAGAGCTTTGGGTATTTATTTTCCCACTGAAACACAAGCTGCAGGAAAGATTAAGTTTAATTAATTCCTAATTGGTATCAACATCTGAATCATAAGACTTTTAATTGGTTCATTTGAAAGCAAAAAAAGATTAAAATTGCATTATTGACTTAAAATACACTTGGTAAATGCAGTTAAGCCATGGTTAAGAACGGTGTTGTTGGAGGAGATACAGAGAGGATGGAGAGCAGAGGGTTGTGGAAGTTCACTCTTCCAGCAGAAAGCTAAGGAAATACATCACCATGACAACAGGGCCAAGGGAAAGGCTTGCATGCTTAGAGGAACTCCCTGTTTCCTCAAACAGAGCTTTAGGAAGAAGATATTATAAAGCCCTCCCACCACTTTACACACATTGTACATGAGTGTATTCAATATCCCTACATGTTGTCTGCCTTAAGGATAGGAATATGTTTCAGCATGCAAGCGTTTGGCTTCTTATGATCCCACGAGAGGAATCCTTCTTGTAGATTGACATATTAAAGGGTTACTTCAGCGATTAGCATTAAGCTTTGTATCAGTAGAAACCCAGTAGTATATTCAAATTATGGTACGAGAGAATTATGCATTTTATTTCTGGAAAAAAATGTTTTTTTGGCCAGAGACTACAGGAGCTAGTTCCGCATGTTATCAACCCGCCCACAGGGGAGGGATCTTTCTCACAGAATGTAAGTGCGGCATTAATAACGGAGTGATACAGGGCAAAGTGAGTGTTTCAACTTTTCAATTAATTCCTATGAAAGTTTAGCTTCCATATGCGATCTGAAAACGCGCAAGACTAAACACGCGTCGTGAATGACTGGCCGCGCTTACCTCAGCTCTGCTCAGCTCTTCGCTCTCGTGATGAATGAAATCTGACTCCTGCTGCGTCTGTGCCATGACTTTCGTTTGGCTCACTCACACTTTATTGAAAAGACACATTCAGTGTTTAATTGTAGTGTTTATTCTCTAACTGAACAAAATTATTGAATTGGTATGAAAATCAAAACGACGATGGGGGCGGTGCCGCGGTGGGAAAGTGATAATCAGTAGCCGTGGCTTTGGGAGTGGCCTCATAGGCCAGCGAAGCAAGTGCATTCTGGGAGTTGTTGTCTTTCATCCACATGAGACAAAAATAATTTTTTGTCTTTTCTCAGTCTAGAAGGCACCAAATTCAAAAATAATTTCACATTTCTACTACATAAATGACCCAGTTTAAATACACATTCATCTTCCCAGCATTGAAGTACCCCTTTAATGTATAACCAAAAAAACAGGAATAAAGGCCCGTTCACACCAAGAACAATAACTATATTAGCATCCACACCAGCAGACGATATCATTCTGTTAATTCTAAGCGCATGCTTGTTTGTCACTTTAAATGCTCGAGCTCATTATAGCAGGATGGATTCTGATTGGCTGTCAATGTTTTTATCGTTCATCAGCTCCAGTTCTTAAAGTGATTCCAACGATAGCGTTTCTCTGCCGTTTTCATTATCGCTGTGGTGTGAACTCTGCTATTCTTTAATATTGATTTTTAGAACTCGTTGTGAATGGGCCTTAAGACTGTAACAGTGTATTCATATTTTGAAATAGCTTTTATTTTCAGTTTTCATTTTAGTTTTAGTTTTTTTTTTAGTAATGTTTTTTTTTTCTTTAATATTGAGAATTTGTTTTAGAACTATATCTTTATTTTTAGTTGTTGTCCTTGGTGTGAACAGGCCTTAAGACTAGCAGTGTTATTTTAGTATTATTTATATATATTTTTATTTTCAGTTTTCATTTTAATTGAATTTTTTTTGTAAGTTTGTTATGTGCTTTTGTCATTATTGTTTTTTTCCCCCCAAATATGTATATTTAGCTTTAATTTATTCTTATATAATTTTATAGTATTATTTATATACTATTATGTTATTCATATTTTGAAATAGCTTTTTCCGTTTTTAACTGTGTGCTTATGTGATACAATTGTCCTTATATAATGAAGAAAAAGCCTCTTTAAAAAAATGAGGGGGGGGGGGCGTATTCAATAATTTGCCATAATGAAATGACTCCTGCAGATCCTCGTGAATGTGTTGAGTTGCAGATTAAGCCATTTAGCTTTAGCATTTTAGAAATTAATTGTATTTCGGTCTGTGTTTCTGTTAGAACAAATCTGGAAGCTCTGCAGAAGAAGCTAGAGGAACTGGAGCTGGATGAGCAGCAGAAGAAACGCCTGGAAGCTTTCCTTACCCAAAAGCAGAAGGTTGGAGAGTTAAAAGATGATGACTTTGAGAAGATTTGTGAGTTGGGTGCAGGCAATGGAGGAGTGGTTTTCAAGGTCTTACACAGACCCTCAGGCTTCATCATGGCCAGGAAGGTAAGATATGGTGAAGCAAACTTTATATTTCAGTTTCAGCAAGTTCGCAAGAAAGGCCACTGAAGTCCATTGATTGTCACTTCCAGCCTTGAATTGATCGGATGCCGTTTTAAAGCTGCTTGCCTTAGAAGGCATCAGCTATTCATGTCATCATGTCTTTTTATAGATTGGAAGAAGTTAGACATTGCAGCAATAAGCCATGACATTCTGTTCTTAGCTTGCTGACTGGATACTATATGCTAATTGCAGTTGAGTCAAATGACACTTTTCCTAATAAACTTTTTTTTTTAAAAGCCAAATTGCCAATAGTCCACTACATACTGTGATGAAACAAATGGTTCTTAATATGAGCCGCCCCAGGAAAGAAAACAAGCTGAAGAGCAGTCAGCACACAAACTCCAAACAACTCATTTACAGCATGAAACAAAAAACTGACAGTATGCATGCAGAGAAGTAACTCCTCCTTATCAGCTATCAACTATATAATGCAGACAGCCTGGCAATTACTGAGAGAAGCTCTGCCTGGTACTGAAAGAAATTAATGAGGCTTCAGAATTATGCTTTGCATTACACTTATTAAGACAAAATCCCAACATGGTAAACATCAGTATGAATGTAAAATGTAAAAATATGTCACTGTCTCTTCAATTTCAGGGGTTGATATTTATTGAAACAAACTTATATTTTCATGCAGTTGATCCACCTAGAGATCAAGCCAGCAATAAGGAATCAGATCATCCGAGAGCTGCAGGTGCTGCATGAATGTAACTCTCCCTACATAGTGGGCTTCTACGGGGCTTTCTACAGTGATGGAGAGATCAGCATCTGTATGGAGAACATGGTACTGTGTCCTTTCTCGGTGTCAAACATGAGAGTTTATCTGTCTTCATATAAATATATACACTACTGTTCAGTAGTTTAGGGTCAGTAATAAATACGTAAAAACACTTTTATCCATCAAGGATGCATCAAAATGATCCAAATTGACAGGAAAAACTCTATTGTAACATAAGGAATTTTTCTATATCAAGTAAATGTTTTGCTTTCTATTAATCAAAGAATCCGGAGAAAACCAAATATTAAGCAGCCCAACTGTTTTCAACATTGATAATAATCATAAATGTTTCTTGAGCAGCATATTAGAATTATTTCTAAAAGATCATGTGACACTCAAGACTGGAGTTATGATGCTTAAAATTCAGCTTTGACATCACTGGAATAAATTACATTTTTAAATATATTCAAATAGAAAACAGTTATTTTAAATAGGAATAATATTTCACAATATTACAGTTCCCTTTCGTTCAGTCACTACGACGTACGTTAGTGACTAACGAATCGGGGGTTTCGCTTAGAAGCCAATTACCTTCGAGAATTCAACAGCGCCCAATGGCAGTGCCAATGCCATGGGCATGCGGAATTTGCATGCGTAACTCCGCCCCACCTCGTGGGTATATAAGGAAGCACGCTGGCAACATCGCATTATGTTTCTGCTTTGGAGCCAAGAGGATCTCTTCACTCCTTCAAGCCTGATAACTGAGTCTTGTCAGCCTTCGAGACGATCAGCTTTCCAGAGGCGTTGGTGTTACGGTGCATTCCAGCGATCGCATACTGCCTGCCTGCTGATCTGCGTAGTGGTCTGCTAGACAGCTGGTGTGTGGTCCCTGGGCGCTCCGGCGTTCTCTGCGGAGCTTCCTCTCACAAAAAGAGCTTGCGCGTGGCACGTCTTTTTCAAGACGGTTTGCCCGTGCACTTCCGGGTGCGATCTCCGTTGCTGTCAATGGGCAGAGAGATGTCGATCGCCGCATGCCAAGGTGGGCTAGAGTCCTTTGGGGATGACGATTAGGTTGTGCTCCGCCTTCGGGTGTGTCAGCGCTGCCTGATCTGACCTAGAGTTGACAGCCATGTTATCTCGGGCAGCCGCGAGCCTCGGGCTGGTGTGGAACTCCGCCCTGTCACGAGTGCTCGTGGTTGCACAATTGGTTTTGGGGGCGGCACCTGACAGCTGTTGGGCCCCGACCCCAATGCCTTTCGCTCCCGAGATGCATGAGGAGATCACGCGGTCCTGGAAGTCATCCGCCTTCTCTGCCCTCGATGGGGCCGCGGCCGACGGTACACTGGGATCCCCCACTGTTGAACACTCTGTTGCGCACTACGGTGTCCACAGAGGGTTTGACGTGGTGTGGCTATCCTAAGAACTCCCCAAGCCTGTGGGCTCGTCTACTTCGGTGGCGTGGTCCTGCAGAGCTTTGGGGCAGGCCGCCGCCCCTTTGCACATGCACGAGGGTGGAGCCGACCCAGGCCTCTTCAATGAGTTGCGTGCCGCCACTGGTCTCGCCCCCTGGGCGGTGAAGGTGGCCACACGCTCCCTGGGTCGGGCGATGTCCACTGCTGTGGTCCGGGAGAGACACCTGGCCTTATCTGGTGATGTGGAGGACGTTGAGCGGGCCCGCCTCCTCAACTCACCCATATCCCAGGCTGGCCTCTTCGGCGGCGCGGCTGAGACTGAGTCCGCTTGCCGCCGAGGGCGCCCTCCCCCCTCTCCCGCCCGGCCCCAGCAGCAGCCTTCAATTGGGCCGCGCTGTGGAGGTGTTTGCAGGATGACGCCCAGTCCGCTCCTCAGCCTGACTAAACGCCAGGCTGGAGGTGGACAACTCGGAGATGGGTTCCAGTTCTTTCCAGGGGATGGTAGCAGGGCCTCTCCTTCCCCCGGTGGAGGGCCGGGGGAAAATCCTTCCGCTGCTGGCCCCCGGGCTAGCAGCGCTTGGAAAGAACTCATGTTCCTGTCTCTGAGGACCCAGAGACCGGTGATGGCCGCGCCGCTCTCATCCCTCTCTCGCCAGCCTCCTCTCAGAGCAGACCCCAGTGGAACGTGCGTCCTTCCCCAGCTGCTGACTGTGCCCCCACACCGGGACGCTACGCCTCCCACATCTGGGCCAGTCACGCTGCCTCGCTGCCCCACCCGGGTTCCGTCTGTGGTTCGAGTGACCCTGCTGGTCAGTTCCTGGGAGCCTGGCTTCAGTTTCCGGGACTGTCCACTGGGTCGTGAAGACCAACAGGCTCGGCTACGCGATTTGGTTCGCGCAGGCTCCTCCCCGCTCTGGGGAGTCCGCCCGCCATGATGGGGCCTAATGCCCCAGTCATGCGTGCGGAGGTTGCCACCCTACTGGCGAAGGGTGCGCTCGAGCCTGTCCCTCCAGCCGAAGTGAAGTCCGGCTTCTCAGCCCTTGCTTCATTGTACCCGAGGAAACCGGTGGGTTATGGCCAATCCTGGATCTGCCCGTCTTGAACCGATCCCTTCACATGCTTCCGTTCAGGATGTCGGTAGCGAACGCCTCCTCGGACGCGTTCATCCGGTAGATTGGTTGCAGCGATCGACCTGAAGGACGCTTACTTTCATGTCTCCTTCCTCGACGCGGACCGTTCCTACGGTTTGCTTCGAGGGGCGGACATTCGGTACGCAGTCCTCCCATTCGGGCAGCTCTGTCCCCTCGTGACTCTACGTAGTCTATCGAGGCAGCCCTTGCGCCACTCAGGCAGCACGGGGTTCGCATCCTGAACTACTTCGATAACTGGCTCTTACTGGGTCACTCTCGTAAGCAGGTCTGCGGACACAGAGTCCGAGTGCTCCGGCACTTAGCCCGTCTGGGTCTTTGGGTCGACTGGGAGAAGAGCGACTTTGCCACGTGCAGAGGATCTCTTTTCTCAGTGTGGTTTCCGACTCGGTCGCAGGTGCGTGCTGCTTACCAGCGAGCGCGCACATAGTCTCTGCTGACTTGCCTTCATCAAATCGAGGGCAAGAGTGCGGTCCCACTGAAACTATTTCAGAGGCTCCTGGGGCATATGGCATCTGCAGCCGCGGTGACGCCGCTCGGATTGCTACATATGTGACCGCTTCAGCACTGGCCACGCGATCGAGTCCCGAGATGGGCATGGCGGTCTGGCACGATCTGGGTACAAGTGACTCGGGCCTGCTTACAGACTCTCACCCCGTGGTCGAACCTCAGTTTTCTACGGAACGGAGTGTCCTTAGAACGAGTTTCCAGGCATGTTGTTGTATCAACAGGTGCCTCCGCCACGGGCCCCAGCGCCTTCTGCATGTCAATTGCCTCGAGTTGCTAGCAGTACGGTAGACAACACAGCCGTTGTAGCGTACATCAACCACCAGGGCGGTCTACGCACCCGCCGTATGTCTCAACTCGCCCACCATCTCGTCTTATGGAGTCAGAAGCACCTGAGGTCCCTTCGTGCTGTCCACATCCCGGGAGAATTTAACCATGCAGCCGACGAGCTCACGGCTTCAGCCACTTCCTGGAGAATGGTACAGCTGATATGGGAACAGTTCGGCGACGCACAGGTAGACCTGTTTGCCTCCCAGGACTCTTCCCATTGCTCCCTGTATTATTCCCTGACCGAGGCACGCTCAGCACGGATGCACTGGCGCACAGCTGGCCGCAGGGCTACGCAAGTATGCATTTCCCCCAGTGAGCCTTCTCGCACAGGTACTGTGCAAGATCAGGGAGGACAAGGAGCAGGTCATGTTGGTCGCCCCGTATTGGCACGGCCAGACCTGGTTCTCAGAACTGCTACTCCTTGCGACAGCCCCTCCCTGGCCTATTCCTCTGAGACGAGACCTTCTCACTCAGAGACGGGGCACTCTTTGGCACCCGCGTCCGGCATTCTGGAAGCTCCACGTGTGACTTCTGGACGGGACGCGGCAGGTTTGAGTAGTCTTCCACCTGCGGTGGTCTCTACCGTCACTTCCGCTAGGGCAGAGTCTACACGACACGCCTATGCGTTGAAGTGGAACCTCTTCGTCACCTGGTGTTCTTCCCGCCAAGAAGACCCCTGGAAATGCCCGATCGGGTCCGTGCTATCGTTTCTTCAGGAGGGGTTGGAGCGAAGGCTGTCTCCCTCCACCCTTAAAGTGTACGTGGCCGCAATATCTGCCCACCACGATCTCCTGGGAGACAAAAAGGTAAGTCAGCACGACCTGATCATCAGGTTCCTGAGGGGAGCGAGGAGACTGAATCCTCCTCGCTCTCCTCTCGTTTCCTCTTGGGACCTCTCAGTAGTCTTAAGTGCTCTGCAGAGGCCTCCCTTTGAGCCTTTGCGGTCGGTCGATATTAAGTTTCTGTCTATGAAGACGGCTCTGCTGACCGCATTGGCCTCTCTTAAGAGGGTAGGGGACCTGCAGGCATTTTCGGTTGACGAAGCGTGCCTGGAGTTCGGACCGGCTAACTCTCACGTGATACTGAGACCCCGGCCCGGGTATGTGCCCAAGGTTCCCACCACTCTGTTCCGAGACCAGGTGGTGAACCTGCAAGCGCTGCCTTTGGAGGAGGCAGACCCAGCCTTGGCATTGCTCTGTCCAGTACGCGCCCTCCGCGCCTATGTAGACAGCACGCAGTGTTTCAGGACCTCAGACCAGCTCTTTGTCTGTTATGGTGGAGAGCGGAAGGGAAGAGCTCTCTCAAAGCAGAGGTTGTCTCACTGGTTAGTGGACACCATTGTTTTGGCTTACCAGCAGCAAGGTCGACCATGTCCCCTTGGGGTTAGGGCACACTCCACCCGGGCACACTCCATGTCCGGCCAGGTGCCCGGTGTGCATGGTTCCCCTCCGGCGACCCCCACATGAGTATTTCCACCGTAAGCCTCCTCAGTGAGCAGGTGTCTTTCCCTTGGCAAGTCCCTGCCACCCCTAGGGTTAAATATCCACCCTCTGGCTGGTACCCTAGAGTTCTTCCATATGCAGCCCTTAGCGGGTCATATGTGTATTCTCTAAGTCCTCCCTACGGGTAGGCATTTTGGCATATCCACACTGGAATATGCTTCCCAGTGCTCCTTGGTATTTCTGTGATAAGTGGGAGTCCTTCGTCCGTACTAGTCTTACGACAGGGTACTCACACTTACGCAGGGCACTGGAAGACAGTTGAGTGGCGTTGTTATATTGGAACCCCCATTCGTTAGTCACTAACGTACGTCGTAGTGACTGAACGAAAGGGAACGTCTCGGTTACGTATATGTAACCATCATTCCCTGAGGAGGGAACGGAGACGTACGTTTCCTTTGCCACGTCAGCTGTGCTGCTGGAATGTGGAGTTCAGTCTTGGCTCCTGCAGCAGTATAATAATGCGATGTTGCCAGCGTACTTCCTTATATACCCACGAGGTGGGGCGGAGTTACGCATGCAAATTCCACATGCCCACGGCACTGGCACTGCCATTGGGCGCTGTTGAATTCTCGAAGGTAATTGGCTTCTAAGCGAAACCCCCCATTCGTTAGTCACTAACGTACGTCTCCGTTCCCTCCTCAGGGAACGAGGGTTACATACGTAACCGAGACGTTTTTGCTGTATTTTTGTATTAAATAATGCAGCCTTGGTGAGCATAAGCATCTTATATATACAGTATAGTTCAATATCCTTCAGTATCCCTACACTGCCTTTGCTTTTATAGGTACTATATAAGAGTAACTGCTGAATATATTTCCATAAAAAAAATGTATAGGATGGCGGCTCCCTGGATCAGTCCCTGAAGAAAGCAGGCAAGATCCCAGAACAAATACTGGGCAAAGTTAGCATTGCGGTCGGTATCTCTATCTCAAAAAATATCCTTGATATCTTATGGACAGTTTCCAAAAGGACAATGCTTAATGTTTCTGGACTTGTTTTTTTTCCATTCATACAGGTGATAAAAGGCTTGTCCTACCTGCGGGAGAAACACAAGATCATGCACAGAGGTGATTGGTGTCACGCTATCTCAAACGGTCATCTGTTCATTTACTCTTTCTGTTGACACAGTATTCACTGCAGGGAAGACCTTGTCTTTTTCTTTCAGATGTAAAGCCATCCAACATCCTGGTGAACTCACGTGGTGAGATCAAGTTGTGTGACTTTGGTGTGAGTGGACAACTCATTGACTCCATGGCCAATTCGTTTGTGGGCACCAGGTCCTATATGTCTGTAAGTTTGCATTCCAAAAAAAAAAAAAAATATATATATATATATATATATATATATATATATATATATATATATATATATATATACACACACACACTCACAGTGGTGACCAAAATTATTAGAACACCTGCCAGAACTGAAAATATTGACCTTTTTTTTTTTACCTCCAAAACATAATTTCATTTCATAATGTTCATGAAACATGCCGGAGGTTGCTCTGACCATCAAATATCAGATGAAGTGAGTCGTACTGTTTTTATCCACTTTTAACTTTAATATTTGGTCCACCAAATTATTATATTACACCATATTATGTCCACCTTTTGCAGCAATTACAGCTGCACCTCGCTGGCATAGTGTTAATATATTTCCTGAGAACTTCAACACTAATGTAATCCCATGCCAAAAGCTTTCCTTTAAATGTACAATAGCTCTGTCCAGTTTATTTTCCAACTCGCCCCAAATGTGCTCGATGGGGTTGAGGTCCGGACTTTGAGGGGGCCAGTCCATCATTTTCAATGTTCCAGCAGATTCCTTCCGTCGCAGGTAGTTCCGGCAATAATTAGAAGAATGTTTCGGGTCATTGTCCTCTTGGAAAATAAATCCAGGCCCAATGAGACGACTCCCAGATGCCAAGGGTTCTAATCATTTTGGCCACCACTGTATGTATATATATTTACACTACACACATATATTATATAAGCAAACTTTTTATGTTAGATGCGATTAATCGAATATATATGTGTGTGTGTGTGTGTGTGTGTGTGTGTGTGTGTGTGTGTGTGTGTGTGTGTGTGTGTGTGTGTGTGTGTGTGTGTGTGTGTGTGTGTGTGTGTGTGTGTGTGTGTGTGTGTGTGTGTGTGTGTGTGTGTGTGTGTGTGTGTGTGTGTGTGTGTGTGTGTGATTTATATTTTTAATACCACATAATTAGATTCTAGATCATTTGCCAATGTGATTCTTTCCTGGATGTTTGATTTTATATCAGGGCAGCCATCTGTTTGTTCAGGCTCCTGTTTTTCATCATATCTCTTCCTGTATGATAATATTAATTTCCTCCCTATTTTCTGTGTCAATCTGTAGCCCGAACGCCTTCAAGGTACTCACTACTCAGTCCAGTCTGACATATGGAGCATGGGTCTCTCTCTGGTGGAGATGGCCATTGGACGGTTCCCTATCCCACCACCTGATGCCAAGGAGCTGGAGCAAATCTTTGGTCAGCCCCTCGAGGGAGACCCCTCGGCCAGTGAGACCTCCCCTAAACCCAGGCCCCCTGGTCGACCTGGCAGCTGTGAGTGACTGTTTGCCGTCCTGTCTGCAAGAAAATGTAGAAATTGATCAATTGTGTTCAAGGTATTTCTGACTGTAAAATAAGAAAATACAGTGATTTTTATATTATTTTATCTGTTTGTCTTGTCAGCATACGGTCCAGACAGCAGACCTCCCATGGCTATATTTGAGCTGCTTGACTATATTGTCAATGAGGTAAGTTTAAAGTGGTGCTTATAAGATCACTAAACAGCTTTATGGCAGTGAATTAATTAAAGTGAGGATTAATTGGCTGCTTCACTTAGGCTTAATGGAGCGTTTTTGCTTTTTCAGCCACCTCCTAAACTACCAAGTATCTTTGGTGCAGAATTTCAAGACTTTGTTAACAAATGGTAAGTAAAAACTTTATGTTTTTCCGTAGCTCACCTATTAGAGCATGACACTAGCCATAGGTCATAGGTTCGATTTCCAGGCAACTGGCATACTGATCAAATGCAGAGTGCACTGAAAGCTGCTTTGGATAAAAGCATCTTCTAAATCAGGGGTTTTCAAACTGGGGTCCGGAGACCCCCAGGGGTCCTCTAGAAGGTTCTAAGGGGCCCCCAGAAAATTTCAAAAAGCAAGAATAGATAAAGTCTACTGAACATTCTAACTGTTTCAGGTCAAAATGTTTTTCTCCGTTCTTGCCATATAAACTTTCCAGAATTGTATACGTTTGCTTTGTATCTTTCAAGTGAATTTTTCTTCACTATAGTTCCCTTTGTCTAGGTAATATTCTTAACGCAGTACGTAAGCTGCTTAAATACATTTATTGTGAAAGTTACTTATTCCATACATAAAAATAGATATATGGATTTTAGGAAGGGGGTCCCTCATAAAAGGTTCATCATATTTGTGGGTCCTTGGCATCATAAAGTTTGAAAACCCCTGTTCTAAATGCACAAATGATTCTTCAGTGGAGCTTGCTGCACCATCTAGTGGTTGAACTAAAAACCAGTTTGAAATCTGTTTCCGTTCTACGGATCCCCTAAATGGACATGGAAATAAATTAAATTAGAGACTTGCTTGCAAAAGTATTGTGTTCCCTTGAGAACCTTAGCAGAACAGTTTTGCATCCCATCTCATGTTTTTTCTATCACCAATGTTTTTTCATACTTTATTGCTCATTGGTTTTCCTTGTTTTGCTCAGTTTAATCAAAAATCCAGCAGAGCGAGCAGACCTCAAGCAACTTATGGTAGGAATAATCCTTTTCTGTCAGTCCTCATTTACAGATATTTTCTATTGTAAGAATGCACCTCATACATCTACCAATTATATTTTCAGGTCCATGCCTTCATAAAGAACTCCGAAGCAGAGGAGGTTGACTTTGCTGGATGGCTATGCAGCACTATTGGGCTAAACCAGCCAGCAACTCCAACTCACAGTGTGGGAATGTGAGCAGCAGCCATCTTTTTCTAAGCCAACCATTTAGTGTTTCTTCACACACATCTCCATTTCCACCCTGAAGCTAACAATCTCCTGAACCCACCCAGTCTTATTTTAGATGTTGTCTTGAGTATTAACAAGCATACTGCTGTAACAATGCATCAAATCTCCAATAGGGCACTTGAAATCTGTTGCATCATATTGGTTAAATGCTTTAATCCACGAGACGGATTCAATTTTTTTAAACTACAAAATCATTGTCATTTTGATTGCAAAAGGCTGACACTACACTGCACAGGAACTTAAATGCAAAGGATCCCCCTCTGTCAACTTGTGATCATATACTTTACATTTTCAGCTATGGTGGTTACATTTCATTGTTATATTTTGTGTTCTGCTTTATTTCAATATGGTGAATGTGCAGTCTTTAACTCGAAGTGAGAAAAATCAGTCATTTAACTTAAACTTGTATATTATAAAGAGATTTATTTAACAAATGACAACTAATGGAATGTGGCAGTGTTTAAGTGATATGCAGTGGATTAAAAAGGACAGATTTATCAATTTTCAACAGTTGTTTTATTTGAAAAGCATTTATGAACTCCATAGTCTGTTTAGATGAGTCCTAAGCTTGAGCCGGAGCAGCTGCAGGCTTCTTGGCTTTTGTCTTCTTCACAACCTTCTTCTTCTTGGATTTCAGCATCTTGGCCTTGACCTGCACAGAGTTCACAGGTTTAAAAATTGCTCAGCTAATGACCAAACAACTGGACTTGGTCATGAGGGTACTTACGTCAGGGTTATGTGCCATGATAGCACGGCGACGTGCACTCTTGGCGTAGGGGTTGAGCTTCATCATCACTCTCAGATTCTTCAGAGGGTTCTTCTTGAACACTCTGCGATTAATCTTGCGGCTGCAATTTTTAAAAGAAAAATGTTAAATCGACTTGTACTGTAGACTCTAAGCCTTTGCGATTGAAACCAAGATGGCTCAGAACTTCCAATACAATCACTAGTCAGAAACACGGACCAGAAGTAGGACTCTCATCATTGCAATGATATGTTGGACAGTCAAAGTAACCAAAACTTACTTAACAGGACGAAGTGCCTTCTGGACTTCCTCACTCTTGATGATTCTGTTCAGATCTGTGTTGTTCATTTTGTGCATGGGCAAGCTGGAACATGACAAGGAAGTAAGTCCACAAGCTACAAATTTTAAATCTAGGCATTCATTTGAAAAAGTGTGGATTCAGACCACCATATGTTGACTCAGAACTTCTAATGTTATCATTGTGTTCATAAACACGGACAAAGTGAAAGCTCATCACGGTTGTACCAGGCACAACCAGAAAAGGATAAGACCGAAGGGTAAAGGAACTCACTTGTAGTCCAATTTAAGGGAGGAAGCTTTGCGCCAAGTGCCATAGAGGCCATCAAGCTTGCGGAAGGCACCCTCTGTCCAAATGCAAAAGCGCCCGACGTGTCCACCTGGAGCAAGCTTTAACAGGTCCAGTCTGCTTACGGACTGCAGTGTGACGCCTGAGAAAAGAAACCTTGTGGTTAATGATTTCACAACTATCCAGACAAACAAAATCTTTCGTGTTTAAATAGAGTCAGAACTTCCACTAAGATCATAATATTCATAAACACGGACCATGAAGTGGATATCATCATGTATGAATTGTGTTCATGTGAAGCAAGAGTCAAATACAAAAATCGCTTTGCGTACCAGGGATGTTTCTGAAAGCTCGTGTCACACCGTTGTCTTCGTTGTAGATGATGCATGGTCCTTTACGCTGGATACGTCTTCGGTTCCTCATCTTACCCTTACCGGCACGCATACGCTGAGAGGCGTAAACCTGGAGACCAGAAATAAACAATCAAAAAGATTGAATTGTAGTAAACCGCAACATTTTCAGTCAATAGCAAGAGTTTGAGGGTATCGGTTTCTTTGTTTTGTTATGAACAAGCCTTAACTTTGATATATGTGAACTTGCTCAGACTCAATATTTCGTCAACCTTCCATGCCAGCATGAGACAGAAGGCAACTGTCGCTGTGCATAGAGTAGGACGCAAATTACACCATCACAGCAAGGAAAGATTTAATTGCGGTAAACTGCAATATTTTCAATCAATATCAAGAGTTTGAGAGTAGCTCACCTTCTTGATGTCATTCCATGCCTTAAGCTTCTTCAAGAGAAGCACAGCTTCCTTAGTCTTCTTGTATCCTTCAACTTTATCATCAACGACAACTGGGACTTCAGGAATCTCCTCAATGCGGTGACCTGAAATATTTGGCATTTGTTAGAAGTCAGAGAAACCAAATAAAATAAAGTTTAAGCATGGTAATCTTTTTAATATTCTGCATTTATTACTGTTCTCAGCCTTCGAAAGGGAAAAACCAATAGTTTGATTTGGCCCTTCTGCAAACTGAGGTTTCTCTTGCACTGAATTAAGCAGAATGCCAATAAGGTGGCAACCCACATAGTATAAATACAGTGCCTAGTGGCACTGAGATTATATCGACCCCCCCCCCCAACTTGTAGAAAATGAAAGCATTATGAAGCACTTGTTCACTCACCTTTGGCCATGACCAGGGCAGGTAGAGCAGAGGCAGCCAGGGCAGAGCAGATGGCATAACGCTTCTGGTTAACATTGACCCTGCGGTGCCAACGGCGCCAGGTCTTTGTGGGGGCAAACATGCGGCCACCACGACACATCTACTGCGGAGTCAAGGGTCAACATTTCACACTAAACCATTGTTCACACCAAAGCAAAAATTTCAACATCTTTCAGACCAACATACATATTTGCATGCTGTCAATGCAATTTTTTGAAGAGCTGTTCTCTGTGTACCATAGTGACCGCTGTATTTCTACAAAGCGGCCTACTGTCAGAGTGAATTTACACATTCATTCAGCCCATCTATTATTTTTTTGTTGTGTGAACAGGGCTTAAAACTTAAAGATATGGTAACTTGCTCAGTCTCAATATTCGTCAGCCTTCCACACCAGCATGAGACAGCAGGCAACTGTCGCTGTGCGTAGAGTAGGACGCAAATTACACCATCACAGCAAGGGTTGCTTACAATCAATGATTTGATAAGTTGTTTAAGTAAATAGTGTGTTAGTTCAGGATACATTTCCGAAAGCACCCTGTCCGGAGCGGTGGGTGCCACCACCACGTACACGGGGGATACGTGCCACGGCTCTTCCTGTGCCCCAGGACTCAGCACTGGTCTGGTGACCTGAAACATCACACCTTTTGGAGTTAAAGTCACATCATACAAGAGTGAAATATTTCAAAAACAGACAAAGTCTCATCAGAACTTCCATCATAATCAGTTGTCAGAAACACGGACCGAAGTGGAATATCATCATTGAAGCGACATTTTTAACTCTGGGGATTTAAAACACTCACCGGCCTGTTCGCTTACAGCATAGGGCTGGCGCTTGTTCTTGCGCATGTTGGTGTGCACAAAGTTCACAACATCAGGGCGGATGGGAGCCCTGAATACTGCAGGCATAACCACATTTTTGCCGGTTGTCTCCCCTTTCTCGGAGTAGACCGAGACTAACGGTCGGGCACAAGCCTAAAACAAAAGAGACGTATCGTTAACTTCCATACATTTCCAGATTTATACATAATAGAACTTTGAATCTTGCTCAGTCTTAGTTTTCATCAATCTTCTGTGCCAGCATGAGACAGCAGGCTACCGTCACTGATCACAGAGTAAGACGCAAATTACACCATCATAGCAAGAGCATCGTTTTTTTTAGGGGAAAATAAAGTAAATACAGTGAGAAAATGTGAACTAGTGCATTAAAGTTGTTCAGCCGAAAGAATTGTGCCATGATCTGCCATCATTTACTAACCCTCAGGTAGGTTTCTTGTGTGAATTATTTGTTACAACCAGGTTGAATAAACAACAACCTGTCATTCTAAATTGAACGATCCCTTACACACTTAATTCACCCCAAATATGAAGCTCCTGCGCTCAAACACAAGACTAGGCCACAACACGCTAATTGTCATTTCCAACAATGTTTCTACATGTTGTCAAGGATGTTACATTCTACTTAGATCACAAATTGTGTTTCTAAAGAGAAGAAATTAGTTTTTATTTAAAAGCACGTCTGAATATTGGAAGCAGCTGCCAAATCATGACTACACGTGTATACACGCCGCACTGGATCAAAATGGCTGCCGAGATACGCTGTATGGCGAGCATATTAGCTACCGCCTAACATTTCATCCAAAAACACAACTCATGACCTACATGCACGTAAAACAATGAAATGCATAACATTTATTAAAAACACGGCCAGGTCCGGGGAAAAAAAGACCCATTGTGCTCACCATTTTAATAAGTTTTCACGGCTCGCCAGGAACAACGCTCCTAACTCGATGGCGGCCACGGAAGAAAAGGAAGAATGAAGCACCACACCGGCACTTGCATATCCATCCGACATATGTCACTTCCGCCCAAGTCGGTGGTTTCATTATTTCAGCTTATTTTAACAATATGATCTGGATTTAATTATAAAATCATTTTGAATCATTTATCAATTTAATGAGAATTAATTGTAATAAGATAAATGCGATAAAATAATAAACGTGGCAGTATATGTTTTGGCACTATTTAAGTGGTGGACCCTGGCGGTTGTGTTATATGGAACTACTTTCTATAATTAATTAAAATATTTATAAATGTTTGGATTTTTTTTCGTATTTAATTAATTGCATTTTAGATTAAAAGGATGTAGATTTTTTTTGTTAAAAAAATTGCTTTTGTTGTTGAAGATTCATTCTTAACAATAATAGGCGTGGCAAAAGTACGTCTGCGTCGTGACGTAAATTTGGCGCGCTGTAATCAAATAGTTTGCGTCGTCTAAGTTTTTCATTCAAACGGGGAGAATTTGTTAAGTATCTCTTTGTTTTCAAACGAAGGGAATGGGATCCAAAATAGTCTCGGACGCCAACGCATTTGTTACATTTCTCAAGTGAGTAATTGTTATCTTTTCTACTGCGATTGAACTTGAATAACTGCCAGGTCTGTCGTGTTTTCCTATGTACAGTGTATGCCATTTACGTAATTCATATGTTTACGTAAACTCATTTCTTTCCTTGCCCGTTTTAGGTTATGTCAAGATGAAAGTAAAGACAACTGCACGTATATGGTAAAGATAACGTGGATAGAGATGTATAGAAAAGAGGCTCAGTCATACGTGTTGAAAAGAAGTTGTTTGTTTGTTTTAGGATGATATTTCGGTACTGCTGGTGGAGAAGGAAGAGCTTTTACACAACATAATCGGTGTCAATCAGCCTGTCTTTGTCTGTGAGAAAGCAGTAAGTCAGTTTATGATTGTAGATTATGTGCTATACTTATTTACAGTAGACATTACATCATTTGTGACCTTATTTCATGAAAAAGCAACCAAAGTGTGAAGCAGAATCTGCAGAAACTACAGCTGACACCAGTGTTGTTGAAGAGATACTTTATAAGGTGGAACCAGACCTGGGGCCTCAGCCTCTCTCTGTCATGAAAGCCAGGTGAAAGAAGCCATTGCAATATGATATGATTTTGTAGATTTCTTTTAAAACGATCTTTGTGATTATTAATAATCATAACTCACTTTCTTCAACCAGGCAGCTGCTGTCATGGTACACCATGGCTCACAACCCCAACATGCCCCGGGTGGAAGTCCCAGGCACTCTGCACCCTCTCTGGGTCCGTTGTGACAAGTCAGACCCGTGTGCCACTGCCTGGCTTGGAGTAGAAACTGTCTACAAAACCATTGGTGTCAAACTGTATACAGTCTACTGCAAAGGTAATAACACTCACTCATTACTAATGTATTACATTATGAATCCAATCCAGTAATTTCACCTGGACACTTCTCTTATTTTCCAATTTCCAGCAGGTCCAGCAGATGAATCCTCTTTCACCACATTGGATGAGCTTAAACAAGAGCATCAGAATAGACACCATTCTTCTACAGTAAGACATTTCTCCTATACTGTAGGTACCTCACTATTAGATATCTATTTGATTATAAGATTAATCTGATTTTTTTTAGGTGGCGACCAAAGGCTATGCACAGTTCAACATGTTTTGCTCCTTGAAAGAGGAGAGCATGATGTTTGAGTCTCAAAGCAGTGTAATAGCGAGTCTGACATGGAACAATGTGGAGAAAGTCTTGGAGTGTCCTCCCTTGTCTTCTAAAGCAACTCTGGTCAGCACCTATGCCGCATTCATTTGCCTGTGACACTTTAGTCAGTTAATCTGTTTTGTTTGTACTGTATATTGGGGTTACTTACTTATTTTTTTTATGCAGAATATCAAAGTCGCAGTTGGAGACATAAGAAGTCCATTGTATCAGACCCACAGAGAGATGGAGTTCCTTCTGGTAAGGAATTATTTGAATAAACTGTTATAGGGTTTAGTAAATTTGTTATATGTCTCCTTTTTTTTTTTTCTCAGTTTTTTTAAATAAATATTTCTACTTGGGTTTAATTTATTTTAATTTCAGTTTTAGTAATTATGGCATTTCAATTTTAAACTTATTTTATTTCTGTTATTTGCCAAGGCAACATTTTTTAATTTTCATTTAAGTGTTCCTTATTTCATTTAAGTATAACTTTATTTACGTTTTATTTTGTCATCTAAAGGCCTGGGTATTAATTTTCTTTGTGTGTGCAAGCCTTTCAAAGTATACTCCTTTGGCCGTGAGCATGAAAAAAGTGAAAAAGCGTTTGGCATGTGCACACTAGTGGAGCGTTCACATCACTCAAATATATGCACTGTTGTCTGCGGACACAAAAATTAGGCTGTGCCCAGACATCCATGGATCCTTCTGATGATGAAAATTACATCACCTTGAACGGTGTAAGGACCGACATGGAATGTGGACGGCCGAATTGCAGTAGATTTATTATAGATAGAAAAATGTTTCACTCTAATACAGGGAGTGCAGAATTATTAGGCAAATTAGTATTTTGACCACATCATCCTCGTTATGCATGTTGTCTTACTCCAAGCTGTATAGGCTGGAAAGCCTACTACCAATTAAGCATATTAGGTGATGTGCATCTCTGTAATGAGAAGGGGTGTGGTCTAATGACATCAACACCCTATATCAGGTGTGCATAATTATTAGGCAACTTCCTTTCCTTTGGCAAAATGGGTCAAAAGAAGGACTTGACAGGCTCAGAAAAGTCAAAAATAGTGAGATATATTGCAGAGGGATGCAGCAGTCTTAAAATAGCCAAGCTTCTGAAGCGTGATCATCGAACAATCAAGCGTTTCATTCAAAATAGTCAACAGGGTCGCAAGAAGCGTGTGGAAAAACCAAGGCGCAAAATAACTGCCCGTGAACTGAGAAAAGTCAAGCGTACAGCTGCCAAGATGCCACTTGCCACCAGTTTGGCCATATTTCAGAGCTGCAACATCACTGGAGTGCCCAAAAGCACAAGGTGTGCAATACTCCGAGACATGGCCAAGGTAAGAAAGGCAGAAAGTCGACCACCACTGAACAAGACACACAAGCTGAAACGTCAAGACTGGGCCAAGAAATATCTCAAGACTGATTTTTCTAAGGTTTTATGGACTGATGAAATGAGAGTGAGTCTTGATGGGCCAGATGGATGGGCCCGTGGCTGGATTGGTAAAGGGCAGAGAGCTCCAGTCCGACTCAGACGCCAGCAAGGTGGAGGTGGAGTACTGGTTTGGGCTGGTATCATCAAAGATGAGCTTGTGGGGCCTTTTCGGGTTGAGGATGGAGTCAAGCTCAACTCCCAGTCCTATTGCCAGTTTCTGGAAGACACCTTCTTCAAGCAGTGGTACAGGAAGAAGTCTGCATCCTTAAAGAAAAACATGATTTTCATGCAGGACAATGCTCCATCACACGCGTCCAAGTACTCCACAGCGTGGCTGGCAAGAAAGGGTATAAAAGAAGAAAATCTAATGATATGGCCTCCTTGTTCACCTGATCTGAACCCCATTGAGAACCCGTGGTCCATCATCAAATGTGCGATTTACAAGGAGGGAAAACAGTACACCTCTCTGAACAGTGTCTGGGAGGCTGTGATTGCTGCTGCACGCAATGTTGATGGTGAACAGATCAAAACACTGACAGAATCCATGGATGGCAGGCTTTTGAGTGTCCTTGCAAAGAAAGGTGGCTATTTTGGTCACTGATTTGTTTTTGTGTGGTTTTTGAATGTCAGAAATGTATATTTGTGAATGTTGAGATGTTATATTGGTTTCACTGGTAAAAATAAATAATTGAAATGGGTATAAATTTGTTTTTTGTTAAGTTGCCTAATAATTATGCACAGTAATAGTCACCTGCACACACAGATATCCCCCTAAAATAGCTAAAACTAAAAACCACTTCCAAAAATATTCAGCTTTGATATTAATGAGTTTTTTTGTGTTCATTGACAACATGGTTGTTGTTTAATTATTAATGTTGTAAAATTAATCCTCAAAAATACAACTTGCCTAATAATTCTGCACTCCCTGTATATAATATTATATTGTTTACTAATGTGTGTGTGTGTGTTATATATATTATATATAATTATATATTATTAATTTAATGTCATTATTATGTTTATTTTAAAACACTTGACTAGGCTCTGGCAGAGGGTTTGAGAACAGGAGAAACTGAATGGTTGGAACCAATGGAGACTCAGTCTGCAGTGGACCTGACCAGATCACTCATAGAGGGTAAATAGAGTGAGATTGATCTCTGATCTGCATACATAGCTGCGATATGAGTTCAGTGTCAGTCTTGCTTTTATAGTGTGTTTGAGGGAGATTTAATTTTTATGTTTCCTTCTCATTTTAGAGCTTGAGAACCTTGCACATGGAGTACCAGGACACAATGCCAAAGTTTCTGAGGTAAATTTATATTATAATGAGGGTCTGATTTACCTCATATTGTGACATAGGCAAAATACAATTTTGGGCCCCATCTGTATTTTTTTTAAATAATTTAAAACTGTGTTGTGGCATTTATATATGCTCTCATATTGCATGTGTCTTTATATTATTAACATTTTACCAAAATCAAGCTTAAATTAAGTTATGAAGTTTTTGACCAGCAATTGTCGCTTTTTTATTAGACGGCTGCATTTGTGAGGCTGACCAGAATTGCTTTAGAAGACTGTTTTTTTGAGTAAAGAAAACGCTGTACATATTCAAATAACTACTTCTTTATTAAACTTTGCAAACAAACAAGCAGAGACAGTCCAAAAATGTGTGCAGCATTTCATTTAGTTTTAGTCACAAGCTCTTTTTAATACTTTTCATTGTTTAAATATTTGCAAAACCAACAGATAGACATAATGGGTGAACAATTGTTATGATTCACGGAGAGAGAGAAAAAGCCAATGTTATATGAGAAATATGAGATGCAATACAATGTTTCTGCCCGACAGTGATATTTAAATTTTTATTATATTAGTAATTCTTGTAGTTTTAGCATTAGAGTGAAATATTAATATATATGAAAAAAGATTTCTTCTCATTGTAATTGGGCACCCCTTGACGTGCAATCATTGGCACGTGCCTAGAATGCCTATGCATAAATCCGGCCCTGAATATAATCTAATATATATTAACATAATATTGACAGTTCTCAGTCATTCACTTTCATTATATTGAAGTGTAGCCAGATTATTATTAAATATTTCACCTTTTGTGTTTCACTGAAGAAGAAAAGTCTGCTACATTTAATCTTTTGTAACAGAAACAGAAAGCTAAGACAGATGCTACTGCAGCCTTCAGCTCGATGGTGATTGAGAGAGGAGACCTGGATTTTACAGAACAACTGTGGGAGAAGATGAGGAGGAGTAAATATTAACATTGCAAATTTTCCCAAATACAGCAAAACAATTTCACTCTAACTAAATGTATTGCCATTTTTTTCCTCATAGGTGTAACTTCATATCAAGACATAACAGAGTGCCTGAAAATTGTTGTCAAAGCAGTGAAACTTGGTAAAATCAAACCATGGGTGTGTGCAACTCGATGTCTTCTGTTTAAATGCATTACATATATTTTTCCAGCATTAATATTTTAAAATAGTGTGTAATGAGGGTATTTTTTTCCCTTAGATCCACAAAGACAGCAGTAGCACTCTCAGTAAGCTGATCCTGCAGTCGTACCAGCAGCAGATAGACACCGTGCCTCTCACTGGCCTCACACCCGCTAATATGCTCTTAGAGTTGGGCCTGGACAAGATCAGGAAAGACTTCATCAACTACCTTGTTGGTACATTAACTTTCAAATGTAGCCCTTCTTTGGTTCATAGTTCATCTGCAAATTAGCTACATAAGAAAGTTAATTTTTAGATGCTCTAATACTTTTAAAGACTTGATACCGACTTGATTCTTTTTTTTAGGAAAGGAACTTACAACTCTCAACTATTTGGTAGGAAACACGTTTTTTTTTTTTTTTTTTTTTTATTTAAGGTTAAGGTGAATATGAGCATTATGGTGCTGGAGTGGTTTATGCATTTTATCTGTACTTTTCAGAGTTACTACTTGGCCACTGAGGTGGAGTTGCAGGAGCAGGTGATAAGAGTGAGGAAACTGTACCACCTGCTGGAGATCCTGGGCACCTGCAGTACTTTCCTCAGCCTTCCTCATGACCGCCTTTTCCTTTTCACTCAGTGAGCTCCCTGCCCGTTCCATGATTGATATATTAATCAAATGGTGATTTCAAAATGTAGATAAATAATATATTAGACAATTTTTCACCGGAAATTGTGGTTTATGATTTAGGGTGCACTATTTCCATCATAGAACACTGCGGATCCCTTGATTGCAATAAGGATGGTGCATTGCAAGAGATTAAAATGGAGAACAATAAAACTAATTTCAGTAGCTGAATCTTGGTAAATGTGTTCTAACCGTGATATTTGATGTCAGGTCCTGTTTGCAGTACTATAAAACATCCAACTATGATGAGGACCACATCTTCCAGTTGCAAATTAAGCCTGCCCTCATTAGCTACTTCTATGAAAAGTGAGTTGATGCTGCATTTTTTTTATGCTGTCATATTCTTTCTGTATTACTTTCAGTGCTGGGGAGTAACTGATTATTATATGTAATCTAGATTATGTAATCAAATTCCAAAAATGAAATGCTTGTAATTATATTAAGTAACTATTCAGAATACAGTTACATTTAGGACTGCACGATTATGACAAATCATTATTCCCTTGAAATTGTAATTGCGATTTTATTAATTACGATTATCACAATTTACATTGATGTTTTGAATAGCTTTATACCAAAGTATGAAGCAGCTGCATGCTATATTTTTATATGAAAATAAGCTGAAAACATTCTTCCTGGAAACCTTTTATTGCTTTTCTATAGGATTAAGCCTTAAATGTAAACTATACATTGGTTTGATTTATTTTAAGTAAAACATTTTTATTATAATGTTATACTAAAATTAAAACGATGCAAAAAACCCTTAACCTTTAGAAAAAGAAAAAAAAGCATGCATCTTAAGCACACAGAGTAATGATAATTGTGGCATCCGTAACTGTAATCGCGATTAGAAATTAGATTAATTGTGCAGCCCTAGTTACAATTTTAATCTTTTTGATCACATGATTACTTAATATTCATAAAATCCCAGTAAATTATTCAGAATTCATTCATTGATTCTCCCTTATTCTTTTTATCTGTATTAACGTTTCATAAATATATGAACCCCCATCAGTTCCTTCCCAAGGTAATGTAATTTACATTGATAACAAAGAAATTCTATCTTTTTTCTTTGGAATTATTATTTTTTTAATCAATATGGTACAAGTTCATGCATTCAAATCAATGTTATAACCAAGTGAGGTCAAAAGTAATCAAAATGTAGTCAGATTATATTACCTAAAATGTGTAATTACTAACTCCTTTTTATCATCTAATCTGTATTCCGTAATGGACTACGATTTGTAAGTAATCTACCCAGCACTGATTACTTTGCCACTTGATGTAGGATGTATTAAACAAACAGTGTAATGACATTTATAAGTATTAATTAACGTTATTTGTTAATTCAACGTTGTTATTCTCTCAGGGAGCAGCCATTCTCTTGGGGCATGGAGGTGTCCAGTGGACAGGGGTCCAAGGAAGTCAAGACCGCATTGTACCTCAGTGACAAGCCCCTAGTAGACCACATCAGTTTTGACTTAGGTGAAGTCACCGTCTTTTGTTCAGTTTGTTGAAAATAAAAATAAATATGACATTTGAATTAATCTTGTCACACACATGCAGATGTGCCGCTGGATGAGTCTGTTAATGGAGAGTGTGAGAAGATATCTTACTACAGGACCATGGTGAGCTGTAGCCTCATCAGCTTCACTTAACACTGGTAAGACTCCATTTAATACAAATGTACTGACAGAAAAAATAAATCAAGTTCATATTCATTTTTTTTGCATGCAGTAGTTTTAATTTGTGGCACTTACTGTGTACAATACTGTTAAAAATTTTGAAAGAAGAGTCTTATGCTCATCAAGGTTGCATTTATTTGAAAATACAGTGAAAATGTGAAATATTATTACCATTTAAAATAACTATTCATTTAATATATTTTAAAATGTCATGCCAAAGCTGGAATTTTCAGCAGCCATTACTCCAATCTTCAGTGTCACAGGATCCTTCTAATATGCTCATTCGGTGCTCAAGAAACATTTCTTATCATAGTTGAAAACGGTTGTGCTGGTTAATATTTTTGTGGTAACTGATTTTTTTTTTTTTACCCCAAGGATTCTTTGATGAATAGAAAGTTCAAAAGAACTATAAGAAATATAAAGAAATATAAGTCTTTTGTAACATTTATACATGTCTTTACGGTCACTTTTTTGATGAATCTAATGCATAAATCGGAGTAAAATCAATTTCTTAAATTAAAAAAAAAAAAATCTTACCCCAAACTTTTGAACGGTAGATGTTTAAGATTTCAACAGGGTTGAAAGCAACTGGTTTAGTCCACATAGAAATAATATTCAAAACTGGATGACTGTTTGCTTATATCATTTAAAGGTACACTGTGTAACTTGTTTAAAATCCATAGTGATTTTGAGTCTAAATCAACCCTTACAAAACATGTTTTTGTCTTACCCTGATTTACAATAGGTAAGCCTATTATATTTTAGACCTGTCGGGATGTTTTTTTGTGGGAAACTCGCCCGTGCGTGTTTTGTCATATCCGGAAATAAAGAAAAGTTGCTCCGTCTACTTTGACGCGTGCATGGTGTGGAAGTGGCATAGGCTATTCACAACAACCGAGAAAGGTTTCCATGGTGCACGCTAAATCTTGAACCTCTGGGGAAATCACCTGTTTAAAAAAAACAAAAAACAGGAGAGTCTGCTGGCAAAAAGAAAACTTGACAGAGCTCGTAATAAAACAAGAATCAACATTGGCTTAGCTTATCGGAGATTATCTATTGTGAAGGGTCATGTCATAATGTGTTGTTGTAGTGTTGCTACAAGGAAGTTCTTTGTCTGTTAATAGGTATAGCTACAGTAACGTCTTCGGGCTAGTCAGCTTGAGATCATTTCCATCTAAACTGGTTATATCTCTTATACCTAGTACTAAATGTTTTATGGGCAGTAGGATAACCATATTCATCCGCACAGTAACACAGAGCCAAAGCACAACTAAAAAATGTTCTTCCACAAAATGCATGCAGTTTTTTTTTAACTGTTTAACTGACAAAAGTTACATAGTGTACCTTTTAAATTCTGCATAGTATCCTTAACATCAACGTCCCTGCCTGCAAAGACTATTAAATAAGAAACAAGGGCCATATTCAGTTTTTTTTCCCTTATAAAAATGTGAGCTAGTTGCGCTTGCGCAGCAGGAACATGAGAAAGACAGCGCTGATCAAAATGCAGAGGGTGCACACCGTGGGAACCACAACCTCAGTCACCATCTCCATGTGGCTGGTTAAAGGATCTGAAACATATACACACAAATGTGTTTTTCAGGCCAAACATGTTAGCGTAGCCTAGTCATCACACTGCTTTTGCATAACGGAACACTCAAAGGGTTAATATAGTTATCTTCTAGCTGTTGTGTTTGTGTGTATATGTGTGTGTGTGTGTGTGTGATGGCTTACCATGAATAAGTCTTAGAATATTGGCAGCCGTATTCCGCTGATCCTCTAATGAAGAGAGAGAAATAATCTTAAGGATGGCATCAGGGCACATTAACCCTTTGAGGGCCGCTGTGTAAGCTCACCGTAAAGCAGCACAATTCAGTCAACTAGGTTATAAGAAAAAGGACGTCATCCTCATCAAGCATCCTAGTGTGACACTTATTAGTATACACTGGCTGTTTCTTTTTTTTTAAGATTATACAGCACATTTAGTTGTATGAAATTAGAAAAAAAAAATGTTTTTCTCAATAATAAAAACCTCAGCAAAGCAAGCTCTGATTAAAGCAGCAGTGAGTTCACCAAATGTATGTTCCATATAGTCCATACACAATTGCTCCTGATGAAAACTTCATAACAGTCAGGTTCCGCAAGTAAAAACCTTCTTCATTTTCTCCATCTAGAAATGGAGTTTTCTGATAACCCATAAACCTTTAAAGAGCTTTGAGATTATTAATTAATGGTATATAATGTTATATGGTTTTTTTTTAAGCCATCAGCCCACATTATTTCAACGTATTTAAGTAGTCACGTTTAACAGCGGAATTTATGGTGAAAAAAAATATTACCCAGGATTCTGTGAAGAAGAAGAAAAAAAAAACCTTCACCAATTAGAGATTTGAAACAAAAAGAACTCTTTAGCGCCACCCACTCCCATGAAGCACTGCAAATGATGTAATTGAGTCTCCCTACACCCTCAAACTAGTTATATATTTGTATGTATGTATGTATGCATATATATATATTACATACACACACACTCACTCACTGGCCACTTTATTAGGTACACCTTGCTAGTACTGGATACCTTTTGCCTTCAGAACTGTTTTATTTCTTTGTGGCATAGATTCAACAAGGTGCTGGAAACATTCCTCAGAGATTTTGGTCCATATTGACATGATAGCATCACATTTGCTGCAGATTTGTCGGCTGCACATCCATGATGTGAATCTACCGTTCCAACACATCCCAAAGGTGCTCTATTGGATTGAGATCTGGTGACTGTTTGAGCCATTTGAAATCACTGTCCTGTTCAAGAAACCAGTTTGAGATGATCTGAGCTTTGTGACATGGCGCGTTATCCTGCTGGAAGCAGTGATCAGAAGATGGGCACACTGTGGTCATTAAGGGATGGACACGGTTAGCAACCTCTCATTTGAATGTCGCCGCAGAAGTCAATATTCATAAGACCAGGCAGCGTTTTTCTAATCTTCTTTTGTCCAGTTTTGCTGAGCCTGTGTGAACTGTAGCCTCAGTTTCCTGTTCTTATATGACAGGAGAGGCACCGGTATGTTCTGCTTCAGTGTTTGGCGTGTTGTGCGTTCAGAGTAGGGATGGACATTTTTCGAAAATATTGTATTCGAATATTTGGCCTCATAAAAAACTAATATTCGTTTATTTAAATTACGTTATTTTGAGAAAATTAGAAAGACGTTATTTTTTTTATTCATCAAGTTCTCGTCACCATTTCTGAACAAACTATGATTAGGTAATATGCACAACAAGCTTACGTTATATCTTAAGGATTTCATTCAGGTCAAAACATTAAACAATATGTGTAAACAAAAAATACAGGCCTATAGAACAAAAGCATAAGCTCAAGCAGCGACGGGAAAAATAAAGCTGACTGATGCAGTTATCGTGCAGAACGTAGCCTACATACACTCAAGTCTGAATATGGTTATCGTGTTTATATTGGTTCACATTATAATGTTGAGAAAAACAATAATATCATCATGTGGATGATGATGATGATATTCTCGGAGAAATGTGAACGCAGTGATGGACAGCTGTCCTCATTCGACTGGTGTTTGGATTTGATGTGATTTTTCAAACTCAGTTTCATGAATTCATTTGATCAAAATTAACTTAATTTTGTAAGATCATTTTCAATGTTCATCTAAGTAATTCCAAACATCGCAAGGCAGACGACGACATTGTGATCAAATGCACTCAATTTATTAACATGCTCCACCGCGCCACCCAGTGGATTTAGTTATAACTGCGAGTTTTAGTGGGCTTTATCATGGATTCACTGCATTTACGGCCAGCAAAACAATATAGTAAAATTCAAATAGTATTTTTTGAATATTAATTAGGCTACAGATCGAATATTCGAATAATCAAATATTCGTGCACACCCCTAGTTCAGAGATGCTCTTTTGCAGACCTCAGTTGTAACGAGTGGTTATTGAGCTACTGTTGCCTCTCTATCAAGCTCAAACCAGTCTGGCCATTCTCCTCTGACCGCTGGCATCAACAAGGTATTTTCACCCACAGAACTGCCGCTCACTGGATATTTTCTCTTTTTCAGCCCATTCTCTGTAAACCCTAGACAAGCATGAAAATCTAGTGATGTTACGTCTGACTCTGACACCGACACTCCAAAGCTTGCTTCAAACTCGAACGGTCCTTGCAATGAACCACTGCTTCGGAGCTTGTATCATTACGTCACTAGTCACGTGAAAATGACTTCTGAAGCAAACACACTGGTTCACTCCTGTAGTGAACCACCTGACTGCTTTGACAGCCCAATCCAGTGTTGACAGGTTTGAAACCTGGCGGCTGAATTTCTTATAAAAGTGAAGCCAAATCATGGCAACACCGTGGGTTGTAGGCCTAGTAGTCTGTGTTTGGATTGGCGTTATTGTTGAGGAGAGTGGATTGAGTTTATTTCAGTGTCACCCTCTGCCACGTTATTATTTATTTTTATTATTGATTAGAGAACATATGAACATTGTTACATAAAAACACGCATCAAAGACAGAAACTTCAAAAACCCTCTGCTACAACCAGTTACACAAGCACATCCTTTTCAACACACAAAAATATCAGTCCCACCAGTTAACAAGTTATAGAGTTCTGCTTCCCACAGCTAAACAAGATAAAGCTTTCAATGATCAAATGATACTGCCCTGCTAAAAAAAACTATAGCAACCATTACAGAAATTCTATTGGATTTAATGGTTTTCATGGGAATTTTATTGGTTGTAATGGGAATTATAGTGGTCTCTACTGATATGCGTTGGGTTCTATTGGTGGGGGCATTAAATCCTAATGGAATATGTCCCAAACACACTACAAAAAAGAATTCTGCAGTGGTTTAAATGGTAAAAGCCAATGGTTCCTATTGGTATTTTAATAGAAACCATTAGAATTTCTGTGATGGTTTCCAACTTTTTTTTAAGCTGGTCTGATCTTCTGTTCTTGTCTAAAGAAATAATTCACACACACACACACACACACACACACACACACCATGCTTAATGTTTTATTATCAAGGTGAACACATGAAATTCATCAGTATCTGTAAAAGTCACCTACATAAATGAGTTTCACAGCACTAACACTATTTCAACTTTGATCGCCTCTGTAAACGCATAATAAACGGGGCGTTAACATATAAGCCTACTTTTATTTTATGGTTGTCAGCTTTGTTGCATTACATTTACTTCACCAGGAGATGGTGCTGCAATTTCTATCTGAATGAAGCTTCGAGGAATGAACCATTTTCGACACAATTGTATCAGAAAGCAATAATGCTTCGAAACGCTTCATTTGGCCATCACTATGAAAATCCCAGTAGATCAGCAGTTTCTGAAGTAGTCAGACCAGCCCATCTGGCACCAACAATAATGCTCAGTTTGAACTTCAGCTAATCGTCATGACCATGTCTACATGCCTAAATGCATTGAGTTGCTGCCATGTAATTGGCTGATTAGATATTTACGTTAACAAGCAGTTGAACAGGTGTACCTAATAAAGTGGCCGGTGAGTGTATATTACATATGCATATTTTGCAATAAATGTAAAATGTATGGTTTTTGTATACATAATCAACATTTCCATGTAGTTCAAAGCTATTAAGTATATGGTCTTGTACCTTTTGTCTTTTTTTCTGCCCTTTTAAAGTATTTATTTATTTTTTCTTCAAATTAACGTTTTACTTCATAGCAGGTTGGTTTGGTTCATTACTTATTACACTTAAAACGAATACTTAAACCAAGGCCATTAAAAAGTGAGCAAGCACTGTTGCACTATAGAACATTCTAATGAAACAAGGTTTCTCAGTGTACTGCTCTTTAATGCATGTACTTCAATAGATGATCTGGCTTTTTTCTTTATGGGGGCATTACATTAAGAATATACTATAGAGACATTTTAATATCATTCACTGAGGCTTGCAGGATATGGCCTCTGAAGATTTGAGCTATTTCAGCTTCTCAAGATTAGAGTAGGCCAAAACTGGAGTTGCTTAATGTACTTTTTATTCAACTACACCACCTAATCATTTTGAGGTTTTTTTTTTTTTTTACGACATTGTCGGAAGTTTGCCAAGCCAAAAAGAAAAGAACAAGTTTTTTCTATATGTAACATAGTGTCTAAACTTCATCATGCACTGGCCAAACCTTTGGCATCTGCATGATCTTTATTTTCCTTGGATTTTCCATCTAGCTGGAGGGGCAAACAAAGAAAAATCCTGTTAGAGGTTTCAGCTCCGTTTCTGTTTCGGACCTCCCCAAAAGACTTTGTCGATCCATTCTCATGGTAAGCATACCGAGTCCCTATGGACACTAGTGGCTAAGTAGAAACTTTGTCGAACCACAAATGAGGTTAGCATAATAAAACAGTGGAGATCCAGATGAAGGCAAGGAATGTTCTCATGCACTGTTCAAGGGGAATTTGTACCCATTGAATTTGTTCTTGATTAAAGGCTACATGATGATTCCTTTTTAGTCTGTGATCAACAAATGGAATTTTTCCTTGTTTGCCCCGGTTCAATTAAATTAGAATCAATGATCCACTGACCTGCAGCCAGGAGCTGATTGCTGGTGGAGCAAGTCTCTGTAGCTTTCCTCTTCCAGTTCTCAACCTGCCGACGATGATGAAGAATCAGAGCATATGGTCACTGTCTCATTTAGTCATCCTGTTCTCTTACAGATGGAGGTTTGCACAGATGGACACTCCTTTCAACATTCTAATCTGTCCTTTTATGTGGTATTTAACTTGTCTGTTTCATTCTGCTAATTACACCACCTTTAATACACAGATTATATAAACAATTATATATAAAATTGTTGTTTTGTATCATCTGAAAATAAACATTTGGAACATGTCCAAGGCAATTATTTGGAGTTTGTTCAATATAAGTAAACAGAAAGATAATTACGAAAAAACATGTATATGGTAATTATATTCTAATCTTGTCTTCCAAGACATTTTTGTTGGTAGATAACCAAATGAGGTTGTTGCCCTCATTTCCTCATGTTCCTCTTAAACACTACAGCTGTTTAATTGGAAAATGTTCTCAGCTAATTTTTCATTGACTCTAAATAGCATGTTTCAGTTCTAAAACAGATGCTCTAATCCAAAGTGTTACCACAAGATGGCTGTCAAACTCTCTGGAGCAGAATCAGTTTGTTTAAAATGTCAATTAGCACTTTCCTTAAAAAATAACTTGTATTATTTATCTGTGGGTGGGTGTGGTGGTATATATCTAATGTCTCCCTCCAAAGTTTTTTATGTGTATATATTTTGTAACTGTATGTGTATATGTATATATATGTATATATATGTATATATATGTATATATATATATATATATACAGGGAGTGCAGAATTATTAGGCACGTTGATTTTCTGATCATATTTTTTTCCAGGCACATTTGACCAATTCCAAACCACAGTAATCCTAATAACTACTATTGATTTAGTATTTAATAATGTATAAGTGATATATAATTGTTCATGAAGGCTGGAAATGAAAAACACCTTATATTCAGGTGTGCAGAATTATTAGGCATGTTTTCTTTTACAGATAAATTGAGCCAAAAAAGAGATTTAACTCAGACTGAAAAGTCAAAAATTATTAAATGCCCATGAGAAGGATGCAATACTAATGCAATACTAGACATTGCAGTTAAGGCGTGACCATTGGACAGTGAAATGCTCGTTGGGTCAGCAGGGTCAGACAAAAACATGTGGCGGAGAAAAGACACCTGTTAACTGCAAAAGAATTAAGAATTAAGGTGAAGAATTAAGGGTGAAACCATCAGGAACCCTTTAGTCTCCAGCGCCACCATTTTCCAAAGCTGCAACCTACCTGGAGTCTTCAGAAGTGCAAGGTGTCAGGATCTCAGAGACTTCAGTTAGGTAAAGAATCCTAAAAAATGACCCCCACTAAATAAGAATCATAAGCTGAAGTGTTGTAAAATATATGAAGCCTGCTTTTTTATAGGCTTTATAGGTTTTATAGGTTGAGAATGACTCTTGAAGTACCAGCACCACATCCTCTAGTACCACTGTTTGAAGAATTCATCTTCCAGAATCTGGCAGTACGTTTTGGGAGTTCATTTTAGTCCATCCTGAAGTCCGTTTTGCAGAGATGGACTAAAAATTAACTCCCAAAACGTACTGCCAGATTCTGGAAGATGAAGTCCTATATATATATCTTTTTGTGTGTTTATGATTTAGCTAGAGTCCTTGTAATGCGTAAAACTGACATTTTAAACATAATTGAAGACTTGCAATTTCTTATGTTTTATAAGGAGAAGAAATTGCAAGTCTTCAGAACTAGGTCATTATAACCTCCATTCTTTTCTTTTTAGTAACGTATAATGGACAGTTGAACAATATAGATGTTACCTCTCTTTGATTGGGAAATCCATTAGACTTAATGATGCGTTTGTAGAATTGAACGGAGGCCTTGGGGTAGCGAGGTTTATTTTTGTTCTTGAAGTCTACGTAGTATAGGCCGAACCTCTCTGAATAACCCTCATCCCACTCAAACTTGTCCAGCAGGGACCAGGCGGTGTAGCCCTTCACATTCACTCCATCCCTGATAGCTGCAAGATAACAAGAAATAAAATACAATGATAATGTGTAGAATTTGTGACAATTCTATCAAACATTTATGACTATGACTTTCTTCTGGAGAACACAAAAGATGATATTTTGGAAGGAAAAAAAAAACTTTTTTTGTCCATAAAATGAAAGTCAGTGGGGTCCAATATTGTTTTGAACCCTGTTGACTTTCATTATAAGGACAAAAACAGTTGAAACATTCTTCAAAATATCTTATTTTGTGTTCCTCTGAAGAAAGAAAGCCACACTGGTTTGGAACAACATGAGGGTAAGTAAATGACAACACAATCTCAATTTTTGATTTCTTTAAGGTAGGAAGTCCATCCATTCATTGATTAGTTACCTTTGAGCATCTCATTGATGTAATCCTTGTAATACTGTATCCTCCAGTCATCACACAGTTCTGTGCACATCATCTTCTCTGAGACCCCGTTCTCAGTGATGAAGATCATGGGGTTCCCATATTGAGTCTTTAGAAAGTCAAAGAGCATAAGTCAAGAGTTTGATTATTTGATCTGATCATACACATACACATTTTCTTGTAGTATTCTTAACATGATACGGTCACAAAGACATTAGTAATAAAGATATATTTATGAAATGAAAACCAGTGGCTTTTAAACGACGGGCTTTGTGCACCTTTATAAAGTTGAGCAGACGGCGAAAGCCCCAAGGAACCGCGTAGAGCCACTCCGAACCAGGATCAGGCCAACGTGGGTCGACCAGCTCCGCTATATCCCGATCTAAGAAGAAGTTGGTGCCACGGTTGGAAGGGAAGCTCTTTTGGGTGATGTACCGTGTCGTGAAGTGTCCCACGCCTAGGAAGTCACAGGTTCCTTTGATGTAACTCTTCTCCTGAGAGGAAAAGGTGGGAAGACGAGACGTTCCCAAGCCCTGCTGTGCGCTTTTCCTCCCTTGGATACAAAATTGGCATTAATATGCTGAATTGTGCTGGACCTCATATTCATCCAACATCTACTTTGAAACAGTACCTATGAAATCCTTCATCACTTGAGGATAATCTCCATGGAAGATGGGTGTAGCAAACCAGCCAATATAAAACTGCACATATCTCTCTGCAGCCTCAATGTCTTTCGGGTTAGTGATGTCCACAGGTTCTCCCCAGTCCCCGGACAGTGAAATACCAACCATACCTTGAGAAGAAAGCAGCCAAAGGGTTCAGATGGTGTCATTTTTGATAAACATACATTTGTAAGCTCATACCTCTTTGTTTGCTTCGCCACTGAGAATCGTAAGTGTGCCAAACCTTAGCATGTGCCTGTTAGTAAACCAACACAAACAGTATTGCTTATATCTCCATTATGAAATACTAAGGTACAAAATTCTGTCACAGGATTGATATTACCTTAATGATGTGGTGAGCTGCTCTGTAGGCCCCAGTGCCCCTGAGCTTCAGTCCTGGAGCATGTTCTCCAGTTTCATATCCTTCCACTGCCACTGACTGACACGCAACAAGCACATTAATAAGCATATCTTTTTCACATTTATTTAATTTGCTGGTATTAAGTAATACTAATTAGATAGAGTGAGCATACCCATGGGTTATTAAAAGTTATCCAGTATTTCACACGATCCCCATATCGTTCAAAGCAAAGGTTAGCAAAATCATTGAAATATTGAATCATGCTGACGTTCTGCCATCCGCCATATTTCTCTTGCAAAACCTGTCCAAATGTACAGACAAAATAATAAAACTTTCCAAAAAGGTTACAGACAAATCCATTATTAAATCAGGCATGCAGTGGATCGGTTACATTTAATTCATTAAATGTGTATATTTTTACTTGCCAAATCTTGACAGATATTGTTGAAAGATATGCCATAAATGAATTATATTGACTCTTGATGAACTGACTTGGTTAAATACTGTATTTACATGGATGTGAGGACAGACGAGAACAGAAAGGAGTGGTCACATAGGCCTACATACATTTTCTCAAATTTGCGTTTTGTAGTTTACACGGAGACGAAAATTTTATTATTTTAAAAAACGTGCACTTTGAAACCTATATTTAAAAGTTTGCAGGCCACCCAAAACACCATATGTAAATGAACGGCCAAAAGATTTTTAGATGAAAACGATGTTAAGTAAACAACCCCTAAGTCAGGGGTTTTAAAACTGGGGTCCTCCAGAAGGTTCTAAGGGGTCCCCAGAAAATTTCAGAGAATAAAAAGACAAACCAAAAATGGATAAAGTCTACCGAACATTCTAATGGTTTCAGTTCTAAATGTTTCTCTCCTTTCTTGCCGTATACATAATTTCCAGAATTGTATATTGTAACAGTTCGTAGTTATGGGAAGAAGGAGGTGTGAACCGGCGAAAGTCACTCCTCCGTGAGAGATACAAGATTGGTGTAACGCGCAGCTGGCGCTCATCATCCAATCACTCACCAGCCTCGCGGCGCTCTCTCGCGGCTCTCGCTCGCCCTGCTCGTCACATATATGTTTGCTTTGTATCTTTCTAGTGAGTTTTTCCTCACTATATAGTCCTCTTTATCTCACTCACTGGGGTTGTAAGACAGCATTCTTCTTAATACAGTATGTGAGCTGCTTACATACATTTATTGTGAAAGTTGCTTATACAAATTATTTTTAATTGAAAATGTCTGCTTCAGGTTTATACATCCAACGTTAAGTATAGCCAATTTAAGTTTGGAAACGATATGTTGTATTTATAATGTCACACTTACTATTTATCTAACCGTTTGTTTTTTCATACATAAAAAATATATAGATGGATTTTAGGAAGGGGGTCCCTGATAAAAGTTTCATCATGTTCGGGGGTCCTTGGCATCATAAAGTTTGAAAACCCCTGCCCTAAGTCACTTTCACACCAAGCAGCTTTGTGGTCAATGTGGGGAATCCGTGTGATTTTTTGCGCTCATGTGTAACTCCTGTCCTGATCGCACTGATTCGCCCGTGAAATGGTAAATGTGACCGTATCTTAAACAACAATTTTACGTTTACACAACAACAATGTACTAAAAATTGAAAAGTTGTGTTCAACTACAGATGACAACATTGTCAAAACAATCCCCTTCCACACGGATCCGCAAAAACGACAAAAAAATGCTGTATTATGCTGCCAGGCCAGTAGTTGGCGATGTCACTTTGTAAAGAAACTACGCGCTTATAGACCACGTAATATGCATGCGCATGACGTCGCCGCTTTTACAAATGAATGTTTTTATAGTTTACAGCCCAAAATATGAAGCCCAAAAAAGTGCATCCATTCATTATAAAAGTAATCGACATGGCTCCGGGGGGTTAATAGAGGACTTGAAACGAAGCAATGCGTTTGTGTAAGAAAAATATCCATATTTATCACATTATAAAGTAAAATATATAGCTTCCGCCAGACCGCCTTCCGTATTCAACTTACAGAGAAAGTGTAACGCCTCTCGCAGTTCAAAACACTTTTGTTACGTCCTACACTTCCAACGTCAGTTACCCTTTTTTTCGTAAGAAGGCCTTTATTAACCCCCCTGGAGCCGTGTGGATTACTTTTATAATGGATCCCATTAACTGTCATTAAAATGCTTGGATTAGCCAGGACATTTTTTAATATAACTCAGATTGTATTTGTATAAAAGAAGAATGTCATATACACATAGGATGGCCCACAATCAAAAATGTCAACAACACTATAGAGCCCATTGAACAGAAGGTACATAAATAAATATTACATTTAAGATCTATTCATTCAAATGTTATCGAGAGGTTAAAAAAATCATACAATATGATATTAATACAATATTAATAATGGATATATGCAGGAGTACACACCTGTGGCAGGTCCCAATGATACAGGGTCACAATGGGAGTGATCCTATTTTCAAGCAGCTCATCAATAAGAACATCATAATGCTTCAGTCCTTTCTCATTCACATGGTCAGCTGCAAACACACAGAAGTGAAAGTCAAATCGAATGTGCATTTATTGATACCTAATGTCATACCGGGAGCCAGCAGTACAGAGACTTACACCTAATACCAGTTGGCATGATCCTGGGCCAGGAGATGGAGAACCGATAATGATTCAGATTCAGCTCTTTCATCAACAAAATGTCATCCTATACGAGAAAATGAAGCGAAATGTTGTTGCGTTTCACAGCCGGGACATTTCGTAGTCAATCAGCGTGACAGGAACTAACATGAGCACCTTGTTTTTGTAGTATCCTTCACATGAAGAGTCTCCAGTATCATTCAAGAACGTCTTTCCCTTCTTATGAGTGAACACATCCCAGATGCTCAGTCCTTTCCCATCTCTGTCCCAGGCTCCTTCTGTCTGATAGGCTGAACTGCCGGCGCCCCACGAAAATCCTGACAAATCAAGCAACATTCTTTCACATCGAGGCTAATTTAAAGTGTTATTAACTTTTATTATTGATATCCATGAAAATCTGTTGGTTTCCCAAGAGCCTTTGTGGCTGAGAAAAAGGGATACGCATGCTAGTTTTGGGATCGTACCATTTGGAAAAGTGCCATAATAGAAGGAGTCGTGTTTGTTCGCTGACCAGTCGAAGTCCTCAGCCGCAGACAGACACAACACCAGCACAAGCACATGACACGCTCGTCCAACGCGGTGTGGCAGCATCATATTCCAGCGCTCAGCTCTGACTCTCATCAGCACCACACTCTCCTGATCTGAGAGGTAGTTACCCTTTCACAAGACATGATTCAATGAATCACTCGGACTAGAAATAATGTATTTTGCCTAGTAACCAATTATCAAAACCATTTTCTAACATCTAGTCAAATTCTCACACTCTTGATTTGAACATACCTCTCACAGAATCTGCATTTATCCCTGATGGAAATGCCTTTAAAATCGATGAAAACTATCCAACATCCAACTATCCAACTCTGTTACTAGTCAGCCTGGGTGGCAAAACACTGTGCTGGACTAAAGGTGGTCTCATGACCTCAATGTAGACCGATAAGCCTTCCTATTGAGGGTCAATGGACTGTGATCACATTTTGCACCGGTGGACAGATCTCTTACAAATGAGGGTTTCACTCTGTAAGCAAAGTTAATGTTGGAGAGGCTGATACTCTTGTGTTTACTATAACAATGACAACATATGGTGGGGTAAACTGACCCAAAATATTACACAGCAGGTATCTAGGATCTTATTCTGAATACAAATATTATTGACATGGATTTATAGGGATAGTTCACCCAAAAGTGAAAATTCTGTCATTAATTACTCACCCTCATGTTGTTCATCTTCGGAACACAAATGGATATCTTTTTGATGAAATCTGAGAGCTTTCCAACCCTTCCAACTGACACTTCGATGCTTCAAAAAGTTCATAAAGAGATCATACAACTAATCCATTTGAATTGAGCAGTTTAGTGCAAAATTTCTGAAGAGACACAGTTGCTTTATATGATGAACAGATTGAATTTAGTCTTTTATTCACATTTAAACATTTGATCAGCAATTATATAAACAGAAGCAACCAAACCTGCTTGGCGTATAAGAACAAACCTCTTTCTGAAGCTCAAATGTGCTGCGTAACACATAAGAATGAACCTCAGTGGTTCTCGTTTACCACAACTAATGTGTGAGTTGATGAATGTTTATAAGTGAATACAAGCCTAAATTCAATCTGTTCATCATATAAAGCGATTGAATCTCTTCAGAAAATTTTGCACTAAACCGCTCAATTCATATGGGTTAGTTTTTACAATCCCTTTATGAACTTTTCAAGCGTCAAAGTGTCAGTTGCGTTGCTGTCTATGGAGAGGAGAGAAAGCGCTCAGATTTTATCAAAAAGATCTTCATTTGTGTTCCAATGAGTAATTAGAGGGTGAGTAATTAATGACAGCATTTTCTTTTTTGTGTGAACAATCCCTCTAATTTGCATTTTCCATTGAAAATGTGTGCCATCATTTGTGTGCGAGTATGTATGTATGTATATATATATATATATATATATATATATATATATATATATATATATATATATATATATATATACACACACTATATTGCCGAAAGTTTTGGGATGCCTGCCTTTGGGACATGCACATGAACTTTAATGACATCCCATTCTTTACCCGTAGGGTTTAATATGGAGTTGGCCCACCCTTTACAGCTATAAAAGCTTCAACTCTTCTGGGAAGGCTTTCCACAAGGTTTAGGAGTGTGTTTATGGGAATTTTTGACCATTCTTCTAAAGCGCATTTGTGAGGTCAAGGACTGACGTTGGACGAGAAGGCCTGGCTCACAGTCTCCGCTCTAATTCATCCTAAAGGTGTTCTATCGGGTTGAGGTCAGGACTCTGTGCAGGCCAGTCAAGTTCCTCCACACCAAACTCACTCATCCATGTCTTTATGGACCTTGCTTTGTGCACTGGTGGGCAGTCATGTTGGAACAGGAAGGAGCCATCCCCAAACTGTTCCCACAAAGTTGGGAGCCTGAAATTGTCCAAAATGTTTTGGTATGCTGAAGCATTAAGAGTTCCTTTCACTGGAACAAAGGGGCAAAGTCCAACCTATGAACAGCAACCCCACATCATAATCCCCCCTCCACCAATGAAGTGAGGCAAGTACCGTTCTCCTGACAACTGCCAAACCCAGACTCATCCATCAGATTGCCAGACAGAAAAGCGTGATTTGTCACCCCAATGAACACGTCTCCAGTGCTTTACACCACTGCATCTGACACTTTGCATTTCACTTGGTGTTGTAAGGTTTGGATGCAGCTGCTCGGTCACGGAAACCCATTCCACGAAGCTCTCTATGCACTGTTCCTGTGCGAATCTGAAGGACACATGAAGTTTGGAGGTCTGTAGCTATTGGCTCTGCAGAAAGTTGACGACTTCTGTGCACTGTGAGCCTCAGCATGTGCTGACCCCACTCTGTAATTTTACGTGCTGTTGTTCCCAATTGCTTCCACTTTACAGTTGACCGTGGTTGTAATACATTGTTAACTGGTGTTTAGAAAATGCTGAATGCTGGTAGTGTTTTTACTGCATTGCAGGTTCATGCCGTGGTTGGGACGGGGCAGAAGTCTGTTGTCACAGAAACTGTACTTTATTATATATGAATAATATTGACCAACAGAGGAAATGCGACTGTCTGATCATCATACTCGCCTTTATTAGCATGTACCTAGGGGTTAATGTAAAAATGTCATTCACACATCATACATTTACATCAAGGCAACACCAAAACACCAAACAACCTGCATCACTATCAGTCTATTACGCTGAGCACCTTCAAAGTCTGCAGTAAAGATGTTTTTCTCTAAGAAAACATAGAAACTCTCTGTACATTAACAATGAAGTACAAAAAAGTTATAATACTGGCTCAGCTAGAACAATTGTCATGCCCATGCATACACAACCTATTCCACACACTCAGTCTAAATAGAAAAAATACCTCTGCGAGTTCACAACATGAACATGTACATACATAATACTTGTCATCAGCTTCATAATCATAAAGCATTCAATCTGAAATCAATACAATACAATATTAAATAAAGCCTATACAGTACAGCATCACTTGGTAAACACCTTGAAATAGGATTGGTGCAATCTTTAATTAATATGTATTTAAAAATACATAAAGTGCAGGCTTGGCCAACAGCACAGTTATAGGAGGAGTTGTATTTGTGCTACACATACTTCTGGAGGATTTTATAGATGGTGAACCAACAGTTTATCTAAAGCAACACCAATCTAAGACAGAGAGAGAGAGAGTTTCGGTCTCTTTCAGCATGCCAAATGTGCAGATTACACACCTAAACACAGGAGTAAATGATAACGCTCTCTTTGCAGGCACAGTCAGTAGTCGTCGTCTTCTTCCTCATCTTCTAGCACCATATCAAGATCATCATCAGCATCATCGTCATCGTCCTCTTCCTCCTCGTCTTCTTCTTCCATGTCATAGTCTGTTTGAGCACCCAATACTAGTTTGGTCTGGTTGATCTCGGTCTCATCATCCAGGTTGACTTCCACCTGTGCACAACAAATGCAAATGTAATAAAACGTCATTTTTTAAATAATAGTTCACCTGCACTGCCATTCAGCCTGCATTTATTTACAGTAAAAAACAGTATATTGTGAAATATTACAATTTAAAATAAATGTTTTCTGTTATAATATATTTTAGAATGTAATTTATTCCTGTGATGGCAAAGCTGAATAATCAGCATCATTACTCCAGTCAGTGTCACATGATCCCTCAGAAATCATTCTAACATGCCAATTTGGTGCTTAATTTTTTTTTCTTATTTTTATAGATTCGAAACAACAGTATTTATTTGGAACAGAAAACTTTTGTAACATTATAAATGTCTGTACCTTCACTTTTGATCAATTTAATGCATCCTATTTGTTAAAAAAACCTCATTGTGTTGTGTGATCGATAATGATAAAGCAAGTTTGAATATACTTCACCACGTCCCTGCAAACACAGAACGTTCCCCTAATGTTAATATTTGGTTCCCATTTTGGTTTTTTTAACCAAAAAATAAAATTTTAGGAACATTCTTTTAAGGTTTTATTTTTTGCAACCATAAAATAATGTTCCCAGAATAATACAGGGAGGTTATTTCTAATTAAAAATCAAAAAATAACTTGTACAGAATGTTCCCTAACGGTTATTTTTAGGTTATTATTTTGCAACCATAAAACAACGTTCCCAGAACGATGCAAAGTGGTTATTTATATTTAATAACCATGTGAAATGACCTTACAATTAAAACGTTGCAGATGTTTTTGTGTAAAGACCTATACAGAGCTCTGAAATTAGTTTAATACAGCATTTATGTTGAAATGAGATCAATCCAAAATGCTATAATGATCAGATAAATCCAACTTTATAGCTAAAATATTAAGTCAGTGTTAAGCATAGTGTAAAAAGCACAGAAATCATAAATTCATAGGTTTGATTACTGTGTTCACTTCTCCAGCACATACTTTCTCCGTACGTATGTCTTCCACATGAAGCTGTGCACTCGCATAATTTTTCGCATAATAAATTTCATATTTTAAAATGTATTCATCATTTTAAAAACCATAAATTATGTTAAAGTCATTGTTATTTGGTGCTGAAGAAATGTAAAATCTGGGTACCCCTTGAAATATGACAAATTTATGGTTGATATGCTCTGATAATTATTAATTAATTATTTTAATTAATTGTAACAAGATAGTTGTATAATACTGATTAAAGGCGTCCATACCGTTTATACTATACTGGGAGTTTATGATTACTGACGGGTTAATGATATCGGAGTAAAGAGGTTAGGGGAACGTTAGAATAACATCAGAGGAACATGAATATAATGTTTTACAAACCAAAAACTAACGTTCCATTTCTGTTAAGAAAACTTTCCTGGCTAACCAAAAACAAACCTTAAAAAAAATAACAATCTGGGAAACAAAAACTAATGTTCTGGGAGTGTTTTATAAGAAACCAAAAATTGTTAGCTGGGGTTGTGTGGGTTAAGGTCCTTTCACACTGGACACAATTTTGACGCGCAAATCAGCTGTTTGTGTAATGAGTGCTTCCACACCGAACGCGAATGTGCTGTGGCGAAAAAAACGACGTTTATTTTTTTTAGCTTCAATGTCATTTTTTTGTTTACTCTCGCAGCGACAGAAAAGGCTTAAACCAATCACATACAAAGGGCACAAAATGTCCAGTTGATGTCATTAGCTATCCAATCAACATTAACCATTGCCAGGTATTGCATTTCTCATGAGATTACAGCAATAGTTGTAGTTACAGCTGTATTTGCCCACTGTAGGCTACAGACAACGATAACATTAACCTTTTGAGTTAAAACTCGTTGATTTGTTTCTAAACCTAACTGTGTCCGCGACTATGGAAAGTGAATGTGTTTCCGTAAGTATGACTGTGGCACTTAAATGTTTACATTGTGACTCAACTGGAAACATAGCTGGATACAGCTGCTCCGGATCAATTGGTTCCTGAAGTGTGTGTGTGTTTGTCTCGTCAGATGCTGTGCTACTGTCTCTCGAGGAGCTCCTCAAATTGTCCCACGGACATTTGAAAGTAAGTGCCGGCCATGATAAAGTTTTAGCTTCTGTACAAGATTAGCATACTCCCCTTCAGACTCTCTGTTCTTTTAAGACTGGGCGCACCCAAAACCTTCTTTTCTCAGCTGTCGCCGCAAATGTTTTGGAATGTTGGAGCCCTGAAACATCACAGACATCGCAAATTCGTGTTGAGGCTGATGTGAATGGTTTTGACGCAAACTATTTGCACACAAAATATCTGTTTTTCCGCTTCGCTTTTCCGTTACGCTTCCGGTGTGAAAGGGCCTTTACTCTTATGATGCTTTTTTGCCCATTATGGAGCTTTGCAGTATAAATCACCATTCACTTTCATTGCATAAAAAAACCACAACAACTTGGACATTCACTAAAGAACGAAAAAACGTTATCGTAAATCCTGCAAAGTTTTTTTTTAAATGTATGTAGATTTATAACACTAATACTTATTATATTACTTTTGCATCAAATTACAAAAAAACAAGTTACCACTGCTGTGATGGTGTTTCTAATACAGCGTCTATGGGAGTGATGGTAAAAATTAACATCTCTCTCTCTCTTTTCACTGCCATTATGAATCTCACTCTATTTTTTCCCTCTTTTTGAAAGCTGTGAAATCACTATTGCAGAGTTTTTCTTTTGCTATCTGAGCAAATGGGGACACAAAAATTATATTTACAGTTTTTTTGGATTGCTTACACACTAAAATTAAAAGTAGTACACTATTAGCAAAACCTTACACTCAAGAAGCAAAACATCAGCCTATATTTGCACAACTATAAGCACATTGTCAACCTCATACTTGTTGCAAAACTCTACACAATGATTTGCAAAACACACTTAACATACATTACACACAAAAATCTATCATGAAGTCACTTCCTTGCAATACCAAAGAAAGCACTGACTGTCAAATTACCGCACCGTCCAACCAATTGGTTCAACACAGTCATCAGGTGTGCAAACACTTGTTTGCTTAATTGTAGACACACCAATCAGGTGTATAAGCACTATAAAAAGCAGCAGGTGAGTTCATCGGTCTTCAAGCACAATGGAAAGAGTCAGAGAAAGAGTAAGACAAGGAGGAGGACGACGACAAGGAGGAGGAAGAAGAGGAATCAACAGGAAGAGATGGAGGCCATGCTGGAGGTAGAGAAGAAGGTGCTCAAAGAGGACCGAATCTGACAAATGAGATCCGCGCAACACTGGTTGACCACGTTGTCAACCACGGCCTGACGCTGAGGGAGGCTGGACTGCAAGTACAGCCAAATCTAAGCCGATACACAGTGGCAAGTGTGATAAGAACATTTCGACTGGAAAATATTGTAAAAATATTATATAAAAAACATCTGCACGGGTTCAGTAACTGCTTGCAGTACTGTATTCTATGCACTATCAGCACTTCTGTTACCTTTTCCTGTGAAAGTACTGTACTATTCAGTCCCTCCAGAAAAACGCGATTATGCGATCGCGTGATTTAACGCATAATCAGCCAAAGTCCGCATATTCATGCGGGGGCCGCATTTTTTCAAATATGCCGCACTTTCGCCGCATAAATTGCCTATTTCCACGTGCAAAATATGCGGGGCTAGCATGATTTCATAATCCCCGCATTTTCATTGCAAAAAAACAAATGTTTGTTTACTTCACACAAGAGCAGCCATTTCACCCTATTGCCATGGGAACGTTTTGAAGTGACGTAATTACCCGACGTGAACATCATCGAAAAGCTGCAAACCCCGTGGAGAAACCATAGATATCGGTGAAACCATGATGAAGTACAAACTCCCATTGGCCAACAAAAATAACAGCAAAAGACGCGCAAAGCAGTTTCCCGGTGTGTTGACCGATTTCAAAACACAGCATCATGAAGCTTCGAAGCGTTATGAATCAATGAGTCGATTCAGCGGTTTGAAGCGTTTAAATAAATGAGTCGATTCAGCGGTTTGAAGCGTTATGAATCAATGAGTGGATTCAGCGGTTCGGATCGCCAAAGTCACGTATTTCAGGAGTTTGACCCGCGATCCGAATCAAGAATCGACTCACTGATTCATAGCATCATGATGCTGTGTTTTGAAATCGGTCATCACTATATAAGTCGTTATTTAGTTTTTTTTTGCACACAATAACTATTATCGTTGCTTCATAAAGTTATTGTAGAACCACTGTAGTGAGATGGATTTTGTAACGACATCTTTAGTACCTTTTATGGGTCTTGAGAGTGTACATTGTGCCAATGGAGGCCTTTCTGAGCCATCGGATTTACACTAAAATATCTTCATTTGTGTCCAGCAACATGAGGGGACGTCATTCATGACAGAATTTAAATTTTTGGATGAACTAACCCTTTAAGAAATTGCACTTTGTGCATTGGAAGCACTCAAATGTCTGTAAAACAGGAAGTTATTTATTCATTTCTTCAGAAGTTGTAGCATATTCCTTTTGTAAAGCTACAGAACTTGTTTGACTCAATGTTTTGTAAATTTGAGCCATTATTAAGGTCTTCAATAAAACAAGATGAGAACTTAAATATTCCAGCACTTTCTGTGATGTAGTGCTTTTTTTCTCTTTTTCATCAAACAGCAGTTTTTGCAAGTTCCCGCAATTTCATCGCATAAAATTGCATAAATATCCCGCATTTTTCATCGCATTTTTTAAGAAAACATGCCACATAATCAAGGATTTTTGCCCGCAACAATCACAAAAAAAAAGCCGCATTTTTCTGGAGGGACTGACTATTGTATACTTTTTTTTTTTTTTTTTCTACATAGGATTGAGGGTCAGGAACGACAAGGGGGAAGGCTCCTATGTTCACAGAACAGCAAGAGAGGGAGATGTTATAGCAATGCTATAACACTTAATCAGCTCCAAGCTAACATTGTCAATAACCCCGCAAGTTTCAACGATATCCATTAGGTCTCAACATCAACACTGGCACGCATCCTAAAAAAAAAACATATTCAAATGAAGCAAATTTATCGAGTGCCTTTCGAGCGCAATTCCGAAAGGGTGAAACGACTGCAGCATGATTATGTATTCACTTTAGCAGTGTGATCTTGCATACTGTCTCATAATCTTTTACTTTACTGTAATATGTATACTAGATCTACACTGAACTACACAATTTTGCCTGACGATGTCCTTCAGGGAGTTTTACGAATGGATGGAGAGGAGATCCAGCATGAGTTCATTTACGTAGATGAGGCTGGGTTCAACCTGACGAGAACACGAAGGAGGGGAAGAAACATCATTGGCCACAGGGCTATAGTCAATGTCCCAGGGCAATGTGGGGGTAATATAACACTGTGCAGCCATTACAAAGAATGGGGTCCTCCACCGCCATGCCCATATGGGCCCTTACAACACAGCACTCATACTAACATTCTTGAATTAATTGCACAACATAACAGCAGCAAATCAAATCGATCATATGCAATACATTGTTGTCTGGGACAATGTGTCTTTCCACCGCTCTATTCTGGTTCAGAACTGGTTTCAGCAACACCCACATTTCACCGTCCTATATCTTCCACCATACTCCCCATTCCTCAACCCTATAGAAGAGTTTTTCTCGGCATGGCGGTGGAAGGTATATGATCTTGGTCTCCAGGCTGAGGTACCCCTCATCCAAGCCATGGAGGAGGCCTGTGACCAGATGGAGGATGGATTCGTCATTCAAGACGTTTCTTTCCAATGTCTAGTGTGTGTTTTTTTTTTTTTTTTTTACAGTAAACTTGCAGTACAATACATAAAATGACATTTTGTTACAGTATTATGAATGTCCATGTCAACATTTTGGGCGAGTTGAGAAATAAATGAGTTTCTTCAGTCTGCAACATTGGTCTTGTGTAGTATTTGGTGGATTTGCATTATATTTGTACTTCGTTGATGGTAGCCTACTCTAATCATAGGGAAGTAGAAGTGCTAAAAGTGTTTTAGGTTTATCACAGCAGAGTGTAACTCATGCAAACAGAGTATAGTAATGTGAAACGCGTGTGGTTTTTAAACAGAAGTGTATAGTTTTACAAGAGTGTTTAATTATGCAAAGGATCTGTGTTTTGCTAATTGTGTCGTGTTTTGAAAACACGGGCCCTGATTTGAAAATCGTGCTTAAGCAATCCAAAAAAACTGTAATGTATACTCTCATTCACCTCCCAACTATGACGACTTCTGCTCTGAGAAACCTGGAAATGTGAAAAGGGTCTATAGCTTAAAACAACATCGGGGGAACAATATAATTTATTATTTTTATATTATAAATGATTCTTATTTTTGAGTGTATGACTCCGTAAAGTAAATACCCAGTGTTTAAAATAGTGGAAGAACAATGTTGTCTGAATATGTGGTGTTGTCCTCTTGTTTGTTTACCTCAGGGACAGGGGCTTCATTTGGGCTTTCTTCAGACTGAGCACTTATCATTGACTTTAGGGTCCCCTCCTCAAACTGATGAACATAAACAAAGCAATCAGTTTTATGCTCAAAGATCACAATGAAATATTTACATAGGTTTGTTCTTACCTTAAGTCTGTTGAGCTGATCTTGCAGCATGACTTTTATTTTCAGAAGAGTCTCCTCTTCCTTCTTGAGCTCCTGAAGACGACTCAGCATAGTGGACGAGTGTTTCTACAGCATTACTGCACACAAAAGCACAATAAGAAAAAGCATTTCATTGCTCAATTACAGAGCATGGCCTGTTTCAGAAACAAACATCCATTGCACTATATCAACAATTAACAATGTTGAAATTAATTGTACAGCCTGGAAGATCTAATCGTAGATGGAATTTGTAATCGTGCATGCTGTTTGGTTTATGAGTACATCATGTCCCTGATCTCTGGTGGTTTACAGGCTGCTGCTGCTTTTCTCTGGGAATTACGCTGTCATGCCGTTAGTTATCGTGCAAACCTATTATTCAGACCTTTAACAGACATGACATCTAAATGTCCTATGTAAAAGTGTCCGAACACATCTTCGAATAATGTACCGTATACAGACACCTCATTTAGCAAGAATGCTAGCGGAAATAAACAGTTACAAGCTATTTATTTCTTTAAGCCTCATTCAGTTCTTTTTTTTAGCCTCGTAAACCAAACGACGTGACTTACTTTATTGGTTCAACACGCTCTGTAGAACATGCATGATTTCGATTATATTGTTTATTTATTTTCTTCTCAACTCCACAGTTGTAGCATTCTGACGAACATGTCACGCGCACTTTCAGCACGCATGCGCATAAAGCACGTGAAGCCTGAGCAGCCTGTAGTGCCGCAGGTCTGACCAGAGTCCTGGTTAAAGTTAGCTTCTAATTTATGTAATATAGGCTAAATAACAAAAAACATATAGACCTATAATAATATAATATAATATATAGGCCTACAATATATACAAATATAATATAAAAAACATATAGGCCTATAATAATATAGCATAATATATAGGCCTACAATATATACAAATATAATATAAATAAACATACACAATAATTGTCGGCGAATCATAATAATTGGGCTACAATAATTATTCCATTTTATATTAAGTTTAATAAAAATAAATACTATAATAAAAAATAAATATACAGTACACACACACACACACACACACACACACACACACACACACACACACACACACACACACACACACACACACACACACACACACACACACACACACACACACACACACACACACACACACACACACACACACACACACACACACACACACACACACACACACACACACACATCGTTTCTATATATTTTTATTATAGTATTTATTTTTATTATTTTATATATTATTATATTATAAATTATTATTATACATTATTTATAATTAAATAATTTATAATTAATTTAATTATATAATATGTATGTAATAGGCTAAATAAAAAAAAACATATAGGCCTATAATAATATAGTATAATATATAGGCCTACAATATATAAAAATATAATATAAATAAACATACATAATAATTGTCAGCGCATCATTATAATTGGGCTACAATAATTATTACATTTTATATTAAGTTTAATAAAAATAAATACTATAATAAAAAATGTAATCTAGAAACTATATATATATATATATATATACAGTATATATATATATATATATATATATATATATATATATATATATATATATATATACACACACACACACACATACACACACACACACACACACACACATATATATATATATATATATATATATATATATATATATATATATACATATATATTGTTTCTATATATTTCTATTATAGTATTTATTTTTTATTATTTTATATATTTATTATTAATTAGTTAATTTTATATATTATAAATTATTATTATATATTATTTATAATTAAATAATTTATAATTAATTTAATTATAAATATATTTTGTTAATGCAGTTTATATATTTTGTTAATACACACATTTTCTGAAAGCATGCCTCATAGGCCTACTCTCAGAACTCTACACACAAATCATAAAACACACACACAATGGGCAAAACCCCTCAATTCTCCTGCAAAATGATGTTATTTCTTCTCAAAATGGTATTTTGTTTTCAAATGACACACACAAACCATCATATGAATGGACATTTATAAGAACCAGTTGAACACTGATGTGCTCAATGTAAAACACTATGATTAATGGAAAACACTTCTTCTCCATTCATCATAATGACTCTTTTTGGTTCAGTGTTACACTTACTACATACATAAGTGTGTTGTAAAATGTTTGAGGATATTGTTTTTATACTCAGAACACACAAATACACGGTAACAAATATATTTTATTTTTCCCACAAAAACAATGTACACAGTGTACATCCCAACCAACACGTTACACATACAGTATCTACATACAAAACAACAGAATAATTTACTGTGTACAGTTACAGTAAAAAAACAAAAAAAACAATGCTGCTCCAAAACAGAAGAGCTCTTGCCCTTTTATGCTAAAGTAAAGTTTGCTGATTGTAAAAATGTGTGACCGGTGTTTGCCCATGTGATGATGAGTCAGTTTGCATATTTGAATGGCAGTGTGTTCCCATGTGAAAACAACAGATTTTCTGCATGAAAATTGTGCCAAATGCAGAGAATTGTGTGTAGTGTTTTGAAAAAAATGTGTTTTAGAACTGCAATTTGAGTGTAAAGCAGGAATTGTGCTTGTAGTTTAGCAGAATTGGTTCAGGGGGTTGGTGCATAAGTTACATGTTGTGGTCATTGTGTCTCAAGTACCAGTATTTGTGTGTAAACAATTGAGAAAAACTGTAATTGTTTAGGCTATATAAAACAAAATGGCAAATATACATGATAACGTCGGTAATGTAATTATAGCCAGCATTTAAAAACCTTACTCATCTAGTTATAATAATTACCCTTTTATATAGCTAGCCTATATTTCGTTTTTTTATATATAGGCCGAAATATACAATTGTTGAAAACATTTAAATAATTTTAATAGGCTATATTCTAAATTCATATTTTATATGTTTGCAATTGTTTATATTTATCTTTTTTTAAATAGCACTCAATCACACCTCATCCTTTACTGAGATTAATCAGCATATCAAATATAATGCATGCTATGACACTTGACGGAGCGCACTAGTGACGCCATGTGGTCAGTTTGAGGACAGGCGCGTTACCATAAAAGATGGAATGTTTGGAGAGACATCAAAGTCCAAATAATATGAAACAGTATTCATGTTATTCATATTTATTCCTTTAATTGCTATGTATATGTAGAGAGAGAGAGCTAGTAGAAACAGAGAGCATACGGTATACATTTACATCTGTCCCCCTGTACCTGCTGTGCTGTCCTCACCTGCATATGGAGATGTTTGAACTGGCAGGTGTCAACTTTACAGCACCAGGAAGCCTAATGCATTGCAAATGTAATGCCCGTTTCGAGTCCAGCGCAAAAAACACACACTCTGCTTCTCAGATGATTTGCACCACATTAAACATCTGAGCTGATATTATCCTATCATTGTCTCCATTTGAGTCTATGGTACCATTAGAGGGCATTGTTCTTTTATTCAACTGCCTGATCTAATAAAACCTTCAGTGTCAGCTTGAAAGCAATGGATGCTCAGAAGGGCATCCAAGATTATTTCTTGGGAACATTATTTATTAGGACCGTTTTATGTATCACACACAAACCGTATTATGCACTGTCCTTATGCATGTTTTGCATTAGATGACTGGAATGACTTACGAGACATAAAAGGAAACCTTGTGTGATATACACACAAACTCAAAGTCTCCATGCTTCCTTTATGGGAGATTTAAGCTACTTGCAGGTACCACCTCAACACACCAACCTGTTCAGATGGAGTTTGCACGTGCCCAAACAATTCCCAATGAGGGGACATAAAGAAAAACACTCATTTAAAGAAAGCTCACATAAATCACAGATGGAACTCATTGATGTGAAGAACATCTAAAAGCTCTCTTAATCAGTCTCTCAAAATGTTAGGAGAGCCCATTAGGTTCTTTTATAGGATTCCTTGACTAAACCCATCCAGATGTCTACACTGATACACAGCATGTGAGCACCACTGGACAGTATAGAGAATATATATATATATATATATATATATATATATATATATATATATATATATATATATATATATATATATATATATATATATATATATATATATACACATACATACATACCTACACATACAGTGAGGAAAATAAGTATTTGAACACCCTGCTATTTTGCAAGTTCTCCCACTTGGAAATCATGGAGGGGTCTGAAATTGTCATCGTAGGTGCATGTCCTCTGTGAGAGACATAATCTAAAAAAAAATCCAGAAATCACAATTTATGATTTTTTAACTATTTATTTGTATGATACAGCTGCAAATAAGTATTTGAACACTTGTCTATCAGCTAGAATTCTGACCCTCAAAGACCTGTTAGTCTGCCTTTAAAATGTCCACCTCCACTCCATTTATTATCCTAAATTAGATGCACCTGTTTGAGGTCATTGAGGCTGCATAAAGACACCTGTCCACCCCATACAATCAGTAAGAATCCAACTACTAACATGGCCAAGACCAAAGACACTAGAGACAAAATTGTACACCTCCACAAGGCTGGAAAGGGCTATGGGGAAATTGCCAAGCAGCTTGGTGAAAAAAGGTCTACTGTTGGAGCAATCATTAGAAAATGTAAGTCAATGATCCTAAGAAAGGTGAGAAATCAGCCCAGAACTACACGGGAGGAGCTGGTCAATGACCTGAAAAGAGCTGGGACCACCGTTTCCAAGGTTACTGTGGGTAATACACTAAGACGTCATGGTTTGAAATCATGCATGGCACGGAAGGTTCCCCTGCTTAAACCAGCACATGTCAAGGCCCATCTTAAGTTTGCCAATGACCATTTGGATGATCCAGAGGAGTCATGGGAGAAAGTCATGTGGTCAGATGAGACCAAAATATAACTTCTTGGTCATAATTCCACTAAACGTGTTTGGAGGAAGAAGAATGATGAGGACCATCCCAAGAACACCATCCCTACTGTGAAGCATGGAGGTGGTAGCATCATGCTTTGGGGTGTTTTTCTGCACATGGGACAGGGCGACTGCACTGTATTAAGGAGAGGATGACCGGGGCCATGTATTGCGAGATTTTGGGGAACAACCTCCTTCCCTCAGTTAGAGCATTGAAGATGGGACGAGGGTGGGTCTTCCAACATGACAATGACCCGAAGCACACAGCCAGGATAACCAAGGAGTGGCTCTGTAAGAAGCATATCAAGGTTCTGGCGTGGCCTAGCCAGTCTCCAGACCTAAACCCAATAGAGAATCTTTGGAGGGAGCTCAAACTCCGTGTTTCTCAGCGACACGCCAGAAACCTGACTGATCTAGAGAAGATCTGTGTGGAGGAGTGGGCCAAAAATCCCTCCTGCAGTGTGTGCAAACCTGGTGAAAAACTACAGGAAACGTTTGACCTCTGTAATTGCAAACAAAGGCTACTGTACCAAATATTAACATTGATTTTCTCATGTGTTCAAATACTTATTTGCAGCTGTATCATACAAATAAATAGTTAAAAAATCATACATTGTGATTTCTGGATTTATTTTTTAGATTATGTCTCTCACAGTGGACATGCACCTACCATGACAATTTCAGACCCCTCCATGATTTCTAAGTGGGAGAACTTGCAAAAAGCAGGGTGTTCAAATACTTATTTTCCTCACTGTACATACATACCTACACACACACACACACACACACACACACACACACACACACACACACACACACACACACACACACAAACACACACACACACACACACACACACACACACACACACACACACACACACACACACACACACATGTTATGCCTGATCGGTGTGTATGGTCACACATACACATACATACAACAGCAGAAGACCCTACCGGGTACCACTCATCTCCACTACAAATAGGAAAAAGAGGCTACAATTTGCACGAGCTCACCAAAATTGGACAGTTGAAGACTGGAAAAATGTTGCCTGGTCTGATGAGTCTCGATTTCTGCTGAGACATTCAGATGGTAGAGTCAGAATTTGGCGTAAACAGAATGAGAACCACTGTGCAGGCTGGTGGTGGTGGTGTAATGGTGTGGGGGATGTTTTCTTGGCACACTTTAGGTCAATTTAGTGCCAATTGGGCATCGTTTAAATGCCACGGCCTACCTGAGCATTGTTTCTGACCATGTCCATCCCTTTATGACCACCATGTACCCATCCTCTGATGGCTACTTCCAGCAGGATAATGCACCATGTCACAAAGCTCGAATCATTTCAAATTGGTTTCTTGAACATGACAATGAGTTCACTGTACTAAAATGGCCCCCACAGTCACCAGATCTCAACCCAATAGAACATCTTTGGGATGTGGTGGAACGGGAGCTTCGTGCCCTGGATGTGCATCCCACAAATCTCCATCAACTGCAAGATGCTATCCTATCAATATGGGCCAACATTTCTAAAGAATGCTTTCAGCACCTTGTTGAATCAATGCCACGTAGAATTAAGGCAGTTCTGAAGGCGAAAGGGGGTCTGTATATATATATATATATATATATATATATATATATATATATATATATATATATATATATATGTGTGTGTGTGTGTGTGTGTGTGTGTGTGTGTGTGTGTGTGTGTGTGTGTGTGTGTGTGTGTGTGTGTGTGTGTGTGTGTGTGTGTGTGTGTGTGTGTGTGTGTGACCATACACCGATCAGGCATAGCATTATGACCAGTGAAGGTAAACACTGATTATTTCTTCATCACGGCACCTGTTAGTGGGTGGGATATTAGGCAGCAAGCGTAAGGATTTTGACAAGGGCCAAATTGTGATGGCTAGACGACTGGGTCAGAGCATCTCCAAAACTCCGGCTCTTGTGAGGTGTTCCCGGTCTGCAGTGGTCAGTATCTATCAAAAGTGGTCCAAGGAAGGAACAGTGGTGGACTGGTGACAGGGTCATGGCCAAGGCTCATTGATGCTCGTGGGGAGCGAAGGCTGGCCCGTGCGGTCCGATCAAACAGATGAGCTACTTAAGCTCAGATTGCTCAAGAAGTTAATGCTGGTTCTGATAGAAAGGTGTCAGAACACACAGTGCATTGCAGTTTGTTGTGTATGGGGTTGAGCGATTGAACAGGCGGGAAACAGAGATCACATGAGGGGAAGAGGGAGTCACATGACACTAGACAGGAACCATGACTATGAAAATATACAAAACAAAAGACATGAAAACTTGAACTGAGAACAAAAACCTAAACAGACATGACAGTAGACAAAGATACAGTATAAGATACAGTAACGTTTGGCAACATTAAACATTTTTTTTATGTTTTTGAAAGAAGCCTCTTATGCTCACCATTTATTTAATCAAAAATACAGTAAAAACGGTAATATTGTTAATGCAAGGGGAAATATATGATAAATATTATTACAATTTAAAATTGGTTTCTATTTTAATCAATTAAAAAATGTAATTTATTCTATGATGCAATTTATTCTATGATGCAACTATGATGCCATAGCTGAATTTTCAGTTACAATTACTCACAATTCAATTACTCCACCTTATAAATGCAAATTAAATCTGTTCATCAAAGAATCCTGAAAGTATCACCATTTCCACTGTTTTCAACATTGTTAATAATAATAAGAAATGTTACCTGAGAAGCATATCAGCATATTAGAATGATTTCTGAAGGATAATGTGACACTGAAGACTGGAGTAATAATGCTGATAATTCAGCTTAGCCATCACAGGAATGAAATACATTTGAAAAATAGTCATTTTAATTTGTAATAATATTTCACAACATTATTGTTTTACGGTATTTTTGATTAAATAAATGCAGCCTTGGTGAGCATAAGAGACTCCTTTCAAAAATATAATCTTTTTTTTTTAATGTTTCCAAACTTTTGACAGGTACTATATTGTATACCTGTGTTTTTATGCTTAATGCTAAAATATGTATATATTAGATTACAATTATGTGATTTCCCCCCCCCCATTTATATTATTATTTAATTATTTAAATGTATTTAAAATAAACTGCACTTTACCAAGGACTAGCATTACAGCATGATGCATTTTGCTAATTGTTCCGATTACATCATTGTGTATTTCGTACATGATATATGAGTATATTATATAATTGCAGAGAAGGTGCTTGCGTGAAGCTCATTCGTGCAAGACTCCCCTACTGATTCTTATCAGCTCCTCAATCATTGCTTTCAATCTCCATGTATCTCACGTGAGGATGCCACCAGCAGACATGTTGTGGTGGATGTGGTACGTCCAGATTAGCTTTTTTTGGCCAGGTGAAAGCCAAGGCAGTGGCTGAGAGACCGCCTGGTGCTGCCGTCCACAGGTGAGGTCACTGGGTTTAGTGAGTGCACAGAGCTTGGATGATGGTCACTGGAGATATATGAGGCTCTGATAACACAAACCTGGCCAAGTTCACCAACCTCTAATGTCACGTCTACTCTCTTTCTGGCCAGACATCCAAAGAGGGCTTATAGTGCTTGCAGACTGGACAGAAGGATGTAACTGGAGCGCTCCATCAGTGCATGGGGAGCCCATAGTGCTGCTGCCTGCTTCTTTTGGGGTCAGAGGGGAAATGGTGCAGGGCTTACACAGCTGCCAGTTCCAAGCACAGGCATGGGAGTGACGCAGCGAGTGAATGTGCTGGTGGTGGGTGATTCTCACGTAGCATGGCCAGAAAAATAGTTCACTGTAAAATCAAAGGAAAGAAATAAGAAATTATTTTTGCTTAAACTAATTTGTTTACAGAAAGCCTATTCTAATAAATTAAAATTGTATTTAAAACAAATAAAAAAATAATTTATATATACAACATTATAAAATGATAAACAATAAAAAATATTGCAATAAATACAATTTAAATTTGACTTTTTATATTTTTATAACTTCAGAGCATTAAGCTTTTTAATGATATACAGTGAATATAAAATATAAATAATTTGTAATAAATAGTACCAGTATAGTAATATAAATAATATAAATAAATAATTTGTAATAAATAGTACCAGTATAGTAATATAAAATAAATACAATTTAAGATTACATTTCAGAGCATTTTTTAATAATATGAAATCAAAGGAAAGAAATAAGACAATACAATCACATAAAAATATATTTTATAAAATAATGATATACAATAATATTAAAAAAATATATTTTCTAGATACATTTTTTTATGTAAGATTATATTTCAGAGCATTATGATTTTTTTTTTCATAAAATAAAATATTAATTAAATTGTGGTGTATTAAAAAGTATTGCACCACCTATGTATTGTATATTTACATTGTATAATTAAAAAATGATTGAATAATTTTCATAAAATATAACAAATATGTTATGGTAATGAGAAATATTGTGGAAAACAATACAAGTAAAAGCACATCGTGTCTGACAGGTCTTCTGACAAATTTTTTGGAGCTGCAATTTCACTGTGCAGACATAATTTTTCTTTGTTCATTTTTTGTTGTCTTTTTGTCCTGCACCTGAGCCCAATTTGGGTTTTGGATGTTTTCTGAAAGTAAAACATAAACATGCATTACTCTGAGAAGTAGATGTAAAATATGCTTTATTGTCCTCAAAATAACATCATAATGAACTAAAACTTGTATTTTATAGCTATTTTGTTCTCATTATTAAGTGATGAAATATAATATATAAGCCAGACATTTCATGACAGGCTTCTTGAGATATTCAGGACATTCTCATGGTGGGCTTAACTGTGGACTCTGGCTCAGGGGACTAATGTGCTGCATATACCAATCTGCGCCCTGCAGAGCGCCCAGTTGCCTTCTCCCTGTCATCACAGGGGCCGGGTTGCTGCTGGCCTGCATTTTCTCACAGTGAGACCTTTCCTCGAGCTGGCTGGTTGAGTGCTGTGGGGGCTGCTTCAAGCCCAGCGCTGCTCTGTTTGAAGGTGCTGTATGACTGAGGAATGCGGAGCTGGGCCTGCTGTTTGAGGGGCCTCACAAAAGGGAAAGGAGGAGGGTAAAGGGGGGAAAGGGAGTCGGATTGAGCCAGCAGGATTGACCTTTGGACAGTCAAGTCAGGAAGTTGTGACTCAATTTCACAAAGCAGCAGTGATGGAGGGCTGAAAAAAGCAATGAAAAAATACATGGCAAGATAGAACATGAGAATAATATTCTTTTCATTGTTCTTTATATCAAATTGGTAACAGTGCCAAAGTATGCTGTCGCTCTGCTTTCTCATTCAAAAGATGTTTATTTGTAGGGGAGAACCAACAATGCCGTTACACAAAATTAGACTGAACATGTCGTTTATCATTTTTCAAGCTGCCGTATTTGTTTCCCCACAAAATCTATTCTATAAATGAAAATGCACCAACAAACAAAACCATAATATCCAGGATGTTACCCCTTGAGCCTGTAATGGTGGAAGGAGCCCTGTGCTCCAAGGAAAAGGAAAAGTGTGTGTGGGGAGACTTCAGACTCTTTGTTTTCAAAGCTCCGTCTCAACCTTCACCTTTCCCATCCGTTCACTCTTCCTTCTACACATATCGACTCGTGCATCCAGACACGCACGCACACATGACACATCTGAAGTCTCGGCATATACACTTCTGCACGTAGGCCTATACAACTAGTGAACACAATTGTCCTCAAAAGACTCGATATTTCGGCCGCTGTTCTGAACTAGAGCGTTAATCCAATATAAACACTTCCACCATTAAACCACAGAGTAAGGCATGATTCCTGTTTTTTGGGGGAAATCTATTTTTTCCCAATTTTCGGTTTTACTTTCAAGGTGTGGCCTTGCGTTCCCTCTGCGGCGGTGTTTAAACACAGTTTACAGACTCAAGGCTGCAGTCCGTGTCTGCTGTGAAAGTGGGCGAGTGCGGATGTGTGAACACAGTGAGGTTCTTTATGTGCGCTCCGATTTTCGCACCAAATGAATCACCTGCTTTGAGTTCCCGCAGTGGGTTATTATGACATCAAAGACCACGATTAATAAAAGAGTCTCAGACCATCATCAGAACGACCACAGAAATGCGACTTGATCAACAGAGTGGTCTGTGTCTGTCATCGCTGGCTCTCACAGGGTATATGTACGAATCAAGGGTCCTGCCGTTAAAAAAAGCAGATAAGACAAGCTTACCTTCTCCCAATGACTTAAAGGGATAGTTCACGCAAAAATGAAAATTAGCCCATGATGTACCCACCCTCAAGCCATCCTAGGTGTATATGACATTCTTCTTTCAGACGAACACAATCAGAGTTATATAGAAAAATGTCCTGGCTCTTCCAAGCATTATAATGTCAGCCCCAAAAAGTGCATCCATCCATTATAAAAGTAATCCATACAGCTCCGGGGGGTTAATAAAGGCATTCTGAAGTGAATCGATGGGTTTTTGTAAAAAAAAGTAAAATATCTAGCCTCCGGTGGACCACCTTCCATATTCAAACGTAACTGGCGCAACGATGACGTCGAACGTAGCGTAAGCATTTTGAACTGTGAGAGGTGCTACACTTTCTTCGTAGGCATAAATTCAATCCAATAATTGTTCTTAACTATATAAAAAAGTTATGCAAACAAAAATTTTCAAATTGAATTAATTCAGTCATTTCTCCATTTATTTATTTTTGTATAAAATTTCACAGATTACAACAAAACTCATAATGTGTGCCCAAAAGTAATAACTTGAGTGAATTAGATTAATCAGTAAAAGCTCTGACTTATTCATAAGTGTTTTTTATTCACTAAAAATGCTCATGAGGAGTCATTTGTCTCAGGAATTAGAATACACTGTTCACGCTGTATGCGATTCACTAAGAAGAACTGTCTCATAAGAATCATTTGCTTGGGAATCAGATTACATTAGAATCGCTCAGAAGAACCGGCTCAGAAGAATCATTAGTTCAGAAATCGGATTACATTAGACACGCTGTATGTTTTTGGCCCTGTTTATACCTGGTATTAAAGGGATAGCTCACCCAAAAATGAAAATTACCCCATGATTTACTCACCCTCAAGCCATCCTAGGTGTATATAACATTCTTCTTTTAGACAAATACAGTCAGAGTTATATTAAAAAATGTCCTGGCTAATCCAAGCATTATAATGGCAGTAAATGGCAGTCCACAATTTGAAGCCCAAAGAAGCGCATCCATCCATTATAAAAGTAATCCATATATTAATAAAGGGCTTCTAAAATAAATCGATGGGTTTGTGTAAGAAAAATATCCATATTTAAAACTTCATAAAGTAAAGCCTATACATTTACCCACCCATAGACCCTCCCCTCGAAGAAATCAGAACAAAAATGGTCGAAAGTGGACAAAAGAGATGGATTAAAACACCAGGTGTAAAGGGTATGCGCCTCCCTCGTCTACTTGTGATCCGATTGACCAAAACGCATCTAATTACCAGGTATAAAAAGGGCAAGTGGACAAGGGAGACACATTCCATCTCTTTTGTCCTCATCAGGTCTAGGGGTGGGTAAATGTATGGGCTTTTTCAGATCTTTTGATCTAATGGACGAAATAAGCTCAAGCAATTTTATATATGAACACGACCAAAGATGACGGAAAAACATACGGAGAGCAGCAGCTTTCGTTTCTGCTCTGATAGCTGCAAGCATAGATATCCATAATAAAGGCTAGATGTCTCATCCGCGCTGCTGGCCAATGGAGGTCGACGTCCGCACCTGGCGGCCATCTTGTCACAGGCAGCTCGCTCACTCGTAACATTGTTTTCAAGGGTGCTTGCACTTTTTAAATAACCATAACTTGCTCAATTTTCTACCGATTTTCAAACTGTTTGGTTTGTTATAAACGTCAGAGATGTAGTTATGACACTGCATACTTATGAAAAATTATTCATAATTTGTTCAAGCATCCATAATTATAGCCATGTTAATAACATTAGTAAGAAACCAAACCATTTGTAAATCCGTCAAGATTTCAGTGAGATAAGAGTATTTTTCACTCGCCTTACATCAGGTACCACAGAGCCCTGCCTGTGACAAGATGGCTGCCGGTGATGACGTTAGAGACTCCGCCGTAAGACATCTAGCCTTTATTATGGATATCTATGGTTGCAAGACCACGATGAATGCTGTGAGTGCGTGTGAGAAACCAGGAATGGTGAGAGACATTGTTCCCTGGTAAGTTTTTCATCTTCAAAGTAAACTTTCTTCAGCTGACAAAGTTTAAATCCTGCCTAGCGTGCTTCTGCTAGCTGTGGCTGTTCAAACACATTCGATCACATGCGCGTCTCTACACTACGAAAACAATCTGTTTTCGACTACCTCTGGAATTGGTCGATAAGGTCAAAACGCTTTAGACCCCGTTTACACCTGTATTTAGAGTCATCTACTTGATCCGATCGACCAAAACACATCTTAATACCAGGTGTAAACAGGGCCTTTGATACATTAGGAACCAGCTCTTAAGAATAATTTGCATGGAAATCACACTGGACACATGCATGTTAGAGATTTACTAAGAAAAACATTTTACATTTATCCATTTAGCACAAGTAGCATGGCCAAACGTCCTATTTTCCCAGGACATGTCCTGTTTTCAAGTCCTGTCTTGACCCTAATATAACAATTTTCAATCCATACAGAGGGGGCATACTTTAAATGTATTGAAATTAATAAGGAATCTTCGAGTATCAGTTGAGTATCTCATTGCCGGGCCGAGTGTCCTGGTTTTCGGTACTCAAAATATGGTCACCCTAATCCATAGTGATTTACAACTGAGGAATACAAGAAGCGATCTGTCATGAAAAAATCACACAAAGTGCCTGAAATACTAAGTTTTGGACATTGCAAGAACCGACTCATAAGAATCATTCCCATGAGAATTGCACACACTACACTGGCCATACTGTAGCCTATGTTTTTGATTCACGAAGAACTAATTGCGCTGTAGATTCCTTTGCAGTGTTCCTAAACTCTTGAAATCTGGTCAGTTTACAATGGAATGCATGTTGGCATTGATGAGCGGACAAACGACTGATGTGATTGGATGTTGAAGCAAGCTTTTATTTCTAAAAGCATCACTCAAATGTAAGTCAATGACAAACTGTCACACTAAACAAACCGAGTGTGGAGGAGAGCACTAATCAAAGCAGCGCAAATGACGCATGGTCATATTCTGGCAATGAGTCCACATGAGCAGCGACCACAGTAAAAAGGCCTGTTGATTTAGGCTGGACTAAATGGAGAGAGCTTCTTTATGTTACAGCAGGGGAACGCCTCAGATCACGCATGTGGTTTGTGTGAGTGTTTGGACTGCTGCTGATCTGATGTGGTTCAAGAGGGAGAGAGCCTAAACTAGTCTCCAAAGCCAGTCACTGGAGCACTGCTCTGCCACAGCTGAAACTTTTAAACTAACTGACCACCCGTATGTAGCAATCCCTGCTCAAGGAGGCCTGTTTCAGAGAAGCTGGGGGGAGTGAAATCCCAAGCTGCTCTCAGACTGGCTCTGTAGCTTTTGCCCTGTGGAGCTCTAGTGTGGTTAACTTACCCATTTCCCCTCGTCTGCCTGCTTGTTTACATTTCAGACCAGCTCACCTTCAATGGCATTTCATGTTAGACGGCTCGGTAACGTCAGCACACAAGACATAATTCTTGCTGTTTTCATTTGTCATTGTTTTCCTTTCTTCCTTCTCTCTCACATCAATAATTCATTAAAAGTCCGTTTTTTCCTTCCCCTTTTCATGTGAAGGCCTTTTAATTCCAGATAGCATTCTGCACGGCTGAGTGGAGCGCTGAAAGATTTTTGAAGGGAAATTCTAACTCTATTTATTCTCTTTCTTCTGAATGCCAAAGGAGAGGAAAGAAGGAATTAGGAAACTATTAAACATAAATAAAGGGTCTATTTAGCTAAATGTCAAACAGCAGTCAAAGGTCAGGTGCCTGTCCTTTGTACGTTTTCTTTAGAATGTACAAATGCATAGAATGTACAAAGACACAGATTTTGAATTGCAAAGTTCAAAGACAAAGTTCAAACAGAAATATAAAAAAAAAAAATTTATTTGCCCACTTTCATGTTCTCCGGGCCAATTCACACTGCACCGACACTTCGTCGGATCAGCATGTTACCCCTGTCGGAGTCTGTTGGCGTCTGTCGGAGCTTGTTTTCGCCGATTAAACATGCTGAATTGGAGTTAGAATGTCTGAGAAGTGACATGCTGTAATCTGGTGACTCTCGCTGGTCTGTGTCTGTCTGTGCAGTGTGAATTGGCCTTATGACGTTCTTTCTTCCATGAAGCATCAATGATACATTTTTGATAAATATCCAGAACCTCCACTAATGAGCTATTGTTGACCATGAGCATATCATTGAGTCAGTAAGTTGTTTTGAAGAACTGAATCAGTCCAATTAGTAAAATAACCATTCAGATCATTTTGTGAACTGGATCCAAAGATTACTTTATTAAATATTTATACATTTATACAATATACAGTGGGGAGAACAAGTATTTGATACACTGCCGATTTTGCAGGTTTTCCTACTTACAAAGCATGTAGAGGTTTGTAATTTTTATCATAGGTACACTTCAACTGTGAGAGACGGACTCTAAAACAAAAATCCAGAAAATCTCATTGTATGATTTTTAAATAATTAATTGGCATTTTATTGCATGACATAAGTATTTGATCACCTACCAACCAGTAAGAATTCCGGCTCTCCTGTTCGTTTTTCTTTAAGAAGTCCCCCTGTTCTCCACTCATTACCTGTATTAACTGCACCTGTTTGAACTTGTTACCTGTATAAAAGACACTTGTGTCCACACACTCAATCAAACAGACTCCAACCTCTCCACAATGGCCAAGACCAGAGAGCTGTGTAAGGACATCAGGGATAAAATTGTAGAAGGCTGGGATGGGCTACAGGACAATAGGCAAGCAGTTTGGTGAGAAGGCAACAACTGTTGGCTTAATTATTAGAAAATGGAAGAAGTTCAAGATGACGGTCAATCTCCCTCGGTCTGGGGCACCATGCAAGATCTTACCTCGTGGGGAATCAATGATCATTAGGAAGGTGAGGGATCAGCCCAGAACTACACGACAGGACCTGGTCAATGACCTGAAGAGAGCTGGGACCACAGTCTCAAAGAAAACCATTAGTAACACACTACGCCGTCATGGATTCAATTCCTGCAGCGCACGCAAGGTCCCCCTGCTCAAGCCAGCGCATGTCCAGGCCCGTCTGAAGTTTGTCAATGACCATCTGGATGATCCAGAGGAGGAATGGGAGAAGGTCATGTGGTCTGATGAAACAAAAATAGAGCTTTTTGGTCTAAACTCCACTCGCCGTGTTTGGAGGAAGAAGAAGGCTGAGTACAACCCCAAGAATACCATCCCAACCGTGAAGCATGGAGGTGGAAACATCATTCTTTGGGGATGCCCTTCTGCAAAGGGGACAAGACGACTGCACCGTATTGAGGGGAGGATGGATGGGGCCATGTATCGCGAGATCTTGGCCAACAACCTCCTTCCCTCAGTAAGAGCATTGAAGATGGGTCGTGGCTGGGTCTTCCAGCATGATAATGACCCGAAACACACAGCCAGGAAAACTAAGGAGTGGCTCCGTAAGAAGCATCTCAAGGTCCTGGAGTGGCCTAGCCAGTCTCCAGACCTGAACCCAATAGAAAATCTTTGGAGGGAGCTGAAAGTCTGTATTGCCCAGTGACAGCCCCGAAACCTGAAGGATCTGGAGATGGTCAGTGTGGAGAAGTGGGCCAAAATCCTTGCTCCAGTGTGTGCAAACCTGGTCAAGAACTACAGGAAACGTATGATCTCTGTAATTGCAAATAAAGGTTTCTGTACCAAATATTAAGTTCTGCTTTTCTGATGTATCAAATACTTATGTCCTGCAATAAAATGCAAATTATTTACTTTCTGGATTTTTGTTTTAGATTCCGTCTCTCACAGTTGAAGAGTACCTATGATAAAAATGACAGATTTCTACATGCTTTGTAAGTGGGCAAACCTGCAAAATCGGCAGTGTATGAAATACTTGTTCTCCCCACTGTATATATATTAATATATATGAATTCATCATCTCTGCTTTTCCAATGAGCGCATAAATATTTCACACAAAGCTATGGCTTCAGGAAACTTGGAAGTCATTTGGATTTAAGAAATATTTAAGGTCCTTTTTTAAGCATGACAGCTCCAGTCCTTAATTATATTGAAGAAAATTGGGCAGGATATTCATCAAAAATTCACGTTTTGTGTTCAATGGAAGAAAGAAAGTCATGCAAATTTGGAATGACATGAGGTGAGTAAATAATGACAATTTTCATTTTTGATTGAACAATTGTTATAATTACTTAATATGTATGTTACTGTTCAAAAGTTTTGGGTGGATAAGATTATTCTTTTTTTTAAAGTCTCTCATTGCTGCATTTATGTGATCAAAAATACATTAAAAACAGTAATATTATGAAATATATATATATATTCTACTTATATTTTAAAATATTATTTATTTCTGCGATGGCAAATCTGAATCATTATTCCAGTCTTCAGTGTCACATGAACTTCAGAAATCATTCTAAAATGCTGATTTGCTGCACAACAAACAATATTATTCGTATTATTATTATCAATGTTGAAAACAGTTATGCTGCTTAATATTTTTATGGAAACCGTGATACATTTCTTTCAGGATTCTTTGATGAATAGAAAGTTCAAAAGAACATTTATTTGAAATAGTAATGTAATTTGTAAAATGTCTTTACTGTCACGTTTGATCAAATTATTGCAATCTTGCTGAATAAAAGTATTAATTTATTTAAAATAAAAACGAAAAAAAAAAAAAAAAACTTACTGACAAAAAAAAAAAAAAAAAAACGTACCTTTTGACTTTACACCCGGTTTCACAGACAAGGCTTAAACCTAGTCCCAGACTAAATGTTTGAGCTTTTTTAACTGAAAGCAACGTGCACTATATCTTAAAATATATCAATGCCATTATTTGTCTCAAGATGCACACCAATAATGTTTTTTTCTAAGGCACGTTTATAAAAACTGCTTGCATGCCCTAGTTGAACTAAGGCTTAATCCTGTCTTAATCTAAGACCTGTCTAGAAACCAGGCCATAGTGAATCAGATCCTAGTTTATCAGACTTCCTTTGACAATCATAAATGATAGCTGCTCCTAACTTCCCATCTAAATCAAATTAATTCTATTTAGTGGTTTTCCTCTCTTCCCCATTGTTACAGCTCCTTGGGACATGGCCTCACCCTAAAACTCATGCACACACACTCAAACTTGACAAACGTTTCCCACTTTAGAGTTCCAGTGGACTGATGAAAGCTTCAACAATGTCATGAACTACTAAAACAGAGTGCATTAGTGATGTAAGGACTAGAGGGACAAATAAGCAGGAGAACTGGAAGGTGTGAATTCTACAGTGCAAAATTAAATTATGTAGTTGAGGGTCGTGCGTCATACCTGAATATCATCCACTGCATGCAAGGTAGAGTGAGGGTCCGTATCAGGGATGGAAGGTCTGCATTGGCTGTGTGGTTTGAGTCTGTAGACTGTAACTATGCACTGAAAAAATGTTTTGTAAAAACAATTTTCACTCAGAAACTGCTAGTAAATTTCACAAACAAACAATCACCAATAATCTTTGTTTTATCTACAACTTTGAAAAATCATATTTTTACAATGTAAATGGGTGATAGTCTGCATTAGCTTCAGGGAGAACGTGTGAACACACTGACAAAACCATTCATTTACAAACACTTCCACACTGAGGTCTAGCACCTGCAGCCCAAATGCAACCCCGATGAACACACAGCTGTGTGTGAACAGTGTAACAGCGGCATTGCACACTTTGATCGACACGACACATAGGCAGCCCTGAGCTGCAGAAACATCACACATCTTGTCTGATATTCTGCATGTGCAAACTGTGAAATTCCAGCCGTGCGAAACTCAACCCGTGACAAATGATCAGCCAGGGGAATTCCAGTGGGTCCGTTGCCATAAGGCAGGGCGTGTGTGTGTGTTACAGTGGGTCCGTTTGGGTTCTGTGTGGATTCCTCCTAACCGCACACACTGATCCGGTGGAGAACTTGGCTCTGAAGCTACAGGAATCCATTTTGGATTATTATATTAATGTTAAGCCCCGAGGGGTGGGGTGCTGAGTTAACACTGCCCTTTAGCAAGTCCAAGAGACAACTATTTCACTTACTCACTTATAGACCACAGTTAAAGGGATAGTTCACTCAAAGATAAAAATTATGTAATCAATTTCATCTTCTTCTTTTTGTTCATCTTCAGAACACAAATGAAGATCTTTTTGATGAAAGAGACAGAGCGCTCTGTCCTCCACTGACAACCTACGCAACTACCACTTTTCAAGGTAGTAAAGACATCATAAGTAATCCATGTGACTCCAGTGGTTTAACGTGTTTAAGAAACGTTTTATGAAGCAATGCGAGTGTCTTGTTTGCGCAAAAAACATAATTTACCACTTTAATATGCATTCACGCAACAATATCTGCTCTCGAATCAACACAACATGCGTGCGTCGTGGTGCACTCGTGGAGATTCATATTTTTGGATAGTCCTTCAACCAATCAGACCACAAGAGGCGTGATCAATGGGCAACGGCCCATTGCTTCTCTATACGTCATCGTGTTAAACCCACCAATAGCGTGCCAGGTGGATAAGCCAGTCTGTTATTGGTTCCCGCAAAAGTGTAACAGAAGCAGTAGAAATTAATGTACAGGGGCACGTTCAAAGCTCAAACCGGTGTGCAACGTTTTGCTACGGTTGAACGTCATGTTTCCTGGAAACGGTGTGTGCAACGGGTTTGAGATGCATTTTCTCTCGTTTGGTGGGTGTGTCAAATATGTCAGCCCAATCAGCAGCAACATGTATATAAACCACACAGTATTAAAGAGACAGGTCGCACAATGGGTCCAAGTAAAGTTGTTCACAAATGTGTCCGCTGCAGCTCAGTATACGCTACAATTGAAGATATTAGAAGACATGATTGTCGTAAGAGTTTTATAGTAAAAAAAAATTATATATATATATATATATATATATATATACACACTCACCTAAAGGATTATTAGGAACACCTGTTAAATTTCTCATTAATGCAATTATCTAATGTCAGAATGGGAAAGAAAGGTGATTTAAGCAATTTTGAGCGTGGTATGGTTGTTGGTGCCAGACGGGCCGGTCTGAGTATTTCACAATCTGCTCAGTTACTGGGATTTTCAGGCACAACCATTTCTAGGGTTTACAAAGAATGGTGTGAAAAGGGAAAAACATCCAGTATGCGGCAGTCCTGTGGGCGAAAATGCCTTGTTGATGCTAGAGGTCAGAGGAGAATGGGCCGACTGATTCAAGCTGATAGAAGAGCAACTTTGACTGAAATAACCACTCGTTACAACCGAGATATGCAGCAAAGCATTTGTGAAGCCACAACACGCACAACCTTGAGGCGGATGGGCTGCAACAGCAGAAGACCCCACCGGGTACCACTCATCTCCACTACAAATAGGAAAAAGAGGCTACAATTTGCACAAGCTCACCAAAATTGGACAGTTGAAGACTGGAAAAATGTTGCCTGGTCTAATGAGTCTCGATTTCTGTTGAGACATTCAGATGGTAGAGTCAGAATTTGGGGGGAAAAAGAATGAGAACATGGATCCATCATGCCTTGTTACCACTGTGCAGGCTGGTGGTGGTGGTGTAATGGTGTGGGGGATGTTTTCTTGGCTCACTTTAGGCCCCTTAGTGCCAATTGGGCATCGTTTAAATGCCACGGCCTACCTGAGCATTGTTTCTGACCATGTCCATCCCTTTATGACCACCATGTACCCATCCTCTGATGGCTACTTCCAGTAGGATAATGCTCGAATCATTTCAAATTGGTTTCTTGAACATGACAATGAGTTCACTGTACTAAAATGGCCCCCACAGTCACCAGATCTCAACCCAATAGAGCATCTTTGGGATGTGGTGGAACGGGAGCTTCGTGCCCTGGATGTGCATCCCGCAAATCTCCATCAACTGCAAGATGCTATCCTATCAATATGGGCCAACATTTCTAAAGAATGCTTTCAGCACCTTGTTGAATCAATGCCACGTAGAATTAAGGCAGTTCTGAAAGCGAAAGGGGGTCAAACACAGTATTAGTATGGTGTTCCTAATAATACTTTAGGTGAGTGTATTTATATACCAAATTTCACATATGATAATTAAATGCTTTACATAAAAATGAGAAATAAAATACAAGCTTTTAAAAAAGTAAGAACTAGAAATAAAATGATTTCAATTAGAATTGATTACCAGGAGATAAAAAAAGTTAATTAAATTGGATTTGGATATCTTTTATTCTGGACAGCAAGGGCAGTGATTGCATGTATTTTGCAGTATTAGCCACATATTTAAATCGATTTCATTAGGCTCCGAAAATTCCTCAAAAAGAACACAAAGAATGCCCTTCTCAGCTGCCATAGTTGCAACTCTTGCGTCATCAGAACAGGGTGTTCAACGCAGCAACGTTTTGTCGGGGCTGAACGCAGCCCAGGTTTCCGACTGATCGCTGGCAGATCAGACTGGGTTTACCCAGTCTAACGAGAGTGAGCAATTATTGACAGAATTTTCATTTTTGGGTGAACTAACCCTTTAAAGTCAATTACTTTTATCTTCTGTAATGTGACATATTTATGATTACGGTAGGATATTCAACAAGAAAATCAGGATTTTATCCACTGAAAATTGATTAGTAAAAAAGTAGGAATGAAAAAGTCATGTGTTTACATTAATGTTCCATCAATACATTAATTTCATAACTGGAAATAATGATAACTTGATTCAGTGGTTGATAAAGTAATCGCTTTGGGGTGTTTCCCCAAAACAACTATCGTCGTAAGTTCCGTTGAACTCTGGTAACGACAGAACTTGCGACCAAAGTTGTTTTTGAGAAACACACTTATAGAGGGTTCTAGTTCATTCAGTGAAGGATCATCAGAATGTTTCAAGCGTTTGTGAGACTTTTTGAACTACTAATTTAAAAAGACTGGCTCAAAAGATTCACTTGTTCATGAATCGAATCACACTGTTTACACGGTTTGTTTTTTATTCACAGGCTCATATTCACAGTATTTTATTAAGCCCTTCAGAATAAGACTAGAAACATGCATTAAAAAAAAGCACATTTTGGTTTTGATTTACAACTCTAGTAACTTTTTGTCAATTTACCCAACCAATATTACAAAGTAAGTCACATTAACAGAAAAAAACAAGATAAACTAAACCTGCACACATAGTGGGAAGGAGAAAGATTATTATAAGTTACAGATGATTGCATTCTGGTGGTATGCGTTAATGCATTCAGAATTCAATATGCAATACATTTTCACTCCAATCTGTCATCACTATTGGAATGCTTGCATCTTATAATCTAAATACAGTGGTGTACATTTTCTGTACGGTATGCAATAATGTCAACATACATTCAATGCCACAGCGAGCAGCATAATCATACACTGTAGGTGCGAAACCTGTAAAATGTCCATTTATTTCCAAAGTCCATTAAACAAATGCAACCTAACAGCTGATGTCATTTCCTGCCATTTACCTGCCTGGGCTGGATGCCACTAAATACCACTTTTCTAAGCCATGCTAAAGTCAAATGAGATCTCTAAGTGATTGAGTCTTTTACAGCTCATTTCCAAACTTCCATTCACTCATGACATTTTCAACAGCTTTACTCACTGCAGCCCTTCCCTCACTACCTCCCTGGTACTTGTGTGACTGAGTCTTTTAATGGATTGATTTAATATAAAAATATAGAAAAATAAATTAAGTTCATGTGCCTGGCTGAGCAGCAGATGACATGTGGTCATCCCAAAACCAACAGTTGCCTCTCTCCAATAAGTACGGAGGTATTTCTGGAGCCGTGGGTCTACTCTGTCTCTCTTTTCATTTCACTCAAACTAAACTGGAAGTTTACATGGTCAGAAAACTGTTTTATGCTTTCTCTGTTTCTGGTCACATGGCCTGGTATCCATCAATATCATCTTGTGTTGAGGTTGAAGTCACAAGGGTGGTTCTGTAAGTAAGCCCTTTCTTTTTTCTTTTTCTCAAAGATATCGACTGTAATCTGGGGCTGATGGTGATCTGTGCCAGAAAGAGACGGCTGCAGATTTCACAAGAATGCTTTCAAGATCTTAACAATTCCTGTGTATGTGTTCGACAAGGTGTTATCAGACCGATCTCAATCGCACAAGTCATGGAGTATGACTTCTAGTTCTGGCATGTCTGGAGGCACGCACACATCGGGGAGAAAAAGCCCCATCATGTGAGGCACAAAAAGTAGGATGTGGTACAGAACTTATTCTGCTGTGACAGTTATTTCTTGTCCATCAGCTTGATTGTTCACCCAAAAATGACAATTCTGCCATCATTTACTCACTCAAACCTGTATTAGGGGCATTTCCTCTGATGAGGCAAGGGAAGCAGTGCCTCCTCAAAAAGCAGAAGGAGAAACTAATCCACAGTACAAAAATAAAACAATGCAAATATTACAAAATATGCCATTAAAAGTGTACAAATCACTAATTATTCTATAGTGACAGTGGAGCATTTGAAGTTCCAGTGAGAAATAGAGTTTGATGGGGGGTAATTAAGAATGAAAGGCAAAAAAGTCACGTAAGAAACAGCATGGGCTGCATCCGAAATCACATATGTCCCAACTATATATTAGGCGAAAAACAGTATGTGACCAAAGAAGTACAGTTGCAAGAAAAAGTATGTGAACCGCTTGTGGAATCTGTGAAAATGTGAATAATTTTAACTAAATAAGAGAGATCATACAAAATGCATGATATTTTACATAAAAAAATGTATATAGTCCACAAGACCAAAATTCAATTCAATACTGTGTCGTTCCATGGATGATCCACGGCTGTTTTTGTTTTGTTCTGTGATGGTTGTTCTTGAGTCTCTTGTTTGTCCTGAGCAGTTAAACTGCCCAATGTTCTTCAGAAAAATCCTCTAGGTCCTGCAAGTTATTCAGTTTTCCAGCATCTTTGGCATATTTGAACCCTCTCCAGCAGTGACTTTGAGATGATTCTGAGATCCATCTTTTCACACCGAGTACAATTGAGGGACTCAAACACAACTATTAAAAAAGGTTCAAACATTCACTGATGCTCCAGAAGGAAACACGATGCATTAAGAGCCAGGGGGTTTCGCATTTTACAGGTTTCGCACCTACAGTGTATGATTATGCTGCTCGCTGTGGCATTGAATGTATGTTGACATTGGGTTTCGCATTTTACAGGTTTCGCACCTACAGTGTATGATTATGCTGCTCGCTGTGGCATTGAATGTATGTTGACATTATTGCATACCGTACAAAAAATTTACGGCGCTGTATTTAGATTATAAGATGTGAGCATTCCAAAGCATTCCAATACCAGGTGTCATCACATGGATCATCCAGGTGACGACACACTGTATTGAGAATCAATGGTTCATAAACTTTTGAATGGTCATTTTAATCAATTCAGCTATTTTTTTTGTCTTGTGGATTATATGTAAACATTTTTTTAATGTAAAATATCTTATTCAGTAGCCTGACAAGCCAGCCCCGCATCAAGATGTTGGGTCTGGGAACTCACCATTGGCAGGGCTCAATCCGAGGGGCCGGATAAACGGTTGTCTTTCAAATTCCCTCTGCATGCAATAGGAAAGCGCTACAACCAACCAGAGCAACGAAGAAGGTGAAGCGGAGCTAGTTGATAGATTAAACTTTCGCCGTATCCGGTCGGCAAAACTCCGAACACATCTTCCTTTCTTAAGAATGACTTCAGTGCCGTTCTTTACTCAAAGAAAAGCTTAACTCCAAGTCTTCCAGAGTCACGGCCAAAGCCGATTCGAAAGACCGCTGTTCACCAGCTTCTTTGTTTACAAGTAGCACGCGGAACCGCATCAACTCTGCCGTCATTATGTTAAGCCCGCCCATCGATTCTATACACGATGTGATTGGTCTGACCAGAGTTTGGTTTTTCCAGCTTGCAAGCCAACGGAGAGTTGCTAGACTACCCTGGCTGCAAATTACATTTGCTGCCGCTAGGGTGCGTCTAGATTTCTAGGCTACTTATTCAGGACGGTACTAAATAAAAAATAACGCATTTTGTATGATCCCTCTTATGTTGTTAAAATTATTCACATTTTCACAGATTCTGCAAGCGGTTCACATACTTTTTCTTGCAACTGTATGTCCGAATTCCCAGTCCTCAGAGTAGGTAAAAGTACCCAGATGATCTACCACTTCCAGTGAGATTCTGAAGTCTGCATATGATGGACACTTTACTATCTCATGAGGCCACGGAAGAGGATTTATGAATGGCAGTGAAGTGACCTAACTGACACTGGTAGGTCACATGATAATGATAACATGGCGAATGTAGTATGTCCAGATTACATTCATACTACCCACACTCATACTTTAAAGAACATACTTTTTTTTAGCAGTCGTGAAGAAATTACTTTTTCAAAATGAGTACCTACTCAAGCGAGTATGTGATTTTGGACGCAGCCAATGTCTCCATTGTGCTATGATTGACTATGGAATGGCACCATAAACACTTACGGCCTTCTTATGAGTCTGCACTTTCAGTCTCATGGACTTAACAGACACTCACGGCGGTCATTGTAAGTCCACAAGACCGTAATTGCATATGAAGTGTGCCATTTGGGACAGGGCCTATACGGGTTATGCACAACAAACTACCGTAAAAGGTTGCATTGCTTCCGGTTCGGGTCTTTTGCATGTGCTTTGTTAAATATAAAGCAGTTTTGCTCAATATGCCTTCAAAGGAGCGAGCAAAGATGAGCATAACAGTCAGATATGCAGATTGATATCTAAAAGTTTTTTTTTTCTTCTTCTTCTTCTTACTAACATTCGCATATTAAAATCGAATAAAACGCCAAAGATAACTAGCTAGGTTAGCCGATTACTTTAATAGTTCATAGATATCGTAGTCGGTTCATACTGCTGTTAACACTTTCTTCAACAAGCGAGACCTGTTTTCCTGTTCATCTGATGTCTGGCGCTGTTCACACGATAACCCACCCCTTCTCGTTTTCATGTGCGTTCTGCATTTACAAAATGCATGAACAAAAATAATGGTGTTAATGGAATTAAAAAGTAAACAACTCACCCACTTGATATCACTGCTTTATATCATGTTACTTGCGGCGTTTGTTTACTGAGCTTTGATGACTAAAATCCCAAAATAAGTTGACTATTAAAAAGAACAGATAAACATCAGTTCACAAATAGTTATGAAATTTGCTACTATGTTCTTAAAAATAATATTCTGGAATAAATGTAAAAAATATAAGAAATATACTTTATTTTAATAAATGGACCAATATTTACAAAAGTTTTGGCTGATAGTGTAGGCCTAAGTAATTTTTGACAACTGTTGGGTAGATTTTGGGCCTGCCGGAGAAAGTGTTGTGGAGGGGCCACGGGTTTGGTTGCTAAGCGATGAGGGGTGCGCTGGTTTGGGGTAATGAGTGAGAGCTGTCTGCTCAATGTTCCGGGTCTTGACGAGAACAGACATGCTGGCCTGGGACTGCCTGTGTGGAGCTGCCACCATGGCCACCTGCTCACAGCAATCATCACCAATGCTCAGGCCAGCCACTGATACAGCTTACAGACCCAATTAAGAGCCCCTGCATATCCCCCTCCAACCAGCCATCACTAACACTCTTGCCAGGCTGACAAGGCAGCCTTTTTCCCCCCGAGCACAACTCTAATTAACAGCGGTGGATGAAGAGAGGCCAGGCAGTGTGGAGCTACTAAGAAGGCCTAGGGCTCTGGGCAGGTAATCAGCTTAAATACAGGTTTATTTCCTGTCCTCTGCATCCTGCTGCGTCCAGCAGAGAGTGCACTCTTTTATCTGTTTATCTCCAATTTTCTCTGACTTGCATCATGTCTTTCAGACTCACTGTCACCTCGGCTTAAGTGCTGGGTCTCGGGCGGCCATCTCCTCTGATCAGATGCTTTCAGGAGACGGGCTTGCGGTTAGCTTTTCTGACAGTGTCTGGTTAAAAAAAAAAAAAAAAAAAATCAAACAAATTCAATGAATAATTATATATATATATATATATATATATATATATATATATATATATATATATATATATATATATATATATATATATATATATATATATATATATATATATATATATATATATATATATATATATATATATATATATATATATATATATATATATATATATATATATATACACACACTCACCTAAAGGATTATTAGGAACACCTGTTCAATTTCTCATTAATGCAATTATAATCAACCAATCACATGGCAGTTGCTTCAATGCATTTAGGGGTGTGGTCCTGGTCAAGACAATCTCCTGAACTCCAAACTGAATGTCAGAATGGGAAAGAAAGGTGATTTAAGCAATTATGAGCGTGGCATGATTGTTGGTGCCAGACGGGCCGGTCTGAGTATTTCACAATCTGCTCAGTTACTGGGATTTTCACGCACAACCATTTCTAGGGTTTACAAAGAATGGTGTGAAAAGGAAAAAACATCCAGTATGCGGCAGTCCTGTGGGAGAAAATGCCTTGTTGATGCTAGAGGTCAGAGGAGAATGGGCCGACTGATACAAGCTGATAGAAGAGCAACTTTGACTGAAATAACCACTCGTTACAACCGAGGTATGCAGCAAAGCATTTGTGAAGCCACAACACGCACAACCTTGAGGCGGATGGGCTACAACAGCAGAAGACCCCACCGGGCACCACTCATCTCCACTACAAATAGGAAAAAGAGTTTGCACCAGCTCACCAAAATTGGACAGTTGAAGACTGGAAAAATGTTGCCTGGTCTGATGAGTCTTGATTTCTGTTGAGACATTCAGATGGTAGAGTCCGAATTTGGGGGGAAAAAGAATGAGAACATGGATCCATCATGCCTTGTTACCACTGTGCAGGCTGGTGGTGGTGGTGTAATGGTGTGGGGGATGTTTTCTTGGCTCACTTTAGGCCCCTTAGTGCCAATTGGCATCGTTTAAATGCCACGGCCTACCTGAGCATTGTTTCTGACCATGTCCATCCCTTTATGACCACCATGTACCCATCCTCTGATGGCTACTTCCAGCAGGATAATGCACCATGTCACAAAGCTTGAATCATTTCAAACTGGTTTCTTGAACATGACAATGAGTTCACTGTACTAAAATGGCCCCCACAGTCACCAGATCTCAACCCAATAGAGCATCTTTGGGATGTGGTGGAACGGGAGCTTCGTGCCCTGGATGTGCATCCCACAAATCTCCATCAACTGCAAGATGCTATCCTATCAATATGGGCCAACATTTCTAAAGAATGCTTTCAGCACCTTGAATCAATGCCACGTAGAATTAAGGCAGTTCTGAAGGCGAAAGAATTAGTATGGTGTTCCTAATAATCCTTTAGGTGAGTGTATATATATATATATATATATTTATAGCCTATATGCAATAGAATATTTTGGGGTTGAATTTCCAGTAAAAAATATTTATTTCATGATATATACTGATATATACTATTACTTAGATATAAAATTAGCATACCACATATAGTCACTCGCCAAGTTAATAAAAAAAATATTAGTATAAAAAGGGGAAGTGTGGCACTTACAGGTTAAAGGGATCCTGCTTTGTGGTCCTTGAGTTTTCCCAAGTTGAATAGCCCTCTTAAAAAGCAATCCAAAATCCAGTCAGTGAGGTTTATAACAGTTGAATATACCTGCAAAATACATATACACAAACTACTGCTTTTTGTCAAATGCGATGAATTAGAAAAACTTAAGGAAATGGGATCTATGTGATTGTTTTCTTTACTGTAACCCTGGAGATAATGGAGTTCAGTTTGACTGTAATAGTAGAAAGAAAAAGCTGCAAATGACATTGTGAAATGAGCTCATTATAGCGCAGGATTAAGCGGATGCTGTGTTCCAGCAGCGAGCCCTGGACGGGGGAGAATTTCCTCTTTGTGTTGAGGTGTTGTTGTTGGAGGCCCATGGATGGCTGTCGTATGAAATATCCTTTTCCCTCTTGCAGATTTGACTCTTGCTCCAGGCCCATGACTTGAATTTTGATTTGGACAGGTTGGTTTGTGGAGCTCAAGTTCAAGTCCGTTGGCAGTTTTTGGGGCACTGGGGTAATATAGCTCTTGATTATTAAATTTGATGTTTGTTTTTTCTATAATTCAACAGGTCTGGAATTGGGTCAGAGTTTTTCAAATAATATTGGCCTACAAAGCCAAGACCCAGCTGCTTTTAAGCATAACATGCCACTGTATTTCATTTATGCTGGTAATGTGGTGTATTAAAGAGGTTAAAAACTGTTAAACAAAAAGTAGGAGGCTAAAACCACACAAAAGGCAATCAACTAACTATCAATACTGTGCTATTGTGCTACAAGCACACTATCCATAATAAGTCACTTTATATAATAAACATCTTAAATTAGCCTAGATTGGTTTGCTGGTTTCAAGTAGTCTCTCTGTCTGATAAGCTGAAAAGTACTACCCAAAACCCTTTTAGAACGAGCCAAGCCAGCAAACCAGCTAAAGTTAGGCCTTTTTTCCTCCCAGAATGGCAGTAATGCCATTATCCACAGCAAATTTCAAACATGACACTTACAAAACTGCCCTCCAGACTCAAATTAAACAATTAGAAAATAGTTTATAGACAATTGACTCAAATGTTATATTAAGATTTTAGATTAAGCTGGTTTAAATCTGTAAAAATGACAATTTCACATTTTAATTGTGATCAGATGCGTTACTTTCGTTTAAATGTAACACTATTTTTCCATCTCGAAGAATTAAAGGCTGAGAGAAAGACAACAAAACGTTGTTTTCGCTACTTCCGGCAGATGGCACTGTTCGTCACATGGGGCTCCTCCGCCGCCGTTGCTTGCAATGCATGTGTGAGGCACATTCGTCCAGAGACCAATGAAATGTTCAGTCTTTTATCAACATAAATTATGATAATACTTTACTGGTTAAAAAAAGAAAAGGAAAAAAGGTTTTGTCACATACCTGCTCACTTCCACATAGAACTTGACCTCAGACACAGAACTAGAGGGGGAAGGATTAAAAACTGAAAGATCCTTGTTTTGATAAGGATTTTAAGAAACGCTATTTTTCTGACAATTTGAGTTGTCACGGGTCACTGTGATCCACGTACCCTAATATGATGCTAAATACTTTACCTACAATGAAACATCTGAATATAACTAGCTATAGTGACTCAAAGGTACCCAGATATAATAATATTTATGTCTAAAAGTTCGTAAGAATACCTGAAGAAAACGTTCACACAACAGCACGACTCAGAGATATTATCCTCTTACGGTTATCCTCTTAAGCCGCCTTTCCACTGCACACGACAAACGACAGCCGTCGTACCGGAAGTCATTCATTTCCAATGGAGAGTCGTACAGGGGTTGCGTGGGGTGCCGACCATCTGCGAATGCGGAATTTTCGGATCCGATTTGAGCTGCGGATGCGTTCAAATATTTGAACTTGAACGACTACACCGTATGCGACACGCCGACCGGATGTGATGTATTCCAAAGTTGTCCAATCAAATCAGTGTGCGCAAGTTGAGAATTATTAATCTTTTTGCTTATCACATTTTATTTTGTTTTAAAACATTACAAAAAAATGCATAATAGATTAATATTACATTAGTAATTGAATTATATTATTTTTAATGTCTTTATTTTCACTAAAATTTTTGGCGGTCATTTGTCCTATATATAGGCTACATCGGGCTATGCTAATTAAGGCTAATTAAGGCATGACAAGGATTTGAATACATTCAGCAAATTTGGCAAACAAAACACACCTGTCAACCCGACAACCTCACTAACTTTCTTCCAAGCCTCATTTTTCCTATTAAAGTCTCTGTATGATTCTAGAGAAGTATCATATAGAATGGGGTTTTCTGAGACCGCGAGGATAAGCTTCTCTCCCATGTTGCCGTGTACGATCAAAGTGAAATTTACGTGCGACTGCCACTAGGGGGCAGATTCCGACAGTCGTGTCCGAATGTCGTGTGCAGTGGAAAGGCGGCTTTACGGTCATACGGTTGCGTGCACACCTAGTTCGGTTATTAGCGAGAGACAACCACATTTTATAACCAAACTAGGTAATGAGTTATTTAATTATTTTTTACTTTTCAGGACTCACAAACGCATTTTTAGTAACCATTACTTGAACGGAACCATATCAGCCTACTATGTTACCCGTGACCGCATTTCTTCCGGCTCTCATCTGTTCCAGAGCTGCCAACTCTCACGCATTGGCCGTGAGACACACGCATTTGATTGGTTTCACACGCTCACACGCCACACCCCCGATTTCTCACGCTGAAGTGTCAACCGGGTCAGTCAAATGCCTGAAAGATGAGTTTATCTATAGATCTACATGTTGAGCCGATCATGTTGATCGATTAGTTATGCTCTCGGTGAGGGGGTTCAAGATAAATGGGCAAATAAATACGGTGTTGTTGCGCGACCTAAAGCTACATTCCGTGTTGGGTTCTGACGAGAACGAGCCTGTAATGAGCGAAGTGGAGCGCTGTGACGCTCAGGGGTGCGTTTCCCGAAAGCGTTGTTCGCTAACTATGGTTCCCGAAACCATAGTTCCAACGAACGTTCGCAAACAGCATCGCAAAGTTGATTTGCATATATTTTGTTCTTGCACTGATGTTAAATGTGTAGCCATTTTGCACTTTGGCAGCCAGTTTGAGATATAGGCTATATTTGAGTATTGTTTGTAATGATTCTGACAGTTTTTTTCCATAGAAATGACTGGGGAAAAGTGTCCCAATAACCCTGAATTCACCCTATACTCTTTGAAATCATAATTACATTGCACTATGAAGCTTAAAACCCCACATATTATAACATTCTTCATTAACAATTTTTCAGTTATTTGTAACAATCTCATTGTAAAAAAAAAGAAAAAGAAAAAAGTGGTTTCAATGTAGCCAGCTACTTTTTGATAGTAACTTGTAGTGTAGCTACTTTTTCAAAAGGGTAGCTTGAATGTAACTTAACTACACTCTAAAAAAAAGGTTCTATATGGCACCAAAAATGGTTCTTGGCTCGTAATCATAGGGGAACCTTTTTTAGTGCTATATAGCACCAATTTTGGTGTTTCAGTGGTTCTTCAGCGGTTCTTTGACGGTGCTATATAGCACCGCTAACTAAGGTGCTATATAGCACAGCTACCATATACAGAACATGTTCAGAACATGTTTGGTGCCATATAGAACCTGTTTTTTTAGAGTGTACTCAAAGTAGTTTTTACTACAACACTGTTTTTTTAGATCAGCCACAGCAAAAAAAGAACCACACAACAGACAGAAGAGCAACAGACAGGACAGACCTTTTTCCTTTTTCTTCCTTGTAAAAGTATGCTGTAGGTTGATGTATAATCAATTTGTTCTATTTAGACAAAACCATGCCTCTAGGCCTACATAGTGCTTTAAAATTGTGTGTGTGTGTGTGTGTGTGTGTCTATAGGATATAGGCTACTGTATAGCCTACAACGCTTCATATAGATGCATTTTGTATATATATATATATATATGTATATAATGTTATTTATTTTATTTTTTGTTGTTGCAATTTTTGCATTGTACGCGGCAAAATTTTGGTTGGCCCCACCAAATCTCACTCTAAGCTTTTTTGAAAAGTTGGCAGCTCTGCTGTTCTGCGTGACCCAAATGCTGCTCTACACAATGGTAAAAACAGATTTATTCACGTCTGAATTAAACCTGTAAAATATAACATTGTCAGTTCAGTTGTGATAAGATTTTCAGATGTTATATGGACGCTGCCATGTTTATTTTTCCAAACGCTCATCCTGTGACATGTTCTGAATCGTATGCTTTAGGCCTACTAGTCCCACAAATGGTTAAAGTCACTATTAATCCTAATTGACATTTCTTATTTTTATGGAATATTCAGTGGGTGGATTACTTTCAAATGGTAGCTAGTCCATTACTGATTCCAAATTAGGCCTACATGACAAAAAATCTAGTTAGTAATATAATCCTATACTACACTACCCACATGAAAAAATTAAGTATATTTATTTATTTATACTTTATTTTATTTATTTATACACTACCCACATGAACAAATAAAGTATATTTACTATAGGATGGTTCAAAAACACTATAGTATTTAATAGAGTAATTTTACTATACTATAGTATTTTTTCATGTTAGGTAGTGTAATCCGACTACTTTTTGATTACTTTTGACCTAATTAGTTTATCACACTAAATTGAATAGGATAATATTGTACCATATTGATATAAAAATAAAGAAAGAGAAAGAAAATACATTCTTTGTTATCAACAACATGAAGTGCATTAAACATTAGATTACGTCAGGGTTTCCCAGACTGGGGTTCGTGAAGGAACTGCAGGGAGTATGTGAGTTTAATGAGAAGCGAATAATTAAATAAATAATTAAACATTTTTAAAATAATAAAGATTATAATAAAAAAAGTGTTTGACATGACCACACGTGTTTTAATAGTGTAGACATATAAAAACATGATTAAATGACTTGTTGAGTGATAATTCAAATAATAATTAATATGTTTGTCCGGAGTTGATTAAATATGCAGTGTTGAGAAAACACTTCTTAAAAGTGAAATGATTTTTGTAAATCCAGTGGTCAAATGCTTTGTGGCCTCTCAATTTAAAAGACTTGTGATATATTAAAACATAATATAATCTAATTGTAAGTACTTAATAATGAAATTTGATTACGTTAGCCGGATTACATGTAATCTGTTACTACGTAGCACTGGGAATATTGCAGTATTTATTATAAATGATTTATTCGTACACATCATTATTCGAAAGCATACAGAGACTTCTGCCCTCTAAATACTCCCGCAGTTCTTTGATGTCATTCACTGATCGGTTTGCTCAGCGCCACTTCTATAGTCAAACATGCCTATAAACTTCCCTCCCTCTTCCTCTTGCAAGGACATCTCTTCTCTGTTTTGTTTTTTGCATAATGATTCATTTAATAGTGTTCAAATATATCTGTTTTTCTACTGTGCTATTATTTTTTTAAATGTTCACAATGCTGATGAAATATAACACAGATAACATTAAATAGCTATTATTCATCAGGTTAGATATTGATTATTAATAGCTTAAACCCATTTCAGGGCATCTCTACTTGATAATTGGCTTTAAGTACATCCACCATGCTTGTAGTTCTTTTTATTCACATATTCCTTTTATTTGCAACTGAATCCTCCTCCAAAGTGCAAACTAATGTTGTGGGAAATATTAGCCATTAGTGTGCTCAGATCCACCATCCGGGGACTTTTGACATACTATTTTGAGACCCTTATTCTATTACCCTGCATAAAAATCCAGCATGAACCAGCAGGAATTCCATGTTGGGTCTGGCTGGTTATTGATGTTTAGAGCTGGTAGAAAATTTTGCCAGTGTAGTTGGTCCATGCCGAGAACTGACAAACCAGCAACCAGCATCCCATACATTTTGCAGTTTGGATCCACTCATTAAATACTGTTTGACAGCTAAAAATCGCTTCTGCTGCTTTATATATATATATATATATATATATATATATATATATATATATATATATATATATATATATATATATATATATATATATATATATATATACATATATATATATATACACTCACCTAAAGGATTATTAGGAACACCTGTTCAATTTCTCATTAATGCAATTATCTAATCAACCAATCACATGGCAGTTGCTTCAATGCATTTAGGGGTGTGGTCCTGGTCAAGACAATCTCCTGAACTCCAAACTGAATGTCAGAATGGGAAAGAAAGGTGATTTAAGCAATTTTGAGCGTGGCATGATTGTTGGTGCCAGACGGGCCGGTCTGAGTATTTCACAATCTGCTCAGTTACTGGGATTTTCACGCACAACCATTCCTAGGGTTTACAAAGAATGGTGTGAAAAGGGAAAAACATCCAGTATGCGGCAGTCCTGTGGGCGAAAATGCCTTGTTGATGCTAGAGGTCAGAGGAGAATTGGCCGACTGATTCAAGCTGATAGAAGAGCAACTTTGACTGAAATAACCACTCGTTACAACCGAGGTATGCAGCAAAGCATTTGTGAAGCCACAACACGCACAACCTTGAGGCAGATGGGCTACAACAGCAGAAGACCCCATCGGGTACCACTCATCTCCACTACAAATAGGAAAAAGAGGCTCAAATTGGACAGTTTAAGACTGGAAAAATGTTGCCTGGTCTGATGAGTCTGGATTTCTGTTGAGACATTCAGATGGTAGAGTCAGAATTTGGCGTAAACAGAATGAGAACATGGATCCATCATGCCTTGTTACCACTGTGCAGGCTGGTGGTGGTGGTGTAATGGTGTGGGGGATGTTTTCTTGGCACACTTGGCCCCTTAGTGCATCGTTGGGCATCGTTTAAATGCCACGGCCTATCTGAGCATTGTTTCTGACCATGTCCATCCCTTTATGACCACCATGTACCCATCCTCTGATGGATACCTCCAGCAGGATAATGCACCATGTCACAAAGCTCAAATCATTTCAAACTGGTTTCTTGAACATGACAATGAGTTCACTGTACTAAAATGGCCCCCACAGTCACCAGATCTCAACCCAATAGAGCATCTTTGGGATGTGGTGGAACGGGAGCTTCGTGCCCTGGATGTGCATCCCACAATTCTCCATCAACTGCAAGATGCTATCCTATCAATATGGGCCAACATTTCTAAAGAATGCTTTCAGCACCTTGTTGAATCAATGCCACGTAGAATTAAGGCAGTTCTGAAGGCGAAAGGGGGTCAAACACAGTATTAGTATGGTGTTCCTAATAATCCTTTAGGTGAGTGTATATATATATATATATATATATATATATATTTTCTTAGGACTGTCAGTAGATTAAATTTTTTAATCGATTAATCACACACTTATCGTGAAATTAAGCATACGCCATTTATCTTATTAAACGCATTAATTTTGTCATAATTTGCTATATCCAAAGTAAACAATCAGATTGAAGGGTGATTCTCACAAATATTTATTTTCTGCAGCTTCAAGGATCATTGGAGACTCCAAAAGGACTCCAAATAACCAAATATAAGGAGTCCATATTATTCTGTTATATAATACCATAACCATATATTTATACGCACCCATGAAATAAAACATTACAGAAAAAAAACTTTACAGAATTCACATGGTATAGTATGTGTACAGAGCAACAACAAAGATTATTTTATATTTGAACCACAAGTCTGTGGCCCCTCTCGGTAGATTCCTTTCCCCCTCAGAAGAAATCAGGTTCCTGCCAATAGAAATCGGTTCCCAGGGTGTGTGTTATCGCAGGGCCCCATGCAGTGCGTGCCCGTCTGCCATATGCAGATATATACAGAAACCCACACATAATTTTGCCTATTGGGTTAGAAATGTAGATGGTGAGAGCTAGTAGGTATTGCAAGAAGAAAAAGTGGGAAAGAAAACTAAAATCCTGGTATTTCTAGGATTGGCCCAGGCCTGGCATAGTCTGCACTAGGGGTCTACGTCTCTGGGGTCTCGCATTCTCTCTCTCTTTCACTCTCTCAGTCTTTCCCTCGCACAGCCCCTCAATATCCCTCTGTCTCTCACTCCGTGGGGCCGCACTCTGGATGAAATTTCAGCAGGGTATGAGGGAATGGTTCACAGAGTTTAGCACCTTTTTTAACATAGGCAAAATAAATGACTTCTCCTAATGCTCTAATTGGCGGTGGTTTGATGATCAGGTATCATGGCCTTCAGGCTTGAAGCACCTCGTTGTTTTTCCCTGGCCTGCTGAAAGAGCCCGTCTGTAAACCTCTTAATGTCTTGAATTTAATTTTTTCACAGATATATATTTTGAGAAAGTTTTACCTTAAAGAGCTAAGAGGAGAATTTTGAAATAGTCCTAATACTCTTTATTAACCACTAACTAGATCTGGATGGGAGAATGAAGAGAGCGAGTCAGGAATTAAAAAAGCGTAAGGCTCATTGTATATTAGGAAGACAAAGAGTGTTTTTGCATATTCAGTATTGTCATTGAACTTTCTCTCTTTATTAATTAGTCTTTATCACCCTTGTTCAAATGCATGCATGTATCGTGACACTTTATGCCCTAAAGACAGAAGTAAAGTGTTTATTTGCTCATTATTTCATATATTTATTTATTAATGTCATATTAATAAATAATGAAGTGTTAATACATGATTTTAAATATAAATTGTACTTAAATATGAATAATAAATAAAAATGGCCATTGATAAATCTTAATCATTAACAGTAATGTAACATTATACCTTAAGAACACCAGTCAGCCCAACAGAACATATGCTCAGAGTCTATTTTTATTTCTTAAGCTTACAAATCCAATGTGGTTGCTTGGCAGCAATTTCAGTGTGTAGGCCTTCTACTTTACATGAATGTAGAATCCAATACAAGAGTTTATGTGTATGGTTTACTTTAAGATTAAGGCAGTTCTCACATAGTTTCCTTTATAAGTGCTTGAATTTCTGTTGTGCAAAGGTTTAATGATATATGATGTAAAGTTTGTGGAGAAGAGCTACTGTAGATCAATTTGTCTGTTGTAAGGAGGGAAGACAGACTGTCAAAACCCCTTTTTATGGTTTTGAGTTGAAAGAACTGCATTGAAATAATTCCTTTTATTTATTTGAATTTTTCCCCCTTCCTGCTCTGGTAAAAGCATGATTTTGATGCCAGACCTTTTAATCTATGCCAGAATGGGTCCATGACACTGCTTGCTTGTAAATCAGTGTTAGTAAACTGAATTAATGATCAATGAATCAAGCCTGCTCACTGCGCCCAGACAGCCTGGGCCTCTGCCCAACACCAGGCATGACACAGCTCAGCCATTATTTGCATTCAACTACAAAACAGGCATTTGTTTTTTTTTTTCGTTTTTGTTTTTACAGGGAAATGCTAGACTTCCTTGCAGAGATACTTGGAATCAACCTGTTGTTGTGGATCAAAAGATAGCTTACTGTTGCAAACAGTTGTTCCGTATTCAAGTGCTGCTTTTTCTTCTTCCTTAGTCTGAGTTGAATTAATATGCAATACAAATATTCGCTTGCTGTTAACTTTTAACCTCTGCAACTGTAACAGGCATTGCAGTACCTCCCTATTAACAACATTGTTCAATGAAATGGCTATTTATAGAGACCTCTGTCATGTTAAGTGTCCTTTGTTTGTTGTGAATGAAGCATGGTGGCGGTTATGATAAGGTTAACTTGATTAGGATGGGAAAGGAGTTTAAACGGTTCATAGCAGAAGATAAAGAGTGCTGGTATCGTACATTGTCTAATAGCTATCAGCTCTGATCAAAAGTTTGGCATCAGTAAGATTTTGAAATCGTTTTTTAAAACATTTCATGAGCTTTTCCACCCTTCATCTGACTGACTCATTGGCTGCTGGGACTTTAAAGGGTTACTTCAGTGATTTAGCATTATAGCTGACTGTGTATCAGTAGAAACCCAGTAGTATATTCGAATGATCGTGCTTCCCCTCCTCATATCCCCCCTCCGATGACGCAAATATCGTCATTTTGCATTATCTGAGGCTTTTTTGGCCAGAGGCTAAAGACTACAGCCAGTAGTAGGAGCTAGTTCCGCATGTTTTCAACTCGCCCATAGGGTTTGGGATCTCACTCACAGAATGTAAGACACCGACGGCCGCACAGACATTCATATCGGAGCGATGCGGAGCAAAGCGAGTGTTCTCAATGAATTCCTCTGAAAGTTAAGCTTCCATAAGCATTAACTGAAAACGAGGCAGACTGGACACGTACCGCGAATGAATGACAATGCAGCCGTGAATGAATGCGGCCGTTTAAAATCAGCGCCAATTCGGGGGCGGTTGCTTGAATTGTGGGTTCATGAAAAAACAACAACAAAACGGTACAATGACAAACTCCCTCAAATAGGCGCATTTCGCTTTGAAACCGCGATAATCTGGTCTGTCAGTTCGTCACACTCTGATGAATGAAATCTGACTCCTGCTGCGTTTGTGCTGTGACACTCATTCGGCTCGTGCTGTATTGAGCAGATTTTTAATGTCTGTTCTCTAACTGAACTAAATGATTTTATTACTATAAAAATCTAAATGATGCCTGATGGGGTGGTGCCTCGGTGGGCAAGAGATGTAACCGGTAGGCGTGGTTTGGGAGTGGCCTCGTAGGGCAGCGAAGCAAGTGCATTCTGGGAGTTGTTGTCTTTCATCCATATGAGCCAAAAATTTATTTTCTGTCTTTTCTCAGTCTAGAAGGCACCAACTTCTAAACTAATTTCACATTTCTACTACATAAATGACCCAATTTAAATACACATTCATCTTTCCAGCGGTGAAGTACCCCTTTAAGACTTACATGTCAACACTCTTCACATGAGAAACGGTGCTTTGCTGTGCTCATTGACTTTCATTGGCTCATTGTGCTTTCTCATGATAAGATCCCTTTATGTAACCACCTCATCTACTCTTTCTGTCTAAATTGGCACTAAATACCTTTAAAACTCGAGTCAAGTCGAAGGCGCAAGCAAGTCAAATCCTTTTACCTTCATTGTACTCAAGAAATATTTGAGCAAGTGAACTTGTGAATGGCTGTTGTGGCAAATGAAGGTACCATACAGTGAGAGCAAGTGTAAATGAGTTGGTTTAATGGTTTTGTTATCATATTGTTGTCTTTCTTCTCCCCTTCAGAGCCACAAATGTTGTCTGTTGCATGTGATAGATAGATAGATCAAAGTGTACTTTGGTCATGGTCAGCTTTTTCTGTTCAAGACAAGAGAGCTCAGACCTTCTTGGTGTGCTGCAGGCGGTTTAATACATCAGTGAGAGACACAAACTGCTGATGCTGGAGAAGTTTGTGCATTGTAGAAATGATTGTAGAGTCTTATTAACTTTTTTGGCATTGCTTGCTGTAGTTCAGCCACAAACCCCATGGACGTAGTTGTCTTCATACAATAATAAAATACAAAAAGTAAGAAAGGATATGAAGAACACACTTGCAGAATACATATTAGATGTTATTGCTCAGAATCTGAAAAGCATACTTTGAAAACAAGCTTACGTGTTAAGAAACATTGAGCTCATTGTTATGCTAGTCTGTCAAAAATAACTCTGAGCACTGTTTCCTAAAGATCCGTTATTGTGTCAAGGGTCCTTTTGCTAATAACCTTCAGCTGACTGGAAGAGAAAATGTTTTTGCAGGGTTCAGAGTGGTAAAGGGTGAAAGAGAGAGACATGAAACTGTGTTTCCTTTCCTTCATACTTATTTTGCTCTTACTTCTTCTTTCTATGCTTTTGTGTCACTGGCCGCTCTTTGAACCTGTGTGGTTGTAAGCAGGCGTGAGTGCTCTCCGTCAGCAACAGGTCGGTTGGAAGACAATACTGTGACAGGAAGAGGCTCTCCTCTGGCCTCCGAGACCCCAGCCACACAGCCTGTGCTCGGGCCAAGGAGCCTGTGCTGGGGGAATAATGAGAGGAAGAGGGGAGGTGAGGCTTGAACACTCAATTACAGCTCAATTACTGTATCCTTAGAGCCAAGAGTGAAAAATGTGAGCACAAAACCGACCATATTTACAGATGCTCTGTTCTGAAACCTAGTTAACTGACTCATAGGCAACATCAAGTCATCGTAGGTACCACAGGTGGAGCGTGTGGGGCTGGGCAAGGCTTGGCATTCCCCTGGCCACGGACTTGAGGCTAGTGTGGAATTTTCTCACTCAAACCACTGACTTCTTCTGCTTCTGATTGCTTTTAGAGGGAAAAGTTTCCCATAACTGCTGGTCTAGGATTAGTGTTTTCTCAATAATAATAGCATATTGGTGAAACAATCCAGTGCGTATATGCACAATGTGTTATTGTAGCGTTGAGCAATGTAGCCAATCACAAACATATCTGTTGATTTCTTGAACGCAAAGGCCAATCAGAAGTGTTTATGTTAGCACTGAACAAAAACTCCTGAGTTTGAACGGTGAGTGGATTCTGAACTCGCTCGCAAATCCTCTCATAATAACAAACAAAGTATGGACATTGTGTAAATAAGAGATTCATTGTTCAGACAGCTTGATTTATTATAACAGAACTTTGTGAGATTGCGATGAATTAAGATATCAGGTTTTTTTTTTTTTATTTATAGAGGGAGCACTCTTTGCACGCTTTCTGCCATGCCAAATCCCGCATATAGTAGCCTATGCTTGCTTTCATTTCTGTTCAAATTAACAGTGGTTTGTGAACGTAGATGCTTTAATAGCAAATTATTTATAAGGAGCCTTTATGCTGGGCTGTGTAGGTTGTGTGAAGACATGTAAATTGAAACTATTACAAGGAAATTTAACAGGGATGCACATCTCTTAGCCTTTCCTTGGTTTTAGTTCATCCTCCGCCTATGGGTACCCAAAATGTAGGCAAATTAATTATACTCTCTTTAAAGGCAACAGCCCCCAAATACAGATGGCCCCAAAATATTATGATTCCCTTGCTAGGGACCCCTTCCTAAAATATAAAGGTATGTATGTAAAAATAAATATGAAATGTTACAACCAGTTATTTTTGGAAATATTTAGGAAAATCTTTACTTTTTTTTCGTTCTTTCTTTTTTTTTAACAGCATTTCTAAGATTAACCCGTATAAATATATTTTGTATAGGTTTGAAAACTTGTTAACTTCCATATTCCAAAAATTCATCACTATTCCAAAGTTTGAGGTAAATAGTTTAAATAGTTTTTTTCAATAAAGACATTATACTTTTAATCAGCAAGGACACTTAATTAAATTGGAAATTAAATTGATAGTGAAACCATTTATACTGTTTAAAATTGCCATTTCAAATAAATGCTATTCTTTTGAACTGTCTTTTCAACAAACAATCCTGAAATAAATTCATGTATCACAGTTTCCACAAAAAATATTAAGCAGCACAACTGTGTTCAACATTGATAATAAGAAGAAATGTTTCAATTCAGTTTTGTCATGACAGAAATAAGTTAGACATACATTTTAAAATATTCAAATTAGTGCTGGGCAATCGATTAATCACATCCAAAAAAGTCCATGTTTACATAATTAATGTGTGTGTACTTTGTATAAATATTATGTATATGTATATATATATATATATATATGAAATATATAAGTTTTGATCATATATATATATATATATATATATATATATATATATATATATATATATATATACATACACAGGTGCATCTCAATAAATTAGAATGTCGTGGAAATGTTCATTTATTTCAGTAATTCAACTTAAAAGTTGAAACTAATATATTATAGACTCATTACATGCAAAGTGAGATATTTCAAGCCTTTATTTGTTATAATTTTGATTATGGCTTACAGCTTATGAAAACGTCTCAGGTTACAAATGTAACCATTGTTCCCTGAGAACAGGGAACGAGACGCTGCGTCAGCTTTGACGCTACGGGGAACGCCTCCAGCGTGACAGGTGCCTGAAATCACAATCAAAAAACGTCAATCCTATTGACCCACGACAGCCTATGATGTCATCAATGTGCGACCAGGAAGTATATAAGGGCGCCTTGCCAACATGACAGTATCTCATCGTCTGAAGGGACTGTTTTCGGCAGGCAGGCTCTGCGGCATGGCACAGCGACGCAGCGTCTCGTTCCCTGTTCTCAGGGAACAATGGTTACATTTGTAACCTGAGACATTCCCTTTCGAAAGGGAACTCGCGCTGCGTCAGCTTTGACGCTACGGGGAACGATATACCCACGCCGCTATGCCGACGGGAGTGCATGCCCACTGGCAGTGACAACTGTCAAGACAAGCAAATTCTACTGAAATGCCTGAACCACTCCCCTTTGGTCACATTAGGCTGTCAGTGACAGCGCTCCCTACGGTCATAGCCCAAGCTATCGCCTGAGAAGGAAACCTTCACACACATGAGGTCCTTCCCAGGCCTTGCTCGAAGGCCTGGAACTAACCCTTTCGACTTAGAAGGGGTTCCTTTAAGGGAACGTGGCAAGGGAACAAGCGAGGGAACCCTATGCCAGTCACTATTCGGGAGGTCCTCTCACCGAATGCCACCAGGGAGACCTGACCTGGTGACCCAGTCTGCTATGGGACACGTAATACGGTCAACCCTGTCTGTACAGTACAGAGCCTCTGGTACTCGCCTCCGAAGAGACATCCCGCTAGGGTGCTGCAAGAAAGGCAGTGTCATCCACTAGCCGGACCTCAGAGACGGGTTATCCCGGAGAGCAGCGCTCAGCGAAGTGCTTTCAAACCCTTGCTAGCGAGGGGAGTCAAGCCGCTCGATCCTCGGATCTACCAAGCACTTACTTTAAAACGTGCTTAGGAGGCCTAGAGGCCTTACAGGCTGATCGTACCAGGGAGGCCCCGAGGGCCTACAACCATAAATCAGCGCCAGGCAGCCGTAAGCTCATAGCAGACCCTCACCTGAGGGGAGCTCATAAGCGTGCCCGGTAGGAAACCATGCCATAGGCAGACTATGAAGGTCCCGTCCTGCACGGACCGCATAGCCGCAGTGACGTCTCGTCATGCTGATAGCGGGTGACCACTAGCTGTCAGCTTAAAGCCAGTTATGTGTTCCCGCCTGGACTCGTTCCCCAGGGAGGCCGAGAGGGGCCTCCACCTGGTAACATGTGTCGACTGCTCGTGCATCCAACAGGAGCGCTCGCCCTCAGGTAGGCCAAAAACGGGCCTAATACCTGATCGCAGTCTCGCTAGCCCTCGAGGTAGCTGGGAAGACCAGGGACTCGCTTCACCAGGGAGGCCATGCGGGCCTACCAACTGCAAAGAAATCGGGCATTCCTCCGTCACAGCCTAGCTGAACGTGCTACAAGCCCTCGGGCGAGAGCGCGATTCAGTTACCCACATAGTGGGGAAAAACATAGCACGGAAAGGCAGCAAACTCTACTAGCAGAAAGTGAGGTATTCACACACAACCATCATAATGTTGCAAAGAAGATCGTTCTTAGCTTACTCACGGGGAGCTGCAGGCACTGCGAAGATCCAGCGGCGATCCAAATTTCCTCTACAGAGGTGCCGAAAAGTTCAGATGGCGAAACCGGGGCATCAGGGAGAAAGGATTTTTTCTTTCTCCCCGATGTCCAACGGTTTAACCACAGATGTCTCTCCGTGGGCACCCTCGCCGCCATCGGCGCTATCTGTACGGTGGCCCGGAGAGCGGAAACCGCGGTCCGGCGCGACTCAACTACCGCCTCAGGGGGTCCCTCCCCCTGATCGAGGTCCCTCAGCAGGTCCGCCTGGTAAGCCTGCAACTCCGCTGTGGTGTGCAAAGCCGCCGCAGCGTGACCCACTGACATGTACGCCCTGCCATTCAGCATTAGACCGGCAGGGTGGGAGCCACAGTGTCGCCGGCCGCCCAGAGGCGATACAAACATAACATCTCGTCCACGGGCGGCCCCGACACACACCCAGCCAGGCAGTCCCTCGACATCAGCGAAATTTAGCTCGCCGATGTCGACAGATGCGGGGCTGAGTATGGTTCCTTCCATCCCCTCGAGATCTGCTGATGGAGATCTGGAAGGAATGGAAGACTCCCAGGAGTTGGGAAGTCATGGGCGGAGAGAAACCGATCGTCCGAACTGTTTGGACGCTCAGCCTTTCTCCTCACGCGCCGCAAAGGCAGCTGCAGTCTACCCGCAGCGCGTTCCATGACTTCCAGCAACTCCCCGTACATGGGACAGGATGGTTTGAAAAGCTTCAGCATTTTTAACTGACTCACCCATCCTCTGCTCGAGTGGAAGAGCAGCAGACGAGGAGGAGGAACATAGATCCAGCTCCTTCCTCCGAGGTCCGCCTCTCGCGATCTGGATCGTCCTCAAGAACCATAACTGTCTCCAAGCGACGAGCCAGATCCATCTGGGAAGCGCTTTTGGTGTTTAGACGCCGCTCAGCCTCAGCTCGAGCGTGGCCATTCCCAGATGCTGAAACCTCTCCCCTCGAGAAGAGGTCCCGCCGAGAACGGAGCGTTTCCAGAGGACAACGCTCACAAATACTTTCACAAAAGGTTCGCAAACCTCTCGTGCGTGCTCTTCTCCCAGACAGTAAACGCAAAGTGTGTGTGTATCCAAAGCGTAAGATACACGTTCAAAACACACCTGCAGAAGTGGCTTTCTCAGCACACTTCATAGTTTCATGTATGCTTGTAGACGTTTCCTTCTTGTAGACGTTTCACGTGAAGACAGGCAAAACAGTCCCTGAAGACGAAAAGATACTGTCATGTTGGCAAGGCGCCCTTATATACTTCCTGGTCGCACGTTGACGTTTTTTGATTGTGATTTCAGGCACCTGTCACACTGGAGGCGTTCCCCGTAGCGTCAAAGCTGACGCAGCGCAAGTTCCCTTTCGAAAGGGAACCCCAAATTCAAAATCTCAGAAAATTTGAATATTACATGAAATAAAAAAAGGATTTTAAATGCAGAAATGTTGGCCCTCTGAAAAGTATAATCATGCATATGTACTCAGGACTCATGTACTTGGGCCCTTTTGCATGAATTACTGCCTCAATGAGGCGTGGCATGGATGCTATCAGCCTGTGGCACTGCTGAGGTGTTATGGAAGACCGGGATGCTTTAATAGCGGCCTAATCGTGATTTATCGTGTCATTTTAAATCATATTAATATTTCAAAATAGTACAGTTTTACTGTCTTTGATTAAATAAAAGCAGCCTTGTTGAGCATAAGATTTTTGTATTTTGTATTTTTTTCCCTCTTAAATTGTTCTCAGACCTTGTAGCACCCCTTTAGAGTGTTTCAAATAATTCACTTATGAGTCTTCATTCAAGTTATATGCGGTCATAGAAGGTAGCTGAATGGTGAGACCAATAAAAGGGTTGTCTATGGAGATCCTGGTCTGTTGAGAGGCTCATCTGTTTCTCCTGTTTCATGTCCAGCCATCTGACTCTCAGGCCCTCAGCCAGGCTAAAACACTCAGCTGATCTCCTTGACTAGTTTAATATCAGCATGCTTATTTATGCCCCTAAGCTGCGGAGCGGGGGTTTCAAAGCCAGAGTCGGCTATCTCTTGGGCATCTCCCAGGAAGAACATTGTCAGTGTGTGGTCAAGATAAGCTGCTTTTCGGGGGATAAAGTGCAGATGAATACTGGTGTGGTTGTATTTGGATAATTTAACAGGGGCTGCATGAAGAAAACCCCCTCAAAGTCATCCAAACACTTGCGTGCCTTCAAGTCTCTCACAATACAGGCCTCACTGTCCCTTCTGTTCTCTTTGCATGGAAGAGACGTTTCAAAAACATGTTGTTCTGATACTTTTCTCTCCATAACAGACCCCCTATATGACCTCTTCTTGCTTGCTCTTAATATGAACATAATGTGTTTTCCTGCAGCTTGTGTGCCAACCATGATTTTAAAGAGATATGTCCTTCTGAAAGCCATTGATTTTTAATGGGATCTGCCAGTGTGTGGCATTTATTTTTCGTGGATGGTCGTAAGTATTCATGAACAGGATATCAACACCGCCTGGGACTCTTTAGCTCTCATCTCAACAAAACATTCGGCGGTCCCTCAAAAACAAAAACAGGCTGTTCTATACACACAAACACACACGTCACACAGTCAGTTATTCTCACACCAGTCTTTTCCAAAAGTCACTCTTAGTGCTGTTACAACCATTCCGTTTATATTCTGAACTAATCCTCCTTTAAACAAAAAATATTTTTCCTGTGTTAACCTCTCTGTTAATCACCTCAATGAAAACAATGTCTGAAGACCGCTCAAAATTGGTAAATGTAAGAAGTTTATTTTGTCTAGATTTTATTTTTGATATAGTGTTTCAGGAATATTTTCCACTGGCAACGTTCCCTACATTATTCTGCAAGTATACAAATATTAGTATTATGGACAAATTAGATTTTTGCTGAACATACTGTAGGGTTTATTAGCTTCACTCTGATTCATTTGACTCAAGAATATTTGCTCTAGTATAAAAGCTTTCTTTGTCATTCTATGTAGTGGAACAAATAAGCATCTTCATATCCATAGTAGAGTGTGGATTTGGCTGTTTTCTGTGTATCATTCTTAGCATGATGTTTCAACCATTACTTGTGTATTCTACAGCATTTTGAGCTCAATTTAACTCTGTATAGTTACATTCGTACAGTATAGTGTGAATGCAGTCCGGCCTTTGTATTGTGTTGTATACTGTGCAATGACACAGAGATTTTTGACTTGTGTTCAGTCTAGAACAGTAGAACTGAGGGGCCCCACTTTATATTAGGTGGCCTTAACTACTATGTACTTACAACAAAAAATAAGTACAATGTACTTACTGTGTTTATATTGTATTGCAAAACACTTTTGCTGATGTTGAGGTGGGATATAGGGACAGGTGTGGTGGTATGGGATAGTTTAAAGGGGGGGGGAAACACTCAGTTTCAGTCAGTCTCATGTCAATCTTGAGTACCTATAGAGTAGCATTGCATCCTGCATATCTCCGAAAAGTCTTTATTTTTATTATAATTATAAAAGGAAGATGCGCTGTTCCGAGTCTTTCCGAAAAAAGCCGTGCGGCTGGGGGCGTATCGTGTGGGCGGAGCTAAAGAATGTCGAGTGCACGCCGCTGTTACTGTGTTGAGTGCGTCTGAAAGCTGCGTCATCCCTAAAAGCGGGAAAAAACTTTATTCAACATAAAAAATGGCTTTTAATCAGATACAGCCATACATCTATGATCCGGAATCAGACCCAGAGGCTGAAGTTGAACAGGAGCAGCAGCAAAAACGACTAGAGCAGGACATCTCTATGTGGTATAAGTTACACTAACTATATAATATGCTTAGCGGCTTGTGTTATTTACACATTTATACTTTAATTATATCGTGTGTGTGTGTGTGTGTGTGTGTGTGTTTACGCGTGGTTTGTGTAGACATGATTTGTAGTAAGCGGACTGGTTTTGCGCGTCAGGCTAGTGTTTACATAGAAAGACATGGAATAGTAGCGCATTTGAAAGAAGAAGCGCGCTTATTTAGTTCAACATATTTCCCCATTCTTTGTGTATTGTTGTTTGGAGTGCTTTTACAATACACAAACATACACATATAGTGGCCAGCTAAACAAATGTACTCACATCGCATGCTCCATTGATCAATACGTGGTCATGTTTGGGCTAACGTTACTTGATGGGCATAGGCAAAAACAGACATTTGAAGCAGTCTTACTCACTGCCTGCGGTTCCAACGTTGAGACCTTTATCGTTGGGACCGCTCCATCCTTCAGTATTAGGCGATTTGAAAATCCGGAAAAGCAAATTCCATCCACTTTTGCCTTAACGCGGGGTTATTTGGCTACGAGCCAGCGCTTTGATGGGCGTAGCCTATTGCTTTCATGCGCTCGCTCTCTCTCTCTCTCTCGCTCTCGCGCTCTCTCTCGCGCTCTTCCGGTAGAATTGTCCGTACGGCCCATACAAGGAAATTCCGCCCTGTTGACGTCAAGCGGACCCATGATCGAAAAAAACTTTCCGAAACTTATGACTAACAGGAAGTACTAATTTTGGCAAAGAAATACTCCCATCAAACGTCCACCTTAGCTTTTGAAACTGTGTCCATGTTTAGCATGGGAATCCAAGTCTTTAACAGTGCAAAAAGATCAGTATGCATGAAACAGCATTTCACCCCCCCTTTAAGGGTAGGGTTAGGTGTAAGGGTAGGCTGTAGGCTGTTTAATTGACAGTATTCAATCACACCTCATTATTAGAACTACCATGTACTGTTATGTTGAAGGTGAATTTCACACATATGTTTATATTCTGTTAACATTGATTTTCTTTCTCCTGTGGAACACTAAAGAAAAAAAATCAAACAATATAGTGTTGTTTTGTACCCCATTGACTATTGTAGTCAGTTGAAACATTCTTCAAAATATTTTCTTTTGTGTTCCACAGAACAACATAAGGGTGAGTAAATGATGACGGAATAAATGTTTTGCATAAACTATCCCTTTAAATGTGTGAAAAGTATGTCTAATGCTTAAAGGGTTAATAACACAAAAATTATCCCATAATTTACTCGTCCTCAAGTAAGCCATCCTAGGTGTATATGACTTCCTTCTTTCAGCCAAACACAATCAGAGCTATATTAAAAAATATCCTGGCTCTTTCAAGCTTTATAAGGGAGTGAATAGTAACTGAGATTTTAAAGCCCAAAAAAGTGCATCCATCCATTATAAAAGTAATCCATACGGCTCCAGGGGGTTAATAAAGGCTTTATGAAGTGAAGTGAAGCGATGCGTCTTTGTAAGAAAAATATCCGTATTCATAACTTTATAAACTATAATCACTGGCTTCCAGTAATGGCCTTACGCAAGTCTAGTTTCGGCAGAAGAGTGACCACTGACCTGACGCATGATGTATAGATGAACGCGGAAGCGCAGAGGATAGAGCAAAACAAAACACCGGTCACGAATTAGAAGTCTAAAACTAAAATTTTTAAAGAGAAATGTCAGAGGAGCTTGAGTTTGTTGCCCAGCTGTATTGGTTTGAACCGCAAGAGGCATCTATTCTCATAAGCTTAGTCCTACGTCATAATGCCGGGAACTCGGCTCACTTGTGAACACGTTGACGGACCTTACCGGAAACTAGTGATTAAAGTTTAAAAAGTTATAATTATGTATATTTTTCTTACAAAAACGCATCAGAAGACTTTTATTAACCCCCTGGAGCCGTATGGATTACTTTTATGATGGATGTATGCAATTTCTTTGGGCTTTAAAATCTGTTACTATTCATTATAAAGATTGGAAGAGCCAACTCTAATTGTGTTTGGCTAAAAGAAAGCACCTAGGATGGCTTGAGGGTGGGTAAATTATTGGATAATTTTCATTTTTGGGTGAACTAACCCTTTAAGGAGTGTAGTTTGATCAACTAGGCTATATATAGAGGGGTATTTATTTTAATTAGGATATGTGGTAAAAGTAATTCAGCATTGTTATTCCTCTAAATTATGCTTACTACTTTTTGTTAGTCCTATCACCTGAAAATACAGACTAGTGTTGAGTTTAATCAGACTCAGCCTCTTTTTGCAAGCAAGTACTGCATTAATTTTCCACGCAAGTAATTTTACTAATGGCTGGGCCACAACAAACTCCCTTTTGCTCATTAGCTCTTGCACTGCCACCTGCACTACACTTAACTTAATAATGATACCCAATTAACGGCAGCCCTGGCCCCACTCCAGTTGCATTGTGGGTGAGTGCGATGGAAGGAGTTGGATGTACCTGGTTTACTAGTTTGCAGAGAATTAACAGAGATATGGGTACTAATGAAAGATAGTTCAAGAACTGCCTTAAAATGTACAATATTTTAAGAGCGAAGTTCGGTTCGGCGAAGTAAAATACGGTCTCCAAGTCCCGGTTTAATATGCAGAGACGATTAAAAGTTGCATTTGTAGGGGTTGTAGGTTGTTTTGTCCGAAAAGTAGCTCAAAGCATTGCTGTGTTTGTTTGAGAATACTGACTCATCAAGATTGACTCAGCCAATGGCGTGAGATTTGGCGGGGCTAATCTATTTATCCAACCAATGGCAGGTATAGGGATAGATTTCGGGAAGCCTGTTTGAAAATTAAATAATTTGGTTATCAATTTTTCATAAATGAAAGTTTGCATTGAATGGAGATTGACCCAGTCTATTTTCTAAATACATGTTATTGATCTTATTGTGAACGCTTAATCCATGCATACATTTATTTATTTTCTTAATTTGACCTCTCAATTTTTAATTAAAATGTCAACTCGAAACGACATACTTCTCTCTGGTGACACATGCCGCACTTCTCAAATCATTTCATCCTCATAAATCCTGCTTCAATCTCAATCCGTTTCGTTCGGATGTCACAATATGGAAGAAAAGATATCAAGACTTTAAACACTTGACCTTTAATTAAATCTCTGATCTGTTTGCCTAGTCCACAGTCTTCATTTCTATTGGTCCAAGTGGCTGCAGTGAACTGTGGCCAGTCATTAGGTCCATTAGGTTTGCCACATGTTCACCACAGGAATTTGGCATGGGTGGAGGAGAGAAAGAGGAAGAAAGGCAAGAAAACAAAGAGACCGGAGCAGAAGCATTTATTCATGGTGTCTAACTGCACTAGGATTAGAAAGGGAAAGGGAAAGGCAGGCATTGAATCTAGGCGGTTTGCCTGGTGGCTTTGAAGGGTCGATGGTGGCCTGAATGTTAGGTCAGCAGGGGCTCAATCACTGTCTTTAGGGATGGTCCAGATGGCCTTAGGGGGTCTGTAAGACATGTGCCCATCGCTCTCTCCTGATGGTCCCATTATAGCTTGGTCCCTTAGTCAGACCCCACTTTCCTCTGCCAGTTCACTGAACCCAGGCAACAAGTACAAATAAACAAGAGCACAATCACATCCCCTTAAAACACTGTTTACAGCCATTTATTTTTTGTTCCTGGTGGTGTTTTTCTTGGGTTTCTAGTGCTGCTTGCTGCACTTCTGAGGAAATACCACCCAGATCTTAATAGGATTCAGTTGCATTGGAGAAATAAAGCAATGTGTTGCTCATTCTCGCCAAGGTTGTTTGAGACTTGTGTTGTGATTGCTTCAAAATACTGCACATGATAATCAGCCAATGCGTGGAGACTAAACTGACCTAATTTTGGCTTATTGCAAGACGATTGGTTTGGATCTTTACAGCAAATTATCATTGTTTATTTTTAAAAAAATTGTTTCTTTTTGTTTTTCTATTCATGGTATGTATTGTGCACATAAGCAGAACGTGACTTGTGTTGGACAGCGAGAGGAAAGAATAATTAAATGAGAGGAACTGTTCAGATTTTCCATCCGAGAGAGTTGCAGTCTGTATATACTGCCGGATCCAGACTGGAGCTTGGCGATGACAGCCGCAACTTCCCAGAGTGTTGGGACAACTTCAGAGGCCAGTGTTTGTTCACCTGTTGGACCTGGATGGCCTGTGACTTCAGATGACATTGAATCATGCTGACCCTCACCCTGAGCTCTCACCAAATTTGCTATTATGACTTCCTGAATCACGGAGAACTGTATCGTAGGACGTATAGCCTTTTGATTTTTATTTGTTTATTCATTAATTTATCATATATTTTTAATGTGGACTGCTTAGTGTACAAAGTCAGTGGGCAGTGAAATGGTGAGAGAGTGTTTGAGTGAGCTATCAGCAAAAAGTAGTGCTATAAGTGATTTCGGTCATTTTGCTTTTTTTTTATTATATAGCTTGAATTAATCACTGAATTAGACCATCTCATTTTTACACATTTTGTGGTATCTGCCAAGTCTATTTGAGGCTGGTTGGGTTGATGCCACAATTCAAGTTTTATTTACATCAAACAAAGATTGTATAAAGCAGCTAGATTGCGTTTTAATCTCTTATTGATTACATATAATATGATTATTATAAAAACATATCTCAAATGCAAGCTGACTTTCAATCAACAAAAGGTGAATTGAACCAGGTCCGTTTCATTTTGATAATCTGTTTCATTCAGATGTACATCACAATATGTAAGAGAAGATCTTGCGTTATCCCAAATGTTTCCAACTGGGTTTAAATCAAGAGAAATCGGCTATTATAATCAAGACACGTACCGTGTCCATGCGTCGCCTGTCAATTACGTCAATTCCGCGTTTCCCTTGATTTCCAATTTTTACTTTCGTAGAAACCATGGAATCACCGAAATCGCTTTTACGTTTTGTCAGGCAGGTGAACAACTGTTTGGATACATTTATCAACAGAAAACTAATCACTGTTATATAGCGCACTGCGGTTAGTCTTATTGTTTGATTCACTTGTTTTCTTGATTAAATGTTATGACCAATTTTGTCAAGTGGCTATAAGATGACAACTCCCATGAATCCACACTCGTTAACGGTGTCATCAAGCTATGCCTCTGTTTTGAATTGGAACATTGTTAGCATACTAGCTGTATAAGATTGTGTGCTACACTAATATATTACTTCACAGGCATTACTGGCTTGTGCATTTAAATTCATTATATAATAAATGTACAGTTTATTGGTGTTCTGTGTTTTTACGCTGCTGTAATTTTTAAAGACTTCATATTATTGTAAGGTGAGCTAAAGGGTTTGCTGTTCCAGTAAAGCTCAGTGTGCTAGCTCATCCACATTAAACGTCTATGTAAATACTTCATAAACAGACTTTAAATATTAACTCATGGTTGTCACATCAAGTTAATCTTTATAAAAATTATTCTTTAAAAATGTTGTTTAAAATAAACAAGAATTTTCCCCAAAAAACATGCAAGCTTAAAGGGATTGTTCACCCAAAAATGAAAATTCTGTCATCATTTACTCACCCTCAAGTCGTTCAAAACCTGTATGAGTTCCCTTGTTCTGCTGAACACAAAAGAAGAATGTTTGTAACCAAGCAGATAGAGCAACCATTGACTACCATAGTATTTTTTTCCTACTATGGTAGTCAATAGTTGCTCTATCTGCTTGGTTACAAACATTCTTCTAAATATCTTCTTTTTTGTTCAGCAAAACAAAAAAACTCATACATGTTTGGAACGACTTGAGGGTGAGTAAAGGATGACAGAATTTTCATCTTTGGGTGAACTATCCCTTTAATGGCAACAGGGGTGTGCTTAAAGGGTACAAACATGTACCCATTAAAGCTACACTGTGTGATATTTTCCCCCATCTAGCGGTGAAAAGGTATATGACCATCCAGTAAATATTAGTTTCTGTTCCTCCCAATTCCGATTTCGTTTTAACTCCTACAGTGGCCGATTTAGTCCAAGATTAACATGGCTTCCAGTTCAATCCAGCAATCCCCCTCTTCACATTCGACACGGTGCCATCGAGTGTTAAAACGCGAAAGGCGAAGCTTGAATTTACGAGTATGTCCCTCTTTGGCTAATGTACTTTCAAGATGGAGGGGCAACATGGCGACCCCCATTCGAACCCCTTACCCGTATGCATTTTCAATGGCATATTATAAACTTACGAGAAAACTTTATTACTTGAAAGAAGTAAATATACATTAATGAGCACATATATTTTTGAAAGAACTAAGTATTTTTAGCTAAGAATAAACTAAAAAAGTTACACAGTGTAGCTTTAAGCACAGCCAGACTTTTTGCATTTAATGATGTATATCTTTATTTAAATGCTTTTGTCATTTAAAATAAAATAAAATATTATTGTGTGAGAGATTAATATTTTATTTTAACATAACTTCATGTACACAAGCCAATACCCTATGCACTAAAAACGTCTCAAAGTAGATTTTGGTGAGCTTAATAGGTACGTTTACCCTATGTATTTTCCCCTAGTAAAACGAAAATAAGAACATACTGTGCTCAGAACTGTGTTTAGTTTACAAATACTATTAAAGTGCGTGCCCCTATTATGAATTTTTCCTAATTTTGTTTTGGATGTCTCCAACAATAGGTTTACATGCATCTAAGGTCAATGAACACTTTTCTCATAACATACATTACCTCTTTGGACGTGCATGCAAATGGATTCGCAGCACAGAAAACAGTATCTTCTCGACATGTCGACAACACGACATATTGCTACAACATGTTGCTTCTCAGCTACAGCTAGTGTTTGAGGGCAGGTCAAAGCAGACATTGTTCGTGGGCTGGCATTATGTAAATGTGTTATAATTGACCTACGTAGATATGGATATGTTAAGGAAGTAAGACTGGTGGTTCAGAATTATTTCTTTCTTTTAATTAATAATAATAATAATTAATTACATTTATATAGCGCTTTTCTGGGTACTCAAAGTACTTTACATGGAAGGGGGGTAATCTCCTCAACCATGACCAAGTGAACCAAGTTTTAGGATACAATACCTCAGTTTCACAGATATAGTCCCAGGCTAAAATGCTGAGCTGTTTGAGCGGTTTCAACCGAAAGCAACGTGCACTGCCTTATCTTAAACTGTGTCAAGTGTCATTGTTTTGTCTCAAGATGCATACCAGTGATGTTTTTTTTAAGGTACGTTTATGAAAGCTACTTAAATGTCCTAATTGAACAAAGGCTTAATCCTGGCTTAATCTAAGCCCTGGCTGTGAAACCGGGTCAATGAGTTTATTTGTTGTGCACTCTGATCTTTAAAACTTTGCAGACCTTTTACATCCACAAAAAACTAAATAACACTGCATGGAAGGTAATATTTGAAAAAAACAAAAAAAACAATAGCATAATAGGGTAACTTTAAATAATATGTCTGTTAAACTACTGAACTCTAAAGCTACTGAGCATCTCAAGATAAAAATGCTAACTCATTCTGACAGCATATTTTAAAGGTTTTCAAGAATCCAGCTACCATACAATGTCCTAGATACTGAAATAGATACTGAGATACTTCCTTTGAATAAAAGAAGTCAAAACATAGATTTGTTTATGACTTCTTTCTTAAAACTCCCTGCTTATTTTGAAATGGGGTATGCAGGTTTTCTTGTGCCCAGTGGTATGGACTCGCGCCACAGAAATACTCATAAACTGCTGTTTGGCCCATTCTGAAAGCTGTTTCCATGACCTGCTTTCTAACAGGCACAAAGCTGAGCATCTGTAAGAAAAGTTCTGCTTTGCTAGGGGTGTTCTTTCTCACTTTCTTTCAAAAGGTTCCATATTTTTCTTATTCATTCTTTAATTTGTCTACCACCACCATCAAGTTTAAACACACCATTGGTAAAACAGCCAGTTTCAGTTTCCTTCTACTGTAAAGTTTTTCTTGCTCAGACTAGTCCCTTTAAATCCTTTGCAGACCTAATAGAGATATCAAAACATTCTTGACTAAATCTCTGATCATGTGCTTAGTACTCAGGTTAAGAAAACAGAAACAGAATCTTAAGACAAAACATCGTTGGCTGTTGTTTTGCTCCCCCTCACGGCACAGCAACAGGAAAGAGTGACATGGAGGCAGAGAGAGTGTTTTTTCAGGAAAAAGACGTCACACTTTCTCGTAAGCCTTCTTAGGCATGACCCTGACCACATTTTAGTGTTTCCTGTCACCTTCAATCTTCATTGGATGTGTCCCCCTCCCATCAACAGGAACTTATTCAGAACAGTTTTGGGGTGTACTGGCCAAAAAAGCTTTATTATTAATTTTTGTATTTATTTATTTTATTCATTTATAATGAAAAGGATTACTGTCCAATAAAAACAAAACTAGATGTATTTAATCAAAGCCATATTTTTTTCTGGCACAAAACAATGGAATTTCAAGGGATAGTTCGCTCAAAAATGAAAGTTCTGTCATCATTAATGCACCCTCAAGTTGTTCTAAACCGGTATGAATGTCTTTGTTCTGCTGAACACAAAAGAAGATATTTTTGAAGAATGTTTGTAACAAAATGGTTGACTTCCATAGTATTTTCTTCCATACTATGGAAGTCAATGGCGCCCCATCAACTGTCTGGTTACCCATATTCTTCAAAATAGCTTATTTTGTGTTCAGCATAAGAAAGAAATTCATACAGGTTTTGAACAACTTGAGGGTGCATAAATGATGACAGAATTTAAATTTTTGGATGAATAATTCTTTTAAAGGCACAATATGTACACTCTAAAAAAAAAAGGTTCTATATGGCACTAAAAGTGGTTCTTGATCGTAATCATAGGGAACCACTTTTGGTGCTAAATAGCACCATATCTTAACATGTTCTGTATATGGTATCAGTGCTATATAGCACCTCAGTCAGTGGCGCTGTATTGCACCTTAGCCAAAGAACCACTGAAGAACCATTGAAGCACCAAAATTGGTGCTATACAGCACTTAAAAAGGTTCCCCTATGATTACGAGCCAAGAACCACTTTTAGTGCCATATAGAACCTTTTTTTAGAGTGTAATTTTCGCCACGCTAGAGGTCGCTTATTCAAAACAAAGGCATAGCTTGATGATTCCTTGATTTTGCGGAATCATGGGAGTTATGTCTTCACCTCTACAGTCGGTAGAAAATAATCTGACGGGATGTTCATGGATGAGCTAATGTATTAAAGAATTATTAATGATACTGTAGTATGAAGCAGTGGTGCTAATGAACGCTTCCGCTTCTTCCGGTCATGTGTATGTGGGGTAACGCAGCGCAGTTTTATCATATTAGATACATTTGAGTGTGTTGAAAGTTATGTTATAATGCTACTCTGTGCGTTCGCTCGGCGGCTACTATGAGACCTAGATCAATATTAGACATGGTACAACATGGTACTCGCTGTAAATCAAGAAAACAAGATTTAAACAATAAGACTAACTGTGGTGAGCTATATAACAATAATATATTAAAGCATAATATATTAATATATTAAAAGCGTCTTTGGTATTTCCATGGTTTCTACAAAATAAAACCGGAAATTGAGGGTAACACAGGTATGATGTCAAACGTTCTTGGAAACATTTGGGATAATGTATACAAGTCAAGAAAATATATAACATTGTTCTTCTAGTGGTTTTTGGATATTTTAATATGTCTTACATTATTGTGCCTTTAAAAGACTGATTTTCAAATTAACAAATGTTTATCTCTAATTTACATAAGTTGAAAGTGCGCAGGGATTCAAATCACCAAATCTGTTTTTAAATCAGTTTATTTACATGAAACATCTGAACGAACTGATTCACTAGAATTAATCAAACTTTTTAAAGCACTACTTTATCAAAAATATTAAAGGGGTGGTAAAACAGTCTTTCGAAGGCTTGATTGTGTTTGTGGGGTACACTGTAACATGTGTTCATGCTTTGTTTTTAAAAAATTTCATTATTTTTCATATATTTTACCTTTATTCTACACTGCTCTGTCCCCCCTTGTAAAAACGGTCTGATGGTTTCCGGGTTCTATGAAGCCAGTCCCTCAAAAATATGCAATGGGCTCAGATTGGTTAGCTGGCCCAGTGTGTTGTGATTCGCTAACCGCCTAGTGCACGTTTGTCGGAAACGTCACGCCCCTTACCTTTACCGGTAGATGGCGTCAATAAAACCATACCAATTTGAGCCCGAATCAGACCCAGACAATTTTAGTGAAGATGATCGAGCAGAACCTGTTCAGTCCTCAAGACTGATCGCTACTGAATGGCACCGTTACTATTGTATTTTTAGAACGATTTGCCAAATATCTGTCGCAAGAACGAACACTAAACATTGGCTTGACTATAGTATCCAAATCAAACACAGAACCATGTTTGGCATGCCTGTAGATAAACAATACATAAAAGCTCTAATCAAAGAATAATTTACACTAATGCCAAGTTCGCTGTTGAGATTTTTAAAAATTTGTAACGTTAGGTGTTTGTCGTTTAACGTTAAGTATGAATGAGCATTTAACAAACTGGTTTGCAGATCCAAATGAGCGTTGTCATCTGTTAACTTCCTTGCTGCAACGTACAATTAACAATACGGACTATTACAGGAAAACACATCGACGAAAAATAAATCATACTTACAGGTTGTGGCCCGTACAACGTGAAGATTGTGGAAGCTTTCCTCCGTGAAATGTGCAGCGGGAGCCGTTTGTGCCCGTCTCACACTGGCAGTGTTTGTCTCGTGCAGCTGAACCGCGGCTCATGGATTGCAAATACAGACGAATATTGTCCATTATGTCACATTTTCCGGTCTTCTCCTCCAACCTCTGTCTGTCTCGTGCTTTGATTTATGATGGGCAGCATATATCTGCTGCAAATGCGACCGTGTTCCCCTCTGTCTCGTACACACATGCATATGACGTTGTATGTTAAACGCACTGCAACGCCCCCCGTCCCTAGGAAGGCTGAACAAAGTGGACCTGCAATCCGTAAGAAAATAACAGCGTTTCGTCTGCATTGGCAACAACACTCCAGCCTACTAACTAGCCTACCACAACAACTATTCCCGCGGCGATACAAAATGGCCTCGCCCCCCCCCCTTATTTCATATTCTCGGAGGAGGGGTTTATGTAAATATTGGGGCTGGTGATGTCAGCAACCCTGGAGGAATGTGTAGTAGTCTCTAGCGGCCGTTTGCTGTAGTCCTTAGAAATTGATTTCTTTAAAAGCAAATATCTCCCTTTGCTTTAAACTTTGAACGTTGTAACTTTGCAGATGTTGTTTATGCTCAAACAGCAACATTACACACTAGCTAAAGTTAGAAAAGTGAAATCGTGGTTTACCACCCCTTTAAGCAGCACAAACAGAACTGTTTTCAACAATGATAATAGGAAATGTTTGTTAAGCACCAAATCAGCATGTGACACTGACGCTGCGTCCCAATTCGCATACTATCGTACTAAATAGTATTTGAAAAAAGAATTAGTATGTCCCAAATCGTAGTATGTTGAAAAGAGTATTCCAAAGATTTCCGGATGGTTTTACTATTTCCGGTCATAATTCGAAGTGCAGATCGATGCGCAATCTAACGGCTGATATTGCCCACAACCCATTGCGAGATGGACGAGGGTTCGATTAGAACTACAAAGGCGGATAAAAAGTGTTAAAAAAAACTGCAAACATGACGGTTATGCAAGTCTGACGGTTACGTAGAGAGGTTTAGATAAAGGGGTTTGAGTGAGCAATTATCAGTATTTATCCTGACGAAACGATATTTCTTCAGTGTTATCCACATTATATTTCACCTGCAGCAGCATTGTGAACTTTTGTAATGATACGTTTGGCCAATAACTTTGCAAACACATGAGAAGGAGTCTCTGCATTAAAGACCCACGAATGGCAGATCAATGTGCTACTACATTTCTCTCCGATACGGTAGGAAATTTAATTGAATGTGGAGGACTTGAACTGTGACGATGATTGACAGGGCAGTTTAAACGGTGACGGGACGCACTTAACTAAGCAACAGAGTCCATTAAAGATGACGAAGTAGTATGTCCCAAAGCTTGCATACTCTTCTGCTACACACTCAAAAGTATGTACTTTTTCTTCACAAAAAGAGTACATACTTTTAGGACGTAGTATAAGTAGGCGAATTGGGACGCAGCATGAGACTGGAGTAATGATGCTGTAAATTCAGCTTTGCCATCACAGGAATAAATCACATTTTAAAATGTATTAAAATAGAAAGCAGTTATTTTAAATTGTAATAATATTTTATAATATTACTGTTTTTATTTATTCAAAAAAACATCTGAATGAACCAATTTTTTTTCGCTTCAAAGTAGGGATGTAACGATTTGACAATTTCAAATCGTTCATTTCTTTGTGATTTTAAAACACTTAAAGGAAACGGTTCACTTTCAGCAGTTATTGTCTATGGGGCAGATTTCTGTTTGTACACCAGATACAGATAAATTAGCACAGTAGGCCTACATTATATTTATTTGAATGCATTAATGAGAGAGTGATTGTGTGTGTGAATTACTCATACCGTCTCTATTAATTATGAAGCTGTGGTTTGTACTTATTTCAAAGGTATTTAAATCTATGCTATAACGGTTGAGTTTCTAAGCTACTTTAGTGATAAATCACAGGACAGTGTTGACAATGAGTTTCTGCGTGCAATCTTCATGTGATGTGTGAGCTACTGTCACAATATAGCAGGCATTAGTTCAACATAATACACATCTGATAGTCTAATATTGCTTCAATGTTAAAATTGGCAGGCCTTAAAACACATACAAATGACAAAGCTTTGTGAGGACACAAGTGAAAGTGATCTGGTGCGCGTTGTCACCAGGGGCGTAAATTTCATCTAAAAGTTGGGGGGGACAATAAACATGAAATTTCTCAAGAGCAATTTTTGAAGGGGACTCAAATAATACAGCCAAAATCGTACTTGTAAGGATATGTGTACCACAAAAAAACAAAACAAACAAAAAACATTTCGTACTTATTTGGCGTTTTGGTGTACTGAAAAATTATCTAATGTCCGTTTTTCTTTTCTCTGTCATTTTATCTGACCATTAACACAAAGCGATAGTAGTTTAAATACGATTAAGGTTCACCACGCAGTCATATTATAATTATTAAATTATCTTGCGTCCTCCACATAGTATTTTATACTATGATATTCAGATATTTAGATATTCAACTGCAGCAAGCCTCTGATCTGCCCCTTATCATCATATTGAGCAAAACCCTACACAGATCTGACTGAACTTTCGGTTTAGAATTAGCACATTTTTGGAATTTGGGGGCGGGTTGCTTGAATTTTGGGTTCATTAGCCTATTATTCATAATGAAAAACACAACAACAAAACAGTACAATGACACACTCCCTTAAATAGGCGCTTTAATGCTTTGAAACCAAATCTTCGATAATCTTGTCTGTCAGCTGTTTGCTCGTTCGGCTGGTGCTGTATTGAGCAGACACGTTCAGTTTTTAATTGTTTTGTCAGTTCTCTAACTGAACTAAATGATTGTATTGTTTTACTACTTACACTTTTATTTTAAGTATATATTGTTATATTATTTACAATACTCAGTATGGTTTTTAGGGGGGGACAGCCCTCAGATTGGGGGGGTCCTGTCCCCCCCGCGATTTACGCCCCTGGTTGTCACGACACGGCTCGGCTCTCTGTCTCACAGAAAACAGCTCATGAGCACTGAACGGAGAAGTTTTCCATAACGTTGTTCTTGAATAGAGCACAATCGCTTTAATGTTCAAACTGGCAAGCCTTTAAACTCGTTTAATTGACAACCTTCATGAGGACGCAGGTGAAAGTGATCTGGCTTCGGGGCTTGCGCGTGCCTTCTCTGTGTGTGTATCGGCGCATAAGAACGGCGGTTAACTTACCTGTATAAACTGTGTAAAACATGCCATTACCATAGTAATTCTGAGCATCTATAAACAAAGATAATTGCTCCTGAGTCCTACATCTTTCCGTGTGCCTGCAAACTGCACTTGATGTGACTGACGGGGCGGAGTCACGTGAAAACTGAAATACCGGTAACCGACATGGGAAAATTCCGTCGTTTAGAGATTCTAAATGTCGGTTTCGATTAGTTTTCGGTTAATCGTCCAGCCCTACTTCAAAGCTGCATATAAAAACATTAAGTTAGTAGTAGTGTCACTACTCTTAGTGAGTCCAAACACTGGTCTCAGCAGAAGCACAGAAAGCACAAATTAAGTTTTCTGCTGTAGGCTTACTCTTTATGTAAAGTTTGTGTGGATGTTAGCAAACTTAATGCAGAACCCCTATAATTTCCACAAGTCCATCATTGTCCTCGCAGTTTCAGTGTGTGTTTAGAACAGGCCTCTACCGCTTGGACAATGCAAACACACTGTCATTTTCCACATGATTATGGGGCAAACAGAGTTTAGGGAAATATTTGAATGGCACATTCTGTTTTTAGTTTTTTTTTTTTTAGATATATGGACGACCGCTGAAATGACATGCTAGAGACTCCTCTCCGCCCAGAGCCGAACCCTCCTTTGTTCCACAGCTCGCTTCAGCCTCTAAATTACCATTGCTGCTGCCAAGAGGAGATGCAATGCAACGTTTCCCCTCCACCACTAACAAGCCTTCTCATGTTGAGAAGACAAAGAGCTTTCTGGACACAGTGACAACATTTTGGGAGTTTAGACCAAAGACTCCCTTTTTAAGATGCGACGAGTCTCGCTGTGAGACGTTTTGTAATTTATAATGTCTGTCTTAAGAGGCTAGTCAACTATTAAAGACATCAAAGTCTGTGCTGCAATAGCTGCCCTTTACAAACAGGCTTTGATCACCATTATTTGATTATCCAAGTGTTTATCTTCTTGACTTTTTACCCAGGACTTCTCAGGACACAGAGTGCTCAGTCTGAACAAGTGGGGGCTCTTGAACTTGGATGGAAAAATTTGTTTATTGCATGCAGGGCTGTGCGCTGAGTGCTTGATTTCTAAGTAGAAAAGTTTGTAGACACAGCCCTTTATGCAAAAAAATAAAAAAAAGGCCAGTCTCGCCACAGCTGGACCAGTGCGATCTGACGTGATGGATTGGATGTGGGCGCGCAGGCCTGTGGCGAGGAACCGAGAGCGGAACTAATCTAAAGAAATGATTCCCTCCTCTAAAGCTTCGAAACTCGACACAATCTGGCACTCATTTGACAGCTTGAAGTTGGTAACTCTTAGCCACGGTTACAAATAGCAAGTCAAGAGGAATTTACTGAGTAATAAAGACTTTTTCTCCTCTCCTGAGTTAAAATAATGTTGTTCTGGATATAATCATCTAATTAGGGCAAGAGGCTGCTCTTGGAAAGGCTGAGGATCGCATTTCAAAGGGTCGTGTCTGCCAGCCTCCACACTGATGGTAAGATATCCAATGGTATGGCGGCGCGATCCTGTGTGTGTGTGTGAGACGGGGAGAGAGAGCATTCCTGTGTGCTTGTGTAGGGTTGCGTGCGACCGTGTGTCGCTCACTCCACGAATAGTATGGAAGCCATTGTGCATGTTGGATCCTTATCAGCAGTCCATCTTAATCAGTCCTGCCTTATTTCATTCCTTGTCGGCCCCTAAACTCCTAGTGCCCTCTTCATGGACCCAAAGTGGAGCTGTGATATCTTTCTTACCCATTAAATGTGCAACGTTTACCCAGTCAACCACAAACTGGAGTTGCTCACAGATCATTGAGGTGCAATATCTTGCAGACTTCCTTAAAAGTTCCTTTAAAAAAATGACTAAAACTTGAAAACTGTGTTTCTGATGTCACTAACTACCTTGTAACCAATCCCGTCAACGTGCTAGCAGGCTTTAGCATATAATTAACTATGCTGTGAAGCAGGGGAGGTTCAAGAGGCGCCATACTGGTATATTTTTCTGTTGATATGAAAAATTCCGTACATTTAGCAATATAGCGGGTGTATTATGTATATGATGTATATTACGATGTTATGATGAACTATGCCTTTCTCCGTTCTATGACATTCAAAGCATTTCTAAGAATGCAGATTTTTTTTAGAAGGCCGCTGTCTGACTCTGAGATGACGAACGGGAACATGGTTTGTTAACATTAGCAATACATTATTAGCTGTTTGATATATTAATCATTAATCACGTTAATCATATTAATTAGCGTTATGTGTCTGACATGGTAAAGAGTGATACCTTTTGTGCAGCGTTGCTTAAAAGTTGACCGAGTTAGTCTCTGAGCTGGTGTGAGTGGAGGCGGGGCTAATTTGCATATTTATAGGTTCGCATATACTAAATGAAGCAAGGGTGTAGAGTTACATTCAAGCTATTTTAAGGGATGAAGAATTTTTTTCCACTGGAAAAAAAAAAAACGTTTAAATATGTCATTTTGGTGATCAAAGATGAGTTTTAAGCAAGTGGCAACCTCACGCAGTTTCTCTTGAAGCCAATAGGGAAGTGACTTAAACTGCAATTCATCGACTGGCCGCCAGGGACACGCTCTAGAAGGGAGCATAATCTCATTGAACCCCATGTTAAAATGCCCAACTTTACAGCAGAAAAACACATGTTTACAGCCTGGTACAAATTGTGGTTTTGGTCTATACGGCTAATTTTGCCCTTAATGACAACTGTGAGGGGGGTGAATTTTTTTTATAACTCATTCGTTTACATTATATAAAGCTTTAAAGTCCTGCATAATTAAGGGCGTGGCCACTTTGAGTGACAGGTGGATAGCCATTTATCTGCTGTCTGTTAGTCATCGCGTCACCTCAGCTCCGCCCACGTCCCGCCTCTTTGCCCATTTTCTATTATCCGGGAGTGACGCACTGACAAGATGGCAAAAATCCCTACTTTGCGCTTCAAAACGGCTCTTCAGAATCCTATGGGTGACGTCACGGACACTACGTCCATATTTTTTTACAGTCTATGGTTTTAAGGGATAAAATGATTGACTACAAAAGGACTTTAACTACTTAATTCTCCATTCATTGTAATTACATGCAAAAGAGTGACAAGAACAGTATTCAGAACTTCACCTTTTGTGTTCCACAGAAAAAGAAAGGTTTGGATTGACACAAAGGAGAATAAATTACTGAATTTTCTTTTTTTTTAAATTCCTTCATGACCCAAGAAAAAACCTAGGTTGGGGAGCAGGAGCAATACTTATTTTAACAGTAAATGGGGAGCTGGCGAGCAAACCTAACAAGAGTACACTAATCCCAGTGCTGCATTCTGGGTAATTACAGACTCCCATGCGGACATTAGTTGGTTCCAGTGATGTGAATGTATGGCTGCTTTCCCAGTGCACTTTAGAAGAGAATAAACTAAAAAACCTTGGTTGCTTTAGTAGGATTTCAAAATAAGAATGAAACTTCTGTGTGACCATTCCAGCTCTTTTTGTTGCAGTTTGTGTACGTGTGCACCGCAGTTCAGCCACAAATATGCACTCCAGATAGGCACTATTTTCTTGTCCGTTTTGATTCTGCTATTCCAAACATGAGGCAAGCGCAATTAACAACAAAGGTTTGGTCTTCCAAGTCTGTCGTCACACCAGGGCGACATTTTGAAGGGGGCAGTGGAGGAAAGGGGTGATAAGTTCAAAAATGAGAAATGAGTTGAGCAGCTCTCTCCTGATCCTCTCGGCCAATCCAAGAGCAGGATGAACAGATCAACACACAGAGTGAGCAGAATTATGGCTAGCTGGTGTGCAATGTAGTCTGAAACAGATGTAGGCTAAAATTGTAGTGCTGTATGTAATGCTTGCTGCTTTACCCTCTCCAATCTGGCTTCCATATCTTCAGTCACTGAGAGATCCAACCGTAAGTCATCCCACGGCGAGCACACTTCTGTCCTCCTTTTCATGTACATTCATATTAGCTGCACAAAACGTAACGCATTTTCGTCGAAATGTTTTTATCAACGAGCCAAGGCCAAAACATTGAACCCTGTGAACTCTACAGAAGAGCACCGTAACCTTTGGCAGCTCAAGCCCAGAAATATTTCCTCCAAAGCAAGCAGAGACAGTCTTTAGGTCATTGGATTTATTTGGAGCCTCTGCTACTACAGAGGTCACTGCATTAATTGATAATCTGCTCAGCCTCGCACACTCTGTCATCTCATATTTCCACAGTTGTAGCCACTTACAGGGCATTACATTCTCCCCGGGTTAACTCACAAGTATGTATAGGATTGCAGCGGAGGGCTGCTGCAGGGCTGTATTTTTAGCGTGTTGAGCAGGTGCGATAAATCTTTTTGTTTTTTTTTTCCTTTTCCTTTTTGCTTCTGTGGTCACGTGAACAGAGGGGGAAGTTGGGACAGATGCAGGCTGCTGTCACTTCAAAGGTCCAGTCCTACCGACTGACATCTTTATTTAAAGTGAGACACACATGTGCATCCACACACAGTCTTGTCAGACTAATCAGCTGGTGTCTCGAAGGGGCGGAATCGTTTCTTTCTGCAGTTGTGTGTGAAAAAGCTTTGTTAGAACACTTGAACTTTATACTCACAACCCTGTACTTCTCATGGAGCCCTGATAGCTGTGGATATACAGTATAAGTTGTATGTACTATTTTTTTGGTTTGTTTTGTGTTTAGATATCTATGTATCTTTACTAATTAATACATACCTTTTTGAATGCATTAATACAGTTCCATTATATTTACAACTAATTCATAGTTAGTTTATTAGTAGCATTATTAGTAAATAAGTAAATGTCATAGTAAATAAGATTAAGTACCGGATTAATTAAATATTGATTAACTAAAGTTCTTATGATTTATAATATATTTATTTATTTAATTATAATAATAATAATTCATATATAATTATCTTATTATCTTATAATTCAACCAATTATCTATTATATTATTGTCACAATCTCCATTCACTAGTCCAGTCACCTCAGCTTCACTACGTAATTATATTTAATAATTAAATGTAATTATAATGAAATATAATTATAAAATATTAGTAAATATATTGAATTATAATGAAATATTATTTTATATTAATTATAGTTAAATATATTTAAGTATAATTCAATATTATTTAATTTGAACTAATGTTTTTGAAATTACTCTCTTATGCTCAAATACAGTAAAACAATAGTCATTTATGTCATGTATATTGACCATGTTCACAGTAAAAATAAAACATTTCTTGTTATTATTATCAATGTTAAAAACAGCTGTAGCCTATTTTTGTGGAAACCATGATCATTTTTTTCCCCAGATGTGTTTGATGAATAGAAAGTTCAAAAGGACAGCTTTTATTGGAAATAGAAATCTTTTGGAACGATTTGGACAATTTATTGCATCCTTAGTATTAATAAAATTCTTATGACCACTAAATTCTAAATGGTAATAGGCCTATATATAAATATGTAAACAAGTGAACAAATCCAATAATTGTATTAACTGTACAGAAACATCTCTTTGTATTTTTTTATGAATTTTTGATATTTGAAAAGATTGTTTTGCATTTTATGAATCTGCAACATTCTATTAGCACTCATAAGCCGAACAAACTCTTTTAATGTCTCTAGCTGCACGTGTGACTATGTAGCTAAGCTAATGAGCGATCCTTTGGCTTGCTCATACTGTTGTAAGAATTTGAGGCATGGGAATTTTGAAACTGCGTCGTGTAATATTACATTGTGGTTAGCATCTAAATACGGAGTTAGCTTTGATGTTCTTGTTCTCGTTTTCTATATCACAAGAAAGCAGAGTTAAAGTCAGCATATGGCTCCAATTTAGTTGCATAAAGGGCTTGGTTTATGTCTGTTGAATCAGTGGAGTGAACTTCTGAAGGGTTTTGTGATAGTGTCATTAGCTCTGTGTTTCTATATGAACAAAATAATCCTCACTGTAGGAATGGATGCATGAGAATATTTGAAGAATTTTTTTATTTGTTTACGACATTCCTCCACACATTGCCTTGTGTTGTTCAAAATAATAGGATGGTATAGGGTTGTCACAGTACCAAAGTAGTCGTTACCAATACCAATTTCGGTGCCAAAGCAAAAAAAATCCCTTTTTCTTTTCTTGTCCATCAGTTATCACTGTCCATCATCGCAGTTTTTGATTCAATCTGGTTCAAGAGCCCTTTCTTTATAATCACTAAGGCTGTCAATCTCTAAGTGCACTCTAATTTTTTTTCCTGTTATTATTAAAAAACGTGTCTTATTTGTACAATGATTCTCTAATTTACATCGTGTTTACACTTTGTTGTTGGCTATAATGAAAGGATTCGCAAAGTGCGCGCACATAAAGCCGCCCCTTTCACTGTTGTTAGTTGCACTCAAATCATCCTTGTTCACATTACTCATGTAACTACATTAACTTAAATTTACTGAGTTGTTTCTACTAAAAATTAGTATTGTCAGCTTTACTTAATAAGTGTTTGTTCGGTCAACTAAACATTGCTGAGTGAAACAAACAAACTAGGCAGTGGATCTGCAGTTCCCAGCATGCTTTGCAAGGGACTGCATTAGGAGAGTAAATTTAGGGATTAAAGTGTTATTTTATGTTTTTCAGTAAAGGGAAAGATGTTGTTAGTTTATGTTAGTGTTTAATGTTCAGTTATGTTGGACATTTAGAGGAGTTTCTGTAATTTTGTGGTTACCATTATGCAGAAGAGTGGGACATGTGTTTAGGTTGTGGGCACTCATATACACACATTTATTGGATGGACTTCCTGCTCTCAATTAAGTTATTTTTGCATTTTGTTTCTAAAAATATGCTTGCTGTTAATAGTTTACCACTTACACTTGTAGAGCTAGTTAATTTAATAAGGTAAATTAAATCGATAAATGTGTTCACCTAACATAATAAACTTTTTTTTAATTATATGTAACATCATTAAGTAAACTGCACATATAAATATTATGTAACAGTGACAAATTCAAATGGTTTGTATTTACTTCAAGAAATTTTGTCAGCTTTACTTGACTTTCTTTTGTTCAAATAACATTTACATTTACATTTACAGTTATTTTGTGCATACAATCTACAAATCAGCCAGGATGCAGAAAAAAAGGACTCAACAGTAAAGGGGTGAATCTCTAAAACATCAAGAATGCAAAAAAACTCACTGTTGAGTCCTTTTTTTTCTGCATCCTGGCTGATTTGTAGATTGTATGCACAAAAAAACTAATTTCCCATTCATTTCCTATGGGGGTCATTTTTGACCCGAAGGTCCTGAGTGTGACTTTTTTTTTTACGATCACTTAAGGCCTGTTCACACCTGGACGATTTTCGCGCGCGTTTATCGCCGACGTTTAACGCCTCGTGACTAAACAATGGGCGCCAATGTGAGTGTTCACACCGACGCGTAAAACGTCAGGCGTAAAAGCGTCATTTTAAAAAAAACGCCTCGGGTTCGTTTTTTTATTTTGACGCGGCGCGTTAAAAACTGCCCGACCAATGAGATCCGCGCTTTTGTTCACGTGCCTGGGGCTGCTGAAGTGACAGTAAAACACGAAATCGGTCTTGCCGAGCACACATTGATACGACGAAGAAGTAGTAAGTAGACAAAGAAGAAGATGGGCTGCTAATGCTGCTTGCCAGTTAGCAAAAAGTGTATGAATGGTTTTGGCCATAGACATAAATACATCTGTGGTTTTGGCAAGCACGTAAATACTGTCTCTCTTCTTCTTCTGTGTGACAAGCGAGTGTCAGAAGCGTAAAGTGCCGCAGCACCACCTTGTGTACCAGGAGCGCATCTACTGAATGTGCACGTTCACTCGGCGCAACGCCAGTGGAAATCGCTTGGGTGTGAACACTCAAGAAGCGCCGAAAAACGTCACGAAAAACGCTGGCGATAAGCGCACGCGATATTCGTCCCGGTGTGTACAGGCCTTTAGACTTTTCAAATCCTGTCCCCAATTTTTTTGGGTGTTCATATACCAAGTACCAATAAAGTCACCAAGTTTCGGACCATTCCGATGAAGCTACAATTTAAAAAAATATATATTAAAAAAATATATTTAAAAAAAAAGAAATGCTTAAAAAATATATATTTTTTTATAAAACGCAAGATCCACTATAGTGGTAAAAATGTGCTATTGCATGATAAAAATGCTCAATGTGTCCACCGGATGGCACTGATCTCATTTAAAAAATTGCTTTCATGAGGCCTAGGCTTGACTCTAAAATGAAATACATCTTTAATTAAAAAAATAAAAAAATAATAATAATATATATATATATATATATTAGGGGTGTAACGGTACACGTATTCGTATTGAACCGTTTCGGTACAGGGCTTCCGGTACGGTGCACGCGTGTACCGTATGGTTATGAATGTAATCTTTAACAGTTAACAGTCGGCTTGTTGTAAGCGCGGAACACACTTCAATCCAAGTTCCCACACGAACATATTAAGTATTCAGTCCATTTTATCACGAAATTCAAACGATAAATGCCGTTTTAACGCTCTTTAATGTGACGTGACTGATAGACGCGTATCAGTTCAGCTTAAAGCGGCAGCGCGCGGCGCGCGTGTCAATGCGATCATCTCTTCCTAAAGAATAAACATACATTAATACATCTTAAGGTATGTTGAGGATACATTACAACTTACTGAAATTTACATATGTCGTGTAATCGCTCCATCTGTGTTTCAACCGCGGAAAGACAATAAAACAGCTTGTAAACAATGTCATGCAGAATCACGTTTACTCAGAAGTTATTCAGTGTCCACAGCTGTTAGCTCACTAGAGAAATCAACTCTTTCACTGAATACACGCACTATTTTAGCCGTTATATTCATTATATTAGCCTATATATATTCATTATATACTACTTAGCCTGTTAGTGATGTCTTGTTTATTTAATGTATGTTTAAATAAACTTGTCATGAAAATTACAGCCACTAAATTATTATATTTCAACAACGAATCAAAATAATTAGATTTAGAAGTTAATGCAAAAACTGCCTTATGTGAAGCTTATGAGTGTTGATTATTATATCTAAAAATAAATAGCAACTGAATTTAGGCTAATAGTTTGGGCTCTGTTGTTAATCTTTAATAGCTATATGTAAGTAAGGGCTCCCTATATAGTTTACAGCATTATCTTTAAGAAACTTTTAGTTATAATTGAATTCATTTAAGGACAGACACAATTTTTTTTTTCATTAAACCACTGTTGAATAAAAATTTATAAAAAGCAATTTTGTAAAACTGCTGTACCGAATCCATACCGAACCGGGACTTCAAAACCGAGGTACGTACCGAACCGTCAGTTTTGTGTACCGTTACACCCCTAATATATATATATATATATATATATATATATATATATATATATATATCCAATGGGAAAAAATGGGTCATAATTATTGCATAAATATTAATTATAAATCATAAAATTATTTCAAAACACCAAAAAATAAAAAAATATTATTGAACAAAAATATATTTCATTGATTTTACTCAAATCTCTTTTATCTTAATCCCGCCCTCCGGGTCATTTTTGACCCGAAGGTCCTGAGTGTGGCCCATAAATGAAGAACCCCAGAACCCCAGGGTTAAACAGTCAAATACACAAAATAATGTCAAAATGCCGGATTTGGCAAGTTTACATGTTGTAAACAAAGTTTTGTTTTAAGTGAACGTAAACAGTTGAGAAAGAAAACGCATGTGTAACAGTATAATGGATCCGTGCATCAGGTCTTAAAGTGACAGCAGCCTAATATACCTTCTTCCAAATTATGAGACAATATTTAAAAATATCTATGTGGTAGCTTTTCCAATGGTATCGATGTCAAAATTGTGGCTAGTGAAAATGCTGACACTGTGTCTACACTGGACGTGAGCGGGGCGACGCGACAAAAGACAATAGAACCTATTATAATCAGTGATGTTGTCTACACTGGATGTTGCGCAATGCGACGCGACAAATCCCCGAGAGTAAACTAATTCCTCGTTCTATTTATGACTGTGGCAAGCAGGACAAGGCAGAGGGACTGTGAGAGAACGGCGCGAGGCAGATGGTGTGATTGCCACAATTTCGTACTGACACAAAGGACAAATGCTTTGCAACGGGCGCTTTGTCGCATCCAGTGTAGACAGCTTTTAGCTGTTGCAGCGCGTCAGCGGTTGTGTCCGGCGTAGACACAGTGTGAGTGACTAGTAACTTTCGAAAATCAGTAGAAACAGTGGCTGGTGGGCAAAAAAGTTAAAGGTCCCATTCTTCGTGTTTTTTTGAAGCTTTGATTGTGTTTACAGTGTGCAATATAACATGTGTTCATGTTTCGCGTGTAAAAAAAAACTGTATTTTTAACACAATTTACTTATCTGTGTATCACTGTCCTAAAACGGCTGATGTCTTCCTTTATTCTATGAAGTCCCTCCTTCAGAAATACGTAACGAGTTCTGATTGTGCCATCAGTTCCCGTGTTGTGATTTGACTGCAGCTTAGCGAACGTGGCACGGTTCCTGTGTTGTGATTCGACAGCAGCTTAGCGCACGTGGAAAGGTCACGCCTCTTAACGGGGAGATGTATGCGCTTAATGATCTCTACAGCGTCCCTGGGAAAGCCAAACAAAGGTGATTTGACTCCGGGATGAAAATAACAGCGTCTCGACGACATGGTGACAAACACAGTCGAACGCAACAATTCCTTTTCTCCACGCGACACGTCCTCTTCTCCACGTGGGACAGCAACAAGACCATGCCCCCCTTTTTCTCGTATTCTTGTGGGCGGAGGTTAGTCTGTTCTACTGTTCTACCGACGTCATTTATGAAGGAAGTACCAGGATGTAGTCCAAGCCGGCCGTTCGCTGTAGGCTTTAAAAGGGAACTTCTGTTAAATAAAATATCTCGCTTGGCATTGAACTTTGAGCTTTATAATTTTACAGGTATCATTTATGCTCTAACAGCAACATTACACACTAACTAAAGTTTGAACAATGGGATCACGAAGAACGGGACCTTTAATGTCAAGCCCTGCCGAGGACGTAAATGGCTCTGAGTAAAACTCACGTGTCATCTCGGAATTATGGTAATTATGACGTGCGTGAAAGCAGCAAGAAACCTTTCACGCTCAGAGAGTGCTCAAACAAACACGAACAAGAGCGTTTGAAAGTAACTGTGAATGGGGATGTACGTTTTCAAGCTTCAAAAACAATGTAAGCACCATAAAAATGGTCCATGTGACTCGTGCATGCATTATTTTCCAAGTACGCTGAAGCCAATAACTATGTGTTAGGAACACATCTAAAATTGAGTCGTTATTACCTGAAACATTTTAACGTCCACCTCAGCTCATCATGAGTAAAGATTCTTTTGAGTTTGAACTTTTAAATGAATCATTTGATCTGTTTCAAAAAACCTGGTTCACTTACTCAATAATATGGAAACGCCTATTCATATTTACAATGATGCAATGATACAATGAAGTTCAACAAACCTTTTTGTTTTTCACATACTTGGAGCAATACTACTAATGTATGATGTTCTATTGTTTACACTTAAAAAACAGGCAAACACATTATCTATTAATGATTTTTAGGACATGCACACTTTGCATTTACAATACCATTTCCGCATCTAATGAGCACATATTTGTTCGACACTAATGGCAACTAACTGGCTGATGGAGGTTGGAGGAAGGTTAGATATTGGGCCGGTGATGATGTGACGCATCCCCTCCAAGTGTTTGGGTTCCAGTGTGTCCTCAGAGGCGTCCAACGTCCCGTGGCGCTCTCTTATCTTAATGACCATTAACCATCATTGCTCTATGTCAAAGGGAGAGAAGGCGATGGAGAAAAGAGAGAGAGTGGGAGGGAGCAGTAGGGAGAGCCTTAGTTAGAGAATTCCTGACAGCTGATAAGAGGAAGTAGGAGATCCAGTTTACTGCACAGATAGGGCAGGAATGTGCTGCCAGAGGATGACTCTGCCCATGACTACACCGCTGCCCCTATCATACCCTGCCAAGAGCCATCAATGCCGCTTCTCTCTTTCCTTCTCTCTCCCTCTCTATGTCTTTTACTCAGGATGAGGGCTGTTAATCCTGCATATCTGTTATGGAGCATCATAAACTCATTTAGTTAACGGCCGGAGATTGAGAATATCAGAAACTTCTGGAGCAAAACTGTCGGACAGAAAGAAACGTTGATTATAAATAAGCATATTTCATTCAGTACTGAAAAGTATTACAGTAGTGTATTATCAGGATTATTTTACCCAATATTTGTGTGCGTTATGTATTTTGCACAAAATATTGTTAGTTCATTTTTAATTAAAAATAATTTAAACTAATAAATTCATATTTAGCAAATTGCAAAATGAATACCCATGTTCATATGTAACTGGAATATAATGTTATGATGCCTAAAATCATTAAATATGATTGAATTTTTGCTTTGTGTTTTATTTTCACATTTATTGAGACAAAATAGAATATACATTTTAATGTCTAAATAATTATCACTTTATCTGTATCAGACAGAATTTTATGATGATTTATTAATAGTTAATTATGATTATGATTGTTGTTGTTGTTGTTGTTGTTATTATTAGTAGTAGTAGCAGTATTGTTAATAATATTTATATTATTAATGTATAAATAATTATTGTTTTAACGTCCAGAATTATATGATGATTACTAATAATAATACTGCTAATAATAATAATAATAATAATTATTATTATTATTATTATTATCATGTTTTAAAAGGCACATTATTATCACCTTATCTGTATTGGAATTTTTTTTTAATGATGATTTATAAATAAGTATCATGTTTAAAAGGAAAATAATTATCACCTTATTGGTCACCTCATGCTAGCTTCAAACTTTATTGCAATCAGTTGCAAGTCGGCTCTCTGATGCAGAGCGCTATATGTGTAGGGCACTGCTTATGTAGAGTATTTCAAATCAGTCATTTTTGAGTCTCCATGACTGTCAGGATGCTGTCTTTGAAGGCAGCTAGCTATGTAGGCAGCATAGCGTACGCTGTGTGAACATTGTGAATTGTGCTGAATATCCCGATAGCCTCTAAGTACCAAATCAAAATTGACTCGACTGAGCGTCTCCTGCAAAACAAGCCCGTTATTTCAGATACATCAGCTCTGTGTGTGCATTATTCAGCTTTTAGCATTACAATGGCCGTGTCAGGCAGAGAAATGCAATCCTTGTCAGACAGTGTGGAAGTGAGCCAGCCAAACACAAAGAGCATTTCAACAGTGTGGTCTGGGCCACAAGCCTTTTTAAATTAATTATAGATCAGTATGGACACTGTGACTTGGTGAATGGGGAACGGGGCAGCGTTGCATGCTAAGATTGGGTTAGTGCTAGCAGAGGAGACAGAAGTCTTGTAAAAATATGAAAATGGTGGTTGTAGTAAAGGCAGCCTGCCTTCACCTTTTTGATACAGTTTGTTAAAGGGATAGTTTACCCAAAAATGAAAATTACCCCATAATTTACTCACCCTCAAGCCATCCTAGGTGTATATGACATTCGTCTTTTAGATGAATACAATCGGAGTTATATTTTAAAAAGTCCTGGCTAATCCAAGCATTATAACATCCATTATAGAAGTAATCCACATGGCCTTCTGAAGCGAACCGATGGGCTTTTGTAAGAAAAATATAGATATTTAACACGTTATAAAGTAAAATATCTAGCTTCTGGCGGACCGCCTTTCGTACTTACGGAAAAAGCGCAACAGGCGCGACGATGATGTCGAACGTAAGTATTTTGAACTGTGCGAGGCGTTACACTTTCTTCATAAGTTGAATATGGAAGGCGGTCCACCGGAAGCTAGATATTTTACTTTATAAAGTTCTAAATATGGATATTTTTCTTACATTCACTTCAGAAGGCCTTTAATTAACCCCCCGAGCCATGTGGATTACTTTTATAATGGATGGATGCACTTTTTTGGGCTGCCATTATAATGCTTGGATTAGCCAGGACATTTTTTAAAGGGGTCATGAACTGGCTTTTTAAAAAATTTTATACTGTTGTCTGAGGTCAACTAATGACGTTCACATGGCTTTTACATTCAAAAACATCATAATGCATAAGTAATAGGCTATTTTCTGCCTTGGTTTTGTGGTTCTCTGAAAAACGCTCGGTTTTGATGGGCGTGCCGCACTGAAGACTTAGAAGTAAACGGCTAGGATTGGATAAGCTCCCCTCAGTACATGTGGAAATTGTTTTGAAAGCGTCTGGGGAATCGCTCACAGGACTCGCAAAATATCTTTATCAAACAAATACAATGATTCATCTCGCATCCACCCGCGATTGATTGGAATGTTATTTCTGTATTACTTGGCCGGCCCGATCATCAGTGAATATAACCACGAACCGTACACACACGCGCGCGTGCAAGAAAGGAATGGCACTGGCGTTACAAGTCCAAGTCTGATCACGTATGAACCAATAACACCTTCTCCAGCCTGTGACAGCGTGCTAAGGTGCTAATCAATAGATATCAAGCGATCTGTAACAATGCAATACTAACACATATAAAAAAAAATGTTTACTCACATAAGTGTGTTGCACCATTCCTGTCGGATCCAATATAGAAGGCACAGCATTGTGTTTTAATCTCAATATGTCTCGACCTCTGTTTTGTTTACAATCGATTCTGCGGTGAAATGAAGCGAACAAACGCGCAATGTCTTACGCACGTGAGCTGGAACCGGCATGTTTATTGCTCGGTAGCGTGATCCGTTTAGCTCCACAGGTCGGTGGGCGGGCTTGAGGCGGTGCTTCTGCATTCTATGACGTCAATGGTCGACATATTCTTAGATCTCTCATTTTCTGGGCCTGGTGTCTATAAAAGCTTTTCTTTGACTAAAAAGGATGTTTTCAGCTCTGAAACTTACAGGATATTCTTATATCACGATGAACTTTTATATATCAAAGGCTCAAAGGAAAGTTGATTTCTCAATTCATCACCCCTTTAATATAACTCTGATTGTATTCGTCTGATAGAAGAATGTCCTATACACCTAGGATGGCTTGAGGGTGAGATCATTTTAGTTTTTGGGTGAACTATCCCTTTAAAGCTAGAATGCACATTGCACATACACACCGAAGAGGAACTCTGGAATTAGATTCGCTCTTCTATGTTGTCCTCTCATCCTATTCTTGTTTATATAATTTCATGGATTTCATTGTACATGTCTTGTTCATTGGAAAAGAGTGGGTTAAGCAACTGGACCATTTTGGCAAGGACCTCAGTGGCCCCATCTCTCTGAGAACAAGTGCAGGGGGAAAGAGAGAATAATCAGTAAAACCTGGTTGTGTTTTATATTATCTCTTGTCTTGTCTTTTTTCTGATGAATATCTGTACTATCTGTCCCATATTTGATGTCTCACCATCAAAGAAAATCTATGATTGTAAAGCCATTGTCAAACAGAACAATTCTGATGCTGTGCTGAAGAATCATTGGCTGCATCTGTATTGAGACGGCTGCCCTCGAAAGCCCTTTATTTTTATTTTTTCCAAATTGATATGCACAAAATTACATGATTTTGAATCATTGTTGTACTGTTTTTAATTTAAGTTAAAAATATTTCGAATGATATTACATTTCTTAGAATTTTTATATAGTTTATACAGACTCTTTGTTATTTGGAAATCAATGTTTTGAAAAGTCTTTGGTCTCAATTATAGCTGCGTGTCTTCCTTGCCAGGCACCAAATAAATGTACGCATCTGGGTTAGGCAGATCCTCTTAATCCTGTAGATTCTGTAAAAATTTGTCGGTTGTTAATCTTCTGGTCTTTCTTCAGATTTTCAGTGTGGTTCAAATCCAAGCTTTGGGTTATTAAGGACGCTCAGAGACCAGTGGTTGTGTTGCCTGATGCTTTGTAGCATGTGAAATATTGGGCATTTCAACATGTTTTATATTTATAATGTCATTATGAGTGTATTTTGTGTTGACTGATTAACTTAATCCATTTTATAACCAAAAAGTGTCTTCGACAAAGCATTTTCTGAAAGTGCTTTAAAGCAAGCACAACATTCACTGAACCACTAAGACCTGGAATCGATTTGTTTTTTGCACCGTCTTCCAACAAAACATTCAAAACTGAAGAAAAATAAGGGAGTTGGTTACATTTGGCAGACCTTATTAACTTTGCGTAATTTAATGCCTAAAATCATACCAGTTGTATGACATGATTAAAACCAGCATGTTTTCTCCCAACATGGATTTGTTTACCACAATCTGATAAGTCAGCCGCCCAGGCTTACATTTAATCAGGTTCAAAGGATACTGAAATTTAAAGTAAAAGCATTATAACAATCATACGTCTTCCTCTGTATTCCATCCCACGATCAGATCTGATTACCGCTTCCTTTGTAATGCATATGGACAAACTTACTTCCACCGTTTCAATAGGGCATTGCATCCACAACAATTAAACGGTCAGTTCAAAAGAATGTGTCATGGTCTCATTGGCTTTCCTTGAGATGTGAACGTGAGCTTTTTCACTGTGGCAGGATGGAGAGGAGGTTATGTGTGTATGTGTAGTCAGGGGTCACGTTACATACATAGCCATCACCGCTGACCTCTCTCCTCCTCCAGCAAGAGGAAAAGGGAGGACACATGGGCAAACCCCTGAACTGAACTTGACCCCAATGTGAAGCCAGGCACGTTCTCTTGTTCATACATGACGGTATCTGGGCCACTTTGAGCGCTGTAATTGCACAGGAGGAAACAAACCTTGAGAGTCGGATTATTATGATGTGTCATTAACTACGCTGTGATGATGCAAACAAAACTGGCGACATGGCAAAGGATCTGATCTCTGTGTCTATTCTTGTGTCTGAGCATCTCTGATTATCTTTGAACAATAGCTTTGGGTGTGTTTTTTTAGTTTTCCCTGAATTATCTCCCCATCGTGCCCTGATGATAGCGCAGAGACTGGCGTCTGAGCCTGTGATCGCTGTCAGGCAGTATCTCTCTCTTTCTATCTCTCTTTCTCTGTGCAGCGGAGCGTGGCATTATGGAGGCAGTCTGTCCAGGGGGTGGGGAACCCTTTGTCGTGAGAAAAAGCACAGAGTCAGTCACTAGCCTCTGGGAGTGTGTGTGTGTTCGTGTTCTTGTGTGTGAGAATGAAGACAAGATGGCACCGGCGGGAGGGCAGAGCAGACTGGAGCCAGCAGGGAGAGGCCAGCGGTATTATCACAGGCTCTGTGCGCTCTGGTGACGCGATGAGCCGTTATCATCATCGTCATCGGACTCTTTGTCTGCCGCTGAGTCATGGCCTGTCCTGCTCCTGGCCCAGAGAGGCAGGGTGAGCCGCCGTTAGCAAGGCTGATCTTATGATCTTGGTGGGTGCAGCAGGAGGACATCTCGCCTGTCGCCCCATCATGCATGCCCGCTCCTTAAAAGGCAGCACGGAAACTGCTCGAGGAAGATCTTTGCACTCCCTTTAAAACTATCCTGAAAATATATCCTTGGTTGGTAACCCGATCCAAAGACTAGTGACGTCTCACTTCTATCAGACTCAATTCATTTTTAATAGTTTCCCTTTTTAAAAGCAAATCAACTTATTATTGTGTTAATAGTACTATTAGGGATGCACCGAAATGAAAATTCTTGGCCGAAGCCGAATACCGAAAGCAGTTTTTCTACTTTTCTCCATTTATTTTTCACCATTGCATTATTTTTTTCACCATTGCATAAATTAGCTTTTTTAATATTTTTTTCTTGCTTTTAAAATAAATTACTAATTATTATTATAATTTTTTTTTTTTACAAAACTACAATTTAAAAATATTTAACACTGAACATTTTTAGCGTTCCTGCAGACATTATACAAACAAAGCACAATATAACTTAAAAAAAGGCCTATTATGCCTACAGGTATCATAATCAAATCATAATCAATTTTTTTTGTTGTTCATGAGAGGTTTTGCAAGCCTGTATAATTCAGCACTGAATAAAAACTCTGGCGGTTTGAGCAGTGAGTGGAGTCTGACTAACTTAAAACATATTGGCCAATCCATTGTGTACAAGAGATCAACAACTATGTCACCGCTGCAGAAACACATAAATTGATACATTTGACGTTCTACAGACACACATACGCACTGGAGCATTTGCCAATATATTATTACAGTATCAACTGAGGGTACTCTTGCTTGCATTTGAGGGTGCTTAGACAATTCAGCAGAACAGTGTTTGCAAACGGCCATTTCTGCGTCTTTCTCGGGCACTTTAAAGACCCTGTCCAAAATGGCACCCTAAACCCTCACGGTCTTCCTCTGAGTCCACACTTTCATGACGTAATGCCGCTTTGACTGCCAGGAAGAAGTCCGCTGAGGAACCCGCACCAGTGTAGGCTCGGCAGAAGTGCGCATCGAGGGCGCATATCAACCTCAAAGGGGGTGCTCGCGAGCACCCTTCTGAGACCTAAAATGACAAATGGGACACCCTGCAGTCTCGTGGACTTAACGGACTTGTGCACACAGCGGCCATTGTAAGTCCACAAGACCGAAAGTGCGCATGAAGTGTGCCATTTGGGACATTTCTGCGTCTAAAATAAAAGTTTATCGATTTGTTCAATTTTAATAAATTAATTTACTGTGCAAGTAATTTTTGTGACTGCATTTCCTTTATAGGTCTTAAATTTAATTCATAATGGTCTTAAAAAAGTCTTAAATTTGACTTGGTGAAACCTGCAGAAACCCTGATTAAGTGTCTTTAACTACCATTTACTAACAATTAAATGTTTAACTACAATTAAGTCATTTGATACAATGCACTTATTGTGTGCATATGTTTTTATATTGCACTTATATTATAAATTACCTGAATTTAATTACAGCTGTATTTATTTTTTCAATAAAATCTATAATTGCACTGTTGACTCTTCCCTTGCACCTTTACCCACCCTTAAACCTACCCATGCCATCAAACCTGTCCCTACCAGTATGTCAACCTCAAAAGCAGCAAAAGTGGTTTGCAATGCAATATGAACACAATTCCCCAGTTTCACAGACAAGGCTTAAGCCTAGTCCCAGACTAAAATACATGTTTGAGCTGTTTTAACTGAAAGCAACTTGCACTGACATAATATCTTAATATGTCAGCGCCATTGTTTTGTCTCAAGATGCACACCAGTAATGTTTTTTTTCTAAGGTACTTTTATAAAAGATACTTAAATGCTCTAATTGAACTAAGACCTAATCCTGGCTTAATCTAAACCCTGTCTGTGAAACTGAGCAAATAAGTATTTTTTTTAATGTAAGTACATAGTAGTTAAAGACACCTAATATAAAGTGTGACTGTTTGTTTAATGTTGTTAGTATTGATGCTTTCTAGGATGACCTCTATGTTTGTAAGGTGACCTTAAGTGTCAATGTCATGTCATGTTCTGTTTAGTTTAGTTCCTGTCGTGTCTGCATTAGTTCTTGTTAGTTCTCATGTGCACCCACCCACCAAGCTCGTCCCAGGACCAGAGCCGTCCACCATCAAAGTCCCGGAGTCTACACAAGCTGCTCAGTCCATCTCAGAGCCAGGAGTAGACCTCTGCCTAATCGATCTGTGGTCCATGGTCCAGTTCCCTCTCGAGTCCCCACCCTCAAGTATTTGCCTTTTCCACCAGTCCCGTCCGGCACTGTCTGACAAGTCCCATCCGTTCGGAAATCTTCCTCCAATGTCCCTGCCCGACTTCATGATCCCATCCCTTTCACTGGTTCCATCCAGTCCCCTGGATCCGGCAGCTCCGGCTCTTCTGCTCCGCCTCGGGCTTCCCCTTGGTGTGAGGCTGCAGTCCCTGGCTGCACCTCAGGCCTTCAGGCCCATGTCTCCACCTCGGCCTGTCAGCCCGTTGGCTTCTCCCTGGCTCTGCATTTTCTCGTTTCCATTGTGGCCCGTCTGCCCTGGGACTCCTCCAGGCTCCCTCATCCCTCTGGATTAACCTCGTTCGGTCATCGGTCTTCCACCACAGACTTCTGAGTCTCTAGCTGCGCCTCGACCCTCCACCCTTTTGGCTCCACTGGGCTCCTCCTTCCCTCTGATTCCTGTTCGTCCTCGCCTGCTCCAAGGTCGCCCCGGTCAACCACGTCCCCGTCTCTGTAACGGTACTGAGAGCCAGCAGCTCCACCTTGGGTTTCTGAGCCGTTGATGACGCCCTGGTCCATCGGCCTCTCTGCTCCACTGGATACTCCACGCACCCTTGTTCTGCCTCTGCCTGTCAGTCCCCAGCTAGCACGCTGCATGTGCAAGCAGGTTGTCACGTTGGTTTTCACGTTCAAAGTTCCTTGATTATTACGCTGGAATAAGAGTAAAGTTCCTAGCCATATCGACCTAGAAAATAGCAACGTTTAATTTTTAACGTTCTTAAATTTCAACGTTTAAGAGTCAAGTTTTAAATAGAAAAAATATTGAAACTCGAGATGCTAACGGTCTAATCAGATTCAATGATCTATGCTAAGCTATGCTAAAGGTGCTACTGCCAGACCTGGAGATCGGCTTAATGGATTCAAAAATGGTAAAACTCAACTGTTAAACTCTGGAGTAGGAAAATGAGCCTATTTTCCAAAATAGTGGCATGTTCCTTTAAATCAGATTAAAATCAGATTTTAAAAAATGTTTTTTCGTCTGAATGCAAGTGTGTTGATTTTCTTAAAGCTGCACTATGTAACTTTTCCATCCACTAGAGGTTGCCTATTGAAAACAAAGGCGTAGTTTGATGCCAAGTTTGAGCGCAGAATTTTGGGATGTGTGGTCTTCACCCCACAGCGGTGGAAAAGAATAGGGATAGGACTCAGGCAAAAATCATGTTCATGGATATTGTGATATTGCATTAAGCTGTGTATCAGTAGAAACCCGGTAGTATATTCGAATTATGGTACTTTTCCCCCTCATATCCCCCTGAGACGAGATAATTATGCATTTTATTTCTGGAAAAAAATCCTCCGATGACGCAAATATCGTCATTTTGCGTCATCAGAGGATTTTTGGCCAGAGCCTAGAGACTACATGAGCTAGTTCCGCATGTTTTCAACCCGCCCACAGGGGAGGGATCTCACTCACAGAATGTAAATGCGCACAGCCACTGCCGCTAGGCTCGGGCATTCATAACGGAGTGGTATGGAGCAGAGTGTTTCAACTTTTCTATGAATTCCTATGAGAGTTTAGCTTCCACATGCGATCTGATAACGCACCAGACTGGAGACGCAACGAGAATAACTGTCGCGCTTAACTCTGCTCAGCTACTACTTCCCTCTCGTGCTGAATGAAATCGGACTCCTGCTGTGTTTGTCCTGTGACTTTCTTTCGGCTCACTCAAACTTTATTGAAAAGACACGTTCAGTTTTTAATTGTAGTGTCTATTCTCTAACTGAACGAAATTATTTTATTATTATGAATATCAAAACGACGTTGGGGGCGGTGCCACGGTGGGCAAGTGATAATCAATAGCCGTGGATTTGGGAGTAGCCTCGTAGGGCAGCGAAGCAAGTGCATTCTGGGAGTTGTTGTCTTTCATCCACATGAGACAAAAATACATTTTCTGTATTTTCTCAGTCTAGAAGGCACAAAAAAATTCTACTACATAAATGACCCAGTTTAAATACACATTCATCTTCCCAGCACTGAAGTACCCCTTTAATAAGAAGAGCGGAACACACGCCTCGTGAGCAGCGAGACTTTTATTATGTCACAGTCGCCGGCGCCATTTCCGCTTTTCCGGTCATGAGTATGAGGTAACGCAGCTCTGTTTATCATATTAGATACATCTGAGTGTGTTGAAAATTATGTTATGACGCTACTCCGAGCATTCCCTCGGCGGAGGCTGTGACTCTTGTTGCACACTGCAGTAAGAGTAAAGCGTTTCTGCAAAATAAAACTGGAAACTGAGGGCAACGCAATTGACAGGCGACTCACTCACACGTCCCGGTTCCTTGGTTAAAATAGCAATTTTCTTACAAATGGATGGAAACATTTGGGATATTGTAAGTACTCAACTGAACAAAATATATAACACTCGCCTAGTGGTTTTTGGATATTTTACTGAACATTTTTTACATAGTGCACCTTTAATGTAATGTCATTGTCTGAACATATGGATGGAATTTAATAACTTGCAAAATGACAATACAGACCGTCAGTTCTAAAATAAGATTAAAAAAAAGGGATTTATGTACAGTGTGAACACAGCCTACTTTTCATTGATTCACATTTTGATCCACACCTTTTCCTCCTATCAAACTGTTCTGTTTCTACTACTCTTCTTAAAGGACATATTCAGTGGGTTGTCCCACTCATGTCTTCCAATTAATATATATTTTGCTGGCAGAAGCATGACTGAAGGTGCAAAGGGTGCCACTGTTAACTTCTTTTAATTGTTTGTTTGCTTTTAATTGTACTTTAATCTGTTTGACCTTGCACGCTTGCCTGCTTCTCCATAAACCCTAATAAACTGGGTTGAGCAATCATAATCAGTCTTCTGTCAAGGTCTCCAGTTTTTATGGTCTTAAGTAGCTATACATATTTGGGGATAGGTGAGGCTGATGGAAAATCACAATGTTCTTTCTTCAGATCGTGCAGAAATTCACAGTGAAAAGCCCATAACTATGTATGCAAATATAAAAACAGGTAGTGAGTATGTTGGGGCTTTACTGTGGATTAACCAGTCTGGACTGGTACAGTCATTAAACCGCTCCTAAAAGAGGAAAAAGAATGCTATGTTTGGAATCTGGTTGAAATATTTCGTTTTTAATTGTCAGTTTGCGGTTGTGATTTTCCTCAGCGAAATATTTGCTTGTGTTGCCTGACAACAGTTTTCAACTGTCTTTTTCGGGCAGGTTTAACTGGACGATGATTTGGATCCTGTAATGTTTCAGTGGTGGTTGTTTGGAATGACTTTTCCTTTCTTGGACAGACCACCTCTGAGAGGAACTTGTTAAAAGATATTGAATTAAAACAGATTCTTTAGGATAAACAAACTGTGGCTTCTTTGTATTGAATGTACCATGGGTTAGCTTCTCCATTCTGACCTCATTCTGTGTTTGACGAGTTGATCCGGTGCCGTGACAGGAAGGAATGGTAAAAACCACACCATGTGGATAGAGGACTGTGTGAAGGGGATAGAATTAAAGACCTCAACCCATTGGCCAGTGGCGATTGGCGAAGGGCCTTCTTTGCTATGGGCTTGACTTTGAAAATTGGCATATTATTAGATGGCTGTCATTTTCTAGCCTGGATGCCAGCCGAACTTAGCCCCGCCCACAACATTTGAGGTTGGGAAGTTCAGTCTGGACTTGATCAGTTGTGGAGCAACTATGCTCAAAACAAAGCTGTTGGGACCAATCTAATTGTCAGGGCGGGCTTTATATGATGGGTCATGGATCATTTATAAACATGGGTCTCATGTATTAGAGTTTTGTTGCTCTTTTATGGTTTTTCTAGTGTCTGGGAGGCTCAAAGTGTTGGTGATATAAGTTCTTTTATATTTATTCTGAATCAGCGACTGAGTGAAAAAGCACATGATGCAGGGTACACATTAGTTCTAGAAAACAAGAAGTTAAATTTATATTCACAGTGCAAGTCCCTGATTGTACAAGAGAGCTACATTGCATCTGTATATAACAGACAGCTGGTACGATCATTATTCCTGTTCAGATGCTAGAGGATTCAGGTGATAGAGGATGAGAAAATCTTTTTGTATAATTGTCCTTTGTATGAGTATCTGCGTAAGAAATACTTGAGTGATCTCGTTCTTTGTGGTGATGTCTGTATTGATGTGTCATATGTTTGTGATTCAGAGTATGCATGGAGATTGGCATTGTATATACACCATGGAATGAAGAAAAGAGGATCTTTCATGCTATGTGATTCAGTGGAACTATGGGCTGAGAGGCCATATATTCCTGAAATAAACTTGTCTTTGACTTTTAGAACTTGTTCGTAAATGCATTCACCTTTTCTATTCCTCACAAAAATGATGATGGTGTTGGTAAGTACTCCGTGAATCCTTAAATTATTTTTAACAACACCGGCAAAGATCGTTTACACTCATCTTCTTCTACTTCTTCCAGCGTGCGTGCAGTTGAGTTCCGTTGTCAACTATGCGTTGCTCAACATACTGTACGTCACTTACTCCGTTGCTCTGATTGGTTGTAGGTCTATCCAATTGAGTGAAGAGGCATTTTCTTTCCTGGTTTGGTTGAAAAAGGCTTCATAATCACAGCCCAATGGAGCAGTATCAGACTCATATTCTGACTAGAATCTGAGTATGACGACGTCAGGATAGTCATTTTAATAACTACATATCACTTCTAGAGTACATTATATACACAATACATATAGATTCATACTTAACTACACTTCAGTGTGTTTGTGTGTGTGTGTGTGTGTGTGTGTGTGTGCATATATGTATACAAACATACATACATACTATATTAAGGTGACCAGATTTCTGAAATGGAAACCGGGGACATTTCCCATTTGAGTGGTCAAAATATCACTAAAAATCGCATTTGTTATTATCTTTTAATTAAAAACGGGGACAATATATTTTTGAAAGTTTTTTGTTGTCTTTGTTGTTGTGGGCTCCCTATATTATTATTAACATTAATAATTATTATGATTTAGTTTGATTATTACGATTTTTGGTCTGGTTTTAATACAATTCACCGCACTTGCAAAAACAAAACAAAACAAAAATCAAACTATGAAAACAGTTAATAGTAACCATTGAAAAAAAATAAAACGACATAAATATATGATGAATAAAACTATTTAACAAATATAATTGTATTTAATTTAATACTTTAATTTTCACACGTTTATACTGTATAAATTACTTTTTCTTTTACTTCAAATGTTTTGTTACGTTTGTGGTTGAAAATAACTCTAATTACTATCTTTAATTGGTCTTGTTATTTTGCATTTTACGCTTATTTTAAGCATGTGCTTGAGTATGTGTATTCTGCACATGTATTTGTTGCAAGTGTAATTGTTTAGTTTTTTTTTTATATTTATAGTTCAGATGTATAATCACTGTAGCCTGGTCTTACCAGACTCTCGTACATTTCATTTGTACATAGAGTCTGGTCACTCTCCATTGGCAAGCATTTACTTCCTTGAAGGCGGGAACTCTGTTGAAGTTTAAAACTTTTGGATCTGCCAAGAGTCACTCTGGATCTGCCTAACCAATCGCTAATGTTTGGTCGTGACGTATATCACACGCCGTTCGCCTTTGATTCTCACATTAACTGTGCACACCACCTCGGTGTCAGTGATAAAACCTTGTGCATTCGCATTGTTATTTATTCACGGTGGGGAGGAAAGTTTTGTGATCGGAACGCGCTGTTCTCGTGGTGCATATCTCGTGCAATCATAACATGATTGTATATGCTGTAAATAAAATGTCATATGCTTGGTATGATAAGAATAAATGCTGCCATAAATAACGGCCCAATTCAAATGTTTACGTGCTTTTCTTCTTTTATTTTTTGAGCGGTGATGTCTAGAAGTCTAGAAATGCATCCAAATTATAGCGTACGCAACCGCACGGTGCTCTGCAGGGGTCTAAAAAGGATATAAACAGTGAATTTTGAAGTGATATATTCTTGAAAACTCAGAGATGTGAATTCGGATAGCAATTAAATTACCACACGACCTTGGTGTTTGTCAAAAGCAGTCAGTAATTCAGTCTGGGTTTTTTTTGCGGGTGGTGGGAGACGGACGGCTTCAGCCAACTCCTTCACCACTAAGGGAGCGAGCTGTAAAAGACTTTTCCCGGACCACAACATCATGGCCACCAACAAAACTCAGCAGTGATTGTTCTTGCTCCGGAGTTCGTTTGTTCAGGGAAGAAGGAGGCGGGAACAACTTTTAATCAAATAATAAACACAAAATGAAAGTCAACTAAGCGGCAGCCCCTCACGGACGACTGCTGCGCACATACATAACAAAACGTAAACAAAACACAACTTAAAATCCAAGCCTGGTCCTCTCTCGTCCTTCACCAGTGTCGCTCGTCCTTATATGCCTCCATGCTCCCTCATGAGAGGACTCGAGACCGGTGTGTCTCATTCTCAATCACGCACACCGATCTCGCTCGCTCGTCCACCTCGCCACACTCCGGCTTTAACTTCTGAACATTCGTCAGCGGTGTCAGTGCCACACATTCGCATCTTTCACCGCCGCCATTACTGAACTACAACTCAAACTTGCGCACAACATCAACGTCATCGCTCTCAGCCACTCCCTCTGTTCGCTGATTGGACCGGTAAAAAATTGTTCGTGAGAAAACCTAAGCATATACAGCAGTCCCAGATGTAGTACTGAAGGAAAATGAAAGTTGAGCGGAAGTACGTAGGACGGCGGAGCCAGGCTATAATCACTGCGTTGTGACCACAGAACTTTTGGGGACAAAACAATCCCGCACCCTGTTGAGGCTCTGTTATAAAGCACATACAAACAGTATTACTTTAATTTAACATGAATAGTTAGTATGTTACTACTAGGGCTGGGCGATATGGCTGAAAACTGTATCATGATATAAGTGTTTCATATCGGTCGATATTGATAATTATTGATATTTTTTATGACCTATTTAAAATAAGGACAAGGAGAAAAATATTTTACATTTAAACATTATTTTAAACGTAACCTTCCTCTGATTATAATCCCCTCAGTAATAAAGGCAGAAATGGCAACACAACCATGGAAAACACTCAAATAATTAAAATATAAACAAAAGTCTATCACAATGAACACTTAACAATTATCTCTTAACATTAATAATAATACTAATTTGTTACATTTATATAGCGCTTTTCTAGGCACTCAAAGCGCTTTACATATAGAAGTGGTCTCCTCAACCACCACCAATGTGCAGCATCCACCTGGATGATGCGACGGCAGCCATATTGCGCCAGAACGCCCACCACACACCAGCTGATTGGTGGAGAGGAGACAGAGTGATGAAGCCAATGGTATATATATATATATGGGGATGATTAGGAGGCCATGATGGACAGAGGCCAATGGGCAAATTTGGCCAGGATGCTGGGGTTACACACCTACTCTTTATCGAAGGACATCCTGGGATTTTTAATGACCACAGAGAGTCAGAACCTCAGTTTAACGTCTCATCCGAAGGACGGTGCTTGTTACAGTATAGTGTCCCCATCACTATACTGGGGTGTTAGGACCCACACAGACCCCCTGCTGGCCTCACTAAAACCTCTAACAGCAGCAACCTAGTTTTCCCAGTTGGTCTCCCATCTAGGTACTGACCAGGCTCAGCCCTGCTTAGCTTCAGTGGGAAACCAGTCTTGGGTTACAGGGTGATATGGCTGCAGGGTGATTAAGGCGCAGTGCCTCCATTATTTCTTTGTAACTGCTACCGTTTAGATGCTTTGTCATAAGGCACTGATGCAGAGTACTTCTCCATGTAGTTTCAAAGGCTGAATCCGAAATCGCCCCCTATACCCTTAAATAGGGCACTATTTGAGGGGACAGCCATTTGTAGTGGTGTCCAAAGCGATAGTGGACGTTATTGAGTGCACTCATTCTATTCCACTTTGCACCGCAATAACAAGTGTACAGCTGATGTACACACAGCGGCAGTCCGAATTCGCTCACTTGTTTTCATTCACTTCTTCAAGTGAGCTGTATTAGTGGATTAAAGCAGGGAATGGTGATTGAGGGTTTAGGGGGAAATTTCTGATTCAGCCAAAGTCAAGAATAGCTCAACGGCGAGCGTGTCGGGTATAAACACGTCCCCAAACGAATGAGGCGCGCGTGCTGTCAGTGGAGGCTCGCGCTGCGGAACCAGACGAAAGTATAAACAAGGCTTAAGGTGGTAAAACAAGTTTGTGGTATTACCAGTCTTGGTGGGGACGATGATCTTGCATATTTTGCAGACAACATTGTTCTTACTACGGTCAGACTAATAAAATCCAAAAAACTGCCATTCTGGCAAGCTGACTTGTTTTCCTGTTTTATCAACAATTTCCTCGCTCGCTGCGGCACTCATTTTCCACTTATCATTCCACGCCGGTTCTGTTACTGAAGAATTAATCCAGCACGAGACAACGATATGGCGCAAACCAAACCTGATACAGTTACATGATTGGCCTGTCACTCCCTACGTTGCTTGGTTACCAGAGAGTGAGTGCCTTTTTTTCAAACTTGCTTCGCAACCTCTGGTTTCTTCTGACAAAGAAGAAAAAAAATTATTGAATGTTTTATCGAACGCATTTTTTATTGATATCGATTCAAGAACCTAGGCATGCAGACGCTTTTACAAACAGACGCTTCTACGATAACGATGTTTTGTTTGATGATGATAATGGCGCTCTGCTCTCGGTTACGTTCTTCATGAAGTAGTAGCGGCGCGCCCGCAACCAAGTAGAGTCAGCGTATCTCACAGCGCCATCTGCTGGTGAAATAATCACTACACGATTGCTCCTATAACCAGCAGGCTATGTAAATGTTGGGCTTTTTTGCAATGTATATGCGGGTTGTTTTGAACGAGCTGTAAAACGGGGACATTTCCGGGGACAGCTCCAGTCAGGGACAGAACACTAAAAACCGGAAAACGGGGACATCTGGTCACCCTGTACTATATTGCCAAAAGTTTTGGGACGCCTGCCTTTACATGCACATGGATTTAATGACGTCCCATTCTTAATCCGTAGGGTTTAATATGGGGTTGGCCCACCCTTTGCAGCTATAACTGCTTCAACTCTTCAGGGAAGGCTTTCCATAATGTTTAGGAGTGTGTTTATGGGAATTTTTGACCATTCCATAAAGACGCATTCGCTGACCCCGCTCTGTGATTTTTATGTGGCTGAGTTGCTGCTATTCCCAATTGCTTCCACTTTGTTATAATACCACTAACAGTTGAACAGTTTAACAACACCGGCAAAGATCGTTTACACTCTTCTTCTAAATAACAGTTTATTTAGTAGTGAGGAAATTTCATGACTGGACTTATCACGTTACCACGCTTGAATTCACTGAGCTCCTGAGAGCGACCCATTCTTTCACAAATGTTTGTAGAAGTGGCTGCATGCCTAGGTGCTTGATTTTATACACCTGTGGCCATGGAAGTGACTGGAACACACACAAAAGCACACACATAAATATTTACTAACTTTTATGTTAGATGCGTTAGAGTAATGAAAATAAATGTATACGGTATTATCATATACATATATGATCAGAAAAGCCTTAATATCTTGAGTAAATTTATGTGGCTTTATGTATTCTTTTTTTTGCATTCTAATTGTGAAACTCTGACGTTCTGCAGACATAGTTACTTAGCTCTTAATAAATGTTTAAATATAGCACATAACAATAATGAATAATTCTTTATAGCTTTAATCACTTTTTCTCCATGTAGTGCTTTCATTTAATCGAAGACTGCCCCCCTCTGCTTCCTCCCCCCCATTCCCAACCCCGTGCCAGACTGCTTGACACCTGAGAGCTATGATGCTGTTATTCCACCTCACCCTCCCGAATGCAGAGGACCGTATTTCAGGAGAGCCCCCTGTTTCCTCCGCCCCCTACCCAGGCTCTGTTCAGTGTCTGTCTGCCTGTTCCAGGTCAGCAAAAATAAGCAAGAGCACAAAAGAAACCGCCGTCAGTCCTCAGGCGCTGACTGTGAGGTAGAACGACAGAGAGGGAGAGAGTGAAAGAGAAAGAAAGACTCAGTGCCAGGTCTGAGAAGGATCAACTGACCTGACAGCAGCATGAGCTGTATTATACCTTGCCTGATGTGTTTATTTAGTGAAAAAACTCAAAGTCATAATAACTGCAAACAGATCTGTTCTTAATCCGTAATCCGTAACCCCCCCCCGTAAAAATCTAAACATCCAAAGTAAAGGTACTCATTGTATAAGATAATTCTTGTTTTAAGTTCAAATCTAAGAGAATTTACAGAACAGAATGTTATTAATATTCATAATACAATATTATTATTATTATTTAATTTTTTTAGTAGTGTCCACATATCTAGGATACAGTTGTCATAAATAGCAATTATAGAACGTCCCCTTGGCTTTGTTGCATTATTTGTAGGCAGCATTTTGTTTTGCTCTCTTCTGCCTGAGCATTGAAGGAGTGTGAGTGAATCTCAGTGTAGCTGACATTGTGTTTTAAGGAGTGAGGCTGCGCTTAGACACACACACACACACACACACACACACACACACACACACACACACACACACACACACACACACACACACACACACACACACACACACACAGAAGATTGTGTAGTTAGGAGACAGGGATATTTGAAGCAGATGTGGGTTTAGTCCAGAGCTGAGCCAACGCGTTCTTGCTGTGTTATTGATTGCCAATCTTCTGGCATGTTTGGCCTATCAGTTGTGATAGTAGGAGGTATTTAAAGCAGAGAATTTAAGGCATTGGGAAGATGGCATATTTTGTGTTGTTGTAGAGATGAAATAAAAACAGACAAGGATGCTCTGGAATTTAAAGTGATAGGGCACCCAAAAATTCTATCATAAGTTTTTCATCTGCGTGCCATTCCAAACCCATATAACATTGTTCCATGGAACACAAAAGGAGATGCTTTAATATAGATCTTAAATCATAGTCATGTTTGTTCACGTTTACATTTTGTAACACCAAGTTTGACATCACCACATGGCACATAGTATAGCCATATTACTTTGATTAAACAGGACAAGTCATACATTTGATCATAGCTGTTTTAAAGGGATAGTTGACCCAAAAATGACATTTCTGTCATTAATTACTCACCCTCATGTCGTACCAAACACGTAAGACTTTCGTTCATCTTCGGAGCACAAATTAAAGATATTTTTGATGAAATCCGAGAGCTTTCTGATTCCTCCTTAGACAGTAATTTAATTAACATTTTCAAGGCCCAGAAAGGTAGTAAAGACATTGTCAGTCGGATTTACAGTCGGATCGTCACGGAATGGAGCGGTTAACAAACAAAGTGAACAGTTTGGCCCGATGGAAAAACGGCTTCATCAGTCTTGTATGTTCTGTATCATTCTGTATCGTCTTGGGAAACTCTAAGGCTCATACGTTTTTGAACGGAAAACGAGCGCCGTTTTATTAAGTCCCAATACAGCGCAAAACAAAGCTGGGAGTGAGTAATTTGTTAAAGTGTTCGCGCCTGATTTCTGTTAGACACACTTCACTGCTGTTGAAACGGGGTATGATGACGTGTAATGGTGTAGTAGTGGAGTCCCATTTCTTAGGGGAATATTTTCACCCCTATGCCTTGCCACTCTCTTTCAAGGGGAAAGGGGTAGGGGCAGAGCCGGCCCAAGGCATAAGCGAACTAAGCGGCTGCTTAGGGCCACCAGGGCCCCCCCGAGAGCACATGAAATGACTTATTGCTGTAGCCTATGTTATTTTATGATGATTGAAATCGCGAAATGGCCTTAAACCATGGGCGTCGGAAGCAAAAAAAATGTGGGTGGGTGCTCAGAAATGTTTTACTGGAGTAGATGCCAATTACATTAAGTACAAATATACCGCTTTGCTTGCTAAACGTATAGTTCAGAAAGACAAAATTACGAAAATTGCCATATCATTGAGAACGGCAGTAGTGTAGGGGTAAGACGCACGGCATCTAGTTTTGATACAAATCGACCCGCGGTTCGAGTCCGCCTTTCGCTGAGTTCAATCTTCTCCCTTTTCCCATCACATATCAGATCGGAAAGGCATTTATTTTCAATAAAAATGAAGAAAATATTAGAAAAGTGGAAATAAAGCGTCTAACATGTGTTTAATAATAAGTGTTTATCGATTAGGGGTAGGTAAACAGACATGTGCTGAATGTTAGAGACGATAAAAGTGAGTGGGTCCAATATTATTGATCGTAAAAAGTGGGTGGGTCTTGCCCCACCCACATACAATGGTTCCGACGCCCATATGCCTTAAACAATTACTAAATAAACTGCAAAAAGTTATGTTTTCTAATATATGCACGGAGTGATTCTGACAGCACAAGCTCATGGTGCCATCGGCCGGACACTATTCGCTTGCTAGCCAGGGTTCAAAGTCCAAAGTGCGAGAAATACTTGTCAGTTGCCCGGTAACCTTTTTATGAATGGATGGATTTGAGAATGCGCTGTGGTTTGGTGCGAATATCTTGTCTGACGTGCTTCATGTTTTGGACAGAGTACAGCATAGCTTCCAGTTTCTCAGTAAATGTTTTTTCTGCGAGTGCTATATCGTCCCCTTGGAATTATAAGTTGTGTAGCCTACATTTTGGAAGTTTTATTTAGAAAATTAAAAGGTTCTTTCTACACAGTCGAATGGAATGCAAAAAATAACATTTTATTTTCGCCAAAATAAAAGCTCTGTTTAATGTTTGAAATAAATCAACATTTTTTGTTTTTAAAAGAAGTCTCTTCTGCTCAGCAAGGCTGTATTTATTTGATTAAAAATACAGTAAAAACAGTAATATTGTGAACTATTATTATAATGTAAAACAGCTGTTTTCAATGTGAATATATAGTAAAGTGTAATTTATTCCTGTGATCAAAGCTGAATTTATCATCATTACTCCAGTCTTCAGTGTCACATGACCCTTCACTAATCATTCTCATATGATGATTTGATGATCAACAAACATTTATGATTATCAGTGTTAAAAACAGCTGTGTACAATATTTTTAGGATTTTTTGAAAACTTTCTATTTCAGAGAAATGCTGTTCTTTTGAACCTTCTATTCATCAAAGAATCCTGGGGAAAAGTGAGCATATTCAGCATAAGAGACTAGGCTACTTAAAAGAATAAAAATAAATAGAAAATAAATAAAAACATTCATATCCCATTTGAAATGTAGTACTATAAGGCTTTGAATATTAACACCTGACCACTCTTGTGGGTTTGCTACTGTCACAATTAAAAACCGTATAAGGGTAAAAACATGACGGCCAGACATGATGTAAGCAACACAGCTACAACTACTAACATTGATGTGCGAATTATCAAGAATTGACAATAGTCAATTGTATTGGTGGCGCCGAGGGGCCCCCAAACAAAATTCTGCTTAGGGCCCCATAAGGGCTTGGGCCGGCCCTGGGTAGGGGTATAAAATAGAATTGGGATTGGGCCTTAAGGTCTCTTTTGAAACTCATTGCCAGTCACTGCCTGAAGTAAAAGTATTATACAAGGAAGAGACAGAACTTCTACTGTCATGGAGGCTACTGATCAAATATCAATGGAAGAAATAGGAAAAGCAAAACATAGTTGTAGGCTACTGCTGATGGAGGATTGATGCGTGTACCACATTGGTTTCATCATCACCGCGAGTTTAGTTTGAGTGAATGCCTAGCTGAGTAGCGCTAGTCTACAGCGCGCTATCCTTTTCACCGTCAAAAGCTCACGTCTGTGCCATCCGATCCGAGCAACAGAAAACGGTCATAGCCTTTTTAGTTAGATAACAGGGAAATAGACCATCTACCACAGCCTAACATATTGTAAGTCAAACAGCAACAGTCACTAAAATAACCACTCAATGGTAGGCTGAGGCTCATTCTACTAGACCATGGTTAGGCATTTCATGTTTTGCTATCTCCTGAATTAGTTAATCACTCCCTCAATGATCATGTTAATTATGTCTGAATTTCCACCACGTCTGCTTTTGAATCAACTTACCTGTTGAAATGTAGATTAGGCTACTGCCGAGTGCCGACGGTGGGTCTACCTTCCAAGCAATTTACTAGCGTTGCCATAGGAACGCTTCAGCTTTTGCCACCCGGAAGAACGTCTATTATTGTTGTGACGTCATGGTGAATTGTCATATGACTACAGTGGTTCAACCTTAATGCTATGAAGCAACGAGAATACTTTTTGTGTGCAAAAACAAACAAAAATAACGACTTTATTCAACAATTTCGTCCTAGCCTGTGTCAGTCTCCTACGCAGTTTACGTTGTAAAAACAGTGCAGCTCCTGCGTCATCACATGCATGTGTCGTGGTGCTCACGAACAGCATTGGCTGCTGTAGTAGAACTCAAAAGCGTTGCACTGTTTACAACGTAAACTGCGTAGGAGATTGACACAGGCTGGGACGAAATTGTTGGAGTCACACAAACTATTTTATCGATGTCTTTCCTACCTTTCTGGTCCTTGAAAGTGTTAATTAAATCACTTTCTATGGAGGGGTCAGAGAGCTTTCGGATTTGTGTTCCGAAGATGAACGAAAGTCTTATGGGTTTAGAACGACATGAGGGTGAGTAATTAATGACGGCATTTTCATTTTTGGGTGAACTAACCCTTTAATTATTTATATTGTTTTATTTATTTATTGGATGCTTTACATTTTCATTGAGTAACTTCAACTTGAGTATAGTTTCCCTATACTCTTAGAATCTATAAATACGAGTAGTCCCCTCTCTTCCTGGGTCTGACCAGCTAGCCATGTCTGCGTCTCTTCCCCTGCTCCCCGCACTGATGTGGCCCACTGATACATTTCACTCTCACCAGGCAATTAGGCAGCTCTGCCCTTTGCTGTGAAAAGAGCGAGGGAGAGAAGAAAAGAGGAGAGATTAGGGCTGGGAGGAGAAGCGGTCAGGGGAGGGCAGGGTGCAGTCAGAGTGTCTACTTCCCCAGGCCCTGGTCCATTCTCTTGGCTGCCATGGCCCCCGATGCCGCCACTGCCTTTCTTATCAGCCTGCTCAGCTCAGCTCAGCACAGAACAGCTCAGCGCAGCGGCGGCTCAAACAAGAAGCTGTTTATCTGAGCTCAGCCTTGTATCTACACTCTGGCTCCAGTCAAATCTGCCTGGCCAGACCAGCTCCCAAAAAACACAGTCTGCAGGGGGAAAAAAGACAGAAAGAGGTTACAGAAGGATAAATCAATAGAGAAGCACCCCCTGTCTCCACACTTCACTATCCCACAGTCGCTCTGTGCACGGTTATTGTCTTTATTATATTCTGTCCTGTCATCATTGTTTCCTTCTCTGGGAACTTTGAGTTTTTCCACAAAGCTGGCATGTTTGGGCGTAAATAAACTATGCACGCATGTATGATGCTCTTTAGCTTTGATCTTTTTGTGTGTGGGATTACTTGCGTCAGCGTTATTAGTTAACTAAAACTGAAACCATTTTGTTACTTAAAATAAAATAAATGAACTGAAATAAATAAAATAATAATCTTGCCAAAGCAACATTTCTCATATTCATTTAGTTTAATTTTAACTAATAGAATAACAAAAAAACATAAATACTATAACCTTAAATAAAATGAAAATGGAAACTACAAAAATTAAAACATTCATAAATAAATCTAATAGTATCTCCAAAGATACTAAAATAACACTGATTTGCATATATTCTGCTGTTGTATATAAGACTAACCACGGAATACCAGTGGAGAATGTTGTATTAGGCTTTTTATAAACATGTACCTACATGTAAATCCCAATACATTCACACAGAAGCAGAATCTCGCTATCAGGCATGTGTTTGGAAAGGCTAAATACTGTTCATACTGTTTTGTAATGAAAGAAGTTGACTACATTATACAGTATAACCAACGTGGCTACCTTAAATATTAAGGCCTGACAAATTGAATTTTGAGATTGAGTTGGGTTGGGTTGATACATGTTCAACAGAACAGACAGTTTGAAAATCAGTTGACGTCATATTATGATATGACGATATATGCTATCGGACAAATATACAATATATTTTATCAGTAATATTAGGGATGTAAATATTAAGGCCTGACAAATTGAATTTGAGATTGAGCTGGGTTGATATACTGATTACAAAAAAAGTTGTTTCAACTTAAAAAAGTGAGTGTTTGTGCTGCCTTAAGGTGCTTTCACACCGGACACGATTGACGCGAATAAATCGCGCTATTCGCGCGAAGGTGGACGCTTGAACATTTTGAGTTTACTCGCTTCATTTGCGCGTGAAATTCACTTCATTCGCGCGTGACATTCACTGCACAACAGACGCTATTCGCGTCATGGGCGGGGCTTCTGCCAGCCGGCTTGTCTCGTTGAGAAATGACTGACATTGGCTGTGTTTACACATCTTTTTTTGTTAAAATCTACTGTTAATGTGTGACAAAACGTAGTTTTAAGACTTTTTCAGTCGATAATGTAGTTGTTTAAAGCTCAAATCTGTGGTTTATTTATATAAAGAGTGCCTATTTGTGCCTATTTATTTCGGAGTTGTGAGCTCCAGCGGATCAGCGGCGCTCAGCGCTTGTCAACGCCGGCGAGAGCAACCTTTCCTCGGACAGTCCTTCAGCCGTCTGCCACTGGCTCTGATGTCTCTTGTGGTGTGTCTCGAGCTATAATTCGTCTTTTAACGGGTGATCTTTGGTCTCATGGATCTATAATTTGTTCCCTGGCAAATTGTTTAGGCTGAGTGCAAAGTGAAGTTTCATTACTTTTTCTATTTTTAGGCTATTTAACTTTACGTTACCGTTGTAGCCGACTAGCGCTGACTTTGAATGTTTGACTGAATTGTTTGCTTTATTTTATGTATAGCTTATTATACCTTTTACTTATACTTTTGTATTATTGATCAAACATAAACTTGCATTTAACAAAAAGAGACTGGGTTGTGTTTCATGTCATTTAATGTTATCACAGTGATAATCATATTGTCTGAACCAGATATTAATATACAGATTTTCTCCTCATTGTTGTCACTACTAGAACAAGCTCCTGATTAACAAGCCAAAGTTCAGATTTTTTAACTTGAGCGATCCGTGCGAATCACGCGTTCAAAACGGCCAATTTGCGTCATTCACGCGAATCGCGCCATTCGCGCCGCCTCATTCGCGCGAATCGTGCCGCAGAATGCCATTTCGCGTCTCTGCATTGACTTAACATGTAAATCACTCGCGCGAATCTCGTCAATCGCGTCCGGTGTGAACGCCACATGAAACTGCCTAGTCAACTCATATATCCAAGTTGTCACTAAGTACTTCACATTTCAAGTTGACTAAACTTAAAATTTTTAGGCAGCATGAACACTTATGTTTTTAAGTTGAAACAAAACATTTTTTTACAGTGTACATACTCTTTAAACAGAAAGACAATTGAAAACCAGTTGACGGTAATATTATTATTATTGGCATGTTTTATCATTAATATTAAGGTTGTACACTTCTCTTTAGTAGTTAAAAATGTCAGAAAATAAGGGATTTGTGTGGTGGGAGAGCGAGAGGAGAAACTGACATATATGCATAACATTGTTGAAAGCAGTGGATGCTGTCCAAAATGCTTGCCTAAAATATATAAATGCTTAAAGATGCAGTACAAAGTGATATTTAACATCATTATTGGTCACTATAGAGTTAGAGAAAAGGATTGACTTCTGTTACATGTACAGGACAATTTGAGTCACACCTGTAAATACAGTTGTCAAACTCTGACGTAGTCATTTAATAATGCATCTGAATAAGCTTCAAATACCTTGGCATCCCTGAGATGTGGGGTGAAAAAAAGTGAACCCTTAATTCCTCTACTATCACTGTGGAGGGGAACTCTGCAGTCTGAGATATATACCAGCAGATAGATATGCATAAGCTATCTGCAGTTTCTGCATTTATTTAATAAACAAGAGTGGAAGACAGAGACTGACAAGTTATTCGATGGGTTAATGTAAAGGAAAGAAAGTCTCACCAACCCATAAATGAAAGCACACTTTAAGCACTTTTTTTTGTATGATTGACAGGTGCATCAGGACATGGTCACATGTGTTTTTAACTACCTCTAAATGTAGTTTGAGTGATCCAATCCCGAAACATTTTAGACCTCATTTACACCTCTATTTAACCCTGTCTGCTTGAGATCGGATCACAGATGTGTGACTTTGGTGACTTCAGGCATAACAAGTTTGATGACTGAAATATTAGCACTTTCAGGACATAAGGGGCTTTTGCACCGGAGGAACGTTTTTATAGTTCCTTTAACTATTGGCGGAAGTACCCGCTTTTTGTCAAGTTCACACCGCAGGAACTGGGAGCGATTTTAGTTACAGGAACTAAATTGGGGAAACTAAATTAGCTCTTACTTCAGAGTAGGGTCCAACCCAGCCCAATAGAGTAGTGCAGGTATGACATCACTTTGTAGGCCGGAAACGAGTTAGCATTTTAGCACTTCCGGGTTTTTTTTTGTTGGTTAAACGGCTGTAATAAGGTCTGGTTAACACAAGCTCAAGACACTTTCACATTTCATTCTACGACATTAAATGCAATCAGTATTACCCCACTTGTGATTTTCTGAAGCCGTTACATATTTTGAAAAAGGCAGTTGCTAACAAGTGGCTAAATAGGACTACAGAGACTGTCATGGGGATTAAACGTCATCACGCCGAACAGGCGAGTTGGCCTAAGTCAGGGGTTTTCAAACTTTATGATGCCATGGACCCCCAAATATGACAAACCTTTATGAGAGACCCCCTTCCTAAAATCCATCTATTTTTATGTATGAAAAAACATTTAAACTGTTAGATAAATAGTAAGTGTGACATTTATAAATACAACATATTGTTTCCCAACTTAAATTGGCTATTAATGTTGGCTGTATAAACCTGACGAAGAACCTTTTCAATTAAAAATTATTAAAAGTGCATCTATCAATCATATAACTGCTCCACACGGCTCCGAGGGGTTAGGGTTAGGCCTTCTGAAGCGAAGTGATGCGTTTGTGTAAGAAAAATATACATATTTAAAACTTTATAGACCAAAATAACTAGCTTCCGGCGGAGTCCTCGCAGCAGCGCAGAGAATAGAGCAAAACAAACAACCAGTCATGAATTCGAGAATTTTTAAAGAGAAATGGCGGAAGATTTCGATATAAGAGAAGAGGGGAGAAGAGTTTGTTGCTCAGCACTATACGCGAGAGACGTCAAAGCTTAAAAATTATTTGTATAAGCAACTTTCATAATAAATGTATGCAAGCAGCGTACGTACAGTGTTAAGAAAACTGCCTTACAAGCCCAGTGAGCAAGATAAAGCAGACTATAGTGAGAAAAACAAACTAAAGATACAAAGCAAACATATACAATTCTGGAATGTATACGGCAAGAAAAGAGAGAAACATTTAGAAATTAAACTGTTAGAATATTAGGTCGACTTTATCCATTTTTACTTTGTCTTTTTATCTTTTGAAATTTTCTGGGGACCCCTTAGAACCTTCTGGAGGACCCCTGGGGGTTTGAAAACCCCTGGCCTAAGTGACGTCATACCTGCACCACTCTATAGAACCTACCAGTGACACAAGTTTATACACTTCTCGTTACACTGCCACCTACAGGTTTGGCATGCTCTTGACGGCATATATATACACAGGTATGTAAATTAACACTTTTCTGAAAACTGACATGTGTGCGCAATGTTATTTTTGAAACCGGAGAGGTTGAAATGTCCGTTTATGAAAATAGCCGCCCACGTGTAAACGTAGCCTTAGTCAACAAACTAAATTCACAAACATGGAAAACAGCTTTTGAGAATATTTACCTGTGGCCTTTGTCTGTGTCGATGATATGCACTGCTCTTAGGCCTCCTTTTAGATCTTTCAATCACATAACTTATATGGCTATATTCCATTTCCGTAATCACAAAACCCACTACACACAACAAAAACACAGCTCCGATCACAACGTCCTCCAACTTCCAGTTGTTGGCGTTCTTGACTTAAATGACGTCACTGTCGGCCGGCTTACGTCACTTCAGAGTTCCAACGGGCAAAGCGAACGCAACCAGGAAAATAGCCCTAGGGGAAAATATAGTTCTCAGGGGACCGCCTTGAGTCCTACCTACCCAGTGCGAAAGCCCCTATTTATACTTTATTCAGCTTACTAAGCAAAAAGGTTTTCTCTTTATATCCCATGTCTCTGTAGGCATTTTGGCATAGATTTTGACCTAAAACATTTCGCAAGAGACAAGGCTTTTTTTAACATCTGCGGTCAGCATATACATCATTACTGTCGCCAGTTTTCAAAAACACACTCAGGAGGACTGCACTGACCCACATATTTTAGTTAATCTAACAGAATTTTAACCGATGAGGCATAGATAATACAGTATAAACAGGCAGAAATTTTGTTGAACGTGTGAAAATTGTGTGACTTAAGCAATGCTTTCAGAACCTATTTAAGCCACTGTAATTAAATGAGGAGGATTATAATTAGCATGTGGCCACAGTTCCATTGTGGGTTTATGTGGGATTTTGGATGTATGTCATGATAAAAAACATGTATCTGTTTGTGTGTGTGTGTGTGTGTGTGTGTGTGTGTGTGGACCCTTAGCAGGAGCCTCTGTTCTATAGTTTACTTTAAATGCTTCAGTTGCCAACATTCATCTCTACATAGTACACTATATATTCTTTGCCTATACGTCAGCTTCAACATTTCAGTTTCATCAGATTTTTCAACAGCTGACAAAACAGCCTTTCATTCATAGAATCAGGTATATGCAATCTATAGCTAACATCTCCAAGGCGCCACTCCAAAAACCTTAGCAATCATGCTGAGAGAGCAGTGATCTTATGTTTACTTAGTCACGTTCAAGAGCCGACTGCAACCATTAAACAGTGGGCAGGATAGAGATGGACTGATTGTCTCCCTGCTGATAATCACGAGACGGAAATGACTCAGTTTGTGTTTATCGAGCGCCATAACACGTCTGAGAGCGTGCATGCATAATGGCTGATTATTCAAATGATGACAGAGACATGTCAAGTACAGGCTTTGGGCTTACTGTGACCAAACAAATGTATTAGACAGTTGCAGCACGTTTATGTGCAGTATTTCAGTGGTATATTTATTTGTATGACAAAATATATAAAATTTACTATAAATAATATGATATAAAGAGCAGGAAAATATGGTTTATTATTATAATGTAAATATCTATATCACTATAGTGCGTAATTAAAAAGGGGAAAGGAATCAATCCTCATCAAAGGGAATCTCCTGGTAAATATGAAAAGCTGTCGATCTGCTGATATCTGCACTGCCGCCCTGTTTTGAATTTGCAAAAGTTCAAGCTTGACTTTTATCCTTGACCTTCATATTTCCCAGAAGTCTTGGTCCTCAGAGGGAGCTTAATTATTTTCTTCTGGATGTTGCATAAATGGCCCAGTGGGTATCTGACTCCTACCCACTGGATCCAGGCGTATTTTTACCACTGGTTTTGGAAATCCACAATCATGCAGAAGAGCATGGTTCTAATTACCATCCTTAGATTGCAGTCTTTCAGGGCCAGTCTCTCTCTCTCTCTCTCTCTCTCTCTCTCTCTCTCTCTCTCTCTCTCTCTCTCTCTCTCTCTCTCTCTCTCTCTCTCTCTCTCTCTCTCTGTCCTGTCTCATCAGGGTAAGGATAGTGGTTCTGTATTCCTGACCCAGTTTGAGTGCTCTCAGCTTGTCTTCAGCTGTAATTTTGCCCCTCCTTGCACAGGGATATTTGTTCACTGAGTCACATTCCACACTTTTCACTTTGATATTTATCAGAGGTGATCACCAGTATGTTCTGTACGAATGTGTTTGTGTGTGTATAAGTATATGGGGCGGCAGTGGCTCAGTGGTTCATGTAGGTTCCACCTGACCAAGTGTCGAGGTGTCCATGAGCAAGACACCTAACCCCAGCTGCTCCCGACAAGCTGGATGGCGCCTTGCATGGCTGACACCGCCGTCTGTGTATGAATGAGTGAATGTGAGGCTATATGTAAAGCGCTTTGGATGGCCATGGGTCTGTTGAAAGTGCTATATAAAGGGCTTCTTTGCTCACCAGCCACTGTGACTAATGGTTTTCCAAAGTTACTAGCCACTGGCCACAATTTTGACATTAATACCATGGGAAAAACTGCTGCTGGTACTGCTGTCCCTTTAAGACCTGATGCATGGATCCATTATACTGTTACACATGCGTTTTCTTTCTCAGCTGTTAACATTCAAACATAACTGACTGTGTTTAAGTGAATATTCGCCAAGACCAGCATTTTTGCATTATTTTATGTGTACTTGACTGTTTAAGTGCAAGAAGAATTTTCTTAATATAGGTATAAATAGGGATTGGTATCGTTAAGGTTTTAACGGTATTGCTACTCTTACCGATACTACTTATCGATTTGGTACTTTAACGGTATTCTTATCTGTTCTTTTTGTTATAATGTTTTATAATAAAAAGAAAAATTAAGAACATAATTAACATTGCTTTATAATCTGAAAATTTGTGTCGGGCTCGCTGTAGCTCCGCGTGAGAGATCTCTCTCTCTTTCTTCTGGTTTGCGACTAGCAAAAATGTACCACATGGTTTAATATTATTACTTATAGAAATGGCTGGCAATATAGAATTTGCAATATAACGTCTATGTAGCAATAATAAATAGTACGTGTATTTTCTTCATTTCTCCAGTACCGACAGCAGAACCGATAGCATCAGAGCTTATCGATACTGCGGTCTTTCATAATTTAGCACCAGGGCTCATCTAATACCGGGTTTCGGTACCCATCCCTAGGTATACAACACTTGGCGTCCAACACTGTTGTCTAGGTAATTGTTAGTTTGTGTCTCTGTGTTTGAGTGTGCACACATGTAGGCCTCCGGCGCAATGAAAGCTTTTATGAGTTCACGTTCAGAAATGACAGAGAGCTGCTGGAAAAACAGAGCCTTGCAAGCCGCTTTTATTAACCCGTCTTGCAGCTCATACATACTCCACTGTGTATCTTACGCTTTTTATCAGTACGTGCCTTTCATATATATACAGTAATTCATATTTCATTACGCTTAGAACAATGGTCCTTACTTATTTTTCACAGAACTTGCCAGTATGGAAAAAGACATGTTAGTATTCTCATCTTCTGTCATTCAGTGTCAGAAAAGTATAGCTAATGTGTGAATGTTAGTTTAGTCATTTGAATAGCATCAGGATTTAACTTTATTTAGTATGAGTCACTTAAAGGGATAGCGTAATAAACAAAGAAAATGTCATCTGTATCTGTTTTAATCATACATTTTTTTGTCGAACCCTCATAAAATCATAATTACACTCAGTTTTGTTTTTGTATGTGTGGTTTTGATTTAGGCACATTTTTTTGACATTCTTTTTATTTCATAATAGTTCATCCAGAAATGAAAATTCTGTAATTTATTTTTTTTCTTACATAAATTTACATCATTCAAAATCATGATTATACATCCTAGCTGTCATTGTCTTTCAAGTAGCAATCATGAATGACTGATCCAGTTGACAAAACGGATTTGACTGACAAAGCATTTGTATCACTTTAAAAAACTTGGAATATAGAACATAATTCAGACCGACCACTTTTGTGATGCTTTTACAGAGCTTTGCTTTTTATGAAGCTTGACAGTCTCACCATACATTCTTATATAAAGCTTCTTTATTAACATCAATGGCTTCGTGAAGAACCTTTAACATCCATTGAACCTTTCCTTTACAAAAAAAGTTATTTAGAATATTTTAAAAAAAAACTATACTTTTAAGAACTGTTCACTGAAAAGTTATTTGGGAAACCCAAAAACCTAAACAATAATTCAGGTGATCTGTTACCACAACTTAAATGCATGGTTGCAAGTTAAAAATTCTAATTTATTGATTTAATTAAACATTTTAAGTTGCAAACATTATTTTTTTTGAGCTCAGTTGACATAAGGATGTTAATCATTACATTAACTTAATATTGTGTGTAATTTATTTATTTATTTTTTTGCTTTAATTGATTTTTTTTTTTTATTAAGTTGTATTAACTTCATCAAATTGTTTCATAAACTTTGGAAATTGGAATTGGATAGTGGATTTCTAGTTCCCAGCATGCTTTGTGCAGGACTGGATAAGAAGAAAAATGTTGAAATTAAGTGTTATTCATAAGGAATAATTGACGATGGGCCATTGAATTATTAGTGTGTGCATTCTTTCTCTAATCATTCAAAGACAATTATTCCGCTTATACTATGGTTACCGCATCTCAAAACATTGTTCAGATGATTTATTTCAAGACATTGTCAGGTTTTGTCCTTAAAACCCTCTTGTGTTCAGGACTAATTTCTTAAGCATCTAAACCCAAGCCTCCATTACTAATTCCAAAACGTTAGTTTAAAGCTAGTAACAGAGGCTTGAGCAGAGTTATGCAGTGGGTTATTAGAGAGAGAGAGAGAGAGAGAGAGAGAGAGAGAGAGAGAGAGAGAGAGAGAGAGAGAGAGAGAGAGAGAGTATGTTGTGAATTACCTCAGGCAGAGTCTCTTATAACAGTGTTCGGCAGCAGCGTTGACTAATAAAAACTGTAAGAACAGCGCCTTTACTTCGCTAATGTCATGTAGCTTTGAAGTTGCTAAACTATTTTACTGATACAATCGCCAGAGCAATGCTGAAAACACATTTCTGTGCGAGTGTGTGTCCGTACGGTATGTGTGTGCTTTTTAGTGGGAGAGCAGAAAGAGCGGGAAAAAGAGAGTGTGCTTTCCATACGTAATAAAATGAAATTATTGTGGCAAAAAACATGGAAAAAATTTGACGTTTTTATCCTATTGTTTACTAAAATGATTTGCTTGGTCAGTGTTGTTGTGGATTTTGGTTATTTTGCTGTTGTCGGCTGTAGGGACCTTTTGAAATAACTGAAATCCTTTAGCTAAGTGATATGGAACTGTAATGCAGTCAAGACCTGTGTTTCCCTGAAAATAATTGCTCACCAGAACTTTCGCTAACCAGTCAGATTCAAGCATTCAACAGCCCCTTAGTATAATATGTGTTATTTTCTGTGAATGTTGAAGTTTTTGTGGTTATCATTGTGCTGAAGAGTAGATGACATGAACGTAAACGCTGCATTTGCTCTACAAGCAATGCCAGTGACTAGTATTATCTTGTTAATTATATATAAATGCTTGATAAGTTACATGTAGCATGTGCTATGATGATAGCTGTGGATTTTAACTGAAATGGATATGATTAATTGGTTTCAGCCAAGGCTACAACTCAAGTAGTTGGAGTGACTTAAAAATGTGTGTTTGTTACAGATTATTAAGTTCCTCTAGCTCAATAGAGTTTGTTGGTTGAAAATAATTTCATTCAAAGTTGTCATAACTCAAAAAAAATGTTGAGAACTGTTTTAGTTGTTGAGCCAACACATTATTTTTTTATAGTGTATGATCTTCTATGGCATTGTTGCGAAAACCCGACAAAACCGTTGAAAGCTTTATTTTTAAGAATGCAGTCCCTGTGTTCTAGGGCATGAACTGTTCGTATTATGTGTTTAAACCACTGAATGAGGGGAAAGGGGGGCAGTTTGTGTGTGTGTGTGATAGTATGTGGTCTGGGGCCTGGAGCTCCGTCTAGGTGGGTGGACAGCGCTACTGCGAGGTGCCTGTAGAGCTGGGAGCTGCTAGGCTGCTGAGCTCTGTGTTTGTGTATGGAGCGCAGCTCTCTTATCTCTGGGCTGTACTGACGCCACTCTCTTCCTGTTTAAAATCCGTACTGCTGATTTTTCTCTTCATTCCCACTTCTGCTAAACTTCGCCTCCCTCGCTCCCTGGCTCCTTCGGCCTCCTTTTTTTTTTACTTCATTCGGCACTATTCATGCTTTGTTGTTAAGTACGTTTGTGTAATCTTTCATATTAATTTCAGTATAGATTACCAGTCGTCTTTGCCATGACTTGTGCAAGAGATTGGAATGTTGTCTCCACGGACACTCACAAATGTTTCGGACCGAAAATATTCAATTTCTAAATTGAATATCTAACCGAAGGGAAAGAAACAGTGGAAATATTTGCATAATCGACGGCAGTGAGATCCCCAGAGCCTCCCATTGCAGACAGGACATGCTAATATGGCAGCTAGACAGGAAATATCCACACGTACATACTCGAACACAAATGCTTCAACACATGTATACACACAATGTTTACGCTTAAAGGACTTCAGAATAGTGTAAAATGAATTGGTCTGCATGGATCTTTAAGGGGGAAAAAAAAGTTTTATGTGTACAAAGAAGCAGTCTTTATGCCCATTTTGTCACACTCCGTATACAATTAAAAAATATATATTTTGTATAACTTATGCACATTATTCATTCATTATTGAGTTATTATTTAGTGTAATTAGGCCCATATTTCGTATAAACAAAGAATTTCTTTTTGCATGAATGTGCAGTCAATATCTCTTTACTTAAAGTATCTACTTGCATTTCATTGTGACTTTAATGTTTCAATATTTTGTGCATTTTGATGATTTTTATACATGTTATCCTGTAAATAAATCTCTATATTTATAATTAACCTATTGATTTCCGTTAATTAATTTATGTTATAATATAGACATTTTAAGGTTGAGGCTTGTAATGCTCCTGAAGTAAAACAAGGCATTTCTTATTTCAAAATACCTCAGATGAGAATAATAATATTTTCTCTGCTATCTGAGGGCTGCCAACACTTACGCTAAAGTTATATAATTTCAAAACACTTGGCTGTGGGAGGAGTTTATATTCTTCTGTTTTCGTTGTGGTTTTTTCCTGACAGAAAACAAATCAGTACCATCTAAAATATATAAAGTCTGCGTCAGGCTGTCTCACCGACTAGCCTTTCCAGTTGGTATTTGGTGGACGTCACTTGTCTTCCTCTCCCCCGTCTGCCACGTACAGTCGCCTGGATGGCCGCTTTTGATGGCGCCATGCACTTGCGCCCCTCTGCCGTGTTCAGGAACGGCGTGGAGGCAGCCTGCTATCGACAAGGGTTTCTTTCCCTTTCCTCTGTTTTCCACTGCATTTCCTTCCTCATTTTCCTCGATATTCTCTCCCTGGCAATATGAAGCCAGGCACATGCTTATTGAGAAAATGAACAGATAAATGAGGGGAAAATCCTCACTGGCTCTGGCATTCATGCAGCACAATGTCTCAATCTTGGCGCAGTCACAGCCCTTATTAACTATAAGAAGAGGTTCCCCAGTGTGGTTGACATATAGATATGGTGTAAGAACATTTCATTCGGGATGTGGAACAGCTCTGGATCCTCAGGAGTATTATTACTGTCAGAGAAACTCTAGCATTATGTATCACTTCTGTTGAGACTGAAGTATCCGATTTCTTCTGCTGAAAATGTATGATTACATGCTGATGTTTAATCTTACACTTCCAGGGTAGGTTGTGTGGTTCCATCCTACTAGTTTTTTTAAGAGGAAGCTATAACGCATTATACTGTCCTTTTGAGAGGTGAAACCTCAGAGTCTGCCATAAGCTTCACCAACCATATAGCGACTCGAAGGACATTCATAGAACTGCAGCACAGGCCTATCAATTACTGGTTTAAAGGGATAGCCCCCAACCGCCCCAAAAAAATCATAATTTACTAACCCTTATGTTGTTCCAAACCCGTATGAGTTTCTTTCTTCTGTTGAACACAAAAGAAGATGTGGTTACGAATGTTGGCAACCAAGACAGTTGATGGTAGCAATATTATTTTTTTTATTTTTCTTACTATGGCTACCTTCAACCGTTTGATTACCAACATTCTTTAAAACATCTTCTTTTGTGTTCAACAGAAGAAAGAAACTCATACAGGTCAAAAAAGAGGGACATTCTAAAACGCTTAATGTGAAAACACTTAATGAGTCCTAATGTACTAAGCCAGTGATATTAAAAAATGTATGACGCATACTATGTACAGGCAAGTATGCGCCCTAGGGTGGTCCACAATGTAATGTAAAAAATTTAATTATTAAAACGTTGCATTGTAGCCCTTAGTTCTTTTACCCTTCAAATAACAATGACTCCTGTCAAGTTTTATTGAATTTGAATGGAGTTAACTTTCTTCTTTACCTTCCGGGAACTGGAGGTGAACAACGGAAATAAACAAAACTCGAGAGCGCTGAGCAACCTCTAAATGTTAGTCAATTAAAGCAATATTTTGCAGCATAATTCCAATAGGGCTAAGTAACAAACTAAGAGGGTACTATGGTTGAAATTACAACTTTCATTTTTGTGGACCACCCTGATGCACCCTGAATATTACCTCACATCTGAAAATTGCATGCAGCACATTTTCTTTAGAATGGTATTCTATGGTAGCCTGACTTCGTCATACTCAGATTCTAGTCAGAATATGAGTCTGATACTGCTCCATTGGGCTGCGATTATGAAGCGTGTTTCAATCGAACCAGGAAACAAAATGCCTCTGCACTCAATTGGATAGACCTACAACTAATCAGAGCAAAGGAGTAAGTGACGTAAGTTGAGTGACGCATAGTTGTCAACAGAACTCAACTGCACGCACGCTGGAAGAAGTAGAAGAAGATGAGTGTAAACGATCTTTGCCGGTGTTGTAATAAGAATTTAAGGATACATGGAGTACTTACCAACACGATCATAATTTTGAGAGAAATAGTGAAGGTGAATGCATTTACGAACAAGTTCTCCGTTTAGGATTAGAACGAATTCAACCCAAGCGCTCTTTGGTGATGTGGATGGTTAACGTTACTGTTTATCATCTGTCCATCATCGTATTAAGCCCGCCCTGACAATTTGATTGGTCCGAACAGCTCTGGTTTGAGCATAGTTGTTCCACAACGGATCAAGTCCAGACGGAACTTCCCAACCTCAAATGTTGTTGGCGGGGCTAAGGTGTCTGGCATCCAGGCTAATTCTATGGTAAAATGCTTAACGTGAAACTCCGCATTGTGTTCATATTCAGGGTTCATCTGCTTGCCTGTACATATTATCTTTTATTAACAAGGTGTATATTAAATGTAGTCCTCTAATATTACTGTCTTAACATATTAAGCCACATTAAAGGGATAGTTCACCCAAAAATGTACATTTTGTCATCACTTACTCACCCTCAAGTTGTTCCAAACCTGTATGAGTTTCTTCTGTTGAACACAAAAGATGATATTTAGGATATATAGGAGAAAAAAATACTATGGAAGTCAAAGGTCCCGTCAATATCTGGTTACCAACATTCTTTAAAATATCTTATTTTGTGTTCAGTAGAAGAAAGGAACTCATACAGGTTTGGAACAATTTGAGAGTGAGTAATTGATGAACTATCCCTTTAAGCATTTTCTTTGATTTTCTATGGGGAAACGCCTAATCGTTTCCACTAATGAAAAGCTTCTTCACAGCTTTTTGAATGCTTTGTGCTATTGTCAGTGGTCTTTATAGGCAGTCAATAGAAAGCAGTCATAAGCTTCAAGGGTTCACTTTTCAGTATGTTTACATGCAGTGATTTTTGACAGTCTGAATGAATCTAATCCATTTTCATATTATGACAGATCTGTTTATATGTACTCTAAACATTTGTAGCACATCTATTCTGAACAAAATTTCAGTGCATCAGTTTTCGGAAACCGCAAGCATAATTGCCATATTTTGTTAAACATTTGCCATTAATCTGATTAATTATATATTTGAGACTCTGCATTTGAATAGTACATACAGACTCAGATCGTTACATAAACCAATATCATGCTGAATTTTACATGCAGCTCTAAGCTTGGTCTTCATGGCAAGGCATAGCATTCTCAGTAGAGACTCACACCTTAGTTGAAAACATTAGCCCTGACCTGGCAGCCATGTTTTTTTAACAAACTCTCACCAAGAATCTATGGATCAAATTAATTCAAGGATGTTTTTATATCAACAGTGAAAAAGCACAGTTTACCCAACTCTAAAGGAAACAACATTAAATCAACCCCTCCTCCTCTCGTCCAGACACATTTCCTTGTGTTGTGTGTTTATGATTGAATAAAGTTCAAGGATCAAGGATTTTTACCATGGCAGATATATACCATACTACTGACAGAGGTTCAGAAATGTATCCTGAGAGAGTCTTTTGGATGCAGTGTAGTTTTTTAGTGCATACTAGAAGCAGTGTTATTACAGTTATAACTACAACTGAAACCATAAAAAATATTTCCCATTTCCACAGTTTAACTTGATGTACTAAAATGATGATATGATAATTAATAAACATACATACAACAAAATGAAACTAAACGGAATGAAGCTAAAACGGAAATGGGGGGGATTCAGTGATGCTAAAATAACACTGACTAGCAGAAAATAAAGCTAGCCATTGATAGTCAAAGACTTCAGAGAGGCTGCCCCTAATTATTTCATTACATTGTCTGTCTTAGATGGCCTTTCTGAGTACATAAACTCCACAAGGATATCCTCCCCTGCCACTGACTGTGAGTTACCCATGAGGCTGTGGGGCTACTTTGGGCCGCCCATTGTGATCAGGCCTGTGCACTGAGGTCATGAGGGGAGCCAGACTGGCAGGCACTCTGCGGCTTCCTCTGAGATACCAGATCAAGTAAATCAGAATTAGAACTCGTTAGCCCTTCAGGAGCCCTTATGACTGCGACTCCTCGCTGAGCACCCGGCGGTACCAGAGAGGCGGCCCACTGTGGGAAAAAAGGTGCTGTTTAGAATCTTTGAAGAGGCCGTGTCAACAAGCATTTCTTGTGTATTTGTTCCCCTGTCGTGCATTCTTTTGGTGTGGTGAATTTGAGGCTGAGTAAGGCTGAAAGTGTTTGTGTTGGTATTAAAGCACAAAGGCCCAACAGATGAGGCCCATTAAAGGGATAGTTTAGCCAAAAGTAAAAATTCTGTCATTTACATACCTTCATGTCATTTCAAATCTGTAAGAAATTTCTTTCTTTTTCGGAACACAAAAGTAGACACAAAATGTTTGAACTAGGGCTGACAAGTAATCGAAATCAAACCGAAATCAAAAATCTATTTGTGTTTAAAAAATGTGGGGAGGCGGACCGATTTTCAACAGTGTATATGCTGTTCCCTATTGCCAAACCATACACAACCACATCACATCTATCTATGAGTATTATAAGGCTATAAGTGTCTGCAACCATACAGCGTGCGCATACACTGTCACATGCACGCACAGTAGTATTATAACAAAGTGGAAGCAATTGGGAACAACAGCAACTCAGCCACAGAGTGGTTGGCCATGTAAAATCACAGAGCGGGGTCAGCGCATGTTGAGGCGCACAGTGTGCAGAAGTCGGCAACTTTCTGCAGAGTCAACTTCGTGTGGCCTTCAGATTAGCTCAAGAACAGTGCGTAGAGAGCTTAATGGAATGGGTTTCCATGGCCGAGCAGCTGCATCCAAGCCTTACATCACCAAGTGCAATGCAAAGCGTCGGATGCAGTGGTGTAAAGCATGCCACAACTGGACTCTAGAGCAGCGGAGATGTGTTCTCTGGAGTGATTAATCACGCTTCTCTGTCTGGCAATCTGATGGATGAGTCTGGGTTTGGAGGTTGCCAGGAGCTCGGTACTTGCCTGACTGCATTGTGCCAAGTGTAAAGTTTGGTGGAGGGGGGATTATGGTGTGGGGGTTGTTTTTCAGGGGTCGGGCTTGGCCCCTTAGCTCCAGTGAAAGGAACTCTTAATGCTTCAGCATAACAAATACATTTTGGACAATTTCATGCTCGCAACTTTGTGGGAACAGTTTGGGGATGGCCCCTTCCTGTTCCAACATGACTGCGCACAAAGCAAGGTCCATAGAGACATGGATAAACGAGTTTGGTGTGGAGGAACTTGACTGGCCTGCACAGAGTCCTGACCTCAACCCGATAGAACACCTTTGGGATGAATTAGAGTGGAGACTGTGAGCCAGGCCTTCTCGTCCAACATCAGTACCTGACCTCACAAATGCGCTTCTAGAAGAATGGTCAAAATTTCCATAAACACACTCCTAAACCTTGTGGAAAGCCTTCCCAGAAGAATTGAAGCTGTTATAGCTGCAAAGGGTGGACCAACTCCATATTAAACCCTACGGATTAAGAATTGTGTGTCATTAAAGTTCATGTGCATGTAAAGACAGGCGTCCCAAAACTTTCGGCAATGTAGTGTATATGCACTGCTTGTTTCACAGTAATACATAGCACTGTGTTCATTTACATGTTGTCAGCTCATGATACGTTGTTCTCAGCATCTCAACAGTGGCTCAGTTTGTAGTAAAGGTGCCTCCACACAAATCCAACTCTATCTCTCGGGTCGCTTGTTATAACAGGAAAATATGTATATTAATTATTATATTAATGTTTCATATTTTTAATAATAATAATGATTACTATTATTGTTGTTACTATTATTATTGTTGTTATTAATCATAATAAAAAAATGTGTTTGTTTTACAGTGTATTATAATAGTAATATTACAATAGTTATAATAGTACAATTATTTTGTTTCAAATTTTTTACTAATAATAATAACAACAACCATTATTATTATTTTAGCCACATTGATATAGCCCCGCAAATGAGCACAGCAAAGCTGGGGCCTTTTAAAACTCATATTTTAAATCTCAATCACAATTCTTTTTTTTAATCAAAAATATTGCAATTTGATTATTTTCCTAAAAGTCATGCAGGTTTGGAACGACATGGGTGAACTGTCCCTTTAAGCTGCTGAGATCCATGGCCTCTGGTGCCAAGCTGTTACTCTATCACCTCTCAAAGAGATCCATTTTTCACTGGCTTCCCCAGACCATAAAGACAAGAGACAAACCAATTGATTTTAATATGGCTCCCATGTCAAGGAAACTCAGGAGAGTTAACATATGGAGATTAATCTCTTCTGAGCCAGTAGCCTATTGGTATATTGGCTGTTATGTGCGGAGGAGGGCTGATCTAAGGCACTTTGGCCACCTTTATTCAAAGATGTAGTTTTTCTATGTGGTTTGTCTGCTAAGTTTTACTTTGGTGAACCTCTAGTCCAGTGATTTTCAACCTTTTTGAATCAAAAGCCCCTCCTTGTTCAACACTTGAACATATTTGAAGGACCCTTCCATGTGTTTAGCATTTTAATTTGGAACAAAGTTATTCGTTTAAATAACTGATTAATTGAAACACTTTTAAGTCATCCTTTGGGCCCTGGGCCCCTGGTTGAAAACCACTCCTCTAGTCTGAATTCCCATTGACTTGGCCTGAGTGTGCACATGCCTTTTTGTCATTTAGCTGTAATGTTGATTGATGTTCTAATCGCAGTGGGTCTCGGCATCTGTTGTGTCATTGACTCGTCAAGTTTTCAAGTTAATCAGTCACTTGAGAAACCTGTTTACGTTCGGTGTAAACTGCAGCAGCAAGAGATAGCTTAAGGGGTATAAGCGGGAAATAGATGACTTATTTTTGGTTTGGATATAGCAAGTTTTTGAAATGTGCTCATGAGGCCTTGGCTCAATCAGCTCTGGAGCTTTGCAAATATAGTGAGAGTGTCTGCCAGCTGTTTTCTGTAAGGCTGTGGTGTCCTTTTCAGGTTAGAAAACTCTTGGGCTTCAACGCTGCTCCATGCCAGCCTTACATTCCCTCTTTTTCCGAGCGCTACCACACCAGGCTAGGACTGTGCATTTTGTGAACCAAGCTTTACTTGTCTTTTTTTTATATATAACATGCTTTTTTTTTTTAAACTATCAATGTCAAATAAGAGAATAAAATAGAACTGAAAGAATAATCATAAATGTAAAAGGGATACAAATATTTAGGAAGAGATTCAAGAGAAGGACATTTAATTCCTACTGGAGTTTTCAAATAGAATCCAGTCTTGTAAAAAGTGTACAAATAAGAATGCAGAGGAGTTTTTTTAAACAGTTTTTTAAATAATTTTGTTAAACTACCACCCTGACTCTTCCATACCGTATACTTGATTTAAATTCCTCTCTGTGCTATTTCTCTGTCTCCCTTTTCCCTTTCTGATTTATTTCACCAGGCCGGATATAGAGGCATAGCACCGTCATTACTGCCTATGTTCTGTGCACTTTCAAAAAAGTGGCTCTTCTGGGAGGATCAGGCCAGGGCAAGGCTGAGGGTCACGGTGGAAAGTGTGCCCGCCATGCCAGAATAAATCAAGAGTGGAGAGAGAGGGTCACAAGGATGACCTCAGCAGCACCAGCAGGGCTTAAATCACCCAGCTTCCCTGGGTGGAGAGAGACAGTGTGAGCTACGTAATGAAAACAGCATGTTCCATTTGACATAGCTGCTGCTCAAACAGTGGGTCTGCTTTCCAACATGCTCAAAAGCAGCAAGGATTCTGTCCAAAAGCTGGTCAAGTTTTTTCTGGCAATATATATATATATATTTGACTAATTTTGTAATTTAATCCTGTGATGAAAGCCGTTAATCCAGGTCACATGATCGGTCTGAAAATATGCTTATTTGCTGCTCAAGAAAAAATCATCTTATTATTATCAATGTTGAACATTTTTATGCTGCTTAAAGGCACAACATGTACGATTTTTGGATTAAAATATCCAAAAACCACTAGAACAATGTTATATTTAGTTGACTTGTGTACCTACATTATCCAAAGAATGTTTAAATCCAGAGAAATATGCCATTTTAACCAGGACACGGACCATGTCTGTGTGTGTGTCCGTGCGTCGCCTGTCAATGACATCATATCCGATTACCCTCGATTTCTGGTTTTATTTTATAGAATCGCAATTGTCAGTATTGCATTTGCAGATCACGTGGATAGGGTACTTTTTACTGTGTGTGTGTGTATGTATGTATATATATATATATATATATATATATATATATATATATATATATATATATATATATATTATTATTATTATTATTATTATTATTATTATTATTATTATTATTATTATTATTACACAGTATACATAAGTAAGAATTGTAAGTAAGAATTTCATTTCTCTGGCTTTTTTCTCCATCATGGTATAATTTTTTTGACTGAACTTGGCACAATGCATTCTCGTAATGTATCTACCGGACTATGGAAGTCAGCATAATTTAGTTGGAAGAGGGTATGTGTTGGGAGCGCACCTATGATGCCTTAATATGCTGCCTGTTGAGATACTATGTTTTGAAAATGGTTGTTCTGGTTCCATTAGCACAGATTTTATGTATAGCTTACCCCTACCAACGGGTTCCCGGCTTTTGTTCATTCTCGAACCGTTCTGGGCATTTCCACTACAGAAGGAATTCTGGGCTGGAAAAATTGGTTCAACTCCGGCCCTAAAAAACTTGTTGTTCTCCAGGGGGAGAGCAGGAAAAATGCTGTCGCTGAGTATGTTAGTCTCGTTGAACAATTTAAAAATGTAGCACTACGTTGCTCTTTACATCTAAATATATAAAACTGTGTGTGCAAGAGAGCGAATGAATCAACGGTTTCAGTTTCAATATATCTCCAAAGAAGACAGATGATAGTGCTGGGAGTTTATGCAAAGTGTCGGTATACTAGAATCATTCCCGGTACTGTGAACAGCAAAGTGCCTGCACAAACACCGGGCCACGCGTTTAATTTTAGACTTGTTATAGTCAGGTAAACCGTTCGTTACTCAAGTCTGTGGAAACACAAGGCAGGCTCGCAACCATTCTGGTGGAAAAGGGGTAACAGTGTCACCTCAGCTTCCTCCATCACAAAGATGGTCTTTGAGAGGTGTCGTGTGGAGCATGTGAAAGACAGGACACAACTGGGCATGCAAGTGCCCCTTATCAGAGTTGACCTCTGTAAATCTTGACCTTTTGTTGGTTGTGTCCACCACCTCTCCTGCCACCCATTAACAGAAATTGGCCTGATGACATACTCTTCCTGTGTCTGCCCCTTTGCAGGCCCCTCTCTGACGAAGGGGATGGCGAGGCCCAGCATAATGCTCTATTTTGGGAGGTCATTTTGAGCCGGACGCCCTGTCTCCCCAGGACTGCCTGTCTGCTGATAGCCTATCAGATTGCTGGCTCTTAAAGGGGAGACGCTGCCATTTGCCAGCCTGACGCCAGGCAAACCAGTTATCATTATCAGGACCCCCGACACCAGATTAACCGCTCCCAGCGCTAATGAGCGTTTTAAGAAAGGGTAACATGTGGGAGCAGCAAAAATAACATCATGGGTAAAAAAAAAAAAGAAACCCCGTAATGGACACTCCTAGAATAAAACCTGATTAAATCAGTATCTGTGCTTTCATAATATAATGAAATAACATTATAACAGGACAGTTGATCTGGAGTAATTGAAGATATCATTGACATGACCATTCATTTAAACGAACAAATAGCAAAAATTCTCAGAGTCCCTCTGAACTCACAAGTTTTTTTAATGGGTAAAGATCCTCTTTTATGACTCTTATGTCAGAGTCCAGTATCTCTGAAGCATATTTTAATGTACTCTAATGGTTTTGACTCTTTTTCAGTTAATTCTGATGAGAAGGTTTTTAGGTTGTTAATGAAGTGAGTCCGGATATGGGTTTAGTTTTTTTGTAAGTTTTTTTTTTTAATCAAAGATAAACTTTAAAAGTCTCTCTCTCTCTCTCTCTCTCTCTCTCTCTCTCTCTCTCTCTCTCTCTCTCTCTCTCTCTCTCTCTCTCTCTCTCTCTCTCTCTCTCTCTCTCTCTCTCTCTCTCTCTCTCTCTCTCTCTCTCTCTCTCTCTCTCTCTCTCTCTAGAATTTATATAGATATATATATATATATATCTATATATCTCTCTCTATATATATATATATATTTACTGTTTAACCTTTTATATATTATATACTGTAAAAGGTTATATAAAAAGGTTATATAAAAAGTTATATCGACACACACACACACACACACACACACACACACACACACACACACACATATGGTAGCTGACATGATGCTAAATTATAAACAAACAAGCAAACAAACTTTGGTCCCTCTGTATAAAATGCATGTTTTTAATGGCTTCTTACTCATTTCACGCAGCAATAAGAAAGTCTCCATGACAAGTTCTTCCATAAACAATGTTTACAATCCTCTATCCCTGATATTTCCAAAGGATGTGACTAAGTAACTCTCAGATATCCAAGCCAAGCTCAACACGTGCAGTGAATAATCCAGACAGAGTTCCTCAGCACAAACAAGTGTTATGGGTTGTGGTGTTGCATTCAGTCAAGAGGTAATAGGCTTAGCACATATAAATTTAAAAGTTATTCATACACACACACATTTAATTTTTTATTTTATTGATGTTTTCTTTGGTATTCAAATTATTGGGGTTGTGCAGCTGATGAACAGTACTTGCATTGCAATCTTTCTTTCTTACTTTTCCTTTGAAACAGTAAAGTAAGGGATTGCTCGTAATTTTTCTGTCATTTAATTACAGTTACTCCTGATGTAATTGCATTAATATAGATTATAGAACAATTCCATATAAAACAGTGGATTTAACTTTGATTTTTTTGAATGTAATGTCTTATGTGTGGTTTTAATGTGACCTTCATTTAGATACTTTGGTCAGTTCAAGAATAATTAATGCAATTTTATATTATTTATTTAAAAGAATCAAAAGAGCAGTTTCATCTTGTATTGTTTAACTGGTCGAGTTTGATATATGATTTTTGAAAGTAATAAATAATGCAAGACTTTTTAGAGAGAGTAATTAGTAATAGTAATTCATTACTTTTTTAGGCCTAGTCCACACGTACACAGTTATTTTTATAACCAGAGTTTTTCCTCCTCCGTTTTAAAAAACAATCGCGTCCACATAAGCACGGTTTAAAAAAAAATCTCTGTCCACATGAAAACGCAAAACCACGCTATGATTGGATTTCCACATGGGTCCAATCCACGGCACCGATGCACTGAGCGATGCCATGGGCTCAGTGAAACCCTTCTACAAGTTCCTTTACTTTGGACTCCGTGACAGGTAACTGTATATACACAGGGGCAGGGCCCTAGTGGACTGTAATAGCTTCACACACTTGCCTTAGTATTTTGTATTATTGCATTCTGGCGCCTCTGTTCTGCAATATAATGAGATACCAGTTTGTATATACATGTGATAAGCGCTGTTAGCAGAGTTATTAAAGGTCCCGTTCTTCGTGATCCCATTGTTCAAACTTTAGTTAGTGTGTATTGTTGCTGTTAGAGCATAAATAATACCTGTAAAATTATAAAGCTCAATGCCAAGCGTGATATTTTATTTAACAGAAGTTCCCTTTCAAAGCCTACAGCGAACGGCCGGCTTGGACTACATCCTGGTACAGCCTGCTTTAATGAAGTCAGTAGAACAGTAGAACAGACTAACCTCCGCCCACAAGAATATGCGAAAAAGGGGGCGTGGTCTTGTTGCTCTCCCACGTGGAGAAGAGGAAATGTTGCGTGGAGAAGACGAGGAAGTGTTGTGTTTGTCGCCATGTCGTCGAGATGCTGTTATTTTCATCCCGGAGTCAAATCACCTTTGTTTGGCTTTCACAGGGACGCTGTACTTAGTAGGGGTGTAACGGTACACAAAACTGACGGTTCGGTACGTACCTCGGTTTTGAAGTCACGGTTCGGTACGAGTTCGGTACAGCAGATTTACAAAAGTGCTTTTTATTTATTTTTTATATTTAACAGTGGTTTACTGGGGAAAAAAAGTGTCTGTCCTTGAATGAATTAAATTATATCTAAAAGTTTATTTAAGATTTTTCTGTAAATTATATAGGGATCCCTTACTTGTACATTAAAATTAAAGATTAACCACAGAGCCCAAACTATTAGCCTAAATTCAGTTGCTATTTATTTTTAGGTATAATAATCAACACTCAAATAACACATTGTGTGCAAATATGTAAACTTCACATAAGGCAGTTTTTGCATTAACTCCTAAATCTAATTATAAAATAGTTTTTTTTCTCCAAATCGTTGTTGAAATATAATACTTTATATACAGTGTTTGTCATTTTCATGACAGGTTTATTTAACATGCATGAAATAATCAAGACATCACTAACAGGTTCAGTAGAATATAATGAATATAACGGCTAATATAGAGCATATATTTAGTGAAAGAGTTGATTTCTCTAGTGAATATAATTCTGTGGACACTGAATGACTGCCTGAGGTAAATGTGATGCTAACGTTACATGACATTGTTTAGTTCACAAGCAGTTATATTGACGTCTTTCCGCCGTTGAAACACTGATATAGCGAATACACCACATATATACATGACAGTAAGTTGTAATGTATCCTCAGCATACCTTCAGATAGTCATTCATGTTTATTCTTTAAGATGATCGATCGCCTTCACAGATGATCGCGTTCACGCGCGTGCGCGTCGCGCGACCGCTTGAACTGTGATCAGTGACCAGTCACGCCACATAGAGCATCAAAACGTCATTTATCGTTTGAATTTCGTGATAAAATGGACTGAATACTTAATATGTTCGTGTGGGAACTCGGATTGAAGTGTGTTCACCGCTTACAACAAGCCGACTGTTAACTGTTAAAGATTACATTCATAACCGTTCGGTACACGCGTGGACCGAACCGAAAGCCCTGTACCGAAACGGTTCAATACGAATACGTGTACCGTTACACCCCTAGTACTTAGAGATCATTGAGCGCATACATCTCCCCGTTAAGAGGCGTGACCTTTCCGTGCAACGTGCGCTAAGCTGCGGTCAAATCACAACACAGGAACCGCTGGCACAATCAGAACTCGTTACGTAATTCTGAAGGAGGGACTTCATAGAATAAAGGAAGTCATCAGCCCGTTTTTAGGACAGTGAAAACAGCGGTATACAGATAAGTAAATTGTGTGAAAAATACAGTTTTTTTTACACGCGAAACATGAACACATGTTATATTGCACACTGTAAACACAATCAAAGCTTAAAAAAAACACGAAGAACGGGACCTTTAAAAGCTACGTCCGCCATTGCATAGACTCGATTCATGTAAACAAAAGAGATAACGGCGCACAGTTTGATTTGAGTTTCTAAAAATCTTCACCCTGGCCGGAGTTTCTAAAAATCTTCACCCTGGCCGGAGTTTTCAAAAAAGTCAGGTTTCAGTAACCGGATACTGCGTTTGCATGTGGACGAACAGCCAAACCGCGTAGAAAAAGCTGCGGTTTTGAAAATACCCGTGTTCGTGTGTGGACAGGGCCTTAAGAGTACCCAACACTGCCTGCTTGTTGCTTTGCTCTCATTGGCACATTTTAAGCCAATCACCTGAGGCGCTATCCCATGTGATTAATCACTCTGCAGCTACACTTTTGTTTGGCACCTGTAAAACTAAAATTTCAGTAAGAACTTTACCTGTGAATGCCATATTCACAGCATTTTTGTTTGATCGTATAGACCTTATTGCCTAGACAAAGAAGGGCGCAACCATCTTTAGAATTTTGTCTTTGAACTTGTGTTTTTGTGGTAGCTCTGTATATTTCTATGACATCACTGTCGAAGAGTAATTAGCTGGTGAAGTGGATTTACTTATTGTACAGTTAACAAAGGTTATTGTGAGCATTGTAATGTTTGAAGCAGATGTCATAACAAATATCAGTAGAGTGGGAACGAGCGGTTCATTTATAAATCTGTAAGATCTTACCTTCATGCTGTGGAAATACAAACCGGAAGACAGAACACAACGAGTGCAGCGCTGAAAAGGGGCGGGGCTACATAAGGTCTACATAGTCCAATCAAGAAAAGCACAATGGTGACTACGTAGGATAATAATTATAGGGTGTGGTTTCATAATATGAACAAGCCTTTACATGCTTGAAAGAAAAGTTTAAACCCATTCACTTGATTTTATGTTCCGTTTTGTGTTGTAACCAATCAGTATGTCATTCCTATCATGTAAGTGGTGTGTTTTTGAGGATGGCCTTCAAAAAAAAAAAAACCACTCAATCTGCAGGTATCAGAAGAAGCTGCCTATTAAAAGGGCCTGTGAATGCTAAGACAAACATCAGCCCACATGCTCAATTACTCTGCCATGCAGGAATGCTGTTGATCTGCGTTAACAAAGCCTATGGAACAAGCAAATTCCAGAAGTAACAAGGCAATATAATGAACTTCTCAGCCCTGAGGCTCACATTAGCACTTGAGCGATGAGATTTGCCACATCACACTTCAGATCGTCAATTAAGCTGGAATCCAACAACAGATGGTCTTCATTAGCACAAGCAAACCTTAATGAGCAAACAGCTACTGATGCTTTTTTTGTCATGTTTTTGAGTCATATACATTCAGAACTGCTAGTGGCATCATAAAATGGGCCGGTCTGGTTGGTGCACAGTTTGATGGGGTAAGCATAGCTGGCACTGTGGCTGCGTTTTTTTCTGTGCAAATGAAGTTTGTGAAGTCATAAAAAGTGTCTGTGGATGATGTCATTCTTGGCAATTTGGTTCCAACATGGGTTTTTGGAGTGCTAGATTTACTAGCGTTTGGGAAACATTATAAAGTACAGTGGTTCACATTGACAGAGGTTGTGCTTTCTCCGGCGTTCCTCTGCTCCCCGCCACCGTGCCATGGCGGCACACATTAAAAACACACTTTTATTAAAACATTTTGGACTTTGGACAGGACTTTGATACTTTCATTTCACCCATTTGGGAATAGGATATTCCGCCCTTCTTCGCCCTCCAAGAAGTAGGGCTTTTTTTTGATGTAGAGTGTTATGAATTGTAGAATCTGTAAAGCGTCCACGGTGTTTCAGCAAATACGACCAATCAGCTTCATGCTATTGCAAAACATGGACAATTACAGCACGGAAGCTCAACGTGTTTCATCAAAGTTGCTTGCACAGGATTCTGGGATTACTTGGTGCAATTAAGTTACAAACAAGGAAATTCTACAGCAAAGTTGATCTAGGAAATTGTGGCGGAACGACAAATGCGGTTGGGAGGTCATATTCTTCGCCTACCAGATTATCGATACTTAAAGACCACGGTGCAATGGAGCTGCAAGGAGAAACAAGGCCGACCCTGTAAAACATGGCACCAAACGTTTGGAGAAGACCTGCAAAAAACACTGGCGTCAGAAGGGAAGAAGTCAAGAACGCTGCCTCACGAAAGACTCGTTGGAGGAACCTTGCTGCCCTATGCGCCTTGCACTGATGGAACCAGTGATGAGGGTGGTGTTATGAATGCTTTGTTGTGCTAAGTCAATAATCTGTTATTGGTGGAGGGTATGCTAAGTGTGTTTAGGGCCTACATGTGAATGTTTTTGCCAGAGTGTGAGGACTGGGTTGTGCCAAGGTGTGAAAGTCTGCCTGGTGCCAGTTTATTTTGGCCCTCACTCTTTTTCTTCTGTATGTGTTGGCATCTTTTCTCACGCAGTATTATTCTTACTGTAATGGATCCTGGTTACTACTGCAGGCAATCCTGAGTAAAACTTTATGAATGTATAAACTTTACATAAACATGCTGGCTGTTATGAGCCTAGTCTAGTATTTTGATCCACTCGGTCACGTATGATCACGTTTATACACTTTTGTACATTAGGTATAGGTATATTGATTTGGCTTGGCTGAAAGGTTGCGTATAGTTAAATGCTAGCTGTTATTCGTCTATCAGATTTTTCTGTGGTTCCGGGATAGTTGTCTCTTAAAGCAAACTTGGTAACAAACTATCTGTCATATTTTAGTCATATTAACTAATTATATTATAGTATACACTCTAAAAAAAGGGTTCTATATGGCACCAAAAATGGTTATTCGTCGTAATCATAGAGGAACCACTTTTGGTGCTAAATAGCACCATATCTTAACATGTTCTGTATATGGTAGCGGTGCTATATAGCAACTTAGTTAGCGGTGCTATATAGCACCTTAGTCAAAGAACCGGTGAGGCACCAAAATTGGTGCTATATAGCACTTTAAAAGGTTCCCCTATGATTACGAGCCAAGAACCATTTTTGGTGCCATATAGAACCTTTTTTTTTTAGAGTGTATAATGGCCTGGTTTCACTGACAGGTCTTAGGAATAGGCCTTAGTTCAATGGACATTTGACTAGCTTTTATAAACATGCCTTAGAAAAAAACATTACTGGTGTGCATCTTGAGCCAAAACATTGTTGGAAATTTGTTGGATTTTAGTATGAATATGTTAGCCTTACTATTATCTATAAGCTAGTGTGCTCCAAAACAATGACAAAATTCATATTTAGAAGATATAAGCATTCAAAACTTACAGTCTTTTACTTCCGCCAATATGGATCAATGATTTTGATGACATCACACTGCACTTCAGCTTCTCATTAGATTTTCTGTCCAATCAAATGCTCTCTTGAATCTACAGCATCCTGCCCCCTACATTATAAATAGACGCTGAAGCTGCGGCTAAAATCTTTAATTTGTTCACACATACTATTTTCTACAAGGTGAATGGCACATAGCGCGCTATATAGAGCAGGGGTGTCCAATCCTGCTCCTGGTGGGAGTTTAGCTCCAACCCCAATTAAACACACCTGTACCAGCTAATCAAGGTCTTATTAGGCATACTAGAAACTTCCAGACAGGTGTGTTGAGGCAAGTTGGAACTAAACTATGCAGGACAGTGGCCCTCCAGGACCGACTTTGGACACCCCTGATATAGAGGATAGGGAACAATTCAGACACTGTTGTAAACATGCTTTCCATTGGGGCGAATGAAGTCTGGTTTCACGTTTAATGTTACGCAAATTTTGTGTAGATCTAGAGCTGTAGATCTCATTTCTGCTCATATTCAGCATTCTTTAGAGCATTTGCAGTACATTCGCGGCAGATAGACACAAGTGCCATTACGTACTGAAGCTTTGGGAAAAAAACCAACGGTTCAAAAACAAAAATATAAAAGTGCGGTGAGCAACGCTACGCATTTTGCCACCTTCACGCTCGCTGTCGTTACTAAGCAACCGGGTAAACAGCTGCTTTGATGAAGCAAACGCACCCCGGTTCGGACCAAACGGCAACCTCCCGCAGTTTCTCTAGAGGCCAATACAGAAGTGACTTAAACTGCAATACATCGACTGGCCGCCAGGGACAGGCTCCAGAAGGGAGCAGAATCTCATTGAGCCCCATGTTAAAATGCCCAACTTTACAGCAGAAAAAAACATGTTTACAGCCTGGTACAAATTGTGGTTTTGGTCTATACGGCTAATTTTGCCCTTAATGACAACTGTGAGGGAGTGAATTGTTTTATAACTAATTCGTTTACATTATATAAAGCATTAAAGTTCTGCATAATTAAGGGCGTGGCCACTTTGAGTGACAGGTGGATAGCCATTTATCTGCTGTCTGTTAGTCATCGCGTCACCTCAGCTCCGCCCACGTCCCGCCTCTATGCCCATTTTCTATTATACGGGAGCGACGAGCGAGGACACACTGACAAGATGGCAACGGCTAGCTCGTCCCTACTTTATGCTTCAAAACTGCTCTACAGAATCCTATGGGTGACGTCACGGACACCACGTCCATATTTTTTTACAGTCAATGGTTTGGACCCAAATAATATAATATGAACACAGTCCAGCAGGGCAGGGGGAGGGGGGAGCAATCGAACTCAGGTTCGGTCCAGGCAATCGACCAAGTGTGAAAGCACCCTTAAACTCAAACAAAACACTTGAATGTCTTTAAAGTGGGAACTTCACAAACTTTTTTTAAGTGCCCCATGCTATTTTAAAGTTTCCTAATTTAGTTTTGGAGGTCTCCAAAAACAGGTTTACATGCATCAAAAAAACCTTTAATTTTCTCATAATATACATCGCACATCACTACAATGTTCAATGATTCTCAAACAACTCGATGGATGAATCAGTCTCTCTAAATCCCTCCTTTCCGCGAGCCTACTGTGCTCTGATTGGTCAGATGGCCCAGTCTGTGATTGGTCTACCGCGTACAGCGCGTATTTCGAAAACGAACGCTCAGGAATTACAGCTCCGTCCGCAGGCTTCCTAAAGCTCAGCGATTGTATACACTTTAAAGACAGTAACGGGGCCGTTGATTTTTACATAAATCCCAGCGCGAGTCTGAATTGATGATGAAACAATGGAAGAACTAATTTTTCAACCCAAACCTTAAGTAGGACGTTTCAGTGATGCTACTCAGTTTGAGGTACATTATGAGATGTTCCAACTGTAATTCCTCACCATCAGCATTAACAAGTGTGCTTCCATCAACAAACTTGCTTCATCCTTTATCCCTACTCATAGTAAGAATGACAGGCAATCTGCATTAATAGGTAATTCTGCAGCCCACAGCTGATTTACAGTAGTATTTCAGTAAGACAGTAATAACGCGAGTTAGCCGGTTAGCCAGATACTTATACAATATGAAACACAATAAACACATTGTAGAGGACAGTGTCTTCTCGACATGATGCTATCCAGTATCCGCTGCAGTGTTTGAGGTGGTTCAAGTTCTCCCTGGTGTCTGCGCACGCAATAAGTGGACAGGCAATATGCTAATGTTTCATCTTGACGTCACAATGAAACAGCTTGCGACTCGTTTGAATAACGACTCGTTCAATTGACTCAGAGTGGACTCTTACTTTTGAGAGACAATAACTTTATTTACACAGCACTTTCCATAATAATCCATAATTCCACATAAATCCGTAACAGGCTCTTTAAAACCAGCATTTAGTTGCTCCTCTGAAGCATGGGACAGGGGCGTCGGACTGGGGGTAAAATCAGTACTGATTACAAGGGCCCCAAGGGGAGAGAAGGCCCTTGAAAAGTCTGGAATATATTTTAACATTGAACATGGGGGCCCATCAGGACTGCCTATGCATAGGGCTCGGGATCTTATGCTACGCCCCTGGGGATGTGCGGAACTAGTAAACACGGCTTTTGTTTCCCTGGTTAAAGATCCCCGCACAGCGCACACTATGGCTCTTGGAAAACCTGTAGAAGTCAGCCAATCAGATTTAGACTTTTGCCTTGGTCCCACGCTGCTATCAGTGCTCTTGGAACGCTCCTTAGCCAATCGGATTCAGGAATCACAAATAACAATTGTATAATTGAAGATGTTGTGATTCCGCGTGCAATGTTATTGTCTAACATGACATCAGCCCGAACCTAAGTCAACATCTAATTCAGATTAAATGCAACGTTTCATGAAGGTATCATTACAAGCAATTAATCTGCCAAAGTAATCAAAAACAAAGTTTGGGTGGTTCACAGAAGGAACAGGTTGTCTTTCCCAACAGGGTTGCCTTTCCTCAGTGAACAAGCCTCTAATTTAGGGCCTAGAGGAATGTGTGTGTGTGTGTGTGTGTGTATGTGTGTGACTGGGTTTAAATCAATCTGGTAGAGACAGTGCAATTAGAGGTTTTGACTTGGTTATCTGGCTCTCAAAGACAGACTGTCTCCATGACCCACTGAACAAATGCTGATAAAAAGCTGGAAAATATTATTCTTCACATAAGTGTGTCTCTGGTTTGGGCTCTGGTGACCCAGTCATATGGGGCTCAGCCTCGCCGTCTCTGCCGGTCAGGAAGAGAGATAGGAAAAAACATGCAACACTCAGATAACCAAACTATTGATCTGCATTCTGCGACGCTAATCTCTAAAGCCAACTATGTGATGGAGACACGGCGCAGGTGTTCTGATTTGATTTGCTTCCCTTGCCCGAGTATTAATTAGTCGTGTTTCCCGGGACTTGTTGATGTAAACGGGGACATTTCTGATTTATTAGTCCCTTTTTTAGTGTGTCTTTAAAGAGCCATTCCTGCCTTTCTGGGGTCATGACTTCTGACAGCGGCATGACAGAAAGCATGGGAGGAAAAGGTGCAGTGTGTGGAATGTTTCAGGCAAGCTTGGAAGAGCGATGTATTACGAACCTAAATTATTTCCAGATTTATTACCCAATCCTCGGTTCCAAACTCAAAATTGCATTGCACAATATTTCATCTTAAACTTTTGCTCTTATAAATCTACCCAACATTTATTCAGTCCGAGTCAGTGTGTCATAAAACAATATAAATATACAAATCTACTTTTTTTCCCCTCTGAAACGGCCTACATTCTTAAACCTGAGCTGAATTAAGGGCTCATAGTTCTTGAGGAGCTGTTAAAAGGAAATGATGAACATTCTGTCGTCATTTACTCACCCTCATGTTGTTTCAAACCTGTATGGCCTTTCTTCTGTTGAACACTGTTTTGTTGTTTTTATCCATACAATGAAAGTCAGTGGGGTCCAAAAGAACACTGAACCACATTGGCTTTCATTTTATGGACAAAACACTTCAAAATGAGAATTTTTATTTTAGGTGAACTATCATTTTAACTATCATATCCCAAGTGTCCCTGTAACTTTTAGTCCCTTGCGTTCCTTAAGCTTCTTCAGTGGTAGAATGGACCCAGAATGGGCCTTATCGGCAGGAATGTGATGAATTCAGGCCACTGACAGCCCTTCCCTTGGGGCATGAATTAGCTTGACCGGTACAAAGAGAAGATGACACACGCAGCCGCTGGCCCGTCTGCCTGGTCTACCCGTCTCCAATACAACTTAGTGAATCAGATTGCTTCCAGTTAAAGATTCAACCATCTTTTTCCCAAAAATCCACCGTGCTTTGTCTCATAAGAGAGACATGTCTTGTGGCATTTACAAAGAATTAAATGATTGTACTGTATTGGATATAGAGGGGTGGGGTGGGGGTGTCTTGTGTCTTGGTCTCTTGAGTGAATAGATTAGCTGCAGAATCCCCTGTGCTCCAGTGCCCTCCACCCCCACTGCGTCCACGGGCCTAAGTGTGTAAGCCTGTTTCTCATTAGTATCTGTCCGTAACTCCCTCGCAATTTCCTCATGGAGAATTAATGCCTTCTGCTCTTTGAATATATGACTGCTGTCACAGGCTGGTGCATTTTATTGTTTTGTTGCATGTACTCTTTTTCTCCACTGATTGTCTTCATACAGGCTTCAACACACTCCTCTACACAAGTGTTTCAAACTTTTGCATTTTAATATATACTAAAAAAATGATGGTCCCACAGCAACACCGACCAGAAATAAGTGTTTTTCCATCCATTCTTCCATCCCTATATCTCTATCCATCCATCCGATTTCTATCTATCTATCATCCCTATCTCTATCTCCATCCATCCATCCTATTTTTATCCTTCCATCTCTATCTCCATGCATCCATCCTATTTCCATCCATCTCTATCTCCATCCATCCATCCTATTTCTACCCTTCCATCTCTATTTCCATCCATCAATCTCTATCTCCATCCATCCATCCTATTTCTATCCATCCATCTCTATCTCCATCCATCCATCCTATTTCTATCCTTCCATCTCTATCTCCATCATCCATCCTATCTATCTATCTATCTATCTATCTATCTATCTATCTATCTATCTATCTATCTATCTATCTATCTATCTATCTATCTATCTATCTATCTATCTATCTATCCATCTATCTATCCATCTCTATATCTATCTATCCATCTCTATCCATACATCCATCCTTTCTATTTCTATCTATCTGTCTCGATATCCATCCATCTCTTTCTCCATCATCCATCCTATTTCCTTTAATTCATCCATCCCTATCTCCATCCATCTCTATCTCTATCTATCCATCCTATTTCTATCTATCTCTATTTCCATCCATCCATCCTATTTCTATACATCCATCTCCATCCATCCATCCATCCTATTTCTATCCATCCATCTAGAGTGGAAAAAAAGTATTACATTAATATAAATGCTTCATCCAAACAAATATATAAAAAGTACTTTAACTTATAGTTGTATGTGTTAAGTAAATAAAATATGTTACTTATTTCTTTTACTTATTGCATAAGTCGCCCATGAGGTCCTTCGGCTTGGATGGGAATGACTGCTTTATCAATCTCTTCCTCTATCTTTTCATTTATTTATGTTGCATCATCCTTTTTACTAAGGAAAAGCCTAATTTCATCTCTATATTTTCTGCAGCATTTAATATTTATTAACATCACAACATTTGAAATGTTCAAAACAAATCTTACAATCGAAGAGGTACGACGTAATGCTTACCGTTGCGTATCATTATGTCACGAACAGCTCATTTCATGCAACATCGCTGCTGGCAGGACTAAATGTTCAAAGCAGCTCTTCAGTGACTGACTAGTCCAATGTGAGACATTTCTGCAGCTTTAAGAAGAACTCCCTGTAACTGATCGAAGAAAGTTTATATTTTCAGATGTGCCATAATACTAAGACAGGACACTAATATCTCAGATACCTCTCTCCAGATGCCATTTTTCTTCCTGATTCCTGGGGCTTTTGTCTGCATGTATCTCTCGTTTGTGTTTAATTTGATTTGTTATCCTCTCCCTCTGAAGTGTCAGTGCTGTACCAAGCTGGCGTGACCACTGGATTATTACCCCGGGGTCTCCAGTGGTGCGGACAGTCTGCTTTGCTTGTCACATAGAGAAGAGCGGAGCAGGGGGACAGTCTGTGTGAACAGCTGGGCCCTGTTTTCAGCCCTCTGACTCAATTACCTCGTCCACTTTGAAGAGCTCTTTTCTTACACACTTTCACATATGCAGCAAACATTAGGGTCAGTAGAGTATATACACTCTTAAAAACACAGGTCCCAAAAGGGGGTTTTCACAGAGATGCCCACACAGAGTGTGAAGAACATTTTAATAATCTAAAGAAACTTTTTTTTCTGCTATAAAGGGAAGGTTCTTCATGGAGCCATTGATGCCAAATGATTAATATTTTTTTAATAAATGTATCTAGAAAATATATAAAACAATATTACATTTTTGGTCATTGCAAAATTGAAACATATACAGCATCTAACTTTTGTAGGATAGAGGAGGAATTACTCAGCGACAACCTCAGGAAATAATTTACAGGGTGAACAATCAATTTTATGATGTTAGCACAGTTACTAATATCAAAATATCCCAATAATATGTAAATTACACTGAATATGTGTTGTGTACTTTAAATAAAAGGCTTTGTTTTTACAGACATAATCTCCATAAAACCACTAATGTCTTTCCTTGGCCAAAAACATCATCTTAATGCTGTTCCTTGTATACTTTTTGCATAGCTCTCATAATGTTCCCTTAAAAGTGCTCTCTTTTCATTTATCATTGGAATTGAGAAACGAAATAATCACTGCCAAAGCCATTTGAATGCCAAATCTCTCAGAGCTTACATGGTGTTGGACAGAACTTGTTTTATCGTTGTGTCTCAATGCTTGAAAGGTAAAACTTTGCCTTGAAGCATTTTATTTTAACAACATGTGTACACTCACCGAAAGGATTATTAGGAACACCATACTAATACTGTGTTTGACCCCCTTTCGCCTTCAGAATTGCCTTAATTCTACGTGGCATTGATTCAACAAGGTGCTGAAAGTATTCTTTAGAAATGTTGGCCCATATCGATAGGATAGCATCTTGCAGTTGATGGAGATTTGTTGGATGCACATCCAGGGCATGAAGCTCCCGTTCCACCACATCCCAAAGATGCTCTATTGGGTTGAGATCTGGTGACTGTGGGGCCATTTTAGTACAGTGAACTCATTGTCATGTTCAAGAAACCAATTTGAAATGATTCGAGCTTTGTGACATGGTGCATTATCCTGCTGGAAGTAGCCATCAGAGGATGGGTACATGGTGGTCATAAAGGGATGGACATGGTCAGAAACAATGCTCAGGTAGGCCGTGGCATTTAAACAATGCCCAATTGGCACTAAGGGGCCTAAAGTGTGCCAAGAAAACATCCCCCACACCATTACACCACTACCAGCCTGCACAGTGGTAAGAAGGCATGATAGATCCATGTTATCATTCTGTTTACGCCAAATTCTGACTCTACCATCTGAATGTCTCAACAGAAATCGAGACTCATCAGACCAGGCAACATTTTTCCAGTCTTCAACTGTCCCATTATGGTGAGCTTGTGCAAATTGTAGCCTCTTTTTCCTATTTGTAGTGGAGATGAGTGGTACCCGGTGGGGTCTTCTGCTGTTGTAGCCCATCCGCCTCAAGGTTGTGCGTGTTGTGGCTTCACAAATGCTTTGCGGCATACCTCGGTTGTAACGAGTGGTTATTTCAGTCAAAGTTGCTCTTCTATCAGCTTGAATCAGTCGGCCCATTCTCCTCTGACCTCTAGCATCAACAAGGCATTTTCGCCCACAGGACTGCCGCATACTGGATGTTTTTCCCTTTTCACACCATTCTTTGTAAACCCTAGAAATGGTTGTGCGTGAAAATCCCAGTAACTGAGCAGATTGTGAAATACTCAGACCGGCCCGTCTGGCACCAACAACCATACCACGCTCAAAATTTCTCAAATCATTTTTCTTTCCCATTCTGACATTCAGTTTGGAGTTCAGGAGATTGTCTTGACCAGGACCACACCCCTAAATGCATTGAAGCAACTGCCATGTGATTGGTTGATTAGATAATTGCATTAATGAGAAATTGAACAGGTGTTCCTAATAATCCTTTAGGTGAATGTATATTGTAATAGCCAGTGAATGAAGTCACTAATCATTCATCACAGAACCTCCTCCAGGCACAAAATTGCACAAATATGATCATAAAGAGACAATATGGTCTGAAAAAGCCCTTCCCGTATTAACAGTAGTAGCTTTAATTCAAAAAGTGCCATGTTTCAGATATTCTAGCTAAACTGCGATCTGTCAGTGGACAGGTGGGTGAATGGCTATCATTAGCACTATTATACTGTGAGTGGGGCTTTCACAGATTTTTCAGGAAAGTGTGAGAATGATTGAACATGGAGTGCAGTGCTGCAATAACAGTTTTCTTTGCCCTGTCTGACATGTGATTAAGTTACAAAAGAGAATGTATTTGCAACAGGTGCCTCTAATACGGAGCAGGCATGAGAGGCTCCATGCTCTCTCTCTCTCTCTCTCTCTCTCTCTCTCTCTAACCTCCATGAACCTGCCAGGGAAATCTGATTCCCGCTTACACATAGGCAAATACTACTCTTAGTCGCAGAGCAAGGGGCAGAAGTATAGAGGACAGGTGTGTGTGTGTGTGTGTGTGTGTGTGTGTGTGTGTGTGTGTGTGTGTGTGTGTGTGTGTGTGTGTGTGTGTGTGTGTGTGTGTGTGTGTGTGTGTGTGTGTGTGTGTGTGTGTGTGTGTGTGTGTGTGTGTGTGTGTGTGTGTGTGTGTGTGTGTGTGTGTGTGTGTGTGTGTGTGTGTGTGTGTGTGTGTGTGTGTGTGTGTGTGTGTGTGTGTGTGTGTGTGTGTGTGTGTGTGTGTGTGTGTGTGTGTGTGTGTGCGCGCGCATGTGGATATGTACATCACCGTGTGACTAATTCTAGACGTTTGGGATGGTTGATGATTAAATTGGATGATTTTTTCATTTATTTATAATTTGTAGGTGTAATGATTTTCAGAAGTAGGTGTAATGATTGAGTAGTCAATACATTTTAAGTGTTAGTAATTCTAACATAAAAATGTTAAATGTATTGCCTTTTTATGGTGAAAGGGGCATGTTTAGATTTATTTATTATTATATATATTAAATAATATTTAATTTTAGTTTTGTTTTAGCATTTTATGTTGTTTTGTTAATGTTTATTGCATTATTTTAATGTATGATGTAAAAAATGTTCATGATTAATCACAACTTTTTTTCTTTTGTCAAATCAACTTATATAATTAAATAATTAAATTATAGACAATTAATGTGGTTCAGATAACATCATGTTCTGAGTTTCTGTCGATTAAACCAATCATTGTATTAACTCAACGTTTTAATTTCAATTAACTTAAGGCAACCCGGTAACTTTTTTAAATTCTTTTTTTTTTTACAGTGTACATGACATAAACTGTATAATCACTAATGGCTAATCACACCCTGTGCTTAAATACATTGTAACTTTATCTTAATTGTTTTATCATACATATTTTACATATAGCTAGTGTCACGGAGAGTTAAACACCTAGTAAAACAAATCACATTTGTTTTAATTTTAATATATGCTAATAATTTTATTTTGTGTGTGCTAAGATCCCTTACGTGAAACCGTTTTGATGTATATATGTCTCATTTTGGGAGTCCTTACTGGATGGTTTGGATTGGAGTTGGATCTCCTCCCACACAGTTTAATTTCACATCCTCTTGATCACTTGATAAATAAGGCTGTCAGCACAAGTCCATTGTTAAGACTGTATTTACATAGCTTCTTGCCGAATAAGCGTGTCAAATACTGTGCTCTGCTTTTTGGCAAGCTGCCGGGACATTTATTTCATTCACTGTCAATTGTAACAACAGTGGGCGTTATCTATTTGCGTTTTTCTTCCTCTTCCAACCAATCCCTGTCTCCGGGGGCATGTCATACATGTTGAGGAACCAATCGGCAGTGTTTATTGCTGAACTTTTGCTACTTTGAGCAAGTTAATACACTGAGAGACGTCGCCCCGCCTGCTCTACTCCAGCCAATCTTTAACCCTTTATGTGCATGAGTGAACAAAATAGCACTGAAAAGTGATTTGTACTTAAGACAGTATATAGTTCATGCAAAGTACTATAGATAGATAGATAGATAGATAGATAGATAGATAGATAGATAGATAGATAGATAGATAGATAGATAGATAGATAGATAGATAGATAGATAGATAGATAGATAGATAGATAGATAGATAGATAGATAGATAGATAGATAGATGGATGGATGGATGGATGGATGGATGGATGGATGGATGGATGGATGGATGGATGGATGGATGGATGGATGGATGGATGGATGGGTGGATGGATGGATGGATGGATGGATGGATGGATGGATGGATGGATGGATAGATAGGTCAACGAATAAGGTGCACTGTGTTTGCATGAATGTATTACATCTCAGGCTATAGGATAGTATATTAGTATATTTAAGGGGGGGGGGGGGGTTGGGAGGGTTGCACCTCACAGGCATGACCCATTGCTGGAATTCACACCCGAATGAGAGCCGCTCGCACCTCATGAGGTCATTCTATGGAATTTGCAAGCTTCCCAGTCTACTGAAAATTCCACATGTGCAGGTAATGCACACTTTGCAGCACAATAACAAAAACGTTTGGATGTATTTGCCAGGTACTTTTATGAGGAACTTGGCTGATGTAAGATATGTATAATAAGTAGAGCAGTTCTCAAATACATATAAATGAATGCAAGAAATTCAGAGAAATTAGTAAATGTATACGTTATATAGAAGATACAAATGATTATACTCATTTGTCATTATTACTAATTCAAAATGTTTAGCTGATAAAGAAATGAATAGCGCATTTGAGAAATGTCATTAACGTGATCACTCATTTGAAATTAAGACATCATAAAAAGCTGTTTTATTCTACATAGAGAAGGTTGCCCCTTCATGGACACCTTCATGTTTACACCATGTCAGTGAATTAATTACCACAATTAATCATAAAAATTATAACAATAATACAGCCACCACACTGCGAAATCTCTCTGTTTAGAGGTCATATTTGTTCCATATTCTCATGTGTAGTATGAGAAAATATAGACAAAAGTAAAGATAAACAAACGTCATGCATCCAAACCTATAGGTGTCAGTATAAAGTCTAAAACTACTGCTACTTTTGCAGTAATAAGAGGCAGCTATAGGCTGTAAATAAAAACTTTTCTGAGTTCACCTTTAAAGACTTTTATTATGCCTTGCAGATACCATTGAAGAATGTCTTATGCATATATCAGATTATTATTATTATTTTGTATTATAAAAAAAGAAGAATGATAAGTTATAGAGTGTAGAAACATACAAACGGCTTCCGACTCCACAAAACTCGAAATAAAGTTACGACTGTAGTAAAGTTGCATTGACAATGTTTGTTAAATAATTCTTGCATTTTTACATTAGTTCTCATTTACTCTCAATTCTTCCTCTGCTTGGAATAAACAATCATCTTAGGATATATGAAGAAATAGAAGTAGATGGATGTTACGCCTTTAAGAGTTAAGAAACTTGAAACCTTGTTTGCGCAACAATCAGTGCAGCTCAGAGCCGCCAAAGTGTCTAGACTAGCACATGATGGTAGTCAGCCAATGGCTCCATCGCTCTCCTCGGGGGCCCTATGTGTGTGTGTATGTGTGTGTGTGTGACAGGGAGAGAGAAAAAAAAGGAAAAAGGGAGAGAAACGGAGAAAGAGAGAGAGATCTGGGTTGCAGTTTGACCAGGTCTGAACACGGAACCAGAAGCACACTATAAGTCCACGGATTGTTCCTTTTCTGGACCCGGCGCGCGCACAAGGATATTTTTGGATCGCAAAAAAAAAAGAGTGCGCTGGAATAGTGGAAAACAACCGGAATAGTGAATTCTGTGAGGAATTGTCTGTGGATTTAATTCGCCGAGGAGCAGCTTCATTCATGTCACCAGACCCGCTGTTGAAGAGAGTGCATTTGAACGTGTTTCAAAGTCCGAAAACATTTGAGAGCGCGCGACTAGTGTAGCTTTTCGCGTGGGTTTTTTTTTGTTTGTTTGTTTTACAGCAAATGTATCTGTTGTAGTTAAACCCGTAGCGCGTTTATAATCTAAAAACTTTCCAAACGGTGTTCACATGCAGGCTACTGACAGCGCTCTTCTAAGATGAACGCCTTTCTGGGTAGCCTCGCGGTTGTATGACGTTTTCTGTTTTTAATGCAATATAACATTGTGCCTTCAAAACTAATGTTGTGGTTTTGCCACCAATATATGGTGCTCGGCTGTGTGCACGCGCTGCACGGCATTCGACCAACATTAATGTTGCACGAGCTCAGAAATAGTTTTAAATCGCTAAGATCTGAACGTAAATAACTCATCTAGAGTTTCAAGTTGTCGTATGTTCAGGACGAAACGCTCAGGTCTTGTGCGGCGACTCTGGAGAAGCCGTTTGATTCCAGATAAAGAGGGGGGCGATGGATATGGCAAAAGCGGCGAGGGGTCTCGAGACGATCTGCTTGGCACCAACCCAGAGAAAATTCCCAAGACGGAGTTCAGACCGATGACCCCGAGCGGGTCGCCTGGCGTGGACTATGGGGAAGTGTGTACGAGGAATCCCACCGAGAGCAGCGGTGGTGGTGGCACCTCAGGGGGCGTTTTGGACCAAGATGGGGGTACGGTGTGTACGGTGGGAAGCCCTCGGTCTGTGCAGGACAGCGATTGCAGAACAGTCACTTGCTGTTTATTTAAAGATCGGGACCATCATTCTGGATCTAGAAACCCGGAGCCTGGCTCGTGCCAGTTCGTGCTGAGGAACATTGGTTCTTCTCGGGACCCCGGTCCTCTTGAGAGCCAGGAGACGAAACCTCGCTCCGTCATGGAGCAGGAGCTCAAGACCGCCACCTATTCGCTATTAAAAAGGCTAAAGGAGAAAACCTTGGATACTTTGTTGGAAGCCGTGGAGTCCAAAGGAGGGATGCCGAGCGACTGCGTGATGGTGTCGCGGACCGAGCTGCGGTTAGGCGGCCACATGGCTCCTCCACAGCTGCTCATCTGTAAGCTTTATCGGTGGTCAGACCTGCAGCACACGGCCCAGCTTAAAGCGCTCTGTGAGTGCAAGAGCTTCGGAGCTCAGGACGGTCCGGTAGTGTGCTGCAATCCATATCATTACAGCCGACTCTGTGGGCCAGGTAAGCAAAGAAGACCCCATTGAAGACTTAAACTGACTATACTTTCTCGTTATTATGCTGCTTTACACCTGCTGTAATGCCAAAGGTCTTTCCTCAGGGTTTCCCCAACAGTTGCAATGAAGCTGTGTTGTTACAGTGATTCATATACTACAGAATGCCATTGATAAAATTGAGTGCAGTAGCGAAGAAGAATGTAGCTTTGCTTTTCAGTGAAAAAATAGGTGAATGTTCTCACTAAAATGTAAGCAATTACGTTTCAGTGCTTTATAGGCCAACAGCATTGACTACAGTGACTTAAAGAATTACAATTTTCACATTATCCATACCAGCTATGTAGCTATACTGTACAGTTGTTATTTTTTGCTACCATGAAACAAATAAATAAATGAAATAGCTACATTGGCAGAAATAAATTACAAACATAATTAACCTACACATAAAATTGCATGTTACTGAATCGAACATTTGTGACCTTATCCTTGATCAAATGAGATTATTAATTTTCTGCTGGTCAATGGGTAGGCTAATGTATTCTGCAAACAGTAGAGTAGCCTAGTAGAATAATTGGTTAGAGGGTAGTTATTTTAGCCTAATCATTTGTTTTAGAGAATTTTCCTAGAGTCTAATCTCGTGTAAACACTGGCTGTGTGGCCTAAAATATCTTAAGACCAGAAGCTTAAAAAACGTTTTTATCCCGACCAGTTCCTTAGTCATTTAGCAATAATATAGTTTAGTCAACTCCTGGATTCTTTCCTCTCACAAGGCTCGTAATCACCAATTGGCCTACTTGTTCATTTCTACATTTCAGATGTTGTTCTGACATATTTCGTATCAAGCATATCTAGTAAAAAAAAAAAAAAAACACACAAAGTAGATTAAAATCCCACAGATTGATGGGTTAACATAAAGGTTAGAATTCCTAGAATTCATTGACAGCATAGATTGACATCTTGTGAGGATACCATTGGGTACCCGAGGCACTTGGCAAACTATAAATCGGTTTTTCCATAATAAATCCTCACATATTAAGAGATACCTTTTAATCAAAGGCTTCAAACTGACAATTACACTCTTTGCTCAGCGTTTTATTGGAGTTTCTCAGAGCAGAGACGCTTGAGGGAGACAGCAGCCCCTCTCTCTCCCCTCTGTTCTCTGTAGAGACACACATAGCTCACAGGCGCTCATGCGTGGCCCCATGAAGATGGTATTTCTTTCATGCGATTGAACAACGGAGCCCTCTCAATCTTCAAACTCCATCAATGGTTTTGACGGGTTTTTTCAAGGTTAATTTTCACAGACGACGTTAAAAAGAGAAATCCCATTGTTCAGATGTTGCCTACGCCTGTGAGAGCATTTATCACGTTAAACAGTGTTTAAGCAAACATTTCAATGTAGCCTATTTAGCAAGGGCCACATAAACGATCTTTAACTACGGGTTTTGTTAATCAGGTTTTAACGATAACGATAAATAGGCTACTTTTATGTTGCTTTGTTTGTTGTAGCTTTAGATTGAGATGGCAGTATTTACGTTTCCCTTTTTTTGCGAAGACTTTATCGCTTTGAAATGATATCAGTTTCAAGTTGCGCTTTAAAAGTCGCTTTTTTTTCTTCCTAAGGAGGACCCCTAGTGCTATTTAGGTGAAGGAGTGGCGGTAATATACAGTTTGCATACAACTGGCGCCAGACTGACTCGCTGTGTATCTGAGTGACTGAGTTTAGGATCCTGGCAATTACTGCCGCCACTCTTAAAGAGACAGTCCACATTATGCGTTTATTTTCCCCCCACTACCAAAAGGCGAGGTCATTACTTGTCCAGATACTTTTTTTCCCCTTTGTGCCTTCGAACTTTTAGTGGGTTTTCTTTGTCACTAGATTAGTTTTTGCGCTTTGGGGGGAAAAAAAGGAAACCTTAATTATATACAGGCTTATACAAGTAGTTTTTGTATTAATACATGGAAAAATCATCTGATTTATGTCCATGCCATTAAATGGTGAATCACTTAAAAGCAGGCAGTGTTTTATTCAGCTTTAGATGAAATTTGCCTCAGAAAGATTAAAATGAATGAAATATTTGTATAACAAGCCTATTTTTATATAGGCTATATTTATCTCCTGCACATTATTATTGTGTATGTGTGTTTACAAAAATGTTTTTTATAGACCTACCCAAAATCAGTAATTTTCTCGAGGTGTTATTTAAATAAAATGTATAAAACCAGAGAATGAATGTTTTAAACTGAACTGCTATTAAGATGCATATTAAGTTTGTGCATTTGTGATTTATGTTTTTCTGTTGTAATTTTTGTTGCAAAAAGTTGATGTATAACATGCAGAACCTACATGTGTAGCAGACTTTTTCTCTCTCTCACATCTGCTCTGATTTTGGGGAAAATCTGTGTGCGATTCTATTCTGGGGAATCTAACTCCGGAATGGTAAAATGTGAATAATAATATGAATAAGAGTAGTAAACTCTCATTGATATCTTAAAGAATTATACAATTAGTAACGAGCAAGGGATGTGTAGGTCATTTTAATCCTGCAGAAATGCTTTTTATTCCGTATGGACCTATGCATACATTTTCCACAGTGCTGTAGAAAAGATTCTGCATTGTCTACCTTGTGTTTTGCCATTTAATATATTGCTTTTTTTAGTCATAGACTCAACATAGTCTGTTAGGATTAATGAATATATCTATATTTAATTTCCCCATGTTTTTCAATTCCAATTATAATCATACTCTTGTCATATTTTAGAGTCACCCCCTCCTCCATACTCAAGACTTTCCCCCAGCGAAGAACACAAGCCACTGGGTAAGTTTCAAGCACGCTCTAATTGCTGATTAAATATGAATTTATTTAAGTTGTTGTTGTAAATTTTAACGTGCATGCACATTCTGAGGGAGCAGACGATGGGAGATCATTTACTGACAAATTTAATAAAGTAATCTGTGTAACAAAATGACCTAGCCAAAATAAGTCAGTGCCATCAGTTGTCATCCACCGTTTGAATCCCTGGCTTTACGGAGAGCCAAAGGGGAAGCAAAAAGTAGAACAACGTGAAGAATTTTAATGGTGGCAATTAGGCACAGTGACCAACTGAGAGCCTGCAGCCAGTATCCAGTAGGCCCATTTTCAGCATGCCAATCTGGAGCCGGCCTGGGCTCGGCCCTGTCTGTTGTGAGGGATGCTGGGGCCTGGCACTGGGCTGGGATATCCTCTCAGTGCCATAGCTCAACATCGGGCACACTGTTGACAGGAGGTGGGGTGGAGAGAGGGTACCATCTGGAACTGATGCTTTGGTGGTTTTCAGCTCGGCTTGTTAATTGCGATTGCTTTTTTTAGAGATCAGCATCTCGGAAGGCAGAGAGCAGCCTGATAACACATACTTCTGCTCAACATTTATACTGTTTGTACCAATATCAATGAAACTTCATGATACTCGATAGCAAAGCAATAACTAATATGCAAGTGAACACACATCTTTATGCAAAACGCTTCATAAATTGTACACTACTGTTCAAAGTTTGGGGTCGTTTTTTGAAGTCTCATGCTCTCCAAAGCTGCACTTATTTAATGAAAAATACAGTAAAAACAGTATTATTGTGAAATATTAATATAATTAAAAAACAGTTTTCTAATGATTCTTCAGGATTCTTTTATGAATAGAAAATTCAAAAGAAAAGCATTTATTTGAAATAAAAAATGTAATGCATTCTTTTAAATAAAAATAATTATATTTGTATTAATGATATTCATTTATATCTTACTGACCCCAGTCATAATATATATTTATTAAGTTTAAATTAAATTGTTTACCAGTACTTTTAACATTGCTAGTTGTATCACCAAATCAAAAATTCTTTAAAAAAAATTCTAATCAAGTAAGCAAATCTAACTAGATCCTTTATATCCTCAGATCTGTCAGATTCCACACTGTCTTACACTGAAACGGAGGCTGCCAGCTCGCCTAACGTCACCCAAGGGGAATTCTCAGGTGAGTTTTCTCATTTAAAAATATTTCGGCTGTGAAATGTAGTGTCACTCTCTCAGCATGGCCTGTGATACCATTGTCAGACTTTTTGCTGTTTTTTCCAGTCCCGGAGAACTCATGTGGTAACATCTTTGTTCAAACAAAGGCTACGTGTCTGTGATGGTGACCTTGCACCAGATATTTACTTTCTCCCCCCCCCCCTCTGCAAGAGAGAGCAGTGAGCACGCAGAGGGTGTTTTCCCTTTTAGCCTCCTTTTTTGCAATACAAATCTCAAAGTTGGGCTGCAGTATTCCATAGACATAGTTTTGCATCCGTTTGCAGGGCCACGAAGGGGTAAAGTGCTCAGTAAATGTCTAAAATGCAAAGAAAACATCAAGGCGTACCTTCCGCTGCCCTAAGTTCTGCAGGTTCCCATGGAGTGTGTTTGAATAAATGAGCAAACTTTGCAGGTAATTTGGTTTTTATGTTGTGCTTTGCTCCTCCTCATTAAAGGCCATTAGGAGTGGAGAGAGTGCGGTGGAGATAAAGCTCTCATTGTGAGCCCAGCAGAGGTTCAGTGGGCCGTGTTGGCTGGCCATAGAGCCTGCCTCCCCTCCTCTGTTTTCTTTCAGAAATATTTGAGTGGGATCAAACTGTAATAAGATCCAAGCTCGCAGGGACACACACACAGTCGAGCACACCGAGTCACGTTATACGCTCTACACACAACGGCGCGTATCGGAACTCACACACACACGTATCGGCCTTTATGGCTCTTTCTTGACCGGAGTGGGCTTTTTTTTCCCGTTCCTGTGAAAGGGCCACACCGAGAGAAAAGAGGAGAAACAGTTTTGTGTCACGGTTTGAGATGAAACACTCCCCTCTTATGGAATGAAACCAACATGTTTCTCTCATAAAACTGGAACCGCACAGGGTATGCGGAGGATCATGGCCGCAGAGACAGAAAGGCTAAGTCCTTGTTTTGCAGTGCTAGAAATAGCATTCAAAGAGAGCGGGTCAATCTGCCCCCTTTCCCAGAAGGAGCTACCTGAGCTTGTGGCTTCATGCACCCTGTCACCACCACTTCACAGGCTGGCGACACTCCTTGCGCAAACAAATGATGTTTCAAATGCTTGCTGAGATGTTTTTTTTCCTCTGGATTTGGTCTCTTTGTGAACTATGATTTGCTTGTAGGTACATAGTCAAGGCTTTTTAGCCTGCATGCAGGATCATTTTGAACTAGATATGTTTCTTATTGTCCTTTACTGACTTAACAAGAACAAATATAGGATGCACGTGGTTTGTTGATATTTAATATTTAATTATGCATGCTAATTCCCCTATTTTTACATTTAGATAACATTTTCAATCATCTAATGCTCACTTATCCTTTACAAATGTTATTAACACTGTTAAATGTAATCTTTGGGATTTTTTTTATATATATTATATGACTCATAAATCTGAGTGAGGATTTCATAGAAACTCGTGGGTTACCACATTTGAAGAGGTTGGCAGGCTCTGTCAGCGCAATGGGGTGTAAAAATCGTACCCCTGGGGCGCAAGAGCTGCCTAAATTTCCCCATAGACTTACTATGGTTTGGGACGGCCCATGAAACGCATGTGTTTTTACATTATAATGTTGTGATCCCTAAATTAATTTGTAGAATTTAAAACTATTAAAGGGATTGTTCCCCTGTCATCATTTACTCACCCTCAAGTTTTTCCAAACCTGAATAAATGTCTTTGTTCTGCTGTACACAAAAGAAGATATTTGGAAGAATTGAGATCTCGGCCCCCGTTGATTACAATAGTAGGGGAAAAAATAGTATGGTAGTCAATGGGGGCCGAGATCTGCTTGGTTATAAACATTCTTCCAAATATCTTCCTTTGTGTACAGCAGAACAAAGAAATGTATACAGGTTTGGAACAAGTTGAGGGTGAGTAAATAATGAAAGAATTTTCAACTATCTCTTTATGGCCGTTCACACCAATGACGATAACTATAACGATAAAGATATAGTTCTAAATATCATTCTAAATATTAAAGAATAGCAGAGCCCACACCACAACTATAACGCTAACGGCTCAGATAAATTATATCATTGGAATCACTTTCAGAACGATTTTTTCCAGCTAATGAGCGATATAAACATCGACAGCCAATCAGAATCCACCCTGCTTTGAAGAGCTAGAGCTGCAGTGTTTTGATATCGGACGCTAATATAGTTATCGTTATAGTTAACTTGATAGTCATTGTTCTTGGTGTGAACGGGTCTTTATATTTTCCATCATCTAACACTCACTTAAGCTTTAAAACGTTTTAGTAACAATGTTTAGACAAAATTGTATAGAATTTTAATATTGTACTGGCAAGACGTATTATTACCGCTGTATCCGTACAAGGAAATCATGTTAGTTAAAGGTCCCGTTCTTCGTGATCTCACTGTTCAAACTTTAGTTAGTGTGTAATGTTGCTGTTAGAGCATAAATAATACCTGTAAAATTATAAAGCTCAAAGCTCAATGCCAAGCGAGATATTTTATTTAACAGAAGTTCCCTTTCAAAGCCTACAGCGAACGGCTGGCTTGGACTACATCCTGGTACTTCCTACATAAATGACGTCGGTAGAACAGTAGAACAGACTAACCTCCGCCCACAAGACTACGCGGAAAAAGGGGGCGTGGTCTTGTTGCTGTCCCACGTGGAGAAGAGGACGTGTCCCGTGGAGAAAAGGAAGTATTGCGTTTGAGTGTGTTTGTCGCCATGTCGTCGAGACGCTGTTATTTTCATCCCGGAGTCAAATCACCTTTGTTTGGCTTTCCCAGGGACGCTGTAGAGATCATTAAGCACGCATATATCTCCCGTTAAGAGGCGTGACCTTTCCACGTGCGCTAAGCTGCTGTCGAATCACAACACAGGAACCGGGCCACGTTCCCTAAGCTGCTGTCCAATCACAACACGGGAACCGCTGGCACAATCAGAACTCGTTACGTATTTCTGAAGGAGGGACTTCATAGAATAAAGGAAGTCATCAGCCGTTTTCAGGACAGTGAAAACAGCGGTGTACAGATAAGTAAATTGTGTTAAAAATACTGTTGTTTTTTTACACGCGAAACATGAACACATGTTATATTGCACACTGTAAACACAATCAAAGCTTCAAAAAGACACGAAGAACGGCACCTTTAAGAATGCAAAACACATAATATGCAGGTCTTTTTCAGTAGCTTATACTAATTTGTTGTGAACCATTGAATTGGCAGATTTACAGAAATGCCAGTAGTTGAATTTGTAATAAAAAAAACTCTTCAAATAAACAAACATAAGGTATGTAGGTTTGGAGAGGGTGACCTATGGAAATTCATCCCTTTCCTTTATGTTACCTGTAAAGAAAGAAAAGAAACCCTAGGATCTAAAATCTAAAAGCGTTCATGCATATGGCCGTCCACCCACTCTGAGTCCCTTATCCCACCCCACCCACATGCAGGAACTAGTAAAGCTCTTAAAAGTGAGGCCAGGGGGGCCGAAGGTGGGAGGGGAGCAGATTGCAGCCCCCTGGGCGAGTGTAACTCCTGCTCTGAACACTCATCCACTCTGTCTGACAATAGCTACAGAACACATCTCAACGAGTCTGATGAAAACTCCCTGCCGCCCAAGGGCGAGATTTTAGAGAGGTTTGAAAGATCTGAGGCTATTTACGTAGTAGATCTTTGATGTCTTGCTGCTTCAATGAGCTTGTTTGAAGCAATTTTCAGCTCAAATCTTTGAGTTTCTGTAAGCTTCCCTGCATAAATGTATCATTTTTGCGTGTTTGCGCACAGCTGTTTTTTTGGGGGGTTTTTTTGGCACGTCCTGGAATCTGTGAATTTTTCTGCATGTTTGTGTTGGTGTCTGTGATGTCTGCGCTCCTGTGTGTTTGGGTACATCTCTGTCTGTTTGTGTTGTTTGTATCTGAATGTCTATGGCTCGCCATTTCAACCCGCAGTTTCTCGTTTAAAAGCAACTGTGTTTGTCAGTTGATGTCTACACTATGTCAACGCACAGCTATTGATTAAGTGTTCACTATGTTTTCAAAGCGTGGCCGTCGAAACATGTGGTCGTGATGTGCTGCACGTGTGTCTGTAAAAATGTGTGTGTGTGTTTCAGTCACATTCTGTAGCTGTGACTGGGTTGTAATGCAGCCCACCTGTTTCCTCACTCCTTGTTGTGGCCGTGTGGAGATCAGAATTATGCCCTTTGAAGTAGGTCTCATTGCTTCCTGTATAACTGCATGCATGTGAGTTTGTGTTTCCTCTCTGTATTGGGGGTTTTGTGATCTTTGTGGTTCACAAGTCCCTGTATTGGTAGGGGGTCTCCTCGTACTCCGTGCTTCTGATGCTGACTGAGAATGTCAGCATGATTATAATGCTGGGCACAATTTTGTCATGATTCATGCATTGTTATTTGAATTGAATTGGATATTCACTGGATGTTCTATCTATCCATCCATCCATCCATCCATCCAACTATCTATCTATCTATCTATCTATCTATCTATCTATCTATCTATCTATCTATCTATCTATCTATCTATCTATCTATCTATCTATCTATCTATCTATCTATCTATCTATCTATCTATCTATCTATCTATCTATCTATCTATCTATCTATCTAATCTAAATATACTATCCATGTATCTATCTGACAAACTTTTCTTTTCTTGATAAAAATTACATGCAGCTTTATGGATTTATTTGAATTTCAATTCATTCACTTTCATTTCTGAGAGCAATTCTATTTGCTAGTAATTTAGCGATTGAATTGAAATGAAAAAAATCTTAGTTGAATTCTGAATGACGCACACCCCTGCAGTAGAATTGTTTTTCCAGTGATTATTAGTCTCTCTGATGACCAGTGGCTGTTTACAAATCATTTTCAGACCAGTCATAGATGTGCTACAGCTGAGAGATGCACTCTAATAAACCCACTGGAATTTGTCACCAGATGTGGAAAAGGAAGCAAATATAGCATGTTTTCATGCGTATGTGTTCATACCCTGAGACGTTGCAATCGCAGTGAGAGCTTGCTGTGGTGGTGTCATCGCTTTAAGAGAAACCCCACATCCCTCTGAGGAACCCTGTGGTGCCATTATGCTTTGTATGTTGTGTTTATTTTTTCTTGGGAATGTAGGAAAGGCGGTCGGATTGGCTGTGCGGGTAGGTTTATGAAGAGCCGTTCTTGCCTGAGGAGGAGGAAAGGCTCAGTCAGGTATAGAGAGGATTGATTTGGTGTTCTGTAATTTTACTCTGGGCTCTCTCTTGGTGCTTTGTGATGTTTACACTGCCCTCACTGTTTTTGGGGAGTAGATCACAGCCTGGCTGGCGTCCCTAAGTGAGTTCTATCGGTGCCGTATGCCTTGAAAATGGAAAGCAGTGGCTGCCTCATTCAACTGTACTGAACTTTACCAAACTGATTAGCATTGTGACTGAAAACTAAAGCCAGTGAGACCTTTTTTCCCCATCAATAGAGTGTTATTTCTGGTGTTGGTGTCCAGTCTGGATCTCTTCTGGCTCTGCTCAGACCTGCTGGTTCAGAGAGCAACATATGCACTATTTTAGTGGGGAAAAAAAGAGTTAGCGTCATGAAGTTTTAAAGTCGTTGAATCCGAGTGGAAAGGTAGCACATTGCGTTGCATTGCTAGCACAAGGAGCCATTGGTTGTTGATAGTACAAAGTCTTGTCTGTGTTTTCATAAAAGTGACATTTTACAGGCCAGTAGGTGTTTTGTTTTGACTGATAGTCTAATCACATACTTTTCCTCTCAGAGAATCACAAAACAGGCCTTTTCTCTTTTTTTTTTTAGTTGTTGTTGATAAACTGGCAGCAGTACACACATGCCAGTCTATCTAGGTCTGACCTGACCTCAATTCTACAGTGCATTAAAAGGGCATCTGGAAGTACAACAATTAAACAAAGTAATCGAAGCATGTGACGGCGTGCTGATTACCACTGATTTGATTGCATCCATAGATTTTGAACAGCCTTAAAAAGGCATGTGATGTCTTCCCTTCAACTTATTAGCTGGCTTGCAGATGCCTGAAATATCTAGACTCTATTCCAAATTCTTTTCCTTATCAATGCCTAAATCTTTCAGATTTGTTTGGGCTTTTTAAAGGGATAATTCAACCCAAACTGAAAGTGCTGTAATCCTTTACTCACCCAAATGTGTTCTCATCTATACATTGAGAACATGAATGACCAGGAACATACAGCACCATAAAAATCTTCCCAGTATTCTGAAGCCAAACGATTGCTCATCATAATTTAAACTTAATAAATATATATTATGACTGGGGTCAGTAAGATATAAATGAATATCATTAATACAAATATAATTATTTTGAAAATGGAAAATTCTGAAAAATTGCTCACCCTCATGTCGTTCCACACCATAAGAAATTTGTCAAAACACAAATTAAGATATTTTTGATGAAATCCGAGAGCTGTCCCAAGTCCCTCCATCGGGAGCAACTCAATTTATACATTCAAGGTCAAAGTAATACATGTGACTCCAGTGGTTTAACTTCAATTTTATGAAGTGATGCAAGTGCTTTGTTTGCACAAAAAAAACATAATTTACCACTTTATTTATGAAAATATTGACCTGCAATCCAGTAGGGGGAGCACCACGATGCATGCGTGTTGTGAACGCGCTTTGGATAATATTATTTTGTAAATACAGAGGTGATTTATGTCAATTATGACAAATGCACATACCAGAATTACTAAAAAGTATACTATAAATAAAATGAAAATATAAAAATAAACGACCATTCAAAATATGAATAACTATAACAGTATATCAATATTACTAAAATTGCACCCATTCAAACTTCCCAACATGTTCAAGAAATGAGGGTGAGTAAAAGGTTTTCCTTTAAATCACTAAATGTGAGAAAGATTATTGGCCTTTCTGAATGTGAAGACTTTAACTGACCTGTGTTTTGCCCGTTGCTGAGGTAAACTAGGATCATGGGAATGACATCAGCTGTGTTGCGTCATTTACAACAGAACTACGAATAATGAGTTGTATAACTAAGAGTCTAAACAGTTCTGCATTGGGACAGTTTCAGTTTGAGCTATCCTTTTCCACTCTCTTTCCTAAAAACCCATGCCAGTCCATATTACAAAAAGACAGAACAGTCCCACACACACACACACCCTGCCCTGCCTCTGTAACAGTGTTACTATGCCTGTGAAAAATGAGCCACGGTGGGGTGGACAGTGCTGGGCCACCCTTTTGCCCTCCCCCCCTCATATTCCCTCACCTCGGACAGCCTTGGTATCTCTCCCCCTCTCGCTCCTTCCCTCCTTTTATCTTTTTTCTCCCTCTCCCCTATTCCCGTTGCCTGGCACGGGGCCTCAGGTTTCCACCGCAGCCCCAGAGCCTGCCCACACTCCCCCAGGGCCCCAAGTGCTCCAGGATACGGGATGTGGAAATAATGTGACTGGAGTACTTCCACCCTGCCTCCAGAAAATCAGGTTCTGCGGATTGTTTATTTGAGGGGAAGGAGGCCTCAGCCAAACATCCTGTTTTAAAAAGCTTGCCTGGGTTTTGTAGTGCAGTGGCTGCTCAACTACCCCTTTGACGGCAGGGGGAAGCTGAGGAATGTTGAAGAGAAGCCCAGCGGCCTGGAGGTGATGAGTTAGGATGTGATTTTGTATACGTGTGTGAGATTACATGTGTCTGTGTGGCATTTGTTTGATTTCAAGTTTGACGGAGAGATGTGATATATTTACATGCTGTACAAGCAGTTCCGTGCCATCATGGCTATACCATACAGCTCTCCTTGAGTGTGTGTTCCTGTCCTGAATGACCGACTTCCTCTTCCCCTTACATAACACGTAAACAAGGCAAACAAATGCTCATTAGCCGATGGCAGATAGCAGACTTATTCACCCACCTCTGTTGTATCCCACGACAGATTCCAAAAAAGACATGCATATTTGTTTCGCATCATGTTGTTTATGTCTCTTTGAAACTGTATTGTGTTTTTGTCAATAGGTTCACGTGTGTGAGCACAAGCAACTTGGCCTTCTTAATGAGTTACATTTTATGTTTACTATCCACATGGTTTGACGCTAAAGATTTCAGCGGTATTGGAAAGCAAGAGTTTTTTTGCGGTGTCTATGCGGTGTTGTAGTGATATCAGTCACATATTTCACAAAATCAATATCAAGAATGACTCTTTGAGTCACTTTTGGCTGTACGATAATAACTCCTTGTAATTGAGTCTGGCTTTAAGTTCAACCAGGCATGTTCATTTAGTCCAATGTGTGTTTACAGAAAGCGCCAAAATGCAATGCTTATTGAGTCAGTCCATTTTAAAAGACAGACCTATGAAGAGCTTGTGTAAAAATGCAGGCCATTTGTACAGGTAATCATTTCCTCACTTGCCCCACCCCCACCCAGTAATGAGTGAGGGATCGAGTCCTGCAATGCGCTCTGGGAAGGCTAGGGCAGCCCATCTCTCCTCTCCCTCCACCCTGCACACCGCTGCGCCTGCCTGCCTCCTCCAATAGAGCCATTCATTCAGTCCGGGCCACGGGGTTAGGGAAACAAATAAAGAGGCAGCCATGCCATTAAAAATGTATGGAATGTCCAACTGTTAGTTTAGTGTTTTAGCGAGCCTCTTCTCAAGGCTGAGGAAGGGGGAACAATACTCCGTTGAGCGACCGTCACTGTAAAAGCTTTTGCTTTCGGCCTCCGCTGGCCTGCGCCCAGAGGGGAGCGGGCAAAAAAGGTGGCAGTAGTAGATGCAAAGGCCGTTTTTATTTTCCAACCAGTTTCGGATTCCCGGTAATTATAAATTCCAGAGACTGGCACCGGGGCGAACAAGCGGTGATTTAGGCCTGCGGTTTGATTGCCTAGCTAAAATAAAGTGAAGAATGTTTTCCCCCCTTCCTCCCCAGAGGAACATTGACAGTTGTGCGGGGACCTATGGCAGCCAGTATTTTTAAAACTGGGAGAGCCAACGCATTCCTCTTGCCTGCAGAATGCACTGTGTGGATTAACTGCAGGGGCCCATGGAGTCCAACATCCTCACGTTAACCTTCATTAAGAGAGAGACACAGAGCGTGCATGGAGAAACAGTGTATGAGGCACAATGGAGCACTAGTCTTTGAACGATCAGCTCACTCAAATTAACTCACTGTCATTCTTTCTTTGTGATTTTTAGGGGACCTATTCCTTTCAGTTTTGAGTCTTCTAGATATGGTTTGAGTAATTATCTGACGTAATGTTATTCTCACACTGGATACATTTGTCACAGTACATTTGCGCAATGAGTTTTCTGACTTTTTTTAATGTCTTCCCAATTTTGTTTTTTCTGTTTCTTTCTTCCTTTCTTTCTTTCCACAAGTTTGGCCAAGCAATGATGATGTTCTCTTGTTTTAGAAACGGGTGCTACAATCAAAAGGGTTGAAGGCAGTGCACACTTGTCAGGCTAACTCATATTGGCGGATTTTTCCATAAATCCACAAGGAGAGTTGTTTTTTCCCCCTTGTGTTTGCTGCTTAAAATTATGGAAATATTATTCAGATTAACCGAGCAGGATATGCATGTCCAAAAGGGGGGCTTCTATTATGCCCTCACAGAAGTCAAGAAATGTAATCTATCTATCTATCTATCTATCTATCTATCTATCTATCTATCTATCTATCTATCTATCTATCTATCTATCTATCTATCTATCTATCTATCTATCTATCTATCTATCTATCTATCTATCTATCTATCTATCTATCTATCTATCTATCTATCTATCTATCTATCTATCTATCTATCTATCTATCTATCTATCTATCTTAATCTTACACTCTTTCACCAAATACACAGGTATTGCAAAATAGTCAACTTAATCCAGTGACTAGAAGGAGCCGTCTGCTTTTCTTTGCATTTAAGAGTCCTTGATCCTCAAGCTAATGACTGCAAAACAGATAAGGGAAAGAGAGATAGAGATATAGCAAGAGAGACAGAGAGAGTCAGGCATGGCGATCAAACTGCAATCACTCACTCTTTCACTCACTTAGCCACAGCACATTCTCTGATGTGATTAGTGGTATGACGAAGCACACTGTACCTGTTTTAGTTTGCCCTGTTGGTCAATCTAAGCGCGGAACAAAAGACTCCCTCAGAGACACAAAACAGGATTTGTGAGCACCAGAGAGCAAGAGGAACACTAAGTTGATCCGCACTAACTGGATGTATTTGCTCTGTGTCCAGAGTTTGGTCTCTCTTTCTAAATTCAATTACAGCCCTCAATGGGGAGTTCATGCCATACTTCAGTGGCCCTTATTGAGGACTTTCAAAGCCCACAGCAACCAAGCCTATTTATTTATGCATATTGTGGGGTGTTTCATGGATTTTAGTGGTATTTTGAGGTACGGTTGTCACAGTACCAAAATTTTAGTAGTCAGTACCAATACCAGTAAAATATTGGTACCAGAGCAATTAAGTACTGTTGAATTAAGTAAAATTTGGTCCCATTTTGTCTTGTCCCTTGGTTATCACTGTCAATCATTGCAGTTTACAATTCAGTCGCACATTTAAATATGATTGTCAATCTAGAAACTTTGCAGTGCATATAGCAGCATGAAAAACTAAACTATTCAGAATGTGATTGTGGGTAATAAACAGAAAGCAAGAGAAGATCCCATCCTTCATAATAATTTAGGCTGTCAATTTCTGCACTCTGTCAAATTCTGCACTCTCACAATAACTCAAAAAATGTCTTAATTGTACAGTAAATTGCCTATTTACATGTGTTTACACTTTGTTGGTTATAATGAAAGGAGCTTGTGTGTGGCTCATGTTGAACAGTAAGCGCATTCTGACTTACTGACTAGGACCTCTGATAGGCCATTGCGTTCACACACTCAACAGATACAATTGTGATTGGCTACAATGTTCAGCGCTTGTAACAACACGCTGTAAATAGAAACCTTTGAGTGTGCTCAAACAAACATGAACAAGAGCGTTTGAAAGCAGCATCTATCAGCGGGTACCAAATATTGGTTGTCTGTTTTGTATTTTATTTTGTACCGATTGGTACAGGTAGTACTGGGATGTTTGAAAACCCTATTTTGAGTTAAACATCTGTAAAATTAAAGTATATGCTACTGGTGTGCCTCAAGGCTATGTCACTGGCGCTTGACTATTTCAGTCTCTCCATTTCTTTGTCTGTATTGTTCCTTCCAGACAAGCTTTTCTTAATGTAAGCCTTCTAGAGCTGAGTAAATTTAATTATATCTAAATAATTTTTCTTTGATATTCAATACTGTACATTATTCAATATTTGTTTATAAATTCTTAAAGAACCATTTTTTTCAGTTTTTTGTTAATAAACAGGAATGAATATAATTAAATCATTATTTACTTCAATATTTACTCATATTTAACTTTTAATTTACTTGATATTTCTAGAATATTACTTGATATTTCTAAATCTGTTAATTTATGGTTGAAATAATTGAGAATATATTGTGAATATTTAGTATACTGTATAGCTATCATCAAGCCCTAGAGCCTTAAACCGTCTCTTCATTCATGTTGACAGGCCTGATACCTTACAAACTATTTGAAGTGCTCACTTGTGCACTTTTAATAGGGAAACATAAACAGTTTGCTTTGTTTTAGAAAGCAGCTGTGTAGTTACGCCGCACGTGCATGGCTTCAAGCTTTTGTGACTGAAACAGAAGTCGAAGACGGCATGGCTGTCAGGATGCATTCACTTGAGTGTTTATGATCCATTGGGCCGATCAATAGCATGCCATCATCTGAGCTGAGTATGTGTCCATCACCTTGCAGATGAGCTGTATCCAAATACACAGCTTTCGCCCTAAATTAACCTGAGATCAAGAACTGTCTCAACCACTGGCCTCACTCCCTACTCTGAAACTGTACCTGCTGTGTAACGTTCAGCTGCCAGAGTCCATTTTCCATTAATGTACGGCAAATATCTTTTATGACAGGAATATTTGTGGTAATCAAACTCTGGTTTTCTGATAAGTTACACTTAATAGATCATAATCACTTGAATAATAGATGATCTGTATTTTCGTATCTGTTTTCCTTGAACCAGTGGGAGAAAGTTTTGGGATAGTTGACATTATTTGCCCTGTTGGAACACAGCTGTTTCGTCAATTTGTTTTACAATAATTTATTATGCATTTGTGTTTATGACTTGCAACCTATACATTTGGTTGCCTGTATTTTAACGTTGTTGTTCTGAATTACGCTCTTTTAAATGCCTCCAAATGCATGAAGAATGAAGAGACTCGATCACTTTATATGATGAACAGATTTAATTTAGTATTTTATGTACATATACAGGTGCTGGTCATATAATTAGAATATCATCAAAAAGTTGATTTATTTCACTAATTCCATTCAAAAAGTGAAACTTGTATATTATATTCATTCATTACACACAGACTGATATATTTCAAATGTTTATTTCTTTTAATTTTGATGATTATAACAGACAACTATGGAAAATCCCAAATTCAGTATCTCAGAAAATTTGAATATTGTGAAAAGGTTCAATATCGAAGACACCTGGTGCCACACTCTAATTAGCTAATTAACTCAAAACACCTGCAAAGGCCTTCAATGGTCTCTCAGTCTAGTTCTGGAGGCTACACAATCATGGGGAAGACTGCTGACTTGACAGTTGTCCAAAAGACGACAATTGACATCTTGCACAAGGAGGGCAAGACACAAAAGGTCATTGCAAAAGAGGCTGGCTGTTCACAGAGCTCTGTGTCCAAGCACATTAATAGAGAGGCGAAGGGAAGGAAAAGATGTGGTAGAAAAAAGTGTACAAGCAATAGGGATAACCACACCCTGGAGAGGATTGTGAAACAAAACCCGTTCAAAAATGTGTGGGAGATTCACAAAGAGTGGACTGCAGCTGGAGTCAGTGCTTCAAGAACCACTACGCACAGACATATGCAAGACATGGGTTTCAGCTGTCGCATTCCTTGTGTCAAGCCACTCTTGAACAACAGGCAGCATCAGAAGCGTCTCGCCTGTGCTAAAGACAAAAAGAAAGAAAAATTGCATTTCCTTTGGAAATCAGGGTCCCAGAGTCTGGAGGAAGAGAGGAGAGGCACACAATCCACATTGCTTGAGGTCCAGTGTAAAGTTTCCACAGTCAGTGATGGTTTGGGGTGCCATGTCATCTGCTGGTGTTGGTCCACTGTGTTTTCCCAGGTCCAAGGTCAACGCAGCCGTATACCAGGAAGTTTTAGAGCACTTCATGCTTCCTGCTGCTGACCAACTTTATGGAGATGCAGATTTCATTTTCCAACAGGACTTGGCTTAAGGACCATGGTATCCCTGTTCTTAATTGGCCAGCAAACTCGCCCAACCTTAACCCCATAGAAAATCTATTGGGTATTGTGAAGAGGAAGATGCGATATGCCAGACCCAACAATGCAGAAGAGCTGAAGGCCACTATCAGAGCAACCTGGGCTCTCATAACACCTGAGAAGTCCCACAGACTGATCGACTCCATGCCACGCCGCATCGCTGCAGTAAATCAGGTAAAAGGAGCCCCAACTAAGTATTGTGTGCTGTACATGCTCATACTTTTCATATTCATACTTTTCAGTTGGCCAAGATTTCTAAATATCCTTTCTTTGTATTGGTCTTAAGTAATATTCTAATTTTCTGAGATACTGAATTTGGGATTTTCCTTAGTCTGTTATAATCATCAAAATAAAAGGAAATACACATTTAAAAATATCAGTCTGTGAGTAATGAATGAATATAATATACAAGTTTCACTTTTTGAATGGAATTAGTGAAATAAATCAACTTTTTGATGATATTATAATTATATGACCAGCACCTGTAAACATTGATCAGTGAATATAAAAAGAAGCTCAACTGAAAATGCTTGATGTGCAAGAATATACCTCATTCTTTCTGAAGCTCAAACGTGCTGTGTAACACGAGAATAAACCTCATTGGTTCTTGCTGAAGCTCAAACATTCTGCGTAACATGAGAATGAACCTCATTGGTTCTTGCAGAAGCTCAAATGTGCTGTGTAACACAAGAATGAACCTCATTGGTTCTCGCATATCAAGCGAACATGCTTCAGCTTCCGTTTACCACAACTGATGTGTGAGTTGATTAATGTTTATATGTGAATAAAAGCCTAAATTCGATCTGTTCATCATAAAATCCGATCGTGTCTCTTCAGAAAATTTGGACTAAACCGCTCAATTCATATGGGTATGTTTTACGATCTCATTATGAACTTTTTTTTGAAGCGTCAAAGTATCAAAGCTCTCAGATTTAAGCAAAACATCTTCATGTGTTTTGAACGAAAGTCTTGCGCGTTTGTAACCACATGAGGGTGAGTAATTAATGACAGAATTTTCATTTTTGGGTGAACTATCCCTTTAAGTAATGTATATTTTCATGGCTTCTAAGATATTGTGCAAAGTCTCCTTTAATCTGCTTTATTGCACCTAGAAAGTGGTAAACATTCACATACAAACACAAGTAAATAATCGATCCCATGCTCCCCTATAGAAACAGCAGCAGTGTGATGTTGCGAGCGAGCTGTAGAAGGTCTGTATTTCTGGGAGTTTGTCCTTCACACTGCCCCGTCTGTTCTCATGGTAAAGGAATTCGGTTTGGATCCCCCAGTCCTTCTGGCTAAGTCTCACCCGTGGAGATCAGTACACAGATCTGTGGGTCTTTGCACCGTTTCACTCGGCTGTGGAAATCATTGCAGAGGCCCAGCAATCTGACCTGGGGAGACCGCATATTCGTTCATTTGTTGCTCTGGGCTCAGATGGCCCATGTGTTGAAATGTCAACACTAGTGAGTGTTAAGGAATCCAGTGGGGCAGGGCAGCAGCGACCGTCAGTGAATCTGACTAGCTAAGCTCTGCTTTATATGGGTCTGAGGTGTGAATCTTAGGCACATTTGACCAAGTCGTCATTAACACTATAGAGCCATAGCGAAGGGATTCAAATATATGCTCGCCATTTGCAATGCAATCCGCTTGCAGTCTGTAATTCTAGGCTGTGAATTCTGCTTATTTGCATTTTAATAAATGCAAAACAGATTGAGATTGCATAGCCCCTTCTTGGCCTAATTATAGGGCTGCACAAGTTATTGAATAAAGAATAATAATTATGGTTTCTGCAATGAATCATAAAAAATGTTGATTACAGCATTTGATTTTTATCTCATCCTGTTGTGTCATGGTATATTTGCAGTGTGTGTTTTTGGGGGGTTTTCTGTAACCCATCACAGACAAGTAAATGCATAAATGCAGTGACTAATTAATTATTATTTATTTAAAATGTAGATTTGAAAAGTAGATGTGCAGATTTAATATGGACAAAGAATGTCATCAATTGCCCTACACAACATTTTAATATAAATTAAATTAAGCTAATATAATATATATGATTTCAATTCTAAGCAACTGTAAGTTTTGTCAGTTGTGCAGCCCTATGTGAATGTTTTTTGTTGTTATCTTTTTTTAAACTCTTTTTGTCACCATTATAGATCCCATGAAATGGGAGAATAAATAAAAAAAGGTAAATATATATGCATATTAAGCTAATATAAATGTTTTATTTGTATTTTTATATATATATATATATATATATATATATATATATATATATATATATATATATATATATATATATATATATATATATATATATATATATATATATATAATTTGTATATTTGTATATTTATATATATATGGGGCGGGACATATCCTATTTTTTAAGTTAGCCAATTATCTTTAGTTATGTCAAAGGCATGAACCATGATTTTGCTCGCTGATGGCGTTTGCAGGTGGTATTAAAGGAAAGCACGTTGTCATTCTTGATTGGACAAAAATCTGTGTAGTGCAACATGAGTCAGTATTTTTGGTCTGTTTTCCTGAAAGGTTAAGTAAAGTATTTTAAATATGTATATCTACTAAAAGTTATATTAAATTAGACCTCAAAGTAGCCCCAGAACTGTCATTTTTGTTCTTTAATCCAATAGCTCCCTCTCACAGAAATGCAGAAAGTTATTCCCTCTGCATGATTCCATTGATTTTTCTTCTGCCTTTTTAGTCTGACCACTTTACAGCCCAGCAATGGAAACAAGGAGCCTGAGAAAATAGTAAAAACTCTAAAATTAATGAAGTGAAGGAAAGAAAAGGAGAACGGGTCAAAGAGAAAGAAACCCATCTGTGTGAGAGTGCCGCCCCAGTTAGTGCGTCTGGCTGATAAAGCAGTCTTTGATGGCAGAGATAGCACAGACGCCAGCCTAAATGTGGCCCGTTAGTGTGTTGTAAGTCGCCCTGTAGTGATAGTTGTCTAAAAAATCAGAGCCGTACCAAAGAGAGGCGAGAGGGAGGGCATGCCAACATTGTTTGTTATGTTTCACTTTTTCCCCTGGTCCAGGCAACTGTAATTCCAGCTTCCCTCTCTGACCCCAGTGAGAAGAAGAATGCCCAGGCCTGTCAAGAGTGGCGTCAAAAGATGAATTCTCTCCACCATAAAACTTCACTGTTCTGTTTCTCCTGCTCACATAAACACTCTCTGTCTTTCTCCCCCTCCGCCTGTCAGCGCAGTGGTACAGTCTAATAGCTGGAGGGAATCTAATCCTTGGCACAGGATAAGAGACTCAGACTCCCCCTCCATTCCCTCCCTCTCCATCTCTCTCTCTCTCTCTCTCTCTCTCTCTCTCTCTCTCGCTCTCATTCGTTCTCAGTTCAGTTCAATTCAAGAAAGCTTCGCTGCCATGAATGTTAGGATCACATTATTTCCAAAGCAACAGTGTCTCTCTCTCTCTCTCTCTCTCTCTCTCTCTCTCTCTCTCTCTCTCTCTCTCTCTCCTCGCTCTGGCTCTCTCTCTCTGTCCTGTCTCTCTGTTTCCCTCTCTGGTTAAAGGGTCTGGCAGGAGTGCTGTGGAGGAATGAGTTCATCTTTTCAGAATTCCCTGGATTAGAGGGGATGAAAAAGACAGGGATGTGGGCCTGTAGTTTGGTGGGAAGAGATGACAAGCTGCTGTTTTTCCTCTCGATCTTTCTCTCGCTCTGGATCTGCCCAGAGCTCTATGGACGTGTGTTTACCCCGAGGCTGTTCTTTTCTTGCCTTTTCTCCTCCCTGCATGGTGTTTTTAAAAGCATTAGTGGATAATCACATAGTATCACCATTGAAATCAACCCCCTTTTGTGTACTAAGAGTTAATTACCTCCAACTCACCCCAAATTAATTTATGTAGAGGGTGGGGTGTGTGTGTGTGTGTGTGTGTGTGTGTGTGTGTGTGTGTGTGTGTGTGTGTGTGTGTGTGTGTGTGTGTGTGTGTGTGTGTGTGTGTGTGTGTGTGTGTGTGTGTGTGTGTGTGTGTGTGTGTGTGTGTGTGTGTGTGTGTGTGTGTGTGTGTGTGTGTGTGTGTGTGTGTGTGTGTGTGCTGTGCAAGCAGATTCTCGAATCTCTTTTCTGCCTTTTTCTTTTAGTTGTTCCACCTCAGATGGAGTCTTGCTCCTGTACATCTGCAAAAATGTAATGCGAGACATTGTTTGAAATACAATATGATCAATGTATGGTCCACATTTTTTCATGCATAATTCATATTCCACCATTCCTGTTGTCTTTGCTTATAATGTGCCGCCTAAGGTCTAAACACAATGAGACGAACACATGAAACAGTTAAGCACGCTCTACAACTCTACAAATCTAGTTTAACCAGTTTAATTATTTAATTATTTTTAATACTTTATTTAAAATATTTTTACAGTAACATTTAAGTCCCTTTTGCTTAACAAGGCTGCATTTATATGATACAGTTGTGTAAAAATAAATAGTAATATCAGTCATATCATTCAGAAATCATTCTTATTATTATCAATGTTGAAAACAGTTTTTGGGCTGCTTAATATTTTTGTGGAAACCATGATACATTTTTCTTAATTTGTTGATGAATGGAAAGTTCACAGGGACTGCATTTTATTATAAAACAATTATATATATATATATATACACCTGAGAAAATCAATGTTAATATTTGGCACAGTAGCCTTTGTTTGCAATTACAGAGGTCAAACGTTTCCTGTAGTTTTTCACCAGGTTTGCACACACTGCAGGAGGGATTTTGGCCCACTCCTCCACACAGATCTTCTCTAGATCAGTCAGGTTTCTGGCCTGTCACTGAGAAACACGGAGTTTGAGCTCCCTCCAAAGATTCTCTATTGGGTTTAGGTCTGGAGACTGGCTAGGCCACACCAGAACCTTGATATGCTTCTTACAGAGCCACTCCTTGGTTATCCTGGCTGTGTGCTTCGGGTCATTGTCATGTTGGAATACCCAGCCTCGACCCATCTTCAATGCTCTAACTGAGGGAAGGAGGTTGTTCCCCAAAATCTCGCAATACATGGCCTCGTCATCCTCTCCTTAATATAGTACAGTCGCCCTGTCCCATGTGTAGAAAAACATCCCCAAAGCATGATGCTACCACCCCCATGCTTCACAGTAGGGATGGTGTTCTTGGGATGGTACTCATCATTCTTCTTCCTCCAAACACATTTAGTGGAATTATGACCAAAACGTTTTGGTCTCATCTGACCACATGACTTTCTCCCATGACTCCTCTGGATCATCCAAATGGTCATTGGCAAACTTAAGATGGGCCTTGACATGTGTTGGTTTAAGCAGGGGAACCTTCCTTGCCATGCATGATTTCAAACCATGACGTCTTAGTGTATTACCAACAGTAACCTTGGAAACGGTGGTCCCAGCTCTTTTCAGGTCAGCTCCTCCCGTGTAGTTCTGGGCTGATTTCTCACCTTTCTTAGGATCATTGAGACCCCACGAGGTGAGATCTTGCAATTCTAGCTGATAGACAGGTGTTCAAATACTTATTTGCAGCTGTATCATACAAATAAATAGTTAAAAAATCATATATTGTGATTGCTGGATTTTTTTTTTTGATTATGTCTCTCACAGTGGACATGCACCTACGATGACAATTTCAGACCCCTCCATGATTTCTAAGTGGGTATATCTATATCTTTACTTTCACTTTTGATAAAAATGCATCCTTGCTGGAAAAATAATAGTATTTTTATTTTATTTTTATTACTGACCCCAAACTTTTTAATGGTAGAGTATATAGAAATATTAAATAATTAAATAAATATTAGTTATTTTATATTTATATAAGATTATTCATATCAAAGTTTGCCATCAGTGGAAAACAGCTTAACATAGAGGAACAGGACCTAAAAACATAAAACCAATATTAATAATATTAAGCTCATTCAAAGCCATTGTAAAATAGTTAATATACTCATGACTGTGACTGCACATCAGTTGAATTCACCATCGCTTGGCAACTGTAAACAACTAAACTCCGCCTAATATTGTGCTTAACAACACCCCTTATTAACAAGTTGTTCCTCGCCTTGACTTGTCTGGGACACATCCCATTCGGTGTTTTTTGCATTACATCACGTTTCCTTGTTGCACGTGTAAATAACGTAAAACAGTCCTGCCTACTGATTGCCGCACAATTTATATACCACACCACAGTACCGGCCAGTCCAGTCCGATAGTTTTTTTTCTTGAACACGAACGTGGCCGTCTGCCCTGAGAACGGGCTCTGAATTGCATGTTTACCTTACTGTTCGAGTAGCACGTCCACCAGAGCATTATGTACAAGCTCTGGATTTCAAAGGAAATACCTTTGTGGCTGTCTAGCTGAGCGTGTGTGCGTGTTTTGTTCATTTCAAGGGCTGGTATTTGTCTGAAAACAAAATGGAGACTAAATAAAAGACTTTAGCCTTCTGACAGTCTCGCAGCCTTCTTAAGCTCTTGCTTTGTAAGTCAACAAGGCCCTCGCTGTTGTTTGATCTCAGCTGGACATGTTTGCTTTCCTTTGAGCGAGTCACTACTCTAATATAATCTTTTCCATAAGCAACGGTTACGTTTTCGACCAATTTTGCACCCGTGGGCTGTGTGCAGAATTATACACACTCTTGAACTGTCACTAGAAGTAGTCGGCAATTGTTTTCAACCATGTCGTTTTCATGTGTTACAGCATGACAGCGTGTTTGTGAATCTTTGTGTTTTTCAGTCGTTCCAGCTGAGCCCGGGAAGGGGTCAGACGCCGCCGTCCCCTCGGAGCCAATGACAGCGTGTCTCCTAAGAGATTGACACTGGCGGAGACAGTTTTGAGAATATAAAAACAATAATAACACACTCTACCTTTCTAATGGGTAAACCGAGCTGTTGAAAGGTGCTGGGGTTAAATGAACGCAGAGCGGCGTAATTGCTCCCAGCTTTTGTCTTCCATCCCTAGTGAAGTGCACGTGTGTCGAAAGGGAGAGAAAAACTGAAAAGTTCTGAGGTGTTCTCACTTAAGCTAGCACTTAGTCTGCCATTATTATCTGTACTCAATGTGATGGGCCCACAGTGCTTAAATGTCGTTAACTGAACCGTTGCTGAGTCATTAAGGTACGTTACATGAGTTGAGATGTCCACCGCCTTTGAACTAACACATACTCGCTGCAGTTGATTCTGCCTAAATGAGGTTTATTATACTAAAGTACCGCCATTGGCTGCGATTAAAGCCATGGTGCCGTCCGTCTGTCTGTCTTTCCTGGTCTGAGTAAGACTGTATTTCCAGCTCTGGCGGCTTGTCAGAGGCTCTTCACTGACTCATGAGTGAGGCCTCCAGGGAAGGGGAGACAGGAACTCTTGTATCCTGCTTGTTGTGCGCTTGCTGATGTGCATTTTCCAGCTTCTACCTGAACACATGCACGCACACACAAACACACTACCACACGGTGCAATCATTTAAAGGTAGGGAAGGCAATTTTCGAAGTGGCTAGCAAAAGCAAGCTAGCTTTGAAAGCATGAGATCCCACCCTCCTTTCAGAGCGTCTCCAAAGCCACGCCTCCTTCAAAACACATGAACGTGCACAGCAGGGAGCAAACAAAAGCGTCACGATGTCTCAAAGCACATAACTTTACAATAGTAATGAACATAAACAACTTAAATTTCACTGACCTGCGGCAGATTCATTTTGGAGTTGATAGTTTTGCCATAGAAACGCATACATTGCAGTTACGAACTGCTTCGAGTGTAACGTCACGGGTTTCCATCTCTTCCAAATTACAGTAGTTATGGCGTGAATGCAGGATACGCTTGTTTTGGTTCAGGAGAAACTGTAAAAGTTGTCCTCTCTTTTCTTAAAAAGAGAAAAAGGAAATATTGGGTCCATCAATCCTGAGATTGCGAAGAGAGGAAGGAGAGCTCCACCTCCTTATCAAGGAGCTGCTGGATTATCCGGAGCTATTCAAAGTTTACATCAGGGTGTCAGTGGCTAGCGACATGGAGCCTCATATTTAAAAGAAGACCACTAATTCAGTCACTGTATTCCGCATTTTGCTTTGTGCTGTGAGACGAAGTGGATCAACCAAGCGGCAACCTCCCACAGTTTCTCTTGAAGCCAATACGGAAGTGACATATACTGCAATTCATCGACTGGCCGCTAAGATCAGGCTCCAGAAGGGAGCAGAATCTCATTGAGCCCCATGTTAAAATGCCCAACTTTACAGCAGGATAAAACATGTTTACAGCCTGGTACAAATTGTGGTTTTGGTCTATATGACTTATTTTGCCCTTCATGACAACTGTGAGGGGGTGAATTTTTTTATAACTCATTCGTTTACATTATATAAAGCATTACATTTCTGCATAATTAAGGGCGTGGCCAAATTGAGTGACAGGTGGATGGCCATTTATCTGCTGTCTGTTAGTCATCGCTTCACTTCAGCTCCGCCCACGTCCTGCCTTTTTGCCCATTTTCTGTTATCCGGGAGTGACACGCTGCCAAAATGGCAACGGCCATCTCGTGCATACTTTGCGCTTCAGAACGGCTCATCAGAATCCTATGGGTGACGTCACGGACACTACATCCATATTTTTTTACAGTCTTTTTACAGTTTTTGTCAGATGCCATTCTGGATTTTGACGTTCGCTTGTACGGTGGCTCTGAATTGTCAAAACACCTCTCAAAATCCTTGCTACGGATGCAGAAAACGCAGAAAATTTTACCTGATTGATTTTTATGATGGACGAAAGTTTTGGAGGCAGTGTGTAAACATGATTGGCACAAAGCGAGGTCATATTTAATTTTTATTGTGTGAAAATGTGCAAGGACCTTAACTCTGCACAGCATGAAACTCGCTGATGACGTGTGATGTCTGTGCGAGTCTGGAAATACACACGTTGACAGGCAGGTAGGACATCGGACTGAATGCAATAATTGGACAAACATTTTATGGTCCTATACCTTCCACAAACGATATATATCTATACATATAAATACATTTAGACCACTTAACTTAATGATTGCTATCAGGATGTGAAGAGACTTTCCACCAGCATAACAAAAACATTTTCTGGAACAAATCGTCTACCCTGCCTCCGTCAAAGACCAAATTTGTTTCTGAATGGATTTTTTGCCACCCTTTTCCAAAAGAAACCCAGCTTGACCACCTTGAGCTGGTATGAACACTCGTAGTTTTACTCTTAGTATTTTGTTGCTGGTCCAAGCTGGTATATCAACTAGAAACCAGCTATCATGTTGCAAAGCTATCTTAGGCTTGATATTTCAGCAGGGAGTGTTAAGGAAGAGTAAATCTGAAAAACAAAGAAATATCACTGGTTAGTTTTGAGTTCTAAGATTCTAATGAGTTTGCCCGGTTTGTTCTCTTCCTTCCCCGTCTCCGTTCCCACTGACACACACTCACACGGCACCGCTCAGGCGAGAACAGCCAAAACACACACTCCTCTCTCAAACACAAACATTGGCTGATATTCTCTTCAGCTCTAATATACTTAAAACACATGAACACACATGCACAACACCCTCAGGAAAAGGGCCGGTCTCTGGGCTGAGCATTGTTCGCTCCCAAGCTAAACATTAAATAGATTATTAACCTTTAATCTGTGTACCTCTGTTTAAACCCACATAGCAGGCAATGCAGACTCAACCACCCCCTTTCTGTGTCTCTTTTTCCCTCTCGCTCACATTAAAACAGGGGGGGGGGGGGGGGGGGGCATTAATCATATCGCAGCACTTCGGTGTTAGACGGCCATGTGAAACTTCCTGCCGCATTGTTTTGTTTTAGGTATAAGTTTGAATCCAGCGCTCATTAGCTGGAAGCATGTTTTCCTGTATCTTTTCTGTTAACTTAACATAGAGCTACTGACTTCACATAGATTCTTTGTGGAGAAAAATCTGCAAGACAAGATCTGCACAATTGGAGTGTTTTTGGATGTAAAGGCCGGTGCATTGGTTTCGTTAGACCATTCAGGCAGAAAAACCACCTTGCAAGCTCAGAGGATGTAAGGAATTCTGTCATTTTAACATGTTGGGGCCCAGTGCGAGGGGCCATTTCAGTAAATAGTGTGTGTAGAGAGAAGTTTGTCCTGATTCCTCATATCCAAACAGTTTTGCTTCTCATACATTTAATTTGTAGGTTTATTCGCTGTGTTGTTCCAATATATTTTGTATGCATGTATGTGTGTGCTTGCATTGATTGTCTTATTTGATTTATGGGGTCAATTATTGGGCCTCTACTACATCAGATCTTGGCACTGGTTAAAGGGATGGTTTACCCAACAGTGAACATTCTCTCATTACTTATTCACTTTTATGTAGTTTTAAACTCATATGCTGTTATGCTGTTTTTCAACAGAACACAAAACGAGAGTTTTGAAAAAGAAACTTTACGCATTTCTTCTCCTTAAATCAACCGAATACATTTATATTGACCCTACATACAGTACACACTATATTCCAAGTCTTCAAAAGCCTTACAATAGCTCTATTTCAGGAACAGACCTACATTTAAGTCATTATTCACTTATACAGGCTTTCCATTTGGTCAACAGGCACACCAGAACAATGTAGAATGAAAAAAAAAATTAAGTTTTTGGTAAATTATTATTTTTTTCTAATTGGGAACAATGAAGTTTACCTGTTTAAGTAGACACTGACAGTCAAAACGTCATCGCTTTGTCACCGATTTCAGCCATCCAAAACTATTTATATGTGCTGTTTCAACCAAGTAATTTTGGTTGCAGAAATTTCAAAGCACAAAAAGTTTCAAAAGTATTAAAATAGTGCACATCTTATGTACTAAGATCTATACAGAACCTTGAAGGGTTCTGTCAGGCACTTTATATACAACATTTTAGTGGCTCCCATCATGGGATCATCATTTTTTATTTTAATTACATTTTATGAAATAAGCAGCTCATTAACATACTTTATCACAACAACAACAACAACAAAAAAACTGTTAAACATTAAAAGTATTATGGAATCTTTTAAAACATTTCTCCTAATGTAGAATCTTTTTTGGCATAAAATTGAGTCAAGAATCCTAGGTTTCTATAGAAGCTCACTGAAACTTTTTTCCTAAGAGTGTAGTCTTATGATGGTATTTTTTTTTAGTGTGTGATGTCCTTTTTGGAACGCGACAGCCTTGGTCACTGTGACCTGTGTCATAAAGATTCTTAAACTTACAGCATGCAGGTTTGGAACGACATATGTGAACTATTCCTTTAATGACCCGGGCATTTGTTCGCCCCTGGGAGTCACAGCAAGTGAATGAAAAGGGACCCTATACCTGGCCCTTAAAATCTCCCTGCCAATAGCCTCTCAGGAGCAAAATAATGGCATCACTCAATGTGCAAGTTAATCTGAGCTGATAGCGTGAAGCCTGAGGGGTCAGGAGGTCACAGACTTGCGCTAAGTTGTCAGGGAGCTGAAAGCTGTCCCCAGGCCCACAGCGGGAGCTGGCAGGGAGGAGACGCTCCCTTTCCATCCAAGCCATCACCACCATCACCCACCCACAGGAATGTGGAAGAGAATAGAGACGGGGGAGGGAGTTGTTGCCGGATATGAGCTCACAGCTTTTCCATATCCCCCCTTCCACAAATACTTTCTCCCCGGATCAAGAAACAGCGGGCAGAAATACTACACAATGTGTGCCGTGTGGAAACGTTTAAGTGTGTGTGTGTGTGAGACTGAGATAGACACGTATTCAGGGAGTTGTAAATCACTCAGGGTTTGGCAACATATGCAGTCCACAGGCAGTCTCCCGAGCCATGAAAGTGAATTAAATGAGCTGGTTTGAAGGGGTTTTGGTTGTTCTGTATAATGTGTGAATTGCGGGAATGCTTTGGTTTTTTGGGGGAGTATAAGATTCAATTGAATTTTTTATGTCATATAATAATTTTTGTACTTGTTTTGGGACCGTTTTTTCCAATTTCTCACCTTCAGCTTTTCTTTTGCGCACAACGTTCTGAATAACCTTAATGAATAAAGTTTTGAAGTAGTGCCCTCTTGAGGCAACACATAACAGTGCAGCATTCAACTCCACATAATAACACCTTCTCAAACCATCTCTCTGGCTGGCAAATGTTTTCATTTTGTTTGCGTTATAATGTCATAGGAAAACTTAATGACAGACCCATTCCCTTTTCTTGTTTCAGATGCCAGTCTGTCACCTGATGCCCCCAAGCAGAGTCATTGGTGTAACGTGGCGTACTGGGAGCATCGGACGCGGGTGGGCCGCCTCTACACGGTGTACCAGCCAGCTGTCAGCATTTTCTATGACCTACCTCAAGGCACGGGCTTCTGCCTTGGCCAGCTGAGCCTGGACCAGCGCAGCAGCACCGTGCAACGGACGCGCGGCAAGATCGGATACGGCTTGCTCCTCAGCAAAGAGCCGGACGGAGTCTGGGCCTACAACCGCAGCCAGCACCCCATCTTCGTCAACTCGCCCACCCTGGACGTACCGGGGAGCCGTAGCTTGGTGGTGCGCAAGGTGATGCCTGGTTACTCCATCAAAGTGTTCGACTACGAACGCTCATCCATGCTCAGGCAAGGGGCCGAGTCCGAGCTGCTAGATGGACCGTATGACCCGAACAGTGTGCGCATCAGCTTTGCGAAAGGCTGGGGCCCTTGTTACTCCCGCCAGTTCATCACTTCCTGCCCGTGCTGGCTCGAGATCCTCCTCAACAACCACAGATAACACATACACACATGGACTCGATCGTGTTGAGAGACTTTCGGACTCCACAAACTATCCCAAATATCATCTACTTAGATTTAATATAAAGTTTTATATATTATATGAAATATATATTATACTTGTAAATACTGGAGTCATTTTTACGATGTAATTATTTATGTATGGTGCAATGTGTACATGGACAAGAGGAAAAAACGGGAAATGCACTTTGGCTTATATATTATATATATAAATATCTATAAAGATACAGAATCTTTCAATACCAATTTGAAAAATTATACAGCAAAAATAGGAAGAGCCTGGTTTTGGTGTATAGTTTTCATATACTATTAATATCCAGATGAAAAGCTAACACCATTCACACATTGATAATAAAGTATTCGCATAATATCGTTTTGCTTTTTGTCTTTCACTTTCACCCATAAACAATACTCTGTTCCAAAGGATTATTTTTACATGAAAAACAAGACAATGTGAGCGAGTACTGCAATTTGCACTCTTAAAAATAAAGGTGGTTTTCACAGCGAGACCATTTTGGGTTCCCCGAAGAACCTTTCAGTTGATCATTTCTAACCATTTTCCACTAAATTAATAATAACCTTTTATGCTCTGTAAGGTTCTTCATTGAACCAGATGCCAATAAAGAATCTTTATTTTTAAGAGTGTAAACAATCATTTAAAACTGTTAATAGGCTTTGTGCTTTATCATCACCTTACCAGATGCTACATTGAGTCATCATTCTGTCCACCATGAAATCTGATTGGCCAAGAATCCTGCTCCTCATAACAGTACATTAAACATAAAAAAATCTCCTGATCGCGCCTGGTTAGGACGGGGTGTTGTGCATGACCTGCTGTTGAAATAGACTTTCATCACCGAGTGATATATATATATATACAAGAGTGAAGAAATACACACTTTGGGGCTTTGGGCATTGGCTGTCATTCTAGAAACTGTTCAAACCTCTGGAATTAACATTTTAAAACCGAGGGAGGTCGTTTTGCTGGTGCACCGTTATTTCAGGCATCAATCTCTGTTTTCGCTCCAGAGCCAAGCTCACATCTACATGTTGGTTGAGAGGAGGTTACAGCCAGAGTTCCTTGAGGTCCTTGAGAGCCTTGCTGGCCGATGTTGAAGAGGGAGGAGTTTTACTGAAGAGATGATGATGTATCCTCAAGCATGGCTTCATCTCTGCTCCGTCCCTGCAGCTCCAAGCCGACTAGCCTCCACAGCGCCCATGGTCAGTGGTTTATGGGCCCAGCTGTGCTTCTTTCTTCTGCGAGGAGAGGAGGTGGTGGCTCCCATCCCAGTGCATTGATATATCTCCATGAATGCACATGGCAAAACCGAGACCTTTAAAAGAAACTATGCGCCGGCCAGTGAACTGCATCCAAGGTGGATGTGGTAGGGCTGGCTTCCTTTCTAATTGTGGGTGTTGGTTGTCAAAGTTGCTGGGAGAGAGGAGGAGGGGGCGATGTACTCTTTATATTCTTTTTCATTCTTTGCTTAGGGGTAAAAAGAAGTTTAAATAAACGCACAATAGTGAGAAAACGGCAGTTTCTTAATAAAGCATCTGATCATAGTGACTTGGATATGGAGTGTAAATCGGCACTCCAGTCAATTCACGTCACGTTTATTCATATAGCACTTTATACAACACTTTAAAGTAACCAGCTTTACAGAATTAAACTTGAAAAAACGTGTTTTGCTTTAAATTAGAAGGACAACTTCTAACATATGCAGCTCTCGAGTGTTCTCGAGTTTATGCTTTTACTTCTGTCCGTCCTCGATGCACTGAACTGGAGATTTCCATGTCAAAGGAGCCCCAGAGCGTAACTGCCACAAACCAGTGGTAGTTTGAAGGTGTTTACTGGCTGGAGCAAACTTTTCCACAAACTTCATTTTGGTCTGATTGATTACATCACACCAGTTCCTTTTTCGATTTCGCTTGAACTGTATTGGAGACTAAACCTGTCAGCAGCTAGTTTGAAAACAAAAAACAAATAGATGGTACACTGGAGGTATTGCGAAATCGGCTTTGCCATCTCACACAGAGAGCAAAGCATTTTCTCCCTACATGTTGTCTGCCGCCAGCCCCGTGCCGAGTTCAAACAGCCCAGAGGAGTGGCTCCTCTAACTGCAACTGGGGGCCATTATCCTGCTCTTTTGTGTCTGCTTTATGGGAAGAGGGCCCGGATCACCACTCGGGGAGGAACTGGCAGACTATTATTCTGGGCAGGGCTAGAGCCTGAGACACATAGTACGCAGATTACACAAGGCACCTCAGCGGGTACAAAAGGGGGCCTAATTAGACCAGGCCTGGGTGAGGTCCAGAGAAACAGCGAGAGAGAGAGCTACCAGGTCTGGGAACGTGCCCTGCTCCTCAGCAGCTCCAGCGCAGAGTGAGTAAGAGAGGGACGGATGGGGGAGAAAGAAAAGGAGGAGGAGAAACGGAAAAGCCATGTAAGCAGCTTTGCGAGTGTGCCACTACCTCAGGGATGGTATTGATTAACAGGGTTTCAGTGCGCTCTCTCTGCCAAAGATGTCTTAAGCTGCAATGAGCTGGTGAGGGCCAGCAAGCACGCCATTTTGCTTGCCCTGTTAATGTACAGTTCAGTGGCTTTTTGACTCTTAAGAATGTCCTTTCTTCCGCTTCCTTAATTGGTTTGTCCAAATATATTATTTGAAATCCCCCTGTAGTCAATAATTTTATCGCTTAAAATTAATCTTTGATCACCCAAATGAAAAGTTTTTTCCTGTGGAAAAAAATTTGTCATGCCTTAAAATTGCTTGAATGTAACTCCCCTTTGCTAATATGCAAATTAGCCCCGCCTCCACTCATACCAGTTCCTGATCCACTCTGTCAACTTTACTGTAGTAGCCTAGAGGCTGCACAATGACAGGTGGAAATACTGGTTTAATTCAGCCATATCTGTTTAAACCAGAAACTGATTCAGAAGAAGAAGAGGTAGAGTGAGTTATACAGGGTCATCTACAAACCGATGTATCAGAATGGCAATGCGTTTTATGTATCACTCTCTACAATGTCAGACACATAACAGTAATTAATACGATTAGCCTTCTACTTGACTACGTTATCAAATAGCTAATAATGTGTTGCTAATGTTACACAAACCATGTTCCCGTTCGCCATCTCTGAGTCAGATAGCATGCCTTCTGAAAATCAATATATCCTTAGAAACGCTTTGAACTTCAAAAGCATATATTTCATAATAGCATTGTTATATACATAATTCACGCTCTTTATTGCTAAATGTACCCGATTTTTCATATCAATAATTGTTTAATCGATATGTCATCCTCAATAAACCCGTCTCCGGCGTGATGACTCCGATCTTTCGAATATTGCAATTTAATAATTATTTAATTGATATGTCATCCTCGATAAACCCGTCTCCGGTGTGACGACTCCGATCTTTTGATTATTGCAATTTAATAATTGTTTAATTGATATGTCATCCTCAATAAACCCGTCTCTGGCGTGACGACTCCGATCTTTCGAATATTCCTATTTAATAATTGTTTAATTGATATGTCATCCTCAATAAACCCGTCTCCGGTGTGACGACTCCGATCTTTTGATTATTGCAATTTAATAATTGTTTAATTGATATGTCATCCTCAATAAACCCGTCTCCGGCGTGACGACTCCGATCTTTCAAATATTCCTATTTAATAATTGTTTAATCGATATGTCATCCTCAATAAACCCGTCTCCGGCGTGACGACTCCGATCTTTTGAATATTGCAATTTAATAATTGTTTAATTGATATGTCATCCTCGATAAACCCGTCTCCGGCGTGATGACTCCGATCTTTTGATTATTGCAATTTAATAATTGTTTAATTGATATGTCATCCTCGATAAACCCGTCTCCGGCGTGATGACTCCGATCTTTTGATTATTGCAATTTAATAATTGTTTAATTGATATGTCATCCTCGATAAACCCGTCTCCGGCGTGACGACTCCGATCTTTTGAATATTGCAATTTAATAATTGTTTAATTGATATGTCATCCTCGATAAACCCGTCTCCGGCGTGACGACTCCGATCTTTTGATTATTGCAATTTAATAATTGTTTAATTGATATGTCATCCTCGATAAACCCGTCTCCGGCGTGACGACTCCGATCTTTTGATTATTGCAATTAAATAATTGTTTAATCGATATGTCATCCTCAATAAACCAGTCTCTGGCGTGACGACTCCGATCTTTCAAAAATTGCAATTTAATAATTGTTTAATCGATATGTCATCCTCAATAAACCCGTCTCCGGCGTGACGACTCCGATCTTTTGAATATTGCAATTTAATAATTGTTTAATTGATATGTCATCCTCGATAAACCCGTCTCCGGCGTGATGACTCCAATCTTTTGATTATTGCAATTTAAAAATTGTTTAATTGATATGTCATCCTCGATAAACCCGTCTCCGGCGTGACGACTCCGATCTTTTGATTATTGCAATTTAATAATTGTTTAATTGATATGTCATCCTCAATAAACCCGTCTCCGGCGTGACGACTCCGATCTTTTGAATATTGCAATTTAATAATTGTTTAATCGATATGTCATCCTCAATAAACCCGTCTCCGGCGTGACGACTCCGATCTTTTGAATATTGCAATTTAATAATTGTTTAATCGATATGTCATCCTCGATAAACCCGTCTCCGGCGTGATGACTCCAATCTTTTGATTATTGCAATTTAATAATTGTTTAATTGATATGTCATCCTCGATAAACCCGTCTCCGGCGTGACGACTCCGATCTTTTGATTATTGCAATTTAATAATTGTTTAATTGATATGTCATCCTCGATAAACCCGTCTCCGGCGTGACGACTCCGATCTTTTGATTATTGCAATTTAATAATTGTTTAATTGATATGTCATCCTCGATAAACCCGTCTCCGGCGTGACGACTCCGATCTTTTGATTATTGCAATTTAATAATTGTTTAATTGATATGTCATCCTCAATAAACCCGTCTCCGGCGTGACGACTCCGATCTTTTGAATATTGCAATTTAATAATTGTTTAATTGATATGTCATCCTCGATAAACCCGTCTCCGGCGTGACGACTCCGATCTTTTGATTATTGCAATTTAATAATTGTTTAATTGATATGTCATCCTCGATAAACCCGTCTCCGGCGTGACGACTCCGATCTTTCGAATATTGCAATTTAATAATTGTTTAATCGATGTCATCCTCAATAAACCCGTCTCCGGCATGATGACTCCGATCTGTCGAATATTCCGATCTAATATGACCCCTGACCTGTAAAGTTGCCAGAATAATAGTCATACGCTGTTTGTTAATTGGCCAGAGGAGAACTGGCGCCCCGACTGAGCTTGGTTTCTCCCAAGGTTTATTTTTCTCCATTATGCCACCTTTTGGTTCCTTGCCACTGTCGCCTTTGGCTTGGCTTGCTCAGTTGGGGACACTACATTTTCAACTAAATATCCAAATAAATCTAATTAGTAAACTAAATTAACTAGATTAACTATAAACTAAATTACTGATCTGCCCACATTGTCACTGTATGATAATTGAAATGAGCTAGATGACATCACCGTTTTCTCCAGAGCGGCTGTACGGTCGAATCAAATTCTGTTGCATTATTCTCCTGTTTAAGACAGTGAAGCTGCTTTGAAACAATCTGCATTGTAAAAGTGCTATATAAATAAGGTTGACTTGACTTGACTCAATAATGTCTCAGATCTCAGAACAAAGTGAAACACGTGTAAACCCCTAAAAGACAACAACTCCAAATTTGATGTCAATGGGTCTTTAAAAATCAAGTTTTTAATATTGTTTATATGTCTATGTTTTTAATATGCTTTCAGACAAACGTGTTCCAAATTCATAAGTCATCAACACCATCGCTGAGTATTTTCACCTTAAAACTGCAGTTAACCAAAGACATCACAAACTACCTTGTATCCAATCACGTCAATGTGCGGACGGGCTTTAGGATATCATTAACTATGACCGCTCTGAAGCAGGGGAGTCTCAAGAGAAGCCAGGTTGTCCTAGTACATTTTTCTGTTGATATGAAGAATCGTGTACTTTTAGCAGTGAATTATGTATATGATGTATATTATGATGTTACGATGAACTATATGCCTTTCCCCACTGACGTTCTATGACGTTCAAAGCGTTTCTAAGGATCCTGATTTTTAGAAGGCAGACTGATATGGTGAACGGGAACATGGTTTGTGTAACATTAGCAACACATTATTAGCTGTTTGATAACGTAGTCAAGCAAAATAATTACCGTTATGTGTCCAACGTTATAAAGAGCGATACCTTTGTGCAGCGTTTACCACAGTAACTTGAGTAAAAGATGACCAAGTGGGTCTCCGAGCTGGTGTGAGTGAGTGGAGATGGGGCTAATTTGCATATTCGTGGTTCTGAGTATACTAAATGAAGCAAGAGTGGAGAGTTACATTCAAGCTATTTAAAGGGTTAGTTCACCCAAAATTGAAAATTCTGTCAGTAATTACTCACCCTCATGTTGTTCCAACCATGTAAGACCTTCGTTCATCTTCGGAACATAATTTAGTATATTTTTGATGAAATCTGAGAGCTGTCTCACTCCTCCATAGGCTTTCAGAGGGAATGAAACTTGATGGCCCAGAATAGTAAGTAAAAACGTAATTTAAGGAGTCCAAATGACTACAGTGGCTCTGTATTAAGTCTATCATGCGACGAAAATACTTTTTGAGCGGAAAAACAACAAAAATAACGACTTTATCCCACTATTATTGTTGTTCAATTTGAGCCTCTGACGCCACGACGCATGCGCGAAAACGGCGTTCTTCTTCTACTACTACTAATCTCAGTTTTCGCGCATGCGTCGTATACAGACTTAATACAGAGCCACTGTAGTCATTTGAACTCCTTAAATGACGTTTTTACTTACTATTCTGGGCCATCAAGTTTCAGTCCCTCTGAAAGCCTATGGAGGAGTGAGAGAGCTCTCAGATTTCATCAAAAATATACTAAATTATGTTCCGAAGATGAACGAAGGTCTTACATGGTTGGAACAACATGAGGGTGAGTAATTACTGACAGAATTTTCAATTTTGGGTGAACTAACCCTTTAAAGGCACGAATAACTTTTTTTCACATGAAAGTTTTAAGGGATAAAATTATTGTCTACAAGGGGACAACCAGTTTTCCAGCATTACTCTACTACACTGACACAATATGAAGTCCCAAAAAAGTGCTCTTAAAATTGTATTTTGAGTGTTCGTGCTTGCTCTTGTGTCCTGAGTTTACATCTGAGACTACTTCTTTTAAGCCTAGTTTGGAGGCTTTGTGATTATGACGTGCTTCTTGCCAAACCCTCAATGAATTCCACAGGCCGCAAAGTTCAGGATGCTCTTCCTCCTTGAGTCTGCTCCCCTGGTGCATACAGGGTAATTACTGCTAAACACTAAAAATGGACTTGTTTTTGTCACAAACAAATTGAAATAATGACAAAAGTAGTATTGCATAGCCAGACCTTTTACTTCCAGCACAAAGTCTGGTTCTCCATGAAACTTAGTCTAGAGTCAGAGAAGAGACATAACCCGGGTTGCAAGCCTGGCATAAACTTGTCCCTCAAATCTGATTGGTTGATTGGAATGTTGTTCCAGGATTGACAAAGATGTCGATCCAGGGACAGTTTGGTGAAATCACGTTCACCTTTTTCTCTTGATCCTGAATTCAAGCATCTCTACACCAGGTGCAGATGGTTGCCTTGCAGACACATGCATTAGTCAGTCGCACTGCTGACATATAATCTTATACTTCTAAAGTATTTAAAAGGTTCCCACAGAACCCACCCACGTTTGTCTTTCTATAAACTAAACAATGGCTTAGATTTACTTTATGACTCACCTTTTCCTGTGCCATCTATCACAGAAGTGCATTTTGCTTTAAAATAAAGAGCGACCTATATGATAATAGAAGAGTTTAATAGTTTACTAGATTTAGGGCCAGATTTACTAAACAGGGCAAATGAGCGTGAGAGCGTAATTACAAAAAAGTGCAGATGGGAGTGGAAAGTTCTGTGCATGATCTACTGATCAAATGAAAGAACACAGAAGCAGGCGCATCATTTCCATAAATGATGTTTTATTAACAAGGTTCGGGAGGAGCATGTTCAGACGAGTGCACTCAGCCAGAGAGCACTCAGCCAATCAAAAATAAGAGGTATATATATATATATATATATATATATATATATATATATATATCAGTGGTGGGCCGTCAGGGCCAGCAAAGCCTTCTCTATTTTATTAACTTCATCGCTTTTCTCTTGGTTGCTGCTTCCAGTAGTGTTTGTTTATGTTAGAGCTTTTATCCAATCATATTTCAGTCATCATGTGTTGCCAGGTCAAAGAAATCTGCCTTGAGGCCTTCAGAATCAATAGCTGTGTCTCATTTCGGAAGGCTGCATCCTCCGGAGGTCGCATTTGAAGGCTGCATGCGTCTGAGGCTGTCTCATTTAAAAAAAGTAAGTAGGATACTCCGAATGCGACCTTCAAATGCGCCCTTCTTTTCAGGAATTCGGAGTGTGCATGAGATGTATCCTTCGTTGCTGCAAATAACCCACAATTCTTTGCGTCGCCATTAACAACCGTCATGTTTTTTAAATACTATTTGAAAAAATGGCGCCGCCGGCAGATATACATGCAAGCGAAGATGTGGTGTTTAAACTTAAGTAGTTTAAAGCTTGTTTTTGTTTTTAAGCTGTATATACCTCAAATAGATAGTTGTGGTAAACAAGATTACAAGTGTTGTGATTTTTTTTTTTAAACGTTTAGAACAGTACTTTGCTGTCAAGGCTAAACATTTCATAGTCATTTTCAAGTTATAAATAATTTTCATTCATATAACTTGTGTGAGAGCGCAACTCCACGGTGAACGTGTTGGCATAGCAACGTGATACTTCCTACCTGTGTGTCCTACGGAGGACGTCTCGTTTAATTCTGATTAAGGACACTCCGTATACCGCATCCTTCACAGGATGTGTCCTCCAGAGGATGCAGCCTTCAAAATTAAATGAAATGAGACACAGCTAATATCGCGGCGCCGCTTAAATTAATGGCAATGAAACTGTGCGCTTTAACCAATCAAATAATCACTCCGATTTAATCAGCCAATCAGATTTCGAGTTGGCGACAGCGGGGCCATCTAGCTGGCGTACAACAACGTCGGCATTTTCACATCCTTTGATTGGATGATCAGAGAGCGCACTAGTAGCCTAGTCAGAATAACCAGCAAACCGCATCTGTAGTTTTAATAGCGTTTTTTCAAACCCAAATGGCTGACAGAGGAGAAGAGAATGTATTAATTGACATACTTACAAAGCCATTTTCAAAATTCCCGCATACTGCCTTCTCCAGCTTAACGCACAGTCATGGAACGCTATTCATCACGGCTAAATACGAACGGACTGTGGTTTGCCAGAATATACCCTGACCCTGATTTTGAAGTCCAGCGAATCTTGATTTATTTGTGAGGATGGGTAATAGCCAACCCGATCTCATGGCAATTCGTACATATTTTACGAGGTGGCTAATTCGTACGAATCTGTACGACCTCAGTCGTACGAATTCATACGATTTTTGCTAAATCGTACGTATTTGACGAGTTGCCAAATTCGTACGAATTTGTACGAATGACCTACCTCAAACCCCGCCCCTAAACTTAACCGTCACTGGGGATTAGACAAAACGTACAAATTCGTACGAGTGAGGTCGTACAAATTTGTACGAATTAGCCACATCGTACAAATACATACGAATTGGTCGTGAGATAGCGTTGCAATAGCAGTAAATTTACTGCACACATTGGCATGTTTTGTGTAATAATCATAGCCTATGTTGGTGAGTAAGTTAAGCTATATTTAATTTATATATATATATATATATATATATATATATATATATATATATATATATATATATATATATATATATATATATGGACTCGTGCCCCGTTTTTTCCGTGATGAATGTGATTTATTTTTTCTTGTAAATTTATGATCGATTTTTTTTTCATTATTATTATTTTCGTTATTAATATATTTACAACATTTCCATACTTTTAAAATATAGTTTTCTGGGGTTTAAATGTTTTTAAAAAAAACCTTTGTATTATCTTTGAACCTCACCTGAAATAAATTTGTTGTAGGCTACTGTTGGTAAGAATTTTCAAGAACCATTTATGCTGTTGCGTTTTCTTTCGTGTAAAATATGCACAAAAAAACGCACAATTTGCTTTCTGTGGTCGGAGAACACAAAAGGTAACGTTAGCCTACTACAAAAATGCACGGAAAACCCGGAGCGGATCGATGCTTCTGTTAGATATGACTTATGTGGCGCAGCTGTGGTGCAGTGAAAGGAGACTTGTTGAATTGTGTCAATTGGGTTTCCTGCGTTAATAACTCTTAAATTGTTTAATAATTTAATCATTCATTCTCGCTCCATGAGAGACGCAACGCCCTGTTATAGCCTATACTGCGTTTCTGTTTGATGGTTTCTATAGCCGTGGCGTCATGATGATTTTATTAAGAGGTGAATTAATTCAGGTAGGATACCACTGAAGGCCTAGGTGTGAAATGCACTGCCCACCACTGGTATACACACACACACACACACATATATATATATATATATATATATATATACACTCATCTAAAGGATTATTAGGAACACCATACTAATACTGTGTTTGACCCCCTTTCGCCTTCAGAACCAGATGCCTTAATTCTACGTGGCATTGATTCAACAAGGTGCTGAAAGCATTCTTTAGAAATGTTGGCCCATATTGATAGGATAGCATCTTGCAGTTGATGGAGATTTGTGGGATGCACATCCAGGGCACGAAGCTCCCGTTCCACCACATCCCAAAGATGCTCTATTGTTGATTTGAGATCTGGTGACTGTGGGGGCCATTTTAGTACAGTGAACTCATTGTCATGTTCAAGAAACCAATTTGAAATGATTCGAGCTTTGTGACATGGTGCATTATCCTCTTGGAAGTAGCCATCAGAGGATGGGTACATGGTGGTCATAAAGGGATGGACATGGTCAGAAACAATGCTCAGGTAGGCCGTGGCAAATCGAGAAAATTTTTCCATTCTTCAACTGTCCAATTTTGGTGAGCTTGTGCAAATTGTAGCCTCTTTTTCTTATTTGTAGTGGAGATGAGTGGTACCCGGTGGGGTCTTCTGCTGTTGTAGCCCATCCGCCTCAAGGTTGTATGTGTTGTGGCTTCACAAATGCTTTGCTGCATACCTCGGTTGTAACGAGTGGTTATTTCAGTCAAAGTTGCTCTTCTATCAGCTTGAATCAGTCGGCCCATTCTCCTCTGACCTCTAGCATCAACAAGGCATTTTCGCCCACAGGACTGCCGCGTACTGGATGTTTTTCCCTTTTCACACCATTCTTTGTAAACTCTAGAAATGGTTGTGCGTGAAAATCCCAGTAACTGAGCAGATTGTAAAATATTCAGAGCGGCCTGTCTGGCACCAACAATCATGCCACGCTCAAAATTGCTTAAATCACCTTCCTTTCCCATTCTGACATTCAGTTCAGAGTTCAGGAGATTGTCTTGACCAGGACCACACCCCTAAATGCATTGAAGCAACTGCCATGTGATTGGTTGATTAGATAATTGCATTAATGAGAAATTGAACAGGTGTTCCTAATAATCCTTTAGGTGAGTGTATATATATATATATATATATATATATATATATATATATATATATATATATATATATATATATATATATATATATATATATATACAGCACTCTTACCTCTGTTTGTTGACAGTTTATCAGCATTCCTCCACCGCCCCTTCTCCACACTTTTAGTTCTAACCACTTACATACTTACATACTCTGGGTTCCGGCCAAATTCCGAGCTCAAAGCCCTCCCCCCGGACAGCACGCCAATACACATTGAAATTTACTCTCTATGAATTATATGTAAGTGTGAACTCGTGAATGACCAACGCGATCTACCAAGAGCAGCGCAAATTAGCATCTGGTTTAAGACATGCTTTTTTTAGGCGGTAATAATTTTTTCTAAAACTCAATAGAAGACAAGTGAGATAATGTGGGTAGTTTTCAAAAGGAGAAAATTAAAAGGGTTAGTTCACCCAAAAATAAAATTTCTGTCAATAATTAGGCTACTCACCCTCATGTCGTGGTGCTCACGTGAACAGAGTCGGCCAATAATGAGCCGGTGTTCTGACAAGCGCTGCACTGTGTTCACTATGTGAACAGCTTAGGAGACTGACATGGAAGAGAAGAAATTGTTGAATAAAGTCGTTATTTTTGTTTGTTTTTTGCGCACAGTATTCTCGTTAATAATAAATTCTCGTCTATAATATTGAGGTTGAACCTCATTAGTCACATGGACTATTTTAACGTTGTCTTTACTACCTTTCTGTGCCTTGAAGGTTGCAATGACGTTGATGCCTATGGTGGTTCAGAAACCTCTCGGATTTCATAAAAAATATCTTCATGTGTGTTCGGAAAATGAACAAAGGTCTTACAGGTTTGGAACGACTTGAGGGTGAGTAATAAATTACTAAATGTTCATTTTTGGGTGAACTAACCCTTTAACATTAACATGTAAAATGACAATTCTGTAATCATTTTTTTTTAAATAGGCTCATTTTCCAACTCCCCTAGAGTTAAACAGTTGAGTTTTACCGTTTTTGAATCCATTCAGCCGATCTCTGTATCTAGCGGTAGCACTTTTAGCATAGCTTAGCATACATCATTGAATCTGATTAGACCGTTAGCATCGCGCTCAAAAATGACCAAAGACTTTCAATATTTTTCCTATTTAAAACTTGACTCTTCTGTAGTTAAGTCGTGTACTAAGACAAAGAAAAGTTGGAATGTTTTAGACTGATAGGAACTATTCTCTCATTCCTGCGTAATAATCAAGGTACTGTGCTGCCGTACCATGAGTGCAGCGCATATTTTTCTGTTGGTCTTAGTACACGATGTAACTACAGAAGAGTCAAGTTTTAAATAGGAAAAATATTGAAAGTCTTTGATCATTTTTGAGCGCGATGCTAACGGTCTAATCCGAATCAATGATGTATGCTAAGCTATGCTAAAAGTGCTATCGCCAGATACAAAGATCGGTTGAATGGATTCAAAAACGGTAAAGCTCAACTGTTTAACTCTAGGGGAGTTGGAAAATGAGCCTATTTTCAAAAAAAGTGGAGTGTTCCTTTAAAACCTGTATGACTTACTTTCAAACAATTTTGGTTACTATTGACTACTTTATGGCCAAAAAAAAAAGACATTTACAAAAAGAAAGTCATTCGGATGGGTGAGTAAATGATGACAACATTTTTATTTTGGGGTGAATTATTTCTTCAAACTGAATGTCACTTTTCCCCTTGATTTTTACTAGATCATAACACTTTTAATCCTTGATGTGTTGAGAGAATTCCACATGCGAAGTGATATCAAGGGGTCAGGTTTATTCTTGTAAAATCACTCTTACACCACTCCCAGGTAATTCCCTATAGGCTGTTATCAGTGTGTTTGATGATACAGCCCTGGAATGTGTTCAGATGCTGTTTTATTGCATGCTGTCACATCCTGTGAATCACTCAGTCTTTACACAGCCATGATAAAACGTCAACTTAACAGAGCAGTCTCATGGATTTACTTCTTCCGCTTTATTTCTGCGATGACCGTTCACCAACAAAACTGCACAGCACAAACCAGCACAAGCTCCATGTTTAGCTCTGACAGACAGGGAGTGGAGGAGCAGTTAGCCGCAGCTGCCTGATTACCGTACTGCACAGTAGCCGCTGCTGCAGTTGATGACCCGCTCCAGCCCAGCACATCTGGCGGCGGCACAAACACACTGGAGTAATAGCACATTTGAAGGCAGGCGATAGAAGAAGATTACATGGACCGCCTGAAAGACTTCCTGCTCGCTCTCTCTCATGAGCGAGACCTGCGGAAGTCTTCTCACCTTGGCTCAGGGCGCTCTAATTACAGAACTTCACCTGACAGCAATTAGACGGACATGCACACACACGCTTTCACGCTTGATGGTTCGGGGATGTACAGAGCAGGAGATGAGACCACACTCTGGGTATTAGAGAAGACAATGCCAGAGATGTTCCCTCCCATCATGAAACGTAAGATGGGATTAACATGCCTTGGTGTGGCAGAGGCGCATCATTCACACCCCAGATAATGGGGCATGATAAAAATGCCATCTTCCTGTCATATTGTTCTCTCTGAGTCTCGCTTATCTGCATTCTCTGACTTGCAAGAAAAATGTTGGGCAATAAGGTGTTGCTTACAAGTACATTGGGCAATATTATGACAATATCAGCTCAGTTTGAGATCAAATTGACCTTGCAGAGTTTCACCCAAGAGGTGAAATGCTTGTGCCGAAAGTTTGAGGTACTTTTGAGAGCACTGCAGCAGCAATGTTCCTGCACTGCTCCCTCCCTCCTCTCTATAATTGCAGGGTTAAGAGGGGCCTCACTGACGTACACACAGGATTTATTTTAGTGAGTTTCCACAGAGCTTAAAAGAATGCCATAGCACACCCTTCACACACACACACACACGCACACACACACACACACACACATAGAGTTTTGAGTCTAACATGCAATAAATACAAATGCACTCTCATTCCACTGCATGCTCTCACTCAAAAACACACACACAGCCTTGGGCAAGTTTCTGAAAATATAAATCATCTGGTACATCTTCACAGCCTTCAGTTCTCTTTAGGAAAAAAAACACACACACACACACACACACAATAGACCTTGTTTAGTAATGCGGTTTCAGTTTGGCTGTTAACCAATGTTAAAGAACTTTGATAATTTATAGTCACTGCACAATTTCATTGAGAATTTTCCATTTAAAGGGTTTCCTTGTTAGCGCAAGCACTGATACAATGGGCCGGCTTTGTAAACTACTCCGGTTTGTGTTTGGGTTTTTTTTGCATTTTAAAGACTGACTCATTGTCTTCAGGTCCTATTTGAAAATGGAGCACATTAGTATGTTTTCTCTCTCTCTTAACACAGAGACGCTGCGCCTGACTCCACTACAATCTTCCCATTCAGCAGCATGTAGCCATGACAGTGGGCCGTGTCCCTACTCCTGAAACCTGGCCAGGACCCCCCTTTTTCTGAAGAATGAGAAAGGCATTCCTTTTTCAGTTAACCCCTACCAGGGGACAAGGCTCCATTAAAATGGAATCAGACTTAAATTACTTTGTCAGAACTTTTGTTTTAAAGAACGGAAAGGTGGTTTTTCATATGGATACTCGCTGGTCCATCGATCACTCATTCACATGTGTTTTTTTGCATACAGTACACTGTAAAAAAAAGTTGGCGCCTTAAATTTTTAAGTACAATCAACTTGGATGTTTAAGTAATTTCAACTTAAATTACATTACATTTACATTTATTTATGCATTTAGCAGACGCTTTTATCCAAAGCGACTTACAACTTGGGGGTACACAAAGCGATTGGTCATGAAGAGTCGAGTAAGCGCAACAAGTGCCTGAAATACTGAGAAATACTGAGAAATAGGGAGGGAAAAAAGGGGGAGAAAGAGGAAAGGAAAGTTTTTTTTTTTTTACATTACACTGACTTAAAAAAATGGTTGAATCTTGTATAAAATAGCTTAAAGCCATGTAAAAACATATGTTGTCATTACTTATTGATCATATAAGTTTTACAGTGTATAATGAAAAAAAACCTAATAATTATTTCTGACTAAAGGCCCGTTAACATGTAAGAATGACAACAATATTGTTATCGTTGTGTTGTGGACTTTATATCCTCATAGAATAGGGCCTACTTTACAGTTAGTTATCTTGGTGTGAATGGACCTTAACAATTAACACTTTCCCCGTCATTGACAGAATTTTCCGTCATTTATGAGACAATGCCTTCCTGCCTTTGACAGAAATTTCCGGCTTTCCGTGTTTTCACTGTTATACCGTTGGCTACTATTACACTTCTTCTGAAAGAGTACAGACTATCCGTATTAAAACACAGGAAAAAAAGCATTACTTATGCACGTTGTAGTCTTTAAAAAAAAAAAAAACATTTATTTGTTCACAATGTTGCTTTTTTTAGGAAATGTATACACATTCAAGTGTTGATAAAAAAAAAAAGAATGCATGGAACTTTAGTCAGAGCTCTGTTCTTTCTTTTGATTTAGCTTATTGAATGTTCAGATATTCATACAACAAAATATTTTGGGGCCATGAAAGTTTTGTGAAAATTATAAAAAATGCTGGCAGTGGCTGGCAACTTGCTGCCGGGGAAAGAGTTATTAAAATATAAATGACAACCGCAAGGCAAAAGTTTCGTTCCACTTCCATCCATTCATACATTCATACAATGGTTTGTGAATTTCCGACAGTTTTATGGACAATCTTCGACTCCTTCCTGAGATCGCTAGGACACCCGAGGCTGTGCACTCTACCCGGCCGGGCGGAAGTGCTAGAAGGCGGCGGCGTGATCGTAAACAAAGGCGTGGGAAGCGCGGAGGACGGCGTGCTAAGCTAATGTTATCACCGCACCGGCTCTCTTTACCCAGCATTTTCCTTGCTAATGTACGATCGCTAGTGAACAAAATGGAGGAGATTCGACTCAGCATCACACACAGTAAGAAACTTTTGAACTGTAACGTCCTAATATTCACGGAAACCTGGTTAAACAGCGGAATACCGGACACCGCTATTGAGCTAGCGGGACGCCACACACTCCGGGCGGATAGAACGTTACATGGCTCCGGTAAGACCAGAGGCGGTGGATTGTGCATTTACATTAACAAAGCTTGGTGCACAAACTCTGCTATTGTTGGGAGTCATTGTTCAGCTAACCTTGAGTTTCTCATGGTTAAATGTAGACCGTTTTATCTACCGCGGGAGTTCACTTCCACCATTATCACTGCAGCCTATATTCCCCCGGATGCTGATGCTAAGCTTGCTATGAAAGAACTTCACGCAGCCATCAGTAAACAACAGACTGATCACCCGGAAGCTGCGTTTATTGTTACAGGTGACTTTAATCACTCAAACTTAAAGTCAGTGCTACCCAAGTTTCACCAGCATGTTTCCTGCCACACCAGAGGATACAAAACCTTAGACCATGTTTATACAAACATGGCTGAAGCTTACGTTGCAACACCCCTCCCCCACCTGGGACAGTCAGACCACGTCTCTTTGTTTCTAACACCCAAATATGCACCCCTCATCAACCGTGTGAAGCCATCAGTGAAGACCATCAAGGTGTGGCCTGCGGGGGCAGATTCCACAATCCAGGAAAGGTTTCTAAACACAGACTGGAGTATGTTTGCTTCTCAAGCCACCAGTGGCGCTCACACGGACATTGACTCATTCACCTCCTCTGTATTGGATCATATCAATACCACCATTGACAGTGTTACAACCCAGAAACAGATCACCACATACCCAAATCAGAAGCCTTGGATGAACAGGGAAGTGCGACTCCTGCTGAAGTCACGCAACACTGCCTTCAAATCAGGTGATGCACAAGCCTACAGCACATCCAAAGCAAACCTGAAGAGGGGCATCAAAAAGCCCAAGCACTGCTACAAGCAAAAGATAGAGGGACACTTTTCCAACTTTGACCCTCGACGCATGTGGCAGGGCATTCAGGCCATCAGTGATTACAAACCCACCCGGCCCACCCCCGCAGCCACTGATGTCAACTTCCTGAACGAGCTAAATTACTTTTATGCTCGTTTTGAAAGAGACAACAAAGAAACTGCAACCAAGCTCAAACCCTCAGCTGACCACCCACCAATCACACTCTCCTCCACAGAAGTCTGCAAGGCACTGAGCCGGATCAGCGCACACAAGGCTGCTGGACCAGACAACATCCCTGGTCGTGTTCTCAGGGCATGTGCGGAGCAGCTCGCTGGGGTTTTTACAGACATTTTCAACCTGTCTCTTGCCCAAGCAGCTGTACCAACATGCTTTAAATGCACTTCCATTGTGCCAGTGCCGAAACACTCTAGCCCGAGGTGCCCTAATGACTACCGCCCTGTAGCACTCACACCCATCGTTATGAAGTGCTTTGAGCGGCTGGTCCTGGAACACCTAAAAGACTCTCTACCATCCACATTGGACTCACACCAGTTTGCCTATCGCAGCAATAGGAGCACAGAGGATGCAGTTTCCATGGCACTGCACTCTGTGCTCACCCATCTGGACAATAAAAACACTTATGCACGCATGCTGTTTGTTGACTTCAGCTCAGCATTCAACACTGTCATCCCATCCAAGTTAATTGCCAAACTTGGAGACCTGGGCATCAACACTTCATTGTGTAACTGGATTTTGGACTTCCTAACTGACAGACCCCAGAATGTTCGATCAGGATCCACCTGCTCCACGTCCATCACACTCAACACTGGTGTACCACAGGGCTGTGTGCTAAGTCCGTTTCTCTACTCCCTCTTCACCTCAGACTGCAAGCCTGTGTATGGATCTAATTCTATATCAAGTTTGCGGACGACACTACGGTGATTGGTCTCATCAGCAACAACGATGAGACTGCCTACAGGGAAGAGATCCAGCACCTGGCCACATGGTGCGCTGATAATAACCTGCTCCTCAACACCACCAAAACGAAGGAGCTCATCGTGGACTTCAGGAAAGAGTCAAGAGGCACACACGACACCATCCACATCAATGGAATGGCCGTTGAGCGTGTCTCCAGTTTCAAGTTCCTGGGGATCCACATCTCGGCGGACATGTCGTGGATGACCAACACCTCCAGCCTGGTCAAGAAGGCTCACCAGCGCCTCTTCTTCCTGAGGACACTGAGGAAGAATCAGCTCTCCTCGGCTATCCTGGTGAACTTCTATCACTGCGCAATAGAAAGCATCCTGACCAACTGTGTGGCAGTATGGTATGGGAGCTGCTCTGTTGCGGAGCGCAAGGCACTGCAGCGGGTGGTGAAAACTGCCCAGCGCATCACAGGGACTCCACTACCTGCCATCGAGCACATCCAGAGGAAACGCTGTCTGCACCGAGCTCGCAGCATCCTCAAGGACTCCTCTCACCCAGGCCACAGACTGTTTTCTCTCCCTCCCTCCGGCAGGCGTTTCAGGATTCTCCGGACCAGGACCAGCAGACTTAAGAACAGTTTTTTCCCCAGAGCTGTCTCTTTACTGAACTCAAACCACCGTTGATCCACTTCCCTCATAAACTGCTAACTCTCCTACCTCACATCTGCCTTCACTTTGTTATTTGCACTACCGACTGTTTATTACAGTAACAACTGTTTACTTATGCATTTTGCACCACCATATCTTAACTGGATTATGCTCATTTGCACTGCCGACTGTATTTATCGTACCAAATGTTTACATTTGCATTTTGCACCGTACTTCTAACTGCAATATGCAACCACTTTCCACTGCACTTTTACACTTTCTTTCGGATAGCTCTGTCCATAATTTATTGCACTACCTTAACCCACTGCTATATTCCTCATATTAGCCTAACATATTATTGTATATCTCTATCTGTAAAATTCTGTTTAAAGTAATAGCCATCTGTATATTATATTCATAGTACATATTCACTTGTAAATTCTGTTTATAGTAATAGCCATCTGTATATTTATTCACTGTACATATTCACCTGTAAATTCAGTTCTGTTTATAGTAATAACCATCTCTCTATTTATATATATTCAGTACAATTCCATGTCCTGCACTTACGCAACCACTGTATATATCCTGCACTTGCTGCTATTGCACTTCTGGTTAGACCTAAACTGCATTTCGTTGCCTTGTACTTGTACTTGTGTAATGACAATAAAGTTGAATCTAATCTAATCTAATCTAATAGACTATGTGAATGCAGAAGACCGGATACACAAACGGATACCGGATACACAAACGAAAACGCAAATTTTGTAGCAGTTATTTCCTTTCGAAAATGTATGTTAAGTAACTTAATAAAACATTTGGGGTGTGAGTGTGTGCAGTTTAAGTTGTAGAACAAAACGTCAAATTATCATCAACTTTACCACGTGCTTTATTTTATTTATAAATTGAAAAACCCCATCGGAAAATCTTGAAGGAATCACTGGAAAATTGTCTTACAGGTACTGACGTCATCCCTGAACCACTCTTGAGGCTTGTGTACGCCATTATGTGGACAAGATTTGTGTGAGTTTTATGCAAATTACCAACTAGAGTTCTCACGTTCACTCATTTTGACTTCACTTCAAAGAAGGTAAGAACAAATATACTATGTGCATACAGTTGTTGTGAATCTGCCGGAAGTTTTGTGTAAGAAGGTTTTCTGCGCAGATAAATACGTAAACACAAATGTATTAGTGAACGTGGCCCAATGTATTGTTAGTTCAGTTGTTGATTCCAGGAAATGTTCTATATGAGACAGAATGCAGCATTTGAAGTCTTCATAATCTGTTCCATGGTAGGTACCTCCTTTATGCCACATAGTAATCCCAGAATGCATTGGGATGCACTGAATTCTCAACCACGTACTAGCATAAAACTCTTAAAAGTGTTCGTATGCACACGGTTCCGATTTCAGCAGAGGACTGATGCATTTTTGATTATAAAATAATATAATGAATTGAGAAAAGTGTCCATAAAATTAGGTTAATTATAATTAGATAATTATAAGCATAATAGTTGACCCAAAATGTGTGTGTGCTATATTTATACCTATTAGACTATTTAGGTGTTCAGTTTATTTGTATGACACACTATCATTTGTAGAACATTCCAGATCAGTGTACACCCACACGGAATCTTCCCACAGATTTCTGCAGAATCGGGAACACCCATCATTCATAATAATTGACTGTAGCAATCTCAGCTAAATGCAACATATTTTGCTACATTTAAAGATATGTTCTGCACAATTAGATTTTCCGTCAAAATCTTAGAAGGCAACTTTTCATCAGCAAACTTGGCAGTGTTTACGACTGGTTCTAAATGTGTCAGTGTGGGTTGTGGGTAGAGACAATGAAACAAAAATGAATGTAAATCGCTCAAGTCATTTTTGATGCCCTCTTCTGCTATGCATGTTTGCCACAACATTCCCTCATGTCCCGTTTGTTTTTACAAGGCATAGCATTCTAAACGATGTAATGCTACTTTAATTTGAGGTGAACAAGCGGCTTTCCTTTTATACTGGTCTACCAGCCTGTCCCATCAGCAGTAAGAGAAACAGGTTTTTTTTTTTTCCAAGGGGGCCTATTAAATAGAAAATGTACAATGCTAACCACCTCTCTCTTTCTTTCTTTCTTTCTCTCCCTCTCTTCTCCCTCCTAATATGTTCCATATTGTGAGTTTAAATAGGGTGGACTCAGGAAATGCAGTCACACTGGCTTGCCTTTCCAAGATTCCAGGCTGAGGTTTGGCCCAGTGTGACGGTGGTTCTGCGGACCCGGGCTCCTGGGCAAGCCTGTGTCGGGTTTCCTCCTCTTGGGAGAATAGGTGTCCACGTCGCCTGTTTTTGCGAGTTATATGCAGAATGGTTTGTTCTCTGCTGTTGCTTTGCAATGCAATCCTTTTGCAAATTAGGTGCAGTTGTACAACAGGGTAATTGAAACAGTTATGGGAGCTTAGCAAAGCTGTGTTATACTCATAAAAGTCTGCAAGTCATTTTTGTTGCACGAGGCGTGAGAATTCTAGTGAGTTTGTGCGTGCACCAGATCATGCCGTTCATTGCACATCCTAAAGATTCCAGTCTCAGTTCTAGGAGAATCTGGAGAACTTCAAGAACACTTCAGCAGAGCAGAAGAGATCAGAGATGTTCTGTGAATACCTCCCTCTTTCTCTACTCCAGCTAATCAATCACAGAGCCCGGTTTGCTTCTGCCAAACATCTGAAGTGCTTCTTGCAGGGGAATTAGACAGAGCAGCTTGGTAGTTCTCATTCATGTCTTTATCTCGGGCTGTATCTCATGCAGAATTGCCCGTGAGGAAAGTGCCTCCCGACTTTAAATAATATTCTTATTGCGGTTTTCAGCTTGGCTGTTTGCAGCTTCACCTCAGAGGAGCGTGCATATCTGTGTGTGTGTGTGTGTGTGTGTAGAGGGGAAAAGGGGGGTTTTGGGTCCTTCTCTGAAGAAAAAAGATGAGTGAATAGATTCAGCTTCAGCTTAGAGGTCAGGTTACACATTCCAGGGGCACACACAACTGCCTGTCTCCACGCCGAAATACCTGTGTGCATTTGTGTATGTGTGTATGTGTGTGTGTTTGTTCATTTGTGCATGTAACCGTACACATACTTTTCATAAACATCTGCATTTCAATACTCTGACGCACACACAGTATTCCTTTTCATAAATCCACAGACGCACATTCATTCCAGATATGATATTCAGCATATAATTACGGTATTGTAAGAGGCGAATTACTGCGCATTAGTCTGTGGAGGGCTTTTTTGTGCAGAAGACTTTGACATTTCTGTGGGAGAGAATGAAGCTGGTATGAGGGCCAGGCTCCAGAGCAGTGCTGTGGAGAGGGGTAATGAGAGAGAGAGGAGCCCAGAGGCAGCCACTGTAATTGGGCTGTAAATGTCCAGAGAGCCCCAGGGACCAACCCCCACACATGGACTTTCCAGATGTGGGACGCCTTCTTCAATCATTCTGATATCTGAGTCACAGTAGCCACACCCATCTGTTGCATTTTTATAGAGAGTCTTCAATAACTTCTTTTTTTTTTAAAAAGTAAACAGTCGATCATATAAAGACTTAGTTTGGTTTTCAATTTCATGGATTATCGTTTATAGATAACGCAATTGTTTTAGAATCCCAGATTTTGTGGTAAACATCTGAAGACGTGTACAGTCTCAAACTGATTTCATTACTGTAAGTAACTCTAGGCTCAATACCACAGGTATCTGCTAGAATGAAAGCCATAAACAAATCGCATTTGAAGGACTACTCGAAGGAAGAAAACGGAAAGAGAGAGAAAGAAAGAGCGCTGCTCTTTTAGTCTAATTTGTGGAAAAGCTTGTGCCCTTAAAACTCTGAGGAATCCAGTAAGAGAAACCACGGGAGTGGCTTTAAGTGCTGCTGGTGCCTACTGGACTGCTGTGTGTATGTGTGTAATTGAAAGAGAGAGAGCAGGACAAGGCCCTTCCACACTGTGGCTTTGATTAAGGAAACAATGCTGTTTATTTGACTATTTTCTGACTTCTAGACAGAGAAACAAGGAAGTAGATGCAGTAAATGATGTTTTTTATATATATATTAAACATCCAAACAGGCTGATTTGCTGGAGATGTTAGATATTCATGTCTTTTTTTATAAGATGAAGATTGCTGTATTTGACGTTACATTCTTAAAAATGATTTCAAGTCCAAAGAGGAAATAACATAGACCTACGCTAATCATTATCATTCAACAGTTAGTTCCAGTGCTCAAATTTGTTTGGCTAATATTCGGTACAAAAGCACTGAGACTTTGCATTGTTTATATCATTCTGCTTGTGTTTGTTTGCGTGTTCCAGACAGACTGACAGTCTAAATTAGTGGTGGGGATTTTTCTTTTTTCAGTTTCTAGGGGTTACATTGAAACACCAGTTAGTGGTGACAAGTGACTGTATTTATGTGACATTAATGAATCACTCAATCAACCAATTCAGTCAGGAATGAAACAAGTGATTGGCTGTATCTGAAATCACATACTCTCAGTTGGTACTTATTTTGAATAAGTACTTACTTTTCACTAAAAAAGTACGTTCTGTAAGTAGTATGAATGTGTGTAGGTATGAATGTAAACCGGATGTACTATACATGACCATCAGATATCAATCTGACTTCACTGCTGTTCACAAAACCTCTCCCGTCGCCTCATGGGATAGTAAGGAGTTCATTGCATGCACACTTTAGAATTTCTCCAGAAGAAGTAGGTCACTACTTTTTGCCTACTCTTTTATGAGAACTGTGTATTCGGACATATACTGTTATTACGTACTGTTTTTCGCCTACTATATGTAACCCCACAGGTCCCACTGGCTCCGCTCTGTGCGGGACTCGAACCTGGGTCGCTGGCATGGGAGGCGGGCACACTAACAAGTCACTAGTGCGCCTCTTGAGGCCAAGGGAGTGAGGTTTACACACACAGCTCTCACTGGCCTCTGTTATAGTAGTGAAGTATGTGATTTTGAATGCAGCCTGTATTTATGAGCGAGTCATTAAATCATTGACTCGTTTGAATCACTTTGAGAGTTTCTGCTGGAATTAGTTAGCCTGACATCATCATACTCAGATTCTAGTCAGAATATGAGTCTGATACTGCTCCATTGGGCTGTGATTATGAGGCGTGTTTCAACCAAACCAGGAAAGAAAATGCCTCTGCACTCAATTGGATAGACCTACAACCAATCAGAGCAACGTAGTAAGTGACGTATTTTGAGCGACGCATAGTTGACAACTCAACTGCACGCACACTGGAAGAAGTAGAAGAAGAAGATGAGTGTTAATGATCTTTGCCGGTGTTGTACAAAGAATATAAGGATACATGGAGTACTTAACAACACGATCATAACTTTTGAGAGAAATGCATATACGAACAAGTTCTCCGTTTAGTAAACAAATTCAACCCAAGCGCTCTTTGGTGATGTGGATGGTTAACGTTACTGTTGATCATCTGTCCATCATCGTATAAAGCCCGCCCTGACAATTTGATTGGTCCGAACAGCTCTGGTTCGAGCATAATTGCTCCACAACGAATCAAGTCCAGACCGAACTTCCCAACCTCAAATGCTGGCTGGCATCCAGGCTAGGAATTAGTGCTTAAATCATATTGTTTACATATAACTATGTTTCATTAAGATTTCAAATATAGTTCAGCCTGCCTAGTAAATAAAAGTGTATTAAAATATATTTACTTTCATTTAAAAAAAATTAAGTGAAAATGATCCTTACTTTGGATATACGAAAATAAACTTGCATAATCATTTGTATGTATATATGAGGATTAGTCTTTCTGCAGGTTACATCATTACGCCAGTAGGTGCAGGTAACAAGAGACTTTGAGGTATTATGATTAATTAAATCACCTTATTTTGCTTTGTTTGGAACTGTGTTCAATGGTGGAGCAAAAATAGAGGAAATAACTGGTAATCGTGTTTAAAAAATAAAATTAAAAATTTGAACTTCTTGTTTGATATACCCTTGCTTGCTGTTGCTTGGGCAGCAGTATGGGCAGTTGTGGCCTAATGGTTAGCGAGTCGGACTTGCAACCCAAAGGTTGTCGGTGGGGGGAGTGAATACCAATGCTTTCCTCCATCCTCCATGACTGAGGTGATCCTTGAACAAGGCACCGAACCCCCAATTGCTCCCCGGGCGCCGCAGCAATATGGCTGCCCACTGCTCCGGTTGTGTGTGCACTTGGATGGGTTAAATGCACAAATGGATGGGTTAAATGCACAAATTCCAAGTACAAATGCACAAATTCCAAGTATGGGTCACCATACTTGGTCACACATCACCTCATTTTAATACACATCTAGAAAGTTCAGCATTAGTTTAATGCACAAGAGCATAATTGCTTCACTATTTTCACTCTCTGAGATGATTATTGCCTTGTCAAGAACATTATTTTACAAAGTAAAGAGCAGAAGGTGAGGATATGGCCTTATCCTTCTTATTGTGTACCTCTACTCAGCCATATCTTCAGCGGAGGAACCCAGGGCCCCCAAACTTGAACAAAAAATTCTGCTAAAGGCTTTAAAAGGTCCTGGCAGCTCCCTGTGTTAATAACCTGTCTTATTCCTGAGCCGCTGTGTAACCGAAGCCCCCGCTCGCATTCCTCTCTCTTTTGTTTGACTGCGTTTTGAGCTTTTGAGACTGCGGACCTCCTGACTGCTTTGCTTGTCTTGTGCCATCCTACTGGAGGCTGTTTAAGGCCTTAATCTGGACCTGTCTGTCAGCTCTGCCCTGTTAAGTCCTGAACTGATTGACTATGAATGCTAACTTCTGTCAGCGCCTGGGAGTAAAGACCTGAGGTTTGGGGGACGGAAAGGGGGACAAGGGAATGAGACAGAAAGAGAGGGAAAGGTAAGAGGGGGGAAAAGACTGAAATGCACAGTTGACAAGGGAATGTTTTTCATGTGTGCTGCATTTACTGACAGAAGCTTTACTGTTAGCTTCATTTTGAAAATTGGCCATATGATAATTGCATTACATGTATTTCAAACGTCTGGAGTTTGTAATCAGGTCTTGGCCTGATGGAGACCTTGAGGTTGTTAAGGCAGGTTATTGGAGAAATATATTACATGTCTTTGGTGAGCTTTGCAGACCTGCTTAAAGTGAGAGGGAGCAGTGAAGTGTTTCCATCTGGTCCTTTCCATGGCGGATTAATTTCTAAACCTAACACACATTCTCACTGACAGACTGATGTCTGTAGAATGTATACCATTGAACTCACAGGTACACCAGGAAAAACGTGCAACCTTCTTGCAAATGACTTCTTGCTTATGATGATATAAGTGTCATGTGTCACATGAATGTGGGATGTTCCTGGCCTGGTTCTCACGGATTCCTGCGGGGAGATTTATGTAAGCGCCCTTCCCCTCGCCTGTGGCTGCAGGTACGAGTGGCGGCAGTCTGTCAGGGATGACGACGCTGACGATGTTCAAACAGTCATTAACAAGGCCAAGAATCCCTATTAGGAATGACCCTGCAGGTACGAGAGAGCAGGTTTAACCTAGGGCTCAATATGCGGCGTGTACAGACACATTGCTCCGAAACCCACACAACATTGCACTTGCCAGTGCGGTATGATAGTAAAAAATAACATCGCAAGCAGGAGTTATCTGACAATAACATTATAGTTTTCTATTTTAAAAATACACAATATATTGCCAAAAGTTTTGGGACGCCTGCCTTTACATGCACATGAACTTTAATGACATCCCATTCATCCCACCCTTTGCAGCTATAACAGCATCAACTCTTCTGGGAAGGCTTTCCACAAGGATTAGGAGTGTGTTTATGGGAATTTTTGACCATTCTTCTAGAAGTGTATTTGTGAGGTCAGGCACTGATGTTGGACGAGAAGGCCTGGCTCACGGTTTCCGTGAGGTGTTCTATCGGGTTGAGGTCAGAACTCTGTGCAGGCCAAGTTCCTCCACACCAAACTCCCTCATCCACGTCTTTGTGCACTGGTGCGCAGTCATGTTGGAACAGGAAGGGGCCATCCCCAAACTGTTCCCACAAAGTTGGGAGCACAAAATTGTCTAAAATGTCTTGGTATGCGGAAGCATTAATAGTTCCTTTCACTGGAACTAAGTGGCCATGCCCAATCCCTACACAGGTATGAGCTCCTGAGAGCGATCCATTCTTTCACAAATATTTGTAGAAGCGTCTGCATGACTAGGTGATTGATTTTATACACCTTTGGCCATGGAAGTGATTGGAACACCTGAATTCAATGATTTGGAGGGGTGTCCCAATACTTTTGGCATTTGACATTTTTCCTCTCAAACGCCAAACGCTGTTTCTATATATTGCACAGTGTTTCGGTGACTGCCCAAAGCACGCAAATATATGGCACGTGATTGGTTGTCTGTTGCTAAGCGTCTAGCTATAACATTCTAACACCGCATCGTTTCACATTGTACTGCACACTGTACTGTATACTCCCTCCGGAGTAGGGTTTCATAACCTTGGGTTAAAAAAACGGTGCTAACCCCGCTTCTAAATTACAAGTGTGAAACTTTCCTTTACCCGGGGTTAAAAGCATGGTTAAGAAAGACGATAACCCGGGGTTAAGTGCAGTGTGAAAAGCCCTTTACTGACCCCAATTTTTTGGGAACGCTAGTGCACCTGTGAGCTATGCGAGAGCTAACTTGGCATTGCCAAAAAAAAATTATAATAATAAATATTAAAATAAATATTACCATAAAGTATGTGGGGTCTACATAATATTAGCAAATCTGTCTGAAGAGTGTTCTGCATTTTTAAAACTTATGCTATTGAAATGAATTGTTTTTTCCATGTATTGTTTGCATACATTTCGTCCCTGTCGGCATTCCCCTTATGTCTGGGTTTTCTTCTGCTTGTATGAACAAAATGAAGCAAGATTATTAATATAAATGCAGTAATAACTGCCCAGAGGCTACTCCAGAGTCAGTATAAAAGCAGGCGCCTGAGAAGAGAGAGGGAGACAAGCGGGCCTCTGCATACTCCCTGAGAGACCTGCATGTTCAGACTTGCTGCTGTTTGGAAAGAGTGCAGCCTGTCTTGCTAACACACTTCTCTGCTGTTCACACAACCAGTCAAATGTGCAACAGGTAGTCCAGCATCTGTAACGTGACTGTCCTGATGTGAAGCCCACGTTGTGTCAAACCAATAGTTGGTTTTGAGAAGTAAATTGAATGCATTTAAGAGAATATAATTCTCTTAATGTATAATTTTGAAGTGAAAATTGTTCAAATCCAATTGTTCATAATGCTTGATATACAATACAGAGGTTATGCCTTCACGGTCGATTCAATTCAGCAAAACTGTTTTTTATTTTTATAATGAATATACTTTTTAACCTAAATTGCTCATCTTGCGCTGCTCTGGACGATGTGCCATGGATTGCGCAATCATGGCAGAAAGGTCACACTAGATGTAGGCAGAAGTATCACCCCAAGCGAACGTGCGAGGACTAATACAAACGCCCTACCAAAAAACACTCAATCTTCAACTTCAAATTCGTCCGACATTGTTGTTTTAACTTTTTTTTGCTAAAGGGTGTTTGTATTAGTCTTCACATAAGCACTTTGTAAACACGGGGGTGGTACATCTGCCTACGTCTAGCGTGACCTTTACGCCGGCACGTCAAAGAGCAGAATTTTTTATTCTTTTGGAATTCTTTTTGCTAGATATCTCCTAGATATCTCTGCTATTCCTCGTCTGGGATTGCGCAGAGCCTCTGAAGCCCTTTGAAACTGCATTGATTTGGATTGCCATGGAAGTCTGAAAAAAGAAAGACATGAACATCTTCGATGAGATGGGGGTGAGTAAAATATCAGGACATTTTCATTTTGAAGTGAACTAATCCTTTAATGACTATTGTTTTCTTGAAGAACATACAGAATAAGAATCCTGTGAAGAAATTAATGAAAAAGTTTGAAAGTAAGCAGCATTGTCATAATTACAGTAGAAATACCACAAGAAATATGGGGGCCTTTGAATATTTGTGTTGGACAATGGAGGATCATTGAGTCAAAAAGGTTGAGAACCACTGGTCTATGTCAACATGCTAGGATTAAAGGAATAGTTCACCCAAAAATGAAAAATCTGTCATCATTTGACAGAATTTTTATAACCCCACTGACTATGGAAGTCAATGTGGCCCATCAACCGTTTGGTTACCCATATTATTCAAAATATCTTCTTTTTTGTTCAGCAGAAGATAGAAATTCACACAGGTCTGGGACAACATGAGAGTGAGTAAATGATGACAGAATTTCCCCCCTTTAAGGGCATACTTTAACCAAAAAATGTAATTCTGTCATTATTTACTTAATCTCATTCTCATATCATTCTAAACCTGTATGACTTTCTTTCAAACGAAGATATTTTGAAGAAACCACAACACTTTTGTTTTTTAAATATCGTCTTTTACGTTCCACAGAATAAAGGCAGTCATACAGTTTTATTCCTTTCCCCATCCCTTTAAGTACATGTTGAATTTGGATGGCACACTTTTGAAGACTGTATTATATTTAGCCTTAGCTTCATCGTCATCAAACTTTATTGGAGACTCAAGGTCCAAATTTAAAAAAAGAATCAATGCATTACAAAAATACAATCTCCACAACTTGGACTAATAACGTGTAGTACTTTGTATTCCACATCATTTTCTGTCACCTCATTTACACAGTTACAGTGTTGAAGCAATTGTGCTATAGTGTTTGAGGAATTTTGGTGCCGACCGTGCAGATGTCAGGGTGCGATAGTTCCCGGCGGGTTCTGTATGTGTCAAAGGCATCAGTGTTGCGGGTTTCAGAAGGTGTTTGCTATGAGGAGACGGAGCAGAGGGACATATAGGTCGCAGCTGACTAAGCCCATTTTATAAAATGTCAAAGAGCCATTTTTATTTTGTTTTGACTGGACAAATATTTGTGAGTCCATTATGGGGTTACACCTACAGACACCCGCTTAGGAGACAGTAGGAGTTTGTTTTCATCCTTTTCATCTTTTCACTCCCTCCGTCACTCCCCACTCTCCCTCCCTCGCTCCAGAGTTTTTAATATCAAAGTGCACTGTCTGACAGGAGTAAGTCAGGAACAAGGGGGCTTTTGTTGGATCTTTCTAGAACCAGCCAGGGACGACAAGAGCTTGTCAACCCTTGTTCAGCGTGAAAGGGAGATGCGAGGAAAAAAAAGAGAGACCAGGATGGAGAGAGGTTCTTCTGTGGAGCACAAAAGAGATTTTTCTCTCTCTGTCTGGTTCAGGCACAGGTTTGAAACTGAATAACTTAATTTCACTTTGTCGGGGCAGACAAGAGGTGGGTAACAAAGGTCTCCTTTTTCTAAAACCACCCCAGCACTTTGTTATTTACAAGATCATGACTTCGAACAGCATGAAAATAGCTCTACACTCCCCAAGGCATTTGGATGAAGAGAGGAGGGTTTTTACAGTGGTTAAACTGTGCCCTGGCATATTAGAGATGAAAAGCATAATTCGGCACGACTGATTAAGTGAGACCTGCATGTGTAGCTGAAAACCTAAAGGCTGCTCAACTACCAGGCGTTGCCCGAGGATGTGGTTTGTGTTGTTTTTCACATTGCACAACCGCTAAACTCGGTGTATGGAGTTTTTTTGTGTGTGTTACAGACACAAAGGGAGCGAAAGCAACGTCCTCACTTCTTCAAAGCTCCTCAGGGTGTACGGCACCTGTGTGGTGAGGAACTGAATAAGAGGTTTACCGTCCTCCCTAAAACATGTTCAGAGTAGCAGCTCCTCCATTGTATTTTTACTGTCTGTAATTAAAATGTACAATTTCATGTCACGTCAGCTGTATTTCACAATGGTTCTAAGAAAAATAGCAATAAGAGTTATCTTTGCCTTTTGGTCTGGTCTCTGAAGTCAGATTTCCATTCAAAGTTCAATTCAAGTAGCCAGCACCTTTATTTCCATCTAAAGCATTTCAAAAGTCTCAAATTATAGTACATAATTGTTACACAACCCAGACTGTGACTAAAATGGACACAAATGCTATAAAAAAAAAACTTTTAAAATGTAATTGAGAAACTTTAGTGTGCTTCCAAGTGCTATACATCACGAGTAGTGATGTCCAATTTGCAGAACAATGGCTGTATCTGAAATGCATACTCTCTGAGTAAGTACTTGAAAAGTAATTTGCGAGCATTAAAAAAAAAACTTACTTCTAAAGAGTATAAATGTGTGTTATGAATGTAATCCGGACATACATTCGGCATCTTGTTATTGTCATGTGACCTACCAACATTAGTTGTGTTTCTAACATTCACACTGGCTGAGTCCCAAATCACATCTCTTGAGTAGGTACTTATTTTGAATAAGTGATTACTTCACGACCACCAAAAAGTAAGGCTGAATCCGAAATCGCCCCCAAAACCCTCAATCACTATTCCCTACTTTCCACTAATACTTCTACAATACAGTTGAAGGAGTGAATGAAAACGAGTGAGTGAATTCAGACAGCCGTTGTGTGTACATCGGTTGTACGCTCGTTATTGCGGTGCAATGTGGGATTGAATGAGTGCACTCTGTGGTTTCGGACACCACTAAAAATGGCTGTCCCCTCAAATAGTACCCTATTTAAGGGTATATGGGGCGATTTCGGATTCAGCCTAAGTTCAATATAGTATGAATGTGTGTAGGATGTAATCCAGACGTACTACATTCGCCATGTTGTCATTATCATGTGACCTGCCAGTGTAAGTTACGCTGCTTCACTGCCAATCATAAATCCTCCCCCTTGGCCTCATGAAGCAATTAGAAGCAGTCACTTCCTGATGGCCGCTGTGACATGAGCAACCTGTCTGACAGTTGTAAGTCTTCAAGTAGTTGTGCAAAGTGAAATCTGAATCACCGAATCTTGCAGAGATGGAGAGCGTGAGCAGGGGCCACTTTTGGTAAGTATTCTGATGAATTATTTTGTCATTTTGCATAGTATTTATTTATTTTAATAAATTGCCTCATAGACAATAAAAGATTGCCTGCGAGCTTCTCCTCCTGTCTATACGGGTCTTTACGGTAATTTCTCTACTGTGCGACGGAGAGTCGCGTGGTTATGACGCAATCGTTAGCCTATTTTTACAAAAACGGCTTCTACGGGCCGAGAGTGTAAGATACAAGGTAATGGAACCTTTTATACATTGTCGTGTTTCTTTAGAAATAAACAATGGACAAGTGGAGTCTTTAAACGCCTCAGATGTAAAGTTATTCGCTGTCAAAGTGACGCCAAATTGAATGGGAGTCAATGGAATGCTAACAGCAGGTGATGGTTTGGTTAGCAATGGCTGCCCCAATGGAAGGTACGCTTTCCGGTTGCTGGATTACCCCCTTGTGTCTTATAGGGAGTATAAATTTGGATGCAGCCAATGACTCCTGATGCAGTTTTTTAAATGAGTCAATTAAAAAGATTCACAACTGGTTGAATTAAACTCCCTCACTCAGTGAATTGTTCAGAGCATAACCAACTTCCTCCCTGAATTGCAAGTCACTTTTCAGTTAGGCCTATGTCTAATTTAAAATAAACAGGGAACCGAACTGTGATGTATACATTTGTCACGCTTTGTCCAGAGGATGATAATAAAGATGCAAAAAGAGTTTAAATAACAAAAAGGGTTTATTTATTTAAAACAAACTCAGATATTACACAGATAAAGAGCAGGCAACGTAACAGCATGTAGACACAAACACACAACAATACCGGGCAAATAGAGCACAAAGAGGAACTTAAATACACAGTGATGATGACATAATTGATGTCTAAGCGGGAAACTAGTGCTGCGTTCCACTCCACTTTTAGACACGCACTTACTAAGCACTTCCCCTCGCCATTTTGAAGTGCGTTTCACTTCGTGAAGTGGATGAGGGAAGTTTATATGGACAGATCCTCGCTCCGTTGATTTTGACCAAGGGAGCGAGTCTACTTCATGTGTACACTTCAGGCAGCTTCATATACCACAATGCAACACGAATGTGACGTCACCGCACATCCCGTTTAATTTACCCCACCACAAACAACTCTGATATTTTAATTATTTTTAAAAACACACAAACACGCCTATATAGATATAGAATGCTGCATTAAACAATTTCGTACGTGAAAAAATGAATAATAAGTCAACTCCATAGTGGATTCCAAGTGATCAAGGGTTTAGGACAGGGGTCTCAAACTCGCGGCCCGCACGCCACTTGCGGCCCCGCAGGATGATATTTTGTGGCCCCCTTCTTGACATCAAAGTTTAGTGTTAATGCGGCGGGCGCATTGCTCTGAAAAGTACCTTTTTGCTGAATCGTTGCGTGTGCAGCGCTTTCCGCGCTTGCCACGCTTGCTGCCTCCTTTGTGTGTGTGTTAGAGATGGGCGTATCGATATGGCAGTATCGATATATCGATACTGATGTGAGCATCGAAAAGAATCGATACTCAAATAAAACTATCGATATTAAGGTGTTTTTTTTTTGTTGGTAATTTTGTTTATTTAAAGAGATTATTTTATGCATACAATATGAATAACCTATGTTACTGAACAGTTGTATAGCATAGGACTATTTTCCTGCTCATCTGAACGCATGCAAATGCTGCAAGACAGAACCAGTCAATCACAGAGAGAGCGTTCGGTCACTGATGACACTGTATTTAAACAGGTCTGCGTTTCCCAAAACTATCTTAAGAAACCATTGATGCTTTTGGAAACGCAGCCCAGACAATGCTAACCAGAAGACAAAAAACATATGTTTAAGTTATTTCCCAATAAACAAATAGAAAATAGAAATTGTAGCCTACATAGTGCAATTACACTCTTCAAATTTAATGTTAAAAGTTGATATTGATCATGTTCTATTCTGTAACTAATTTGAATAAAAATTATGTTAAATTATAATTTTTTACTACAGTGACCATAGTTCAACTAGTATTTGTAAATGTCCATGGTTACCACTACAAGTAAACATATTTTAACCATGTGTAAACAAAAATATGATCTAATAAATTGCAATTAAGGCATATTGAATGTTAAAATACTTTTCAAATATGATGTTAAGTGGGTATCTTTACCTATTTTACTCTTAGTAATTTTAATAATTCAATAATTAAAAAGTTCAGTTTAGAAGTATCGTATCGGTATTGATATCGTTGATACTGGCCTTGAAAGAATCGCATCGTATCGAAAACAAAATAAGTGGTATCGCCCATCCCTAGTGTGTGTGTGTGAGAGAGAGAGAGAGTGGGCTCGCCCCTCCCTCGTGCAGTATAATTGGTTGACACCGCGTGATTGACAGGAACAGACGAACGAATTTGATCAGACAGTTGAAACGAATGTGGTCTAACAGCGCTCGTCAATGTCAAAATGATTGAGATGGCCAATCAAATCAAAGTAGGCGGGGTTTACGTTCTCTTTTGGCTCGTGCACACTGCACAGTCTTCACACACAGACGAGCGCGTCAATTTATCGCTTAATGCCGTTGCTGAGAGAGACTCTATTCTTTCCGGTGAAATCACAAAACAAAATGCAAACGTGTCCATGGTATTAATATACAATCATTGATGAACATCTTTGATTTTAATGAAGAAAGACTACACGAGAGCGGATTAGAACCCGGAACCTTTGACACGGTTGACAAAAATTCTACCACCAGACCACTATAGAATTCAAAAGTTCATTATGGATCTATGTATTTATTCACTCACTCATGCAAAGAATATCGGGACTAATACTATATTTGACGCAAATTAATGCAAATATTGTTTACAAATAGTCCCAAAAAGATTATTTCCCAATTAGAATTATACCTAGAATTTTGCTCACTGTTCTGTTTGACCTGGTTATGGCCTTGCTGTGAATTAGTCTATTATTTAAAATAAAATTAAAATCATTCATTATTTCATATTACATGATTTAATTTCTATAGGCTATATTTAGTTCAAATTCAGAGGAACAGTTCATGTTCAGAAGAAACATTCATGTTGAAGAACTGTTAATAGTAAAGACTGAGAAGATTGGATCAGTTGTGCTACTTTTTATGTGGAATACTTGATGCGGCCCACTTGATGGAGTCTACCTCCAGCGGCCCCCAGGTAAAATGAGTTTGAGACCCCTGGTTTAGGACATTCCAGTTCAGCCCATTGCAAAGTTTCCGCCAGTAGTGGACACTCATGCAACGTAAGCAATGACGCACATCCGAGTGAACAAGACGGAGGGAAGTTAGCAAGTGAAGGGCATAATAAAAACCAACTAGAACGCAGCATATAGAACAAAGGAAACAGGTAACTGAAGAGAAACAAAATAAAAGTCCATGAAACACATCATTTTGTTGTAATAAATTAACAGTGGTATTCTGTTTTTTAATATTAAAGAAAAATCCTATTTATTATTCTTGTACAAGCTTGAATTATAATAATGATTAATGGACTGTAAGAGAAGATGTTTCTTTCTCATTTTAGGTGCTAAGGTTTCCTTGTCAAATTTTCTGTCTGAAGCCCTGCTTAAGGCATGTTGTTTGGTTTCATCATTTTATTATTTCACTTATTTGCACTGTAAACATTTACCTTTAAAAGAATTACATGAATTCAGTATATTTATACCACTAACGTTTATTAAGAGACCAAAAACTTGTTGAGTTGCACACAAAGAAGACATGTTTCATCACCCTGAATGTAGCCTAAGGAATATGTCTGTGGTGTTGACAGATATCCTCATAAACACCCAGATAGCATAGAGAATGATATGCTGAATCCATCGCTCAAGGTGCTTCTCGTTTTCAATGTTGCAGATGAAATATTTTCATCAGCTCTGACCAAAAAACACTGATGGAAGACAGTGATGATGTACAATGACAACAGCAAGTCTGCTTTGAAGTGCTTCACACAGTGCAGATCTTGAACATCTAAGGCCCTTGTCCCAAATGGCACACTTCACAAGACCATAGTGTGTCCCATTTGTCATTTTAGGCTTCAGAAGGGTACTCAAGTTCGATTAAACCATCAGAATATGAAGAAAATATTTTATATTTTCAAATGTTTTAAAATGAGGGAAGAACTAAACACTAAGATATATATTAACACTAAATATATTTATCTGACAAAATTATTTGGAGGCAAATTAGAGCTACAGGTTTTATATTACTATGGAAAAAAATGCATAGAAAAAAAGCTTACAGGAAAAAGTATAAATCAACTATACAGCATAATCAGTTATTAATATTTTGTTGGTTCTCTCTTGTTGTTTGCATGCGTTCATCATTTCTTTGTATGACAGCGGGGGCCAAAAAGTATGTCCGCACAATTTAACATTTCATTGCGTTATCACAAATAAAACAATCGACTCCAAGCACAACTATGCAATATGCAAAATGATAAAAGGTCAGTTTACCTAGCCTGGACATCACTACTGGAATTGGATATTGGTAACACTTTACAATAACGTTACATTATTGCATTAACTAACGATGAGCAAGACATTTAATGTGTTTTATTAGTCTATTAACTTTTGATTTGAATTTTGCATTAGTTAATGTTAAGATTACACTTAGCTAAGATTTATTTTCTGTATTTTTCATTGTTAGTTCATGTTTTCTAATGCAGTGAACAATATGGAACCTTGTTGTAAAGTGTTGCCAGGATATTTATGCTAAATAGCATATTGACTATTGGTCAACATTATCCAAATTTGTGAGGCCGAATGTTTTACAGTTGTTTCATAGTTGCGACATTTTGCTTCAAAATTATGAAGACAGACAAGTCTGTTCACTGTTCACGGAGGAATCGTTCAGAGTAGGACCAGAAGCATGCGGTTAGAAAGTAAATTTTGATTTCATGTTGACTTAAAAAAAAAAAAAATCTGTGTAACATTATCGGTTCATAGAAATAAAGCTACAGTATAAACCAGCCCAAGTGTAAGTTTGGTTTGATTGAGTGCCGTTGTTGGCAAGGAAGAGCTTTAAACTCACTTTGATATGGATAGTAGCCATCAGTCACTGAGCCCTGCACTGACCTCTGTTGTGAGCTATAGATTCAAAGGCATTACAACTGACTGAGCATGAAGGGGAAGCAGGCTAGAGTTTGGGGGCTGCTGGCCAGCTGATACCCCAGATGTGCGGCTCTGTTTGGGGCCATGTCTGGCAGTGGAATCATGTTCTTACAATAAGGGCTTACCCTGAACAGACCCTGCTGGTCTGCAGAGCATATGACAGATTTCATTTGATATCCTCTCCTGATCTGGCTGGTTACAAATAAGGGAAAACATCGAATAGATATGGAAAAACCCTCACCTTTAAAAGTCAGACTACTTCACAAGGGGCTCTTGTATCCCATACGTCTTCCTAAATTAACATCTACTGTTCATTTACTCAACAGCATAACATTTCCACAGCTCTGCACTTCTTTTTCCATATACAGCGCTCTAAACAAAGAAATTCTAAACAAATAGACACAGAAATGAGCTGTGGTGCCTTGTTTATCATCCACATTTGGCTGAGTTCATGTTAGGTCATGTTGTCTCTCTTTCCCCTTGTACTTCCCACTTCCTTCTCATCTGTCTTTCCAAGCTTTCCCCCCTCAGGTCCCGCACTGACAGACACGATGTGTCCCTCTTTTCCATTTGGCCGAAGCCTTTTCCATGCGCTCAGAGATGCGGTACTACTTCGGTTGTCCTTTCCCATAGAAATCGCAGAGGTTTCTCATCTCTCCGTGTGTTTACTTTCCACTGCCCGGTATAGCAACCTTATTCCAAACTCCAAGAATGAATCCACTTACTATTTCTAGAACATACAGCTAAAAAAAGGTGCCACCTTCCAAATGTTATGCAATTAGAAATACAAAATTGTAACTTTTTTCCATGCTCTTTCACCTTTTTGTTCATAGGCCTACTTTTATTCATGTTGGCCTGTTTAAGAAGCTTTTTTATGAGGCATAGGGCTGGATGAAAGATGTGCTCTTTACTGTCCTGGAAGCGCCTCAGTTGCTGACAACTGCATACTGAGTAGCAAAACTGTGTGTGGAGTGCTTCATGCTCTAACAGGGGCGTCTGGTCACGATTAGAGATCATTGGTTTCTGTCAGAGTGTGGGGCTACTCGGCTGTCCTGTGATAGATGAATTAACGTAACTGAATGAGGCTCTTGGAGAGAGCCCTCCAACTAAAGATGAGATTCACACTGACAGTATAATGTAATGTAATTTCCCGTGGCACTACTGTCTCAAAGAGAAATTGCAAAAACATTCAGGTTTCCTGAATAGGCATGCGGTCTTCCATTGGTCAGACATACAAGATAGCTCCTCCCCAAACTCGTGCCATTGGTTGAGCCGATATTTTTATACCAGGTTGGTCGGGATGCTCTCATATTTGAACATATGTTAGCTACATGCAAAACATTTTAACAATGAATTACAATAATTAACTATGAAAATTAACAATGTAAATTTTTTCCTTTTTTTTCCATTCCCAAAATTTCATGACGTCTAGCTACAACTTAAAGTGTTAGTTCACCCAAAAATGACAAGTATGTTATTAATTACTCACCCTCATGTCGTACCAAACTCGTAAGACTTTCATTCGTCTTCGGAATACAAATTAAAGGGTTAATTCACCCAAAAATGAAAATAAGGTCATGTATTCCTCACCCTCGTGCCGTTCCACACACCCGTAAACCTCCGTTCATCTTCGGAACACAAATTAAAATATTTTTGTTGAAATCTGAAGGCTTAGTGAGGCCTCCATAGGGAGCAAGCAATTTACACTCTCAAGATCCATTAATGAACTTATAATGTATTTAAATCAGTCCATGTGAGTACAGTGGTTCAATATTAATATTATGAAGTGACGAGAATACTTTTTGTGCGCAAACCCCCCCCAAAATAACGACTTTATTCAACTATTTTTTCTTGTCTGTCATTCTCCTAGGCTGTTGACGTAATAAATACAGTGCAGCGCTTCCGAGTTCTATGGGAGAACGGCGGCTCACCATTGGCTAGTCAAGTCAAGTCAACTTTATTTATATAGCGCTTTTAACAATGCAGATTGTTGTGTAAGTAGAACAATTTTTTAAAAATAAATTGATATCATTGTAAAAGACTGGATGTGTAATGACAAAGGGTAAAAAATTAAAACATTTCTCTATTATTTTTTAATGATTATCTGCTTATCTCCATATTTCCCTTCTCTGCTCACTCTTCCACTTCTATTTAAATAAATGCACACATGCACACATACATGGTTGTCACTGTGGATAATGCATGTTGCTTTCTAAAGAGAAGAGATAATGGCTGAAGAAAGAATGTAGAGTGCTGTAGAGTCCTCCTCCCTCTCTCTCCCTCTCTCTCTCTCTCTCTCTCTCTCTCTCTCTCTCTCTCTCTCTCTCTCTCTCTCTCTCTCTCTCCCTGGCCTCCCCAAGGGGATCGGATGTTCTCAGCAGTTATAAGCAAGCAAAGCTGGCGGCCGGCAGACCGGCTGGCTCCACAGCAGCCTGGGCACAGAGACAATGCCAGACCTTCTGTCATGAGGCTCGCTTTCACTGAGGTCAGCTAAACCAGCCTGCGGGCCATAACACAGACATACACACCCACAAACACACACACATACTAATACACAATGACATAAACAGCTTTGCATTTAGCATATTTGAAATGTTAGATTTATTATGTTTGGATCGTTGAGCAGTGGCACTAGTGAATGGCCGAGCAGCGTCAACATGTCCCCACTATCTCTCTCATTTAATCTGATGGTTGACAGAAATCTTTATAAAACAACACTGTTTTTCTTTATGTTTTGGTTTTGAGTGACAATAACCCCAGTCTTAGGCATTCTCTAGTAGAGATGTACTGAAGTGAAACATGAAGCTGTCTGCTTTCCCCATGTTGTAGCCTGTTAATGGTCTTTTTACCTGCTCGTGCAGACATCACACGTCATCAGTCTGATTGACTCGATCGTCTTTCATAGGCATACATGTTTAATCTTTAATCTTCTGCCCCGTTCCAAGAATACCTGGCTGCAGCCTGCAGAACAGGGCGGGGCTGCACGTGTTGCTCCGCCCCATACCTTCTCTGATTGGCTTGATTGTCTTTCATAGGCATACATGATTAAAAAAATATGTATTTGCAAATCTATATGAACTAGAAGACCTGTGCAGTGTTCATTATATTGCACAGAAGAAAAAAACATTAGCCTCTATCTCGCAATGTCCCTGAAATTATTGTTTTGTTAAATTAAGCTGGTCTACATTTTAGCCTAAACGTTAATGTATTGGTTGATTATCCACACAACAGGAGGGTCAGGTCTTCAGAGGAATCAATTATGAATTAACTGATTCATGAAATGTTATTACTTGATACCACCATAGAATGAGAAAGGAAATTAAAAATATATAATCATTTTAATTTAAATAACATGGCAATGGTTTTTATAAGCCATGTCAGGACACTGCAGTAGGCTAATGTGTCTGCCATGTTATTAAAATTTTTATCAAACTTTTTATTTTCTTCACTACATTGCAAAGCATCAGTAGCCTGACGTCATACTCATATTCTAGTCAGAATATGAGTCTGATACTGCTCCATTGGGCTGTGATTATGGGGTGTGTTTCATCCGAACCAGGAAAGAAAATGCCTCTGCACTCAATTGGATAGACCTACAACCAATCAGAGCAAAGGAGTAAGTGACGTGTTGAGCGACGCATAGTTGTCAACACAACTTAACTGCATGCACAGACTGGAAGAAGTAGAAGAAGAAGATGAGTGTAAATGATCTTTGCCGGTGTTGTAAAAAGAATTTAAGGATACGCGGAGTACTTACCAACACGATCATCATTTTTGAGAGAAATAAAGGTGAATGCATTTACGAACAAGTTCTCCGTTTAGGATTAGAACAAATTCAACCCAAGCGCTCTTTGGTGACGTGGATGCTTACGTTACTGTTGATCATCTGTCCATCATCGTATAAAGCCCGCCCTGACAATTTGATTGGTCCGAACAGCTCTGGTTCGAGCATAATTGGTCCCCAACGGATCAAGTCCAGACCGAACTTCCCAACCTCAAATGTTGTGGGCGGGGCTAAATTCAGCTGGCATCCAAGCTAAAGCATCACGCTTTTATCCTCCATTTCATTTCAGAAAAAAACTGTGGTTCCTCATTATTTTCCTTTTCGTGAGCGAATCTTTTGAGATGATTCTTTTCAAATCAACTGGTTCACAAATAACTTCAAATTGTAAATTTTTTTAATTCCACTGATCCAAATGATTAAACTTGCAGCAGTTAACAAGCGAGTCAAGTGAACAATAAACACTTGATTTGGTCTTGTCCTGCTCAAATGAGCCAAGATCCGGGAGTATATATGATACCCTCAGATGAAGTGTACTCCTAATAATTCATAATAATGTCAGACTGAGCTCTAAGGTCTATCTTTGTCGCATTAGAAACCTCTATTTTACTGGAGTAATATTTTATTAGTGTTTCTCTACTTTAAGTTAAGTAGGCTACAGGTTTTGTGTACACCATCCACCATGAATAAACATTTTATAATTATGTTGTATTGTCTATGCATTATAGTGAAGACAACTCCGAACGTCATGTTGCCTATGAAATGTTTGCCTATGAAAGATGACTGAGCCAATCAGAGGAAGTATGGGGCGGAGCAACATGTGCAGCCCTGCCCAAATTCTGCAGCCTGCAGCCAGTGCTCCACTTTTAGACACGCACTTGCGAACTTCCCTTAGCATTCCCCCTCGGGGGAATCCCTGCCGCCATTTTGATGTGTATTCCACTTTGTGAAGTGGACAAGGGAAGTTTAAAGGGACAGACCCTCGCTCCCTTGATTTTGACTGAGGGAGCAAGTCTACTTCATGTGTACACTTAAGGCAGCTTCATATACCACAATGCAACACGAATGTGACGTCACCGCATATCACGTTTAATTTACCCCACCACAAACAACTCTATGATATTTTAATTATTTTTAAAAACATTTAAAACAACCCAAACACACCTATATACATATAGAATGCTGCATTAAACAATTTCGTAAGGGGAAAAAATGATAATAAATCAACTCTATAGTCGATTCCAAGTGATCAAGGGCTTATGACGTTCCAGTTCAGCCCATTGCAAAGTTTCGGCCAGTTGTGGACACTCATGCAACGTAAGAAATGACGCACATCCGAGTGAACAAGACGGAGGGAAGTTAGCAAGTGAAGGGCATAATAAAAAACCAACTAGAACGCAGCATAGGTCCTTCTTGAATCTGCTGTGGGCTTTCATGTCTTTTGGAGGAGGCGTGGCTTTGGAGACGCTCTGAAGGGTTGGTATCTCATGCTTTCACAGCTAGCTTGCTATTGCTAGCCACTCCGAAATTCCCCACCCTACCTTTAAATAATACTCCAAATAAAATAAAAAATTGTATGTTCAATTAAAGACACAGAAAAAATCAAATAATAATTCTATGACAATTTTTCATTTACAATTATTACTAATTGTTATTATATAACCAGGATGAGAACATTTGTGAAAGCCAGAGCCAGTTGTCCTGAAATTGCATAAAAGCACTTATTCAAACTTCTTTTTAGACCAAAATAATGTTTACTGTAATCTGAGCCATAAGAGACAATCTATGAAACTAATAGAACTCCAGTGACAGCTCATAATTGATGTGTTATTCAGGAGGGAGGCGCATACCATTTGAATCAACAGATGTGCTGATAGTCAAGTCTTACTCTGTGTATTTCTTTCTCCATAGATGTCAGTAAAAGCAGCATGGCTCCTGAGCCACAGTGTTAAGGAGTTGAACAAGGTAGACAGGATTTGCCCTCCTGGCTTTTGGGACAGGCAAATCTGCTCACACTCAGGAGAGAAAGAGTAACTTTTTAGAGAGAGTTATTCCAGCTGAGCCTGTTAGCAAAGATGTCTCAGCTGGTTTTAATTTGACCCATCTTCCACCCCCATCCGCCTTTTAACCTATCATGCCCTACCTTTCCCGGCTTACACACATATGCACCTCTCCTGCCTGTTTGAATTCTGACCTGCACCACAACACAACAGGTGTTTACACTTCCCTATCTGTCTGCACATGTCTAATAGTGATTTATAGAGGATAAAGGGAAATTAAGCATGAAGGATTACTTTGTGTATAAGATACTACAAGCGCGGGTGGTTTGTGTGGTGTAGCATGCCAGTGCTCCAGCTTCTGGTACATATATGTTTGAAAGCATTCATCTTCTCTGACTGCATGTAAACAAAACATTGGTAAAATATGTGATGCCACACATCTTCACATTCAAGTTTTATTATAAATACACTTGCCAGTGAAAGGTTTATAAATACCTACTTATTCTTCATTATTCCTTACTATAAATACATACCTATAATTATATTATTGGAAAAAAGAAAAATAGGAATATATATATATATATATATTTATTATGGCCACCTTCCTAATGTTGTGTTGGTCCCCCTTTTGCTGCCAAAACAGCCCTGACCCATCAAGGCACGGACTCCACTAGACTCCTGAAAGTGTGCTGTGGTATCTGGCACCAAGATGTTAGCAGCAGATCCTTTAAGTCCTGTAAGTTGCGAGGTGGGGCCTCCATGGATCGGACTTGTTTGTTCAGCACATCCCATAGATGCTCGATTGGATTGAGATCTGGGGAGTTTGAAGTCAACACCTCAAACTTGTTGTGCTCCTCAAACCATTACTGAACCATTTTGGCTTTATGGCAGAGCACATTATCCTGCTGAAAGAGGCTACAGCCAACAGGGAATACCTTTTTCATGAAAGGTTGTACATGTCTGCAACAATGCTTAGGTAGGTGCGTATCAAAGTAACATCCACATGGATGGCAGGACCCAAGGTTTCCCAGCAGAACATTGCCCAAAGCATCACACTGCCTCTGCCGGCTTACCTTCTTCCCATAGTGCATCCTGGTGCCATTTGTTCCCCAGGTAAGCGACGCACCCGGCCATCCACGTGATGTAAAAGAAAACGTAATTCATCAGACTATAGGCCCTCTTCTTCCATTGCTCCGTGGTCCAGTTCTGATGCTCACATGCTCACTGTTGGTGCTTTCGGCGGTGGACAGGGGTCAGCATGGGCACCCTGATTGGTCTGCTGCTATGCAGCCCCATACACAACAAACTGCGATGCACTGTGTATTCTGACACCTTTCTATCAGAACCAGCATTAACTTCTTGAGCAATCTGAGCTTAAGTAGCTCGTCTGTTTGATCGGACCACACAGGCCGGGCCAGCCTTCGCACCCCACGTGCATCAATGAGCCTTGGCCACCCTTGACCCAACCACTTTTGATAGATACTGACCACTGCAGACCGAGAACACTCCACAAGAGCTGCAGTTTTGTAGATGCTCTGACCCAGTCGTCTAGCCATCACAATTTGGCCCTTGTCAAACTCACTCAAATCCTTACGCTTGCCCATTTTTCCTGATTCTAACACATCAGCTTTAATGATAAAATGTTCACTTGCTGCCTAATATATCCCACCCACTAACATGTGCATGATGAAGAGATAATCAGTGTTATTCACTTCACCTGTCATACTGTTATGCCTGATCGGTATTATATTCTCTCTATCAGCTCGAACCAGTCTGACCATTCTTCTCTGGCACCAACAACCATGCCACGTTCATTCTTTTCCATTCTGGTGCTCAGTTTGAACTTCAGCCAATCATCATGATCATGTCTACATGCTTAAAAGCATTGAGTTGCTGCCATGTGATTGGCTGATTAGATTTTTGCAGTAAAAAGCAGTTGAATAGGTCTACCTAATAAAGTGATGGTGAGTGTATATACAGTATTAATCAATGTTAACAAAACTGTATATTCTTATATTTTAGAACTTCATAAACATACTTAGTGTATTCAGATTAATTTCAAGCTTTTGAACTTTAAATCTAAAGGTTTTAAAATCATGAAACATAAATTGAGACAAATGTGTCCACATTTTTTACTTTTCTCATATTTATCTCTGGTACTGTGCACAAAGGCCTGCTGATGAAAAAGATTTATTTTTGCGTTTATGTTAAATTAATAAATATTGCACTCAAACTGTTCCGAGCTCAGCTGCGAAAGTGAAAAAAAGATGGAGGCGAGGAACAAAATGTGAATGGAGAGACCTTGAGGAGAGTTAAATCATTCGTTTGTTTCTCGGTGTGACCGAGAGAGCACATCAGCGTGTGATTGAGCAGTCTTTAAAGCATGCCCCAGAGAACGGCAGAGAGAAAATAAACTGTTTAGTGTTTCAGTGGAAACTTTTTTTTCTCTCTCCCCCCCTCCCTCTCTCTCTCCCTCCCTCTCCCCCGATTTCTTTCTGAATGAGAGGCTGAGTAGGAGTGCTGTGGAGTGCTAAGGTCTATCAGAAACATATGTGTGGAGTTCAAGGGCGGTTGGAGGAAGAAAGCGGATAAGTCTCTCAAAATGGTCTACATTCAGTTCAAGTCTAACTCTCTGAGAGGACAAACAAGCGCTGAAATGCCATCTCCTTGTTCATAAGAAACTAGTGGAATGCTTAAACCGACTGAAACCATAAAACAATACTTGCCTTAACTTCAATGGCAAAGAGAGCTGTATTTTTCTCTCATTCTTTACTTCGCTATGTTCTTTTTAGCAATCTCTTGTAGTCTCTTGTTTCTCAGTTGCTCATTTGTGGGTTTTTGAAGGAAGGGCTGGACCGTCATACCGTTTTGAAAAGGGATGCATATGTACATTAAGTGTAGGCCTATGCATTAATCTAGGACACAATTGATGTTTCATTTTATAAATGGAAAAAGATTTAGAGCAGGATAGTGCTGAGGTGGCACTCTGTGTTGTGTTTATTGTGAGTCAGTGGCTAACACGCATCGCATTGGGGACGTTTCATTACTGACACATGTTACCAGAGTACCATAGCTCCCTCTTTTGAAGGCACATTTGTAGAACTGGTGCTCATCGATCCTGCTTGGAAATTAACTTTAAAAGGAGATTTTATCTCCACCTTCTGGTGGTTTAGCACAGTTCATGCATTCCCCTTTTTATGAAAGTGATATCTTCATTGTGTTTCCATTAGAGGTATTGTAATTTCTACTGAATAGGTGACATTCCAGTGGTTTTTCCTATCGTTTTCTTGTTAAAGAAATTAATATTTTTATTCAGCGAGGACACATTAAATAAATTGAAAGTGGCAGTAAAGACATTTATAATACAAAAGATTTATATTCCAAATAAATGCTGTTCTTTTTACCTTTGTATTCATCAAATAATTCTGAAAAAAATAAATAATAATACTAATTTAAACATGGTATTAAGAAATGTTTCTTGAGCACTAAATCATCATATTAGAATGATCATGTGACACTGAAGACTGGAGTAATGATGCCAAAAATTCAGCTTTGCCATCAGCCATGACAGAAATAAATTACATTTTATTATATATTCAAATAGAAAACGTTATATTTAAAGTTTTATATTTCGCTTTTTATTTATTTAAAAAAAATTTGCACTGACACAAAACTTTTTAACGTCAGGGCTGGCAAACGATTAATCGTGATTAATTGCATCCAAAATAAAGTTTGTGCTTAAATAATATATGTGTGTGCACTGTGTATAATTATTATATACACATACATGTATATATTTAAGAAATATTTGCATATATATATATATATATATATATATATATATATATATATATATATATATATATATATATATATATATATATATATATATACACAGTACTGTATATATATATATATTTATTTATTTATTTATATTATATATACATATTTGATATATAAATATAACACATGCAGTTTACTTAAATATATACATGCATGTGTGTGTATTTATACAGTGAGGAAAATAAGTATTTGAACACCCTGCTATTTTGCAAGTTCTCCCACTTAGAAATCATGGAGGGGTCTGAAATTGTCATCGTAGGTGCATGTCCACTGTGAGAGACATAATCTAAAAAATAAAATCGAGAAATCACAATGTATGATTTTTTAACTATTTATTTGTATGATACAGCTGCAAATAAGTATTTGAACACCTGAGAAAATCAATGTTAATATTTGGTACTGTAGCTTTTGTTTGCAATTACAGAGGTCAAACGTTTCCTGTAGTTTTTCACCAGGTTTGCACACACTGCAGGAGGGATTTTGGCCCACTCCTCCACACAGATCTTCTCTAGATCAGTCAGGTTTCTGGCCTGTCACTGAGAAACACAGAGTTTGAGCTCCCTCCAAAGATTCTCTATTGGGTTTAGGTCTGGAGACTGGCTAGGCCACGCCAGAACCTTGATATGCTTCTTACAGAGCCACTCCTTGGTTATCCTGGCTGTGTGCTTCGGGTCATTGTCATGTTGGAAGACCCAGCCTCGACCCATCTTCAATGCTCTAACTGAGGGAAGGAGGTTGTTCCCCAAAATCTCGCAATACATGGCCCCGGTCATCCTCTCCTTAATACAGTGCAGTCGCCCTGTCCCATGTGCAGAAAAACACCCCCAAAGCATGATGCTACCACCCCCATGCTTCACAGTAGGGATGGGGTTCTTGGGATGGTCCTCATCATTTTTCTTCCTTCAAACACGTTTAGTGGAATTATGACCAAAAAGTTATATTTTGGTCTCATCTGACCACATGACTTTCTCCCATGACTCCTCTGGATCATCCAAATGGTCATTGGCAAACTTAAGACGGGCCTTGACATGTGCTGGTTTAAGCAGGGGAACCTTCCGTGCCATGCATTATTTCAAACCATGACGTCTTAGTGTATTACCAACAGTAACCTTGGAAACGGTGGTCCCAGCTCTTTTCAGGTCATTGACCAGCTCCTCCTGTGTAGTTCTGGGCTGATTTCTCACCTTTCTTAGGATCATTGAGACCCATCACGAGGTGAGATCTAGCATGGAGCCCCAGTCCGAGAGAGATTGACAGTCATGTTTAGCTTCTTCCATTTTCTAATGATTGCTCCTACAGTGGACCTTTTTTCACCAAGCTGCTTGGCAATTTCCCCGTAGCCCTTTCCAGCCTTGTGGAGGTGTACAATTTTGTCTCTAGTGTCTTTGGACAGCTCTTTGGTCTTGGTCATGTTAGTAGTTGGATTCTTACTGATTGTATGGGGTGGACAGGTGTCTTTATGCAGCTAATGACCTCAAACAGGTGCATCTAATTTAGGATAATAAATGGAGTGGAGGTGGACATTTTAAAGGCAGACTAACAGGTATTTGAGGGTCCGAATTCTAGCTGATAGACAGGTGTTCAAATACTTATTTGCAGCTGTATCATACAAATAAATAGCTAAAAAATCATATATTGTGATTTCTGGATTTTTTTTTGATTATGTCTCTCACAGTGGACATGCACCTACGATGACAATTTCAGACCCCTCCATGATTTCCAAGTGGGAGAACTTGCAAAATAGCAGGGTGTTCAAATACTATATATATATATATATATATATATATATTGCAAAATATATATCATATTATTTATAAATATGTATACACTGAGAGTGTAAAGCGATATTGGCCATTCATGTTGTTCATACACAATGTGTATTTGAATTTCTTGCCTGTCTTGCTACGCATTGTGAGTTTTTGGTTTGCCAGTGTGTATTTGGGCTGAGCACGGGAATGGAAAAATCTGTGGCATTTAGGTAGAGCTGTGTCATAAAGGCTGCGCTAATGAGGCCAGGCTTTTGGGAAGGGGGGGAAATGGTTTACATATGGAACCGAGAGCATACAGCCATCACAGCTATGCAGTCTGTGTGTAATGAGACAGAACAAGCTCACACACAAGCCCGTTCTAACGTTTATGCAAAATCTAACAAACAGGAAAATAGCTAGAAGTGGAGAATGGAAGATAAAGGAGGATAAAAATCAATTTCTCCTTCTCGACTTCTCCCCCTGTCGCAAAATCTAACACCACATCGCTAAATCCACATACATCATTGCTGAGTTTTACAGGTCTCTTGCTAAAATAAACAGTAGAGTTGCAATAACCAGTTAAAGTGCTCTCAACCTCGAGCTGCTTTCCTCCAGGCACCGTAGTTCAACCTTTGACCCCTACATGCAAACACATATGCTCTCACACACACAGGCTCTCATGTAACTACACGCTCGCAGGCACATATCATGTCAGGAAATACCATTGACTGCTCGTTGCTCTGCCAGAGGAGAGAGATGAAGGCAAATGCAAACCGCCCATAAAGCAGCGTAAAGAGGATAACGGTGGTAGGCCGAGCATCAAAAGGTCATCACCCTCCCTTTCAGCGGGGAAGAGGAACAAATGCGCTCATAAAAAGTCAATTAATGTACTCCAAGAGCGGCTCCTCGGGCAGCATTAAAAGAAGAAAGTGGATGTAAAAATTAAATAAGCTTAGAAAATCTATATTTTCGAAAGCTACTCGCTTTGTAAATAACTTCTCAGTTAACCAAAGAGGAGATATTATTGATTCAAAGACTAGATTAAACCTGTCACTACTACCAGCAGGGCAAGATATAATTAGTCTGGTATACTTTATAGACTCCAAAACCCATTTCAATATGCAATAGGAACGAAAGCAAAGCAATTTACATCCATTGTGTTTATTAAAGCATAAAATAGTATTGGTCTTTTTATTGCAATAGTATTTTTATTACATCGCCTGAAGCTTTAGAAATCAATCAGATTAGGGGAACAATGCATTCGTGGCTCTTTTGTATAGCAATCAACCGCTATAATGTGTCTTTTTGTGGCTGACCAATTTACATATCAATTAATTTTTTAGAAAATAATGATTATTGATGCACTGCTGCATCCGAATATCTCTCCAAGCCAGTGAGGCAGAAAAAAAGCTTATGAAAGATATAAAACGAGAGGGTAAAAGTGTAGTGATAGCTTAAGGGATTGTTTAACAATTGTTTTTTCTTCTGTAATGTTTTTTTATTTGCACCGACATCACCATTTAGAAAGTTGTTGTTTCCATAACTTAATCTTAAAGCGAAATGATGGTTTGCTTTTGCTTTGCCATTTAGAGTCAAATCTAAACCTGCGGTGACAGGCTATTTGCCAATAATCGAATAGTTAGTCAAAGGCAGGACACACAATTACACAATCCGTGTTGTTTTTTTTTGGGGGGGGGGGGGGTTGTTATTACAGCCCTCCGGCAACTATGATCCATGAAGAAGCTCTGCGTTCACACCACAGAGACATTAGTCACCACACGAGGAGACGTCCCCAGCCACTGCCCCTCCAAAATAAGCATGTTTTAATGTTCATGAGGAATGCTTAATTATCCGTAAATGGCAATTTACAAGCGTCTTGCTGTAAGGCACAGCCACTTCAGTAAGGAGACAGGCTCTAATTTAATGGAAAAAAACATTACTGGGTGTGCAGTGGAATTATCCACAGCATTACCCCCATTTCATAACCCACTTTAACGTTGGCAATTTCATGCATATGGAAACAGTGGCTCCTAGCATGGGGTGATAGGGGGATGAGGTGGGGTTGATTGCACTCAAAGTAATTTCACAATGATTAGGTTAGTTGGGTAATTTTGTATAGCCTATGTGTGTGTGTGTGTGTGTGTGTGTGTGTGTGTGTTTGTCAGCATACGTGTCTTATTGCATCACAGTGTTTGGTGTTTTCCGATGGCTCAGCGATGGTAAATGTCATTGACGCCCATAAGTCTCTTCTCTTGCCTGAAGGTACATGCACTGGCTGTCATGTGCTCATTTACCATAAAGCGTAAGCTGATGCACGCATTAACATGATTCCTATCCTTCCGTCTCCTCCTGGGATATTACAGTGTGAAAGGGCCTGTTCTGGAGATGGATAGGCATGATCATTGACAATTAACATCTGAATAGTGGTGTTAGGTTTAAAATGTCCCCAGAGAGAGGCACACTGGCTCGTGAATTAAATGCGGTTCAGCACTCAAGCTTTATATACACTGTGTGAAAGTAGGCCTAGATCATGGGTATCTATAGGGTACATTTTCCTCCTACTAACATAATTCAAAATAGTATTCGGCACGTAATCAAAAGAAATAGAAAGCTGAGCTGTCAGTAGGGCTTCAGTTAGCGATTATGTTTGGCTAATTACTGAAGAAGAAAAAAAATCATTCCGGAGGTAAAAGGCTCTGACTGAGAGTGTATCGATTGGTTGATTGTGAAAGCTTATTTAAAGGGATAGTTCACCCAAAAATGAAAATTACCCTGTGATTTACTAGCCATCCTAGGTGTATATGACATTCCTCTTTCAGACGAACACAATCAGAGTTATATTAAAAAATGTCCTGACTCATCCAAGCATTATAGTGCAGCCCAGTGGTGGCTGGTCAATTGACCCTTTTCACATTTCCGGGTTTCTCAGAGCGGAAGTTGTCATAGTTCGGTTAAATATTATAGCTGTGAATGAGAGAATACATTAAATATTTTTCTGTGTGCCCATTTGCTCACATAGCAAAAGAAAAACGCCACAGTTGTGATTTCACAACTTTCAAAAAGAGGGGAAAAATAGAGTGAGATTTATAACGGCAGTTAAAAGAGAGAAATATGATCATTTTTACCATCACTCCCATAGACGCTATAACTAAACACCCTCAAGGCAGCGGTCACTTTTTTATTGTAATTTGATGCAAAAGTAATAAAATACAAAGTATTAGTGTTATAAATGCACATATATTTAAAAACAAAATGAAAATACAAAAAAACGCTGCAGGATTTACGATATTGATGACCGTTAAAACGCGTCATCACAGTCTGTGAAAAGGGTCTATAGAGGGCGCTGGGGCGCCGCCCCATCAAAATTCCAGAAATATACATGTAGGATACATGATATAAAAGTGAAATAAAAATAAAATAGTTTACTCATACGACGTGCCGGCTGTTAGTAAGAGCCTCAGCATTTAATAAAAAATGAATCAGAATTGGATGCGTGTTATTTTATCCAATCTGATTGGTTCTCGTCACCTGTCATTCAACTTTCCGCTCTTGGCCACTAAAGCAAAAGTGCGCGGGCGACACCGTCACTCCGACTCTGCCAAAACCTTGTTAGGATAATCTCTTTCGTAGCGATGGCAGCAGTTAAACCAAATTCTTTCACAAGGCGTTCGTTGGAAGAAAAAATAGGATAAAGGATCCCGAACCGGACCAACACGATTTACAAATCCAGCCACCAGCCGGCCAGTGACAGGACCCAGCTGCACTCAGAGCTTCACACGCTTGTTATGAGAAACGTAGGTGGCTGGCTGGATGTGTTGTTAGCAATGCCCTTTAATGCTTTCCCTGTCTTTTATTTCAAAGTGTCGGTACTGAAGTTTTGTGGACAACAACGGGGGTAAGAGACCTCAAATATCTAACTGAACAATGCAAACGTCATGACACTACTGAGATGACTGACTTTAATCAGAGAGTCATTGAGAAATTAGCTGGCCAGAAAGAAAGGAGAGCAAAATGTATGGTCAAGTAGTCAACATGCTAGTCTGTTGTTGCGGTTTTCTTTTGTTTTTCCTTTCCTCATTCAATTATATGTGGGAAATCAATGTGTAAAAAGATAAAAGTGAAGACACTGTTTTCTCTTTAATGCTTGAATTTAGTCAACATGCATCTTGATACTGCAAGATACTTTTTCTTACACAAACCCATCGATTCACTTCAGAAGGCCTTTAGTAACCCTCCGGAGCCGTATGGGTTACTTTTATGATGGATGGATGCACTTTTTGGGGCTTCAAATTTTGGGCTGCCATTCACTGCCATTATAAAGCTTGGAAGAGCCAGGACATTTTTTAATATAACTCCGATTGTATTCGTTTGAAAGAAGAATGTCATATACACCTATGGCTTGAGGGTGAGTAAATTATGAGATAATTTTCATTTTTGGGTGAACTATCCCTTTAAGTAGGTTTATATCTGTTTAATGTATGAAAAAGGCAGTATAGTAGGTTTATGAGTAACTGCTCACAGTTATAAGCAACTCGTGATCTTTTTGTGTAAAAGCATGCAGCTTATGCAGGCCTAAGTGTAGTGTGATACAACATTTGTATTGATCATTTTATCAATTTAGTTAGCATTTGAAAATTTTGTTTTGTTAGATTTTGTTTGTTTGTTGATTTAATCAAAAATTCAGTAAAAATTCCAATATTGTTATATATTATTACACATTATTTCAATTAAGTTTTTTATTTTAATCTATTTAAAAAAAAAAAAATGTATTGCTGAATTATTGGCATCATTACACCAGACTTCAGTGTCAGCATATTTATCTTTCAGAAATTATTCTAATATTCTGATTTAGTGCTCAAGTAAACGTTCTTATTATTATCAATGTTCAAAACAGTTGTGCAGCGTGATATTTTTGTGGAAACTGATATACATTTTTTTTTTACAGAATTCTTTAATTTTGTCACTTTTTATCAATTTAATGCATCCTTGATGAATAAAAGTATTGACTTCTTTAAAATAAAAATGTATTCACTCTAAACTTTTGAACAGTATGTAAATTAAATGTTTACATTAATGAAAAAACAACAATATATATTTTACTACTTCATAATAGTATGCTTTTCTTGTTGAAAAACTCAAATGTAATATGTTTTTAAAAAATTATGTTTAAAATCATGTAAAATAAGAAAATATCGCAATATTTTAATTGACCACTAGGTGGAGACATATTGCTATTTTTAAAAATACAGCCCTTCATTAGCATTGCTTTGCAACAGGATGACTTTGAGTTTTAATCCTTAGAGTTTCCAGCTCTTAATATCTTTATACGTGATATATTTGTAGAGGTTTGCTAAAAGTAGCATATTAAGTGCTTTTAATCAATCACATAAAACAAAAATATCACTGTAAATGGAACATAAGATTTAGGCCAACTAAAATCTCTCTTTTTCTGTCTACAATAGTCAACGGTGTTGCAATGAAAAGAAAAACAGCTTAATTAAAAGTAAAATAGGTAGTAAACGGATTAATATCAGGTTACCATTGGGTTATATTTCTAGCTGATGCAAAGTCAGACAGCAGAAAGCTCAGTCTTTATCGATGAGTCTGTGAGGAAATAAGTAAATGGTATTTTGGAATACAGATTATTAGATGGGCAGTGTGTATGATGGAGGAGTGTGTCTGAGGGGTTTGTTATGGGGTCAGGGGAGAATGATATGGGATGGGGGTGTGGGTGGGGGACAGCTCAGACAAAACTGATGCTGTCCCAGATTTTGTTTGGTGCAACTGCATGGTGCATATGGTCTGCAGTTATAAGTCTGAAGTGCAGCCCTGCTTACCCATCCATTAAAACCTGTTATCCTACGGTATTAAAAAAACAAACTATGGTACACATTTCCTTGGTATTTTAAAGCCACTTGGTTACTAACTGATATATAAATATATTGGCTTAATCTATGGATGTCAAAAAAAAAAATCCTCTAATCTAATTGTTCGCAGTAAAGCACACAATCACTTTTAGATTTCCATCAGTGTTATTAAGTTTTATTGTGGTTACACAAAAGCCCCATAATCCTTTGCCCCCTCCTATTCACACCATTGTGTAAAGTCCAGCTGATCCTCCCACTCCCCCTCAAATCCGGACTGCTTCCCATATACCCAGTGTGGAGTCCGGCACAATACCATTGTTATCCATCGGATTGTCTGCGGTCATTACTCATTCGGCCATCCACTCTGCCTTTTGTCCACAGCTATCTTTCACTCTGGCCATGGACCTGAGACTCTGCCGTTCTCCCATCCTGCTCGGCCTCGGCCCATCTGCCCGCAACTCACACACATACACACTGACACTCTGTCCACACTCCGTACCAGCTGTCCCGGTGAAGTCCCTGGGGTGGAAACAGGTGCTGGGCTTGTGCGGGCTGAAGCAGACGGCACATGGCAGCACACGCTGCTTCCTCCTCACGCTCCCCAAAAACACATGAACTTGATGTTACCATGAGTTCTTTTCAGATGCAATAAAACTACACTGCCGTTCAAACGTTTGCGGTCAGTAGGCCAATATATTATATATATATATATATATATATATATATATATATATATATATATATATATATATATATATATATATATACACACTCACCTAAAGGATTATTAGGAACACCATACTAATACTGTGTTTAACCCCCCTCGCCTTCAGAACTGCCTTAATTCTACATGGCATTGATTCAACAAGGTGCTGAAAGCATTCTTTAGAAATGTTGGCCCATATTGATAGGATAGCATCTTGCAGTTGATGGAGATTTGTGGGATGCACATCCAGGGCACGAAGCTCCCGTTCCACCACATCCCAAAGATGCTCTATTGGGTTGAGATCTGGTGACTGTGGGGGCCATTTTAGTACAGTGAACTCATTGTCATGTTCAAGAAACCAATTTGAAATGATTCAAGCTTTGTGACATGGTGCATTATCCTGCTGGAAGTAGCCATCAGAGGATGGGTACAAGGTGGTCATAAACGGATGGACATGGTCAGAAACAATGCTCAGGTAGGCTGTGGCATTTAAACGATGCCCAATTGGCACTAAGTGGCCTAAAGTGTGCCAAGAAAACATCCCCCACACCATTACACCACCACCAGCAGCCTGCACAGTGGTAACAAGGCATGATGGATCCATGTTCTCATTCTGTTTACGCCAAATTCTGACTCTACCATCTGAATGTCTCAACAGAAATCGAGACTCATCAGACCAGGCAACATTTTTCCAGTCTTCAACTGTCCAATTTTGGTGAGCTCGTGCAATTTGTTGCCTCTTTTTCCTATTTGTAGTGGAGATGAGTGGTACCCGGTGGGGTCTTCTGCTGTTGTAGCCCATCCGCCTCAAGGTTGTGCGTGTTGTGGCTTCACAAATGCTTTGTTGCATACCTCGGTTGTAACGAGTGGTTATTTCAATCAAAGTTGCTCTTCTATCAGCTTGAATCAGTTGGCCCATTCTCCTCTGACCTCTAGCATCAACAAGGCATTTTCGCCCACAGGACTGCCGCATACTGGATGTTTTTCCCTTTTCACACCATTCTTTGTAAACCCTAGGAATGGTTGTGTGTGAAAATCCCAGTAACTGAGCAGATTGTGTAATACTCAGACCGGCCCGTCTGGCACCAACAACCATGCCACGCTCAAAATTGCTTAAATCACCTTTCTTTCCCATTCTGACATTCAGTTTGGAGTTCAGGAGATTGTCTTGACCAGGACCACACCCCTAAATGCATTGAAGCAACTGCCATGTGATTGGTTGATTAGATAATTGCATTAATGAGAAATTGAACAGGTGTTCCTAATAATCCTTTAGGTGAGTGTGTGTGTGTGTGTGTGTGTGTGTGTGTGTGTGTGTGTGTGTGTGTGTGTGTGTGTGTGTGTGTGTGTGTGTGTGTGTGTGTGTGTGTGTGTGTGTGTGTGTGTGTGTGTGTGTGTGTGTGTGTGTGTGTGTGTGTGTGTGTGTGTGTGTGTGTGTGTGTGTGTGTGTGTGTGTGTGTGTGTGTGTGTGTGTGTGTGTGTGTGTGTGTGTTATTATTATATTATTATGTTTTTTTAATTTTTTTATTTATATATAAATATAATATAATATATATATATATATATATATATATATATATATATATATATATATATATATTAATTAGTACTTTAATTTAGCAGTGAGTGATGCATTAAATTGATCAAAAGTCAGTAAATAGGCTACAAATACAAAGTAAATGACAGTAAAAAGACAGTAAATACATGTCACAAAATTTGTTTATTTCAAATAAATGCTGGTCTTTAGAACTTTCTATTCATCAATATATACAGGAAAAATGCATCATGGTTTCCACAAAAGTTTTAAGCAGCTCAACTATTTTCAACATTGATATTAATGAAAATCAGCATATTAGAATGATTTCTGAAGGATCATGTGACACTGAAGACTGGAGTAATGATGCTGAAATTTCAGCTTTGACATTACAGGAATAAATTAAATGTTCAAAGATATTAAAGTAGGCAACAGTTGTTTTCATTTGTAATAATTTTTCTCATATTACCATTTTACTGTATTTTTGATTAAATAAATGCCACCTTGGTGAGTATAAGACTCTTTATAAAAAAATGTTTTTTTTTTACTGACCCCCAAATGTTTTATACATTTCTTTTAAATAAATAAATCCTGCACAAAGATCTGCTCTACGACTGCCATCGTTACACCTGGAATACTTTTTTAGCCTGACTCAGTAAATCCTAAATTAAAAATGTTGGGGTTAGTAAGATTTTTGTTTTGTTTTTACTCACCAAGATGGCATTTATTTGATCAAAAATACAGTAAAACAGTAATATTTTTAATGTATTATTGCAAACAAACAAAACATAAACAAAGAACTATAGGAGCTAAGGAACACAAATATCTAGGGAACACACGGAACAAAAGAGCAGACCATCTACATGTAATACCAAGACTGACAGGGAAACAAACAAGATAACAAGGGCTAACAAGGCACAGGTGATGGTGATTAGTTGCTATAGGAACAAACAAGGGTAACTATAGAAACTAATAAGGCAGATAATGGGCAAGTGCCAATCCAAAGTGAGCATCCATATGCCCTACTCACTCCGAAGGGTAGAACATGACCATAAATTATTAAATTACTTTCTTGAAGTGACAATTGAATGTTCCCCCCTAACGGACCTGTGGAAGGGCCCTTCATGAAGAGGAACGCTTCTACAAATGGAGAATGGAACAAAGGAAACAGGAACTAAACACAGGAACAATATAGGAACAAAACTATACTTCAAAATAAGGGTATGTTTATACGACCCCGTTTTCAACTGAAAACAGAAAACTTTTTAAACGGTTTTCAAAGTGCAAGGTTTTGAAAATGATTCCTCTATTGTTTATTATTTATTTGTGAAAACGGTGACGTCATACACATGTGTATTACGTGTTCGCGGGTTGTTTCTTGACAAAGTGACATCGCCAACTACTGACCTGGCATGAATAATAGAGAGCGATCTGAGCACATGATCATACCATACATGTGCACTTTGGGCGTGTCTGAATCCACTTTTGCTAGTTTAACGATGGCACGCCAGGTGCATGGTCCAAAAGGGTTGTACCTAGTCTCTTAATGAGTCATGGGTGTGTTTTGGGCGTACGTGCAATAAACCAATAAGAGTCTCATCTCGGATTCACTATTTACATGGTGGAATTTGTGAGCGGAAAAAGACTGAACGCTTTTCCAGAGAGGAATTCTTTTATTTTTAAATTTTAAAATGTTTGTGTGCTGCTGCATGTCCCTGTGTGTGTAATAAGCAGATGGCACGTGCGTTGTGTGTACTGGCTATAGGCGCATATTACTAACGCTGCCTTTAAATAACACAAAAAATCCTGCGCTATTGACTTTAGACCAGGTTTTTGTTGGTCAATGGTGAAGTGGTTTTTTGTTGCCTCAAAATAGCAACGCGCCAACAATGCGCCTGAACACCTCGTTTTCAGTACGCCCATGGGCAAACAGATGGGCACAAGTGCATCTGCTATTTAAATAACGTGGCGCTGGACGTGAAAATGATAACTGCGTTGGGCTGAAACTAGCGAAAGCCACTGGCTTTGCATTGCGCCGGGTGTATGATAGGGCCCACAGCCTTTTTAGTAATTTTCGCAGATCTGTGTGAACGGGGATCGTTTTGACAACGTTGACGTCTGTTTTTAGTACATTATTTGTCATGTAGACTTACCCTAAGAGTCCACAGCAGGACAGGAAAACACAAGACTGTAATCATGACACCAGGGGCCCTATCTTGCACCCAGCGCAATTGACTTTGTACACCGACGCATGTGTCATTCCTATTTTGCACCCGCGCAAAGCGCCCTTTTCCCTCCACAGAAGCACGTCGCTAAACTAGTGAATGAACTTGCGCTCCCTGGGCGGTTCAGCGCAAAAAAGGAGGCGTGTTCCGGCGCAAACAATCCCTGGTGCTATTTTGCTGTTCCATTAAACAATTGCGCCACTGACCAGAAAAAACCTAGTCTAAAGTCAGTGGCGCGTTGCGCGTTGTTCATTATGCTATTTTAAGGGCGCATGCTTGACCATAATGTATAGCGTGCACAACGCGCATACACTTTGCTCATGTAATCTACACAGATGCAACAGTTATTTTTGCAAATCATAAATTGTTACACTAAAAAATATTAACACATGAGATGACGGAAATCATTGTGGTGTGCCACGAAGATGTGAAAAAAATAGGCATAAATCTAGCTTACAAATTATTCAGGCTAATTGTAGTCTAATAATTAAGGAGACCTGTTTGCCCAATAGTGGCAACTTCTGGCAAGACATATATGTATATAAGGACATCTAACAAATTGGTTTGTCCGTCAAGAACCAGGAAAAAAAATCGGTGAGGGTGGACGCAGCGATGTCCTCTGCTGGCGTCAGGTCCTGAGTAGAGGCAGATCCACCTCCCGTTACACGGCGTGCCCGATTGATGCTGGCAAGCTTGGACTTTCCCCGTCTTCTGATGTCATTGTAGCGCTTGCGGCACTGGTGCGACGTCCTGGGGATGCCAGCTGATGAAACAATTGTGGCTATTTCCTCCCACGCCTGTTTAACCGACGCTATTTTGGGTGGGTTTCTCCCATCCCCATACAACACAACTTCTCTGTCTTTCACTGCTCTTACAAGAACATCAGTCTCCTCGGCTGTGAACCGCTCCTGGCGTGCGCCTGGTAAATACGCCATAATAATAGCAATCCATAATGGAACTTGCGCACCTGCTTTTACAGGGAATGTTGGATGACGCTCTGATTGGTTTATTCACGTTACGCCCAAACCACACCTATGAATAATGAAGCTACTTCAGACCAACCCATTTTAGATTTGCGCCGGGCGCAAGAGCCATTTATCCCGCCGGGAAAATAGCAACAGCGCCGAGACCCGCCCACAAAGTTACTTGCGCTTCGCGCTTTGACACTTGCGTTTCAGATCGTTAAAATAGGGCCCAAGGACTGCATCCGAAATCGCATACTTCCCTATACTATAATAGATGACAAAAGAAGTATGCCCGAATTCACAGTACTCATCAAAGAGTAGGCAAAAAGCACTTGGATGACGATGGATAATGTGTGCATATGATGGACACTTTACTATCCCATGAGGCCACAAGGTCACATGATAATGACAACAAGGAGAATGTAGTACGTCCAGATTAAATTCACACTCATGGAATGTGCTTTTTTTAGCGGTCATGAAGTAATTGCTTATTCAAAATAAGAGAGTATGCGATTTCGGACGCAGCCCAGGTATGCTCAGTCGACAGCATTTGTGGCATAATGCTGATTTTTACCACAACAATTATTCTTGACTCACCTTGTTTTCTCTAAAAGAGGCCAAAATTGAGGTTACGGTGAGGTACTTACAATGGAGGTGAATGTGGACAATTTTTGGAGGAATAGTTTTGAAGCACGTAGTACAAAAAAACATTAATTCTTCTATTAAAACGTATGATATTTATTGAGCTGTAAAGATGGTTGTTTTGGGATTTAGGTGTTGTCATGGCATTGAAGCTGTAAAATTGGATACAACATTGCACAGAAATGGTTAGTATGGGATTTTTTTTATTAACAATCATATTGTTTCCATCTTATGGCTATACTGAAACAGAGAGAATCATTTGACCAGAGTTTCTCTTTAGACCTGATTGAAGAGGTATGAAACCATGCCAGAGCCCAGCATGAAATTATTACATGGTATCCATTGATGGTAAGATAAAAATAGATAAAAGGAAAAGGGGACTATCAGTATGGACCTCTGGGTAGAGTTATTTATATCATAAGTGCAGGGGGAGGGGGATGGTATTACTGTATGAATAACAGCCCACAAACAGATCAAAATACCCACACCCCAGTCACCTTAACAATTTCCACAGGATGCATTCAAGGTGAAATTAAATCACTTTTATTGGGGGGATCAAAGGGTTAGCCTGAGAGGGGTCCACTATTTTAGGACCTTACATTGTGGGTTGTAAAACAGGGAATGTGTCAACACTTCACATGCTGGGGCAACCAACATGCCATTTCTCTTTACTGTGCCAGATTGCACGTTGCTCTCATAGGACATGGCTTTAAAAAAAATGAGTGTTTTTGTTTCACTGGGTGATAAGGCAGTGTTTTCAGGGAATTCTTGCTTAATATTTGAACTACTCAATAAATGTTGAAAGAATTATGGGATTCCCAGCTACAGTTTTTTAATTTATTGGAACAGGTGTTATTTAAGTAGTTACTGTGATAGAATTGGTCATATATTTGTTATCCGTTTTGGCCAATTGATTTAAAATGTCTTGACTATTGTTTGACAGAGGAGAGTGTTGGAGAGAGAGTCAAAGCCCTTGTACTCCCTCCAGCTGGCCTGATTTGTCAGCCTTCTCCTGAATGAACGTGAACTGATTCGGGACATTCCCAGTATGTGCCTTCCGAGGGCAAGCTGCAACAGGCCTGAATATGTATGCAAGTGCACACAGGACTGCTGGTGTCTCAGGCCCTGCCCCCTCCCACCCCCGTCTGGAGTCCAGAACCACTGAGCCAGAGCTTCACGTCCAAATAATGATGTCTCAAAAAGCTCTTTTTTCCAGCATCCACTCATTCGATCAGTTTGATTTGTGTTACAACTTAAAATAGCATATTTATGGAATTGAATGAAATTGTGTTAAATGCGAGGCATGTTGCTTAAACAAATAAAACTAAATGCATAACCAAAAAATAGCTTAAACACAACTAAAAATAATAAAATAATTTAATAATAGTTTAATAAAATAAACAATAAAATATAATCAACATGCAATGAAGATTATTAAAAATCCAAGCTAGGCAATCTTTATTTGGTAAATGTTATATTTAGGCAGTTTTAAAGAATAATATTTCCACCCGCACTAAACTTTTTCTTTACAAGATAAATAAAATACAAATAATCTTAATATTATGTAGAACTGACAGTACTATAATATAATATAATATAATATAATATAATATAATAATATAATATAATATAATATAATATAATATAATTAGTGCTGTCAAAACGATTAATCACAATTAATCGCATCTAAAAAAAGGTTTTGTTTACGTGTGTGTGTGTGTGTGTGTGTGTGTGTGTGTGTGTGTGTGTGTGTGTGTGTGTGTGTGTGTGTGTGTGTGTGTGTGTGTGTGTGTGTGTGTGTGTGTGTGTGTGTGTGTGTGTGTGTGTGTGTGTGTATATATACAGGTGCTGGTCATATAATTAGAAGATCATCAAGAAGTTGATTCATTTCACTAATTCCATTCAAAAAGTGAAATTATATTAATTAATTACACAGATTGATATATTTTAAATGCTATTTTTATTTTTATTTTGATGATTATAACAGACTAAGGAAAATCCCAAATTCAGTATCTCATAAAATTAGAATATTACTTAAGACCAATACAAAGAAAGGATTTTTAGAAATCTTGGCCAACTGAAAAGTATGAACATGAAAAGTATGAGCATGTCCAGCACTCAATACTTAGTTGGGGCTCCTTTTACCTGATTTACTGCAGCAATGCGGCGTGGCATGGAGTCGATCAGTCTGTGGCACTGCTCAGGGGTTATGAGAGCCCAGGTTGCTCTGAATTACCCCTTTTCCACCAAAGCAGTGCTAGAGCTAGATCGGAGCCAGAGCCTAGTTTCAAATCGGTTCGTTGTGTTTCCACACCCAAAGCCCCAGCTCCGAGCCAGGAAAAGTGGTTCTTAAGTAGCACCAAAACATTTCTGGGCTAGAACAGGGCTAGAAGTAAGAACCGATTACGTCAGGCGCTCGGGGCGGGGTCAACAAGACGAACACAAACTTGAGATCCGCCATTGTTGAAATAGCAGCTAATGGAGCTAACAGCTGCTGCTCGTTTGTAATCTCCGTCTATACAAATTACGGCGAACTGCACGAATGCGTTGGATGTTTTCATTGTGTTTTAATGCCGATGTAGGATCGTAAAGCCATGTGAATCAATAGTAACGCAACGTTTGCATTGTTGATGGCCTTCAGCTCTTCTGCATTGTTGGGTCTGGCATATCGCATCTTCCTCTTCACAATATCCCATAGTTTGGGTTAAGGTTGGGCGAGTTTGCTGGCCAATTAAGAACAGGGATACCATGGTCCTTAAACCAGGTACTGGTTGCTTTGGCACTGTGTGCAGGTGCCAAATCCTGTTGGAAAGGTCCGTTGACCTTGGACCTCAGAAAACACAGTGGACCAACACCAGCAGATGACATGGCACCCCAAACCATCACTGACTGTGGAAACTTTACACTGGACCTCAAGCAACGTGGATTGTGTGCCTCTCCTCTCTTCCTCCAGACTCTGGGACCCTGATTTCCAAAGGAAATGCAAAATTTACTTTCATCAGAGAACATGACTTTGTTTCCTTTTTGTCTTTAGCACAGGTGAGACACTTGTTCAAGAATGGCTTGACACAAGGAATGCGACAGCTGAAACCCATGTCTTGCATACGTCTGTGCGTAGTGGTTCTTGAAGCACTGACTCCAGCTGCAGTCCACTCTTTGTGAATCTCCCACACATTTTTGAACGGGTTTTGTTTCACAATCTTCTCCAGGGTGTGGTTATCCCTATTGCTTGTGCACTTTTTTCTACCACATCTTTTCCTTCCCTTCGCCTCTCTATGAATGTGCTTGGACACAGAGCTCTGTGAAAAGCCAGCCTTTTTTGCAATGACCTTTTGTGTCTTATCCTCCTTGTGCAAGGTGTCAATTGTCGTCTTTTGGACAACTGTCAAGTCAGCAGTCTTCCCCATGAGTGTGTAGCTTACAGAACTAGACTGAGAGACCATTTAAAGCCTTTGCAGGTGTTTTGAGTTAATTAGCTAATTATAGTGTGGCACCAGGTGTCTTCAATTTTGAACCTTTTCACAATATTATTATTTTTCTGAGATACTGAATTTGGGATTTTCCTTAGTTGTCTGTTATAATCATCAAAATTAAAAGAAATAAACGTTTGAAATATATCAGTCTGTGTGTAATGAATTAATATAATATGCAAGTTTCACTTTTTGAATGGAATTAGTGAAATAAATCAACTTTTTGATGATATTCTAATTATATGACCAGCACCTGTATATATATATATATATATATATATATATATATATATATATATATATATATATATATACATGTATGTGTCTGTGTATATATACTGTACATACACGTGCGTGTGTGTGTGTGTGTGTGTGTGTGTGTGTGTGTGTGTGTGTGTGTGTGTGTATATATGTATGTGTGTATATACAGTATACATATATTATACATAGGCCTATTATGTAAACAAAAACTTTTATGTTAGATGCGATTAATCGTCATCAATCAATTTGACAGCACTAAATATAATATAATATAATAAATCCATTTTTAAAATAATTTTAAAACTGACACTAAAATGTATTATATCTTGTTTTTACGAATGAATTAATGAATGTTAAACACATGTGTGTGAATGTTTGGTTACACTTTATTTTAAGGTATCATTGTTACTGTGTAATTATATATTTAAGTACTGAGTAATATTTAGTAACTACATGGGTTAGGGTAGGATTATTAGGGTTTGGTTGAGGGTTAGTTGCATGTAATTATGCATAATTTACTGTTATTACTATGGTAAGTACATGTAACATGTAACATGGACACTGTAAAATAAAGTGTTAGTTGTTTTTATTTCCAAAATCTCTAAAGTCTAAAGCTCTAAACTAAAGAGGAGGAGGAGGAGGAGGAGGAGGAGGAGGAGGAGGAGGAGGAGGAGGAGGAGGAGGAGAAGGAGGGGCGGGTCCAGACAGCGCTGCGTCTCGCCGGATTTCATCTGTGTGCTGCTGTTCACTTTCCACAGACATGAGGGGCTGAACATCTCTCATTATCCGGCAAAGTCACTCTAATGGGCATAAACCCCCTTTCTGTTCTTTTTGATCTGGCCATTTAACAGGTCCATCGACGCTACGTCTTTAAAAGCATAGAACCTTGTAGTCCCTAATAAGGAATACATTTAGAGCTGTTGTTGATTTACTAAAGATGTCTATACTGCCTTTCACGCCACCGATTGTAAAGAGACTTCTGGGCTGGAAGAAGGGCGAGCAGAACGGACAGGAGGAGAAATGGTGTGAGAAGGCAGTGAAGAGTCTGGTGAAGAAGTTGAAGAAGACAGGACAGCTGGAGGAGTTGGAGAAGGCCATCACCACCCAGAATATCAACACCAAATGCATCACTATCCCGAGGTACACACTGTAGGCTGTGTTTAAAACATAGCGCTGCCTAACGTTACCCAGATGGTAGGCATTCTGCCATTCTGAACGCTCCGAAAGCAAATTCGGTTCCCAAAAAAGGTGTCTATGTAGACACAGCTCACTAGTTTGTTTCCAGATACATCCATATACAACCAAGAACTGAGAGGCTAACGCTGCTAACTAGCGAAAGCCAGCAGGTATTCTCCTTTAACAGGCTTTTCTAATATTGCTTAAATTGTTAAAGCGTTGAGTGCTCCTGTCAGCAGTTTATGGCGTTTGTTTGTCAGTAAACCATATATCGTTAATTTCTTGAAGTTACACTGAAGTGAACGCGTCGTTAGTTGGCTAGCTTGCTAAAGCCATTATTGCTTTGCGTTGTTGCTTTTCAGTGTCATCTCGTTTGACACAGTATCGAGAGAAGAAACATATTTTTGGTTTAGAAGTTCTCATATTTACCAGTTTCAGATTGCTAGCATTCATACAAGCACTTGTTAGCTAGCCAGAATTGCTGACTATGGTGAGAAATATTAGTTTCTTTTAACTGTTGAGGTGGTTTTGAAAGCTTATATTGATGGCCATAAACTTCACCCATCTATATGCATAACAGACAGACAGTTTAAGCGGCTACGATAAAGTTAAATGTTCAGGCTCGTACTAGTGAATAAAATGCCAAACACCTCTGTGTGCCAAACTAAGCTGTTATATAACAGTCTGTTATATCTGGGGCAGACTGAGGCTTTTTTTACAAATATACATTTTGAGAGCTGGACTGCTGGATTTACAGTTTCAAACCTTAATGAATTAATATTGAAGTAAAGCCATTCAGTAAATATTTAGCCAGTGGTGAGGTAAATACTATCAAAGCAAATAATTGCAAGTAGAGGATGTGGTGGCCCTTATGTCATTTTAATGTTATTGGGTAAATTACCTGTTGTTTTGTTTCTTTTAGTGTTACTCTAAAGTACATCGTCCATACACTGATAGTGTTATCAAATGTGTCAGTAAATCAGTGTGCAGTGCCCTGTGCCCTAGATGGTGGTGATGGAGGAGAGTAAAGCTTGTTATATCATAACCACTGTGGTAGTTCTATCCAATTGTACTCAGGACATTTTGTCATGGGTAAAAGGATTTGGAGATTTAGTAGCCCTACAGATGAAAACGCAAAGCCTGTGTGGCAGTTGAGTGGAGCGATATGCATATTTTTAAGTTGTATGGAGAGTACATGTACATTTCCATTCAATAATTTAGATCCATTAATAGCTAGATAAAGTTAAAAAATCATATTGAGATTTCTAATTGAAAAAAAAAGCTTCACATAGGTGTAGTCCAATGGCATTTAATGCATTATTTATTTTGATGAAAAAAAGGATTATCAAACATGTTTCTTGTACCACTCCCTCTGTATGTTATTGGTCAGACAAACAGATAGTCTCGCCCACACAATTTGCCATTGGTTGAGTCAATGTTATTGTCTAGAGTCTCGACTGTTCGTATTCTCAGATAAACATCAGAATAAACAGTTTTTAGGGAAATCAACCCACGAATGGCTTACTAATAGCTTTCTTTGTACATTAAAGGGTTAGTTAACCCAAAAATGAAAATTTGACCCTCAAGTCATCCTAGGTGTAGAAATAAATAAAATCGGATTTATATTAAAAATGTCCTGGCTCTTCCAAGCTTTATAATGGCAGTGACTTGTTGGGTCATTTTTGAAGTCCATAAAAGTAAAAATATCCATATTTAAAACTTTATAGACTAAAATAACTAGCTTCTGTAGGTCAGCTGTACGCAAGTCGACTTGCGCTAAAAGAGTAACCCTTGACCCTTGAGCCCTTGATGTATGCGTATTGACGAATGCAGAAGTGCAGAGGATAGAGCAAAACAAAACACTGGTTATGAATTAGAAGTCTAAAACCACGGGTTAGAAAACTAGCTTCATTTGTTATTAATAATTAGGGCTGCTTGATTAAGCCAATTAATAATCACTGTTATTTTACTCATCGAGTTAGGAAATATAATGTATTTATTGAACTGTCCTTTCTTTTAATTATAATTTATATACTATCATTAAATATAATAACTGAAATCGTTGTGAAACAGAATGCGCCACAATAATTGTATTGTCTTGATTATCTATTATTGGAAGCCAGTTATTTTCAGTAATTGAAAATAAAATCTGACTAGTTTCCAAGTCCTACAAATAATGTCAAAAAGTCATGTTAAGAACATTTTCAGTCCATACAGGTCTGTGTAAACAGATGAATGGTTCAGAATCAGGTCAAGAAATCTCTAAATAGAGGTGATATCAGCATGCGGCATTTGAGCCTGGGGTTACATCTATGTCGATAAAAGCAGAGAATTCCGCAAAATCTGCATCAATTCTTATCTTATTTCATCTTCCAGTTGTTTTCCATGTTTAGAAATCACAGATTAAGGCAGGTCAGCTGGAATTGCTTAATCGTCTCGCTGTGCTTGCTGCTTACCACTGGCATCCCACTGGGAGATGTCCGATCAAATCAGGCTTTATTCTAGCTTCATACTTTTGTTTATTAACACTTGAATGTGGGTAAGATTCATTTAAAAAAAGCAACATTTTGAATAAAAAAGCTGAGAAAATCATGTTTTTGTCAAAGACTACGTCCGGAGCGAATTCAGAACGATTATCAAAACATAGAGTAGATGACAACCATCAACACCCCCAAAGCTTCACAGTTCTATACTTCTTCATGGGACAACATTTCATTCAGTAACGTTAGGCAGTTTTGATGTTGTTTAATGTTTGATATCACATTAATTTACATTAGCAATGCTTTTATCACTTGTTTCTGCTGCTTCTTCGCTTGTGTTTTGATCCAGAGATTCTGTACTCTTTCAGAAGATGCGTAATATCACCCTACCGTATAGCAGTGAAAACATGGCTTGCCAGTAGGAAATGGCAGGAATGGTTGCATCACAAATTATTGAAAATTCCGTCAGTGGCGAGGAAAGAGTTAAAGGTTTTCTTTGCATTTACACTGTCTATGGCATTGAAAGTGAGTTCCGATCTCTTGAACTGAACTCCAATTAGGTGTTAATTCCACTTAGGGCTGTCACTTTACGTTCGAAAATCGATTGCACAATCAATCGGACCAACCAACTCAAGTTTCGAAAATCGGGAATCGATTTTAACCAAATATATACACTATTAATTTTAAACGAATTAAACAAATAAAAAAGATAGATGTAACAAAAGCGACCTACTTTTATGGTGGAAGATTGGAAGTATGAAATACCCCCACTTTGCGCAGCTGGCAATGAAGTACCCGAGTGTCCCTGGGACATCTTTGCGGTCGGAGAGCGTCTTCTCAACAACTGGACATATGGTGAATAAAAAACGCTCTGCTCTGGACCCCAAAAATGTTGATCGACTTGTTTTCCTGTCCAATAATTTGTAATAGGCCTAGTTTGCACGTTTCATTATACACCTGCCTAGCCTAACGTCGGTTACGTTCAATTAAAAAAAAACCCACATGGCCTGTTCTCAAGTAAGTCCATTTAAAGTTTCATTTTTGAACAGTTGTCTATAATGGATTGAATCATTACGTAACAAAATTTTGGAGATTTTTTTTAATAGCCTAAATCATAAATGCAGCCCTTTTGTAGACTGCGACAGATGTTTCTATAGTCCACTGTCTGTTTTGGAGAATGTAGCGGCCCTGCTTTGTTTATCCTACACGAACTTCACGTTCAATGTAGGCTAGTCCTTCAGTGAATTTGAAGTTTTATTTTCAACCTCTTTTCATGGTCTACAATCGCCTAAAATTTGTCACTTATGCAGTATGTGCATTGTCAGTGACATGAGCGACTTTTATAAAAAGCATGTCAGGATCATGAAAATTGAGGGCTGTGCCTGACATGAGCGCCTGTGTTGTTAAGTTCAACAGTTTGACCACATACATCCTGCCCCTTAAAGGAGCTTTCACACAGGAAATTAATGTGTATGCTTTTCTGTTGCATCTCTTCTCTTTTCTTCACTGCTCGTCAAGCAAACCTCCAAACTACTGTGTCATCTTTCATGTTTTTACATCTCCTGTATTAGGGGTGTAACGGTACACGTATTCGTATTGAACCGTTTCGGTACAGGGCTTTCGGTACGGTGCACGCGTGTACCGAACAGGTTATGAATGTAATCTTTAACAGTTAACAGTCGGCTTGTTGTAAGCGTGGAACACACTTCAATCCAAGTTCCCACACGAACATATTAAGTATTCAGTCCATTTTATCACGAAATTCAAACGGTAAATGCCGTTTTAACGCTCTTTAATGTGACGTGACTGATAGACGCGTATCAGTTCAGCTTAAAGCGGCAGCGAGCGGCGCGCGAGTCAATGCGATCATCTCTTCCTAAAGAATAAACATAAATTAATATATCTTAAGGTATGTTGAGGATACATTACAACTTACTGAAATGTATCATATGTCATGTAATCGCTCCATCTGTGTTTCAACTGCGGAAAGACAATAAAACAGCTTGTAAACAATGTCATGCAGAATCACGTTTACTCAGAAGTTATTCAGTGTCCACAGCTGTTAGCTCACTAGAGAAATCAACTCTTTCACTGAATACACGCACTATTTTAGCCGTTATATTCATTATATTAGCCTATATATATTCATTATATACTACTTAGTCTGTTAGTGATGTCTTGTTTATTTAATGTATGTTTAAATAAACCTGTCATGAAAATTACAGCCACTAAATTATTATATTTCAACAATGAATAAAAATAATTAGATTTAGAAGTTAATGCAAAAACTGCCTTATGTGAAGCTTATGAGTGTTGATTATTATATCTAAAAATAAATAGCAACTGAATTTAGGCTAATAGTTTGGGCTCTGTTGTTAATCTTTAATAGCTATATGTAAGTAAGGGCTCCCTATATAGTTTACAGCATTATCTTTTAGTTATAATTTAATTCATTTAAGGACAGACACAATTTTTTTCATTAAACCACTGTTGAATAAAAATTAATAAAAAGCAATTTTGTAAAACTGCTGTACCGAATTCATTCCGAACCGGGACTTCAAAACCGAGGTACGTACCGAACCGTCAGTTTTGTGTACCGTTACACCCCTATCCTGTATACAGTAAGCAAACACCCACAAAACACCATTCAAAACATTCACCTGCATGGATGTCTCACACTCGAACTCAGACAGACTTTCTCTGTACTTTAAACACAGCCGAGAGTGTATTTATTTAACACACTATGTGGCATGGTTATTCAGAGATCAAGAATGCAGTGTAAGGTCTGTGAAGGGCGTGGGTTGTTCTCTGGATTGCGGTTGAGTGTAAAAGGTTGGCGTTAAGCTGGTTTGAATATGAGACATACAATCTGTGAGGTCCTGATGCTCCCTACACGGATTTGATTTATGTTCTTCTGGATTAAAACTTTCTGCATTAGTGTCCAGCTGGGCATCAAAGGGAAGACTGCACATGTGTGCAGTGCAACAGAAAAAGAGCAGGAAATCATCACCTGCTCACAGGCTTCTCTGAGTTTCTGAGGTTACACTACTTCCTGCTCCACACGCTTATTCAAACAGCGCACAGATATTCTGAGAGCCACTAACCAAAGTGACATGCTAACTGCTGAAAATGGCTTTTATTATAGGGCTTTTAATATCTGAACTTGTCTATGTAAATTCATGACTTTATAAAACATAGGTAACTCTTTATTAAAATCACTGGACTACATAAAAAAGACTTGACAAAGACGTTTCAGTGTTCATTCAGTGTTCATCCCTGAGTTATGTTTACGCATTCCAATAAATTAATAAATGAAATATTAAATGCATAATATGATAAATAATTTAAATATTTAATTAAATATAATTTAAATTTAATTAAATATATATATACACTCACCTAAAGGATTATTAGGAACACCATACTAATACTGTGTTTGACCCCCTTTCGCCTTCAGAACTGCCTTAATTCTACGTGGCATTGATTCAACAAGGTGCTGAAAGCATTCTTTAGAAATGTTGGCCCATATTGATAGGATAGCGTCTTGCAGTTGATGGAGATTTGTGGGATGCACATCCAGGGCACGAAGCTCCCGTTCCACCACATCCCAAAGATGCTCTCTTGGGTTGAGATCTGGTGACTGTGGGGGCCATTTTAGTACAAGTGAACTCATTGTCATGTTCAAGAAACCAATTTGAAATGATTCAAGCTTTGTGACATGGTGCATTATCCTGCTGGAAGTAGCCATCAGAGGATGGGTACATGGTGGTCATAAAGGGATGGACATGGTCAGAAACAATCCTCAGGTAGGCCGTGGCATTTAAATGATGCCCAATTGGCACTAAGGGGCCTAAAGTGTGCCAAGAAAACATCCTCCACACCATTACACCACCACCACCAGCCTGCACAGTGGTAACAAGGCATGATGGATCCATGTTCTCATTCTGTTTACGCCAAATTCTGACTCTACCATCTGAATGTCTCAACAGAAATCGAGACTCATCAGACCAGGCAACATTTTTCCAGTCTTCAACTGTTCAATTTTGGTGAGCTTGTGCAAATTGTAGCCTCTTTTTCCTATTTGTAGTGGAGATGAGTGGTAGCCAGTGGGGTCTTCTGCTGTTGTAGCCCATCCTCCACAAGGTTGTGCGTGTTGTGGCTTCACAAATGCTTTGCTGCATACCTCGGTTGTAACGAGTGGTTATTTCAGTCAAAGTTGCTCTTCTATCAGCTTAAATCAGTCGGCCCATTCTCCTCTGACCTCTAGCATCAACAAGGCATTTTCGCCCACAGGACTGCCGCATACTGGATGTTTTTGTCCTTTTCACACCATTCTTTGTAAACCCTAGAAATGGTTGTGCGTGAAAATCCCAGTAACTGGGCAGATTGTGAAATACTCAGACCGGCCCGTCTGGCACCAACAACCATGCCACGCTCAAAATTGCTTAAATCCCATTTCTTTCCCATTCTGACATTCAGTTTGGAGTTCAGGAGATTGTCATGACCAGGACCACACCCCTAAATGCATTGAAGCAAATGCCATGTGATTGGTTGGTTAGATAATTGCATTAATGAGAAATTGAACAGGTGTTCCTAATAATCCTTTAGGTGAGTGTATATATACAGTGAGGAAAATAAGTATTTGAACACCCTGTTATTTTGCAAGTTCTCCCACTTAGAAATCATGGAGGGGTCTGAAATTGTCATCGTAGGTGCATGTCCACTGTGAGAGACATAATCTAAAAAAAAATCCATAAATCACAATGTATGATTTTTTAACTATTTATTTGTATGATACAGCTGCAAATAAGTATTTGAACACCTGAGAAAATCAATGTTAATATTTGGTACAGTAGCCTTTGTTTGCAATTACAGAGGTCAAACGTTTCCTGTAGTTTTTCACCAGATTTGCACACACTGCAGGAGGGATTTTGGCCCACTCCTCCACACAGATCTTCTCTAGATCAGTCAGGTTTCTGGCCTGTCGCTGAGAAACATGGAGTTTGAGCTCCCTCCAAAGATTCTCTATTGGGTTTAGGTCTGGAGACTGGCTAGGCCACGCCAGAACCTTGATATGCTTCTTACAGAGCCACTCCTTGGTTATCCTGGCTGTGTGCTTCGGGTCATTGTCATGTTGGAAGACCCAGCCTCGACCCATCTTCAATGCTCTAACTGAGGGAAGGAGGTTGTTCCCCAAAATCTCGCAATACATGGCCCCGGTCATCCTCTCCTTAATACAGTGCAGTCGCCCTGTCCCATGTGCAGAAAAACACCCCCAAAGCATGATGCTACCACCCCCATGCTTCACAGTAGGGATGGTGTTCTTGGGATGGTACTCATCATTCTTCTTCCTCCAAACACGTTTAGTGGAATTATGACCAAAAAGTTATATTTTGGTCTCATCTGATCACATGACTTTCTCCCATGACTCCTCTGGATCATTCAAATGGTCATTGGCAAACTTAAGATGGGCCTTGACATGTGCTGGTTTAAGCAGGGGAACCTTCCGTGCCATGCATGATTTCAAACCATGACGTCTTAGTGTATTACCCACAGTAACCTTGGAAACAGTGGTCCCAGCTCTTTTCAGGTCATTGACCAGCTCCTCCCGTGTAGTTCTGGGCTGATTTCTCACCTTTCTTAGGATCATTGAGACCCCACGAGGTGAGATCTTGCATGGAGCCCCAGTCCGAGGGAGATTGACAGTCATGTTTAGCTTCTTCCATTTTCTAATGATTGCTCCAACAGTGGACCTTTTTTCACCAAGCTGCTTGGCAATTTCCCCGTAGCCCTTTCCAGCCTTGTGGAGGTGTACAATTTTGTCTCTAGTGTCTTTGGACAGCTCTTTGGTCTTGGCCATGTTAGTAGTTGTACTAACAACTACTAATAATTAAATATTTAAATATTCAAGCAATAATTATAAATTTAATTAAATAATTAATATTATTATTATTTTAATTATTGAATTGAATGTCTCTTATGCTCACCAAGGCTGTGTTTATTTAAAAAACAAATAGTGCTATTATTAAATATTATTACAATTTAAAATGTCTGTTTTCTATTTGAATATATTTTAAAACATTTTATTCCTGTGATGTCAAAGCTGAATGTTCAGCAGCTATTACTCAATTCTTCAGTGTCACATGATCTTTCAGAAATAATAAAAATATAATAAATATTTCATAAATCAAAATGAATAAAAATAAATCAAAAGAACCCATCCTCAAGTAATTTTCTGTCCATAATTTGTGATTATTATTATTAAGCGTCTATCAGTTACCGTAGTTATATTTAACAAAAAATATGTTTTGGTTTCAAAAATAAGTCTCAAAGTTTAATACTAAGGCCCTGTTTTACACTAGTGCATTTTCGTTTTAACACGTCGTTTTAAAATGAAAACGATCCTCATCCATACTGGCGTTTCCACTGCTTTTCAGAAACTATTTCCGTCCACACTACACGACCGAAAACACGTCACATGACCAGTCATGCATTGGGCATGCAAGTACAAGTGTAAACAGTTGCTGATTGCTCTAATAATTAGCTTTTTGCGCATGTAGGCAGCTGCAGAATTACAAAATGCAGAGTTTAACTGCACAATGGCTGCTAAAAAGGACCAAAAAGTCAGCAAAGCTTGCAGTTCCGTCTCCATGTTATTGTTTACACGGTCATCAAGGCTGGTCTGTGAGAGACGTCTCTGGTCTGTTATTGTTGTGTTCCGGTAGTGTAATAGTCATATGATAGGACCTTGACGAATCAGGGAGCGAATGTAGGTGTTACGAACTGCTCTGAGACAGAAGGGTTGAGAATCCAAATGCAGCTTTATTTGAGGGCAATCCAGAAGCGTAATCCAAGGTACAGGCAAGGGTCATACACAGACAGGCAGTCCAAACAAAGAAACAAAGAAACAAAACAGGCAGGGACCAGAGGCAAGAGAGTAATCCAGGGAACAGGGCAAGATATCCAACAACAAGAAACAAGAAAACCAGGAGAGTGCTCAGAAATGCAATGTAACATTGAACAAGACTTAGCGGTGAGTGAATGAATGACCAAGGTATAAATAGACAGGAAATAACAGGATGGTGAGACACAGGTGAAATGCAATCAGTAAATGAGGTACAGGTGAATGTGATCAGTGATAAGTGATGAGTCCGGGCAGTGAGTTATGGGTAATGTAGTTAGTGAGTGAATATAGTCTTATGTGTGGAGTGCCCTCTGGTGGCTCTCAAGGGCACTCCAGCTGGTGATCGTTACAGTAGGCAGCCACACCTTCACTTTCAAAAGTCTCATGCTACGTCCCAATTCGCCTACTTATACTACGCCCTAATAGTATGTACTCTTTTTGTGAAGAAAAAGTAGATACTTTTGAGTGTGTAGCAGAAGAGTAGGCAAGCTTTGGGACATACAGTGCTACTTTGTCATCTTTAACGGACGCTCTGTCGCTTAGTTACATGCATCCTGTCACCGTAAACTGAAATGTTGTAGTGCGTTGAACTGCCAGTTGTTTTTTCAGGCCCTGGTTATTTCTAGGCTTGACTACTGCAATGTGCTTCTGGCTGGACTTCCATCGTGTGCGATCAAGATGCTTCAAATGATTCAGAACGCAGCGGCACGTCTTGTCTTCAACGAGCCCAAAAGGGCCCACGTCACACCTCTCTTCAGCTCTCTGCACTGGCTACCACTCGCTGCTTGCTTACAGAGCTACCACAAGCTCAGCACCCGCATACTTCGACTCGCTCCTACGAGTCTGCATCCCCACCAAAAGCCTTCGCTCTGCAAATGAGCGCCAGCTCGTGGAAAATCCCTTTCCAGAACATTTTCATTCACTGTTCCTTGCTGGTGGGATGAACTCCCCTCCTCCATCCGGAATGCAGAATCGCTTACAACATTAAAAAAAAACTAATCTTAAAAAATTAACCTCATCTTAAAATTTTTTTTTTTAACAATTTTCCCTATTCTAGCTTATGCTACTCTAAGCAATGTCCAAACCTTAGTATTTTTGCCTCTTCATGACGGATCACTTCCAGTATTCTTCAGTTGTAAGTCACTTTGGATAAAAGCGTCTGCTAAATGAGTAAATGTAAATGTAATTAGGATGGATAGTATGCAAATTGGGACGCACTTTTGTTCAGTTTTGGTCTGTCAACACTGAAACGCATCCCCAGAGTTTTCAAAATAAAACAGGGTCTGCAGTGTTTACAAAAGTCTCCGGAGTAGTATAGACACCAAGCGTAACCGTAGCAAAAGTTATGCATTTTAAAACGAAAACGCTAGCCTGACGTCGTCATACTCAGATTCTAGACAGAATATGAGTCTGATACTGCTCCTTTGGGCTGTGATTATAGGGTGTGTTTCAACCGAACCAGGAAAGAAAATGCCTCTGCACTCAATTGGATAGACCTACAACCAATCAGAGCAAAGGAGTAATTGACGCATAGTTGTCAACAGAACTCAACTGCACAAACGCTGGTAGAAGTAGAAGAAGAAGATGAGTGTAAACGATTTTTGCCTGTGTTCTAAAAAGGAATTTAAGGATACACAGAGTACTTCCCAACACGATCATCATTTTTGAGAAAAATAGTGAAGGTACATGCATTTACGAACAAGTTCTCCGTTTAGGATTAGAACAAATTCAACCCAAGCGCTCTTTGGTGACTTGCATGATTACGTCACTGTTGATCATCTGATCATCGTATAAAGCCCGCCCTGACAATTTGATTGGTCCGAACAGCTCTGGTTCGAGCATAGTTGCTCCACAACGGATCAAGTCCAGACCGAACTTCCTGACCTCAAATGTTGTGGGCGGGGCTAAGTTCGGCTGGCATCCAGGCTACAAAAATGCACTAGTATAAACAGGTCCTAAAGTAGGGATGCACTGAAATTAAAATTCCTTTGTGAAACCGAAACACATTTGACCAAAAATGCTTTTTAAAAGTTATTTATTTCTTATTGAATTTTTTTTCTTGTATAATTGTATTAATATTAGACTTTATAATGAAATTCAATTGTTTTAATGATACTGAATTTAAGTAAAATAACCAATAAAATAAAATAACCACACCTTTATTGAAGGTAACACACTAAAATTGGACAAAAAATGTATTAATATTAAAAATATAAATAAATTATTCTTTATTCAGATCAATGAAACAGAATCAGATTTAATTTTTTACCAGTTATCCAAATAATGAATAGTCCTGTTATTACCGCACATGGCTATTGCAAACAGAAACAAGTACAGTACAAGAATTTCCTTAAATGGAGTAGTCAACAGCATAAAAAGTTCCGTGGCAAAACAGGTTAGAATTGAGGTCAAGTTAGGGGCCATGATGATGACTAATAGATTCAGTGTGACTCCACAGATGCGAATTGTGTGAGATAGGCCTATGTGGGAGAACAACAAACACTGCTGCTCGAAGAGGAAGCTCTGAGGTTACTGGTGAGCCACACACTACCTGTCTTGCCTCCTCAACTCTCTCTGGTTCCATTTTTTTGTTTTAAAACTCCCGTTTTATTTGCCATGTTGATTTCTGGTTTTAGTCGTGTTGTTGTTGTGTATGACGCCAATGTTGATTTTAGAGAGGCAGTGTGTGTACAGGAGGGGGTGGGACAGAAAGACGGCTGCTCTTGGCTTTGACAGAAGGTTGAATGAGTTCTAGTGTGTGACTTTCAGGTCAGTCTGGAGGTCAGTATGACTTGAACAGAAGGAATTGGAATTGTGTGTCTGTTTTCAGCTGAGCTGTGTCGGTGGCTGTGGGAGACTCCAGGACTTTGCTTTGTCTCCGTGGACTGAGTCAGACAATGGGATAATCTGTCTTCTCTTTGTCAGGTCACAAACTCACAGAGGGTCTTGTCAACAGCTTTTTGTGCCTTGCCTGATGTTGCATTCAAGCCATATGCAGTTTGCGGACTTATTTCTTTAAATGGGATTTTGGTGTATATGTTGAAAGAGCGAATTAAAGGGATAGTTCACCCAAAAAAGGCACGCTGTTATTTTTCCTGTGATACACAAGAGCATTTTTTGAAAGGTAATCAGGCAGCTTATAGAGTTTCTAGTGACTAGACTCCAAATATCCTGAAATGTTACTTTATGTAAAATCTTCCCTTCTCTAGTTCTCCAATATGGTTTAATGCTGTAATTGGCATCCAACCTGATGCAATCCAATGAAAGACTTAAAGCTACAGTCGAGGGCAAGATTTGCAGTTACTTAAATTTCACACAAAACTAACGTATTGCTTCAGAAGAGTTCTGATGGTTGTGCAGTGTTGTTATTCCTAGAGCTTGACAGACAGGTCACCTATGAACTTCTGTGTAAAGATTCTTTATATTCTCCTTTTGTGTTTGGAAAGACATGCAGCATTCCATTTTGGAATGACATAAGATTGGCTAAATAATGTAGTCGACCACTACTTTTAAGTGCTATTGGGTTAAAGCTAAATGTACATACATATTACATAAATGTCTGTATTTGCCTGTCTGGCAAATACAGACATTTCTAGTGCAGAATGCTGGCATTCATGCTGCTGGTGCATAGTTGAATGACTAGGCAAACATTACATTGGAAAAGTGTGCAGGCGCTCGTCTCCGGTGTCTGCTCTGCCACGCTGTCTTTCCCCTCGTTCTGAACTCAAGCCATGTACTTCCTCTAAATTCACTCACTCGCTTTCTCTGTTCATCTTCTATCAGTCCTCTGAGCCTGAGCTTTTTAAAGAATTAGGATAATCCCGATGTAGGGTGAAAATGCATTATTGTGATGAAATTCATTAGCAACGGCTGTCATGGTGCATAGACCACAATAGTATGAGGATGATTCATGCTTTCTCTGCGGCTTTCTCTTCTCACAGCCGGTGACCTCTTCCCCCCTGTATGAAAATAAGGCCTGATTCACTAAAAGGGTCTCTCTTGCACCATTTGAATATCCTGACTTCTGCAAAAAAAATGCAAGTGCAAGGCTATTAAAAGACTCACAGGGCAAGATTTATAGGGATTTCACTTTAATTACGTTGTACATTAGTGTAATAAGGCGCATTATGTTTTAGAAACATTTTAACTGAATGTTTTTTAGCATATGTAATTATTATACTATTATACTAATTTAATGAATCTGTTACAAACCATTAACGATTCCATCGCCCCCCTGTTATAATTAACTAAACAAAAACATTACTATTTATTTACATATTTTTCTTTATAAAAAATATAAAATCTGCTTGGGGTAATTAAATGTAACAAATCATGTAAAAATGTATCATCTTTTATTTGAAAATGAAGCAACATTATCAAACTTTGATGATTGCCTTAATCCTTTAAACAACTCAGAAGATAGTGATCAAACTACAATGTATAAAAATCATCTTTCAAGTTGATAATATATATTACATCAGCATATGAGAGTCAAATTGGAGGACTACAGGGACTCATCTCAAGATCACTCATTTAATAGTTAATCTATTGCCAAATGATGGAAAATAGAAAATGATTGAAATTATTCAAATAAGGAATGTCAGAATCAGAATGCATAGTTTGTACATAAAAAATGTCTGTCAAAACCAACACGTTGAACGATGTTCACTAACCTAATCAGTTTTTCAATTGAATTGGCATTTATTCTCTTTAGCATGCAGTGTGAAGTATTTCACTCAGTTCCCTGATTCAATTTCAGCGAGTAACAAACAAATGTATGCTTGCATTATGTATTACGTACGTTATCGTCTCTGACAGACAGCATATTAAAGCCGCTTTGGCTGCCACTTTTTCCCTCTTCTTGGAAAGCGATGACGTAGTCAAAACATCTGGTAGTGTGGGTTTTTCAGGAAATTTGGGTATTCGCTGGACCTCTGCTTCTCGTACAGTAAATACTATGTGCATTGTGCATGTTATTTTTTGACAGACATCGATGTAATATTCAAATTATGTGGATTTGTAAACAGATGGATCGTGAGGTGATAATTATTTATTTCTTAGTTGGCAAGTATTCAGTGAAGTGATAGCAAAAATGTTTCATTCAGCTCTCGCAGATTCGTTGACTTTGGAAAATCATGTTTATTTTTTACCAGGAAAGGAGTGGTTTTGACCCACATAGTTGTTTTTATTGTCTCTTAACAAAAATATTTTATTTAAGCCCATTAAAATGCAGATCTTGTTGTAAATTATTGTGAAATATAACTTAACTGTTGTTCCATTACTACCCCTTAGCATATTTTCGCTTGTTTCTATGTACCGGTATTCCTTTTTAATTAGAGTACTATTTATTACAACAAAACTCTGTTCAGAGTATTTACTTTAAATACACTTTATCATATGTAAAAACAGTTTGTAATTACAGATTTAGATATCATGGGCCGCAAGTAAAACATAATGGTTACTAGCACAGTTCTTAGTTTGAATTGGACATTACTAAATGATGACTCACTGAAGATCTTCTTCAATGAGAACTTCTTCACTGAAGAACTTCTTCAACTTCTTGTCCAGGCCCTGGTTATTTCTAGACTTGACTACTGCAATGCGCTTCTGGCTGGACTCCCCTCTTGTGCGATTAAACACTTCGAATGATCCAGAATGCAGCCTCATGTCTTCTCTTCAACGAGCCCAAAAGGACCCACGTCACACCTCTCTTCATCTCTCTGCACTGGCTACCACTTGCTGCTCGCATCAAGTTTAAGGCGCTGACGCTTGCCTACAGAGCCACCACGTGCTCAGCTCCTGCATACTTTGACTCGACTCTACGAGTTTACACCCCCACCAGAAGCCTTCGCTCAGCTAAGGAGCGACGGCTTGTGGTACCATCACAGAGAGACAAAAAATCTCAAAAATCAACATTCCCAGCTGGTGGAACGATCTTCTCACCGCCATCCGAAACGCAGAATCATTGACAACATTCAAAAGTCAACTAAAAACTCAGCTCTTCCGTGACCACTTAACCTCATAAATTTTTTTTAAAGCCTTTCTTTTCCTCTTTCTTCCCTTTTTCCCTTCCTACTCTAGCCTGTGTTACACTGAGCAATGTACACAGTCTTTCAGGCACTTGTTGCGCTTACTCGACTCTACATGACCAATCGCTCCCTGTACTCCCAAGTTGCTTTGGATAAAAGCGTCTGCTAATTGCATAAATGTAAATGTTCAATTTAGTGATTCAGTGAGCAAGTGACTCATTAAATGGATTCAAACCAGTAATATCTTTATGTAAAAAAACAGCTCATACGAGTCATTCATTCTTGAAATGACTTTTCTAGTCATGCTGTAAGTCTAGTGTTCTCTCAGCATTAAGAAGGTAGAATGATTCTTGTGTTAGTTATTAACTTTTATGGGACTGGTTGTTTAATTGTCTCCTGAACTGTATGTGCAGGTCTCTGGATGGCCGTCTGCAGGTATCTCACAGAAAAGGCCTCCCCCATGTGATCTACTGCCGGCTGTGGCGCTGGCCTGACCTGCAGTCCCACCATGAACTGCGTGCCGTAGATTTGTGCGAGTTTGCTTTCTACATGAAGAAGGACGAGGTGTGTGTGAACCCTTACCACTACCAACGTGTAGAGACACCAGGTAAGACCTAGTTGTTCCATATAAAATTTTTCGTGTGAAACTAATTTGAGTTATTTATTGGGATAAATTCATCCCCCCCTGTGTGTGTGTGTGCAGTTTTGCCTCCGGTCCTCGTTCCTCGGCATGCTGACATCCCCACAGACTTCCCTCCGCTGGATGATTACTCCATCCCTGAGAACACCATATTCCCAGCGGGCATTGAGCCTCCGAGCAACTATATACCGGGTGACAAACATGTTTTCTGTTTTCTCTCTGAAAATCATACATTAACTTTCACCCAGACATGCCCTCAGGACTACACAACAGACATTACTCACTCTAGCACACACACACACATGCTGGTTCATAGCCACATCTGCTTGAGTTGATTTTGTCGTGTCTCAGTTAGTTTAAGCTGTTTTGTCAAAATCAAAGTGTTTAGTCTGGCACCTTAATACAGTTAGTAAAAGACAAGGAGAGATCAAAGTGCTGATCTCATGACTGGTAACAGCATATTGAGGCTCAAGACTATTGGTGTTAAAAGTGTTTCACATGACTTCAATGAAAGAATTCTTCTTTCCAGGTAGACCTTCTCACTATAAGACACATTTGGAGTGTGGCATTTGAGTAAAGTGCTTCATAAAGCCAAGCTCATGCTACAAAGAGAACTTTCACATACTTTAATGGCCTACTTGCACTGAGCTTCGTGACGCACTTCTGTTTTGAAATAGTACAACTTATTTATTTCTGGTTATGTATATTTTTAATGTGCTGTAGTCACCTAGTTGACTAAATGCCACCTAAAATGATTGTCTGCAAGAAGATTTAAGACATTTTCAGAGAAAGGAGAAGAGATATTCTGATGATTCCAAACTCAAGGGAACATGAAGTTTTATTCCAACTAAGCCAATCGGAGAAAGCAGCGGCTGTTGAACATGCGCAATTATATCACCACAGGGTGTCAGTGCTCGTCTAAACTAGTAACTGCGTTTCTGAAGTGTGTGAGACGAACATGTATTTATTTGAATTAAATATTTTAGTCACATTTTTCATTGTCAATCATTTTACTGTATGTCATTTACATGCTCATGCCCAAAATGTTTGCCTAATATTCAAAGTAGTTGCCTGTCATTCTCCTCTACACTGTGTGCGTCACTGTTTAAGATTAGGTTCATATTTAATATATTTAAATGTATTTAAGGCACATAACGTGCATTCTTTCATTCAAATATTTTAAAAGACTGGAATAAGAACACCAGCGCACACAACCAATCCTTTTTATCATTTATAAAATCATGTTAACGCGGAGAACAAGATTAATTGTTTTAATCAATTGACAGCCATAAAACATAGTAAAAATCTGTTCTCATGTATGTAGGTGTGCTGAAGGCTGTTACCGGAAACTCCTGAGTTGTAATATGTAGTTGTGCAAGTAGTCCATTCTAGACTATAGTTGGATCTGCACGATTTTGGCTTTGATACAGTTTCAGCCTGATAATTAAGGCTGTAAATAAATGGTCAACACAACACTATCTGTTGAATATTTAAATATTTGCTTTGCAGGGAGACCAAATTATGTCTTGTATTGTATTTGACATAGGTGAAGTGCTTAATAACACGTCACTACATTTATGTTTCAGAGACCCCTCCTCCAGGCTACCTAAGTGAGGATGGGGAAACCAGTGACCACCAAATGAACCACAGCATGGACACAGGTTAGAGATCTGAGATCTCAAACAAGCAGTTGCTTTTAGATACCAGAGCTGAATATATTTGTTTATAATTTTCTAATTAAATTTTTTTCAGGTTCCCCAAATCTTTCACCCAACCCTGTCTCTCCTGCAAATAGCAACCTAGGTAAGATCCCAGATTGTTAGAGTGATATAAATGTATCATAGGTTTGGAGAGCATCAGCGACTTCCATCAAAATCTTTTTAAAAATCGTATAGACCGTAAACTTTAGAAAGATAGGCCTAATGATTAGAGAGTCAGACTGTTAACCTGAAATGTGTGGGTTCGAAATGACTGAGGTACACAATGACTGGGTGCAACAGCAAAAAATTACTGCCCACTGATCCGGGTGTGTGTGTCCTGTCCAAGGTCGGCAGTGTGTGTTCACTAACTTGGATGGGTTAAATGCAGAGGACAAATTCCAAGTATGGGTTACCATACTTGGCCTTCACATGTCACTAATTACCAGATTGTCAGAGTGATAAACGTTTGTACACCTTTACTATTATTCTAACATGTGGAAAATAGTAATAGTAAAGTTGTCAAATTAATAAAATAATACTAATGTTAGTATATGTATTATACTTGAAAGTATATGTATATGCATTATAATCTTGTAGAAGCCATTTTACACTTCAAGTTTTTCACATTTTGCTGCAAAATGCGGTAACTTTAGCTTTCATTTTCTGCACCTTTCCCTTTGCATATGTGGCTGTAGTTGGTTTGTTCAATAAAAACAATCATCTCCTTCAAGTGTTTGTTGTGGGAACCCTGGAGAGTCAGACTGATTTCTGTAAGTACTCCACCCCACTGTGAGTCGGAGTTTAATCTGGTTGGATTATCTCTGACATATTATCTCCATAACGTCGGTCCTCCTGCCTGGTCCTGTGTGAGGTGATTAGTGAGAATGGAAGTCTGCTTCAGTGAGCGCATGAGAAAACACCAGGATGAGTCACTGCCTGTAAAACAGATGACTAACGTCACCAGCATCCTGTACTATCTCCATTAAGCAAGTCTACAATAGGTAGACTAATGTTAAATATTGTAAATATTATTTATACCCATTAGCTGTTTAGATCATTTGGCGATATAACAATTGTATTTGTGCATATATTTTCAAAATCAACTAGTTGAGGTGGTTCTCTGAACAACTAGTCAGATGAAGAAGTGTGATGTAATGGTGCTGGCTTAGGGTCATGTTAAGCAGACATCAGTCAGATACATTTCTTAAGGATTTATACTACCTTTCAGAAGTTTACAGTCTAAAGATTTTGAAAGAAGTGTCCGATGCTCTCCAAAGCTACATTTATTTTATCAGTAAAAAAAGTAATAGTGCTAAATATTATCAAATTGAAAATAGTCTTTTAGTATATTTTTAAGTGTAATTTATTCCTGTGATGGCCAACCTAGATTTTCAGCATCATTACTCCAGTCTTCAGTGTCAGTGTCATCTGGTTAGATCTGGCTCTAACATTTATTATTAATATCAGTGATGAAAATGGCTGCATAATGTTTTTGTTGTTGAAGCCATAATACATTTTTCCCATTATACACTTTTTTTCAGGATTATTTGATGAATGGAAGGTTCAAAAGACCAGCATTTATTTGGAATATAAATCTTTTGTAATATTGTAAATGTCTTCATTATAAGCTATAATATAAAAAAAGTTTTGAAATGGTAGTGTATACATGTATATATACATGTATATGTATATATATATATATATATATATATATATATATATATATATATATATATATATATATATATATATATCCTGTGCATATAAATGTATCCTATATATAGTAAATATGATAAATAGCTAGTTATGTAAATGACTAAATAGGCTTAAATATAAATAATGCATTTTAAAAATGAATTTAGATATTTTGACAAAGCTAACAGACAACCCATGCCTAGATGCTGGTTGGAGATTTGTTCTGTCTTGTGTATAATAGTTAGGAAGCCTCAGTCCCTTGGCTTTGCCTCTCAGCTGTGCAAAAGGAAACCTCATATAAAAGAAGCCTTTGTTTCTGTCCTCTCCGTCAGCCCAGGATAATGTAATAATAATAATATCCTGTTTCTGGGTTGTTCTACCTCTGCAGTGAGACACCAGGAGGCCCTGTTATAAAAATAACAAATAACCAATTTCACATGAGCAGCTTGCTGTTTTCAAAGGGCCACATTCTGTCAACAGTGTGATCTCTACACACTGATTTTACACCACAATCCAAAGTCCAGTGCTTTTCCTGTACTTTCACACTTTGTTCTGCACTTGTTTTGTTTCTCTGATCCTCTCTCATGCTCATACATTTATGCCTCTTAGATCTGCAGCCAGTAACATATTGTGAATCCGCATTTTGGTGCTCGATTTCCTACTACGAGCTGAATCAGCGTGTGGGCGAGACTTTCCATGCCTCGCAACCATCTCTGACGGTGGACGGCTTCACGGACCCCTCTAACGCAGAGCGCTTCTGCCTGGGTCTGCTGTCCAATGTCAACCGCAACGCAGCCGTGGAGCTGACGCGCAGACACATTGGTACATTCAGCTTACATTTATGAAAAATACTAGAATTAGACATTCTGAAATAAACCAAATCTGTAATCTTCATAACCTTTCCCCCAGGGCGAGGCGTGCGTTTGTATTACATCGGCGGTGAGGTGTTTGCTGAGTGTCTGAGCGACAGTGCTATTTTCGTCCAGAGTCCAAACTGTAACCAGCGGTATGGCTGGCACCCCGCCACAGTGTGTAAGATTCCTCCAGGTGAGTCAGTCCGTCTGTACACTGTGATTGGATGAATGTGCAGCTGTGTATATATACATCCTATGAGTCACTCAGGCATGTTCTGGTGTCAGACTTCCTCATTATGTTCCATAGAAGCACTCAAGCATACATTTGTGTGTTTTTACTCCTGATTTTCTCTCAGGCTGTAATCTGAAGATCTTCAATAATCAGGAATTTGCAGCTCTGTTGGCCCAATCTGTGAATCAAGGATTCGAGGCCGTGTACCAGCTTACCCGAATGTGCACCATTCGCATGAGTTTTGTCAAAGGCTGGGGGGCAGAATACAGGTAAGCTAAGACACAGGATATATATATATATATACACACACACACACACACACACACACACACACACACACACACACATTTGAATGTTTTTGAAAGAGGTCTTTTATGCTTATCAAGGCTGCATTTATTTGATCAAAAATACAGAAAAACAGTAATATTGTGAAATATTATTATAATTTTAAATAATGGTTTTCTATTTTAATATACTTTAAAATATAATTTATTTATGTGATGCAAAGCTGAATTTTCATCAGCTATTACTCCAGTCTTCAGTGTCACATGATCCTTCAGAAATCATTCTAATATGCTGATTTGATACTCAGATATTATCAATGTTGGAAACAGTTGTGCTGCTTTATATATATATATATATACAGGTCCTTCTCAATAAATTAGCATATTGTGATAAAGTTCATTATTTTCAAGAATGTAATAATACAAATTAAACTTTCATATATTTTAGATTCATTGCACACCAACTGAAATATTTCAGGTCTTTTATTGTTTTAATACTGATGATTTTGGCATACAGCTCATGAAAACCCAAAATTCCTATCTCAATAAATTAGCATATTTTATCCGACCAATAAAAGACAAGTGTTTTTAATACAAAAAAAAGTCAACCTTCAAATAATTATGTTCAGTTATGCACTCAATACTTGGTGGTGAATCCTTTTGCAGAAATGACTGCTTCAATGCGGCGTGGCATGGAGGCAATCAGCCTGTGGCACTGCTGAGGTGTTATGGAGGCCCAGGATGCTTCGATAGCGGCCTTAAGCTCATCCAGAGTGTTGGGTCTTGCGTCTCTCAACTTTCTCTTCACAATATACCACAGATTCTCTATGGGGTTTAGGTCAGGAGAGTTGGCAGGCCAATTGAGCACAGTAATACCATGGTCAGTAAATCATTTACCAGTGGTTTTGGCACTGTGAGCAGGTGCCAGGTCGTGCTGAAAAATGAAATCATCTCCATAAAGCTTTTCAGCAGATGGAAGCATGAAGTGCTCCAAAATCTCCTGATAGCTAGCTGTATTGACCCTACCCTTGATAAAACACAGTGGACCAACACCAGCAGCTGACATGGCACCCCAGACCATCACTGACTGTGGGTACTTGACACTGGACTTCAGGCATTTTGGCATTTCCTTCTCCCCAGTCTTCCTGCAGACTCTGACACCTTGATTTCCGAATGACATGCAAAATTTGCTTTCATCCGAAAAAAGTACTTTGGACCGCTGAGCAACAGTCCACTGCTGCTTCTCTGTAGCCCAGGTCAGGCGCTTCTGCCGCTGTTTCTGGGTCAAAAGTGTCTTGACCTGGGGAATGCGGCACCTGTAGCCCATTTCCTTCACACGCCTGTGCACGGTGGCTCTGGATGTTTCTACTCCAGACTCAGTCCGCTGCTTCCGCAGGTCCCCCAAGGTCTGGAATCGGTCCTTCTCCACAATCTTCCTCAGGGTCCGGTCACCTCTTCTCGTTGTGCAGCGTTTTTTGCCACACTTTTTCCTTCCCACAGACTTCCCACTGAGGTGCCTTGATACAGCACTCTGGGAACAGCCTATTCGTTCAGAAATTTCTTTCTGTGTCTTACCCTCTTGCTTGAGGGTGTCAATGATGGCCTTCTGGACAGCAGTCAGGTCGGCAGTCTTACCCATGATTGCGGTTTTGAGTAATGAACCAGGCTGGGAGTTTTTAAAAGCCTCAGGAATCTTTTGCAGGTGTAATTTTGATTCAGATGATTAGGTTAATAGCTCGTTTAGAGAACCTTTTCATGATATGCTAATTTATTGAGATAGGAATTTTGGGGTTTCATGAGCTGTATGCCAAAATCATGAGTATTAAAACAATAAAAGACCTGAAATATTTCAGTTGGTGTGCAATGAATCTAAAATATATGAAAGTTTAATTTTTATCATTACATTATGGAAAATAATGAACTTTATCACAATATGCTAATTTATTGAGAAGGACCTGTATATATATATATATACACATACACACACACACACACACACACACACACACACACACACACAATTACTCACAATACTACTGTTCAAAAGTTTGGAGTCAATAAGATGTTTTTTGTTTGTTTTTTCCAAATGAAAGCTTTTATTCTATTTTATTTTTGTATTTTTTATAAATTCATCAAAATGACAGTGAATACATTTGAAATGTTACCTAACCTTAATTACAAACGATTTCTAAATCAAATAAATGCTGTTATTTTGAACTCGCTTTTCATCCAAAAATTCTGAAATAAATGTTATCATGGATTCCACCAAAATATTACGCAGCACATCTCGTTTCAACATTTATAATAATAATAAATGTTTCTTTCAAGAAATCAGCATATTACAATGATTTCTGAAGGATCATGTGACTCTAAAGATTGGAGTAATGATGCTGATAATGCAGCTTTGCCATCACATGAATAAATATTTTAAAATATATTAAAATGGAACAGTTATTAAGTATTTTCCTGTGTTTTTGATATTATTTGTTTGTGTATGTGTGTGTGAATTAAAATATATTGCTTATACAAATGTAGAACCGGCTTAGGGATTTGTTTTTTTATATCTGCACCACTTTCAAAATTGCTCTGTACACGTAAATGCTGAGTTTTAAACAAAACACACAAATGGCATTTAATCACTTTATTTCTGTGACAGTAGCACACAAAGAGCTAATGGTTGCCCTTGATTATGTAAAACGGTTATTTCTAGCTGCTCTGTAGTGTGTTAAAAATGCTTGGCAGGCATGGAAACACATTACTGACCCAGATTCTCCTCCCTGCAGGCGGCAGACAGTGACCAGCACCCCCTGCTGGATAGAGCTGCATCTCAACGGCCCCCTGCAATGGCTGGACAAGGTGCTCACTCAGATGGGCTCTCCAAACCTCCGCTGCTCTAGCGTGTCATAGGACGAACCCTCAGCTCATTTCAAGTAACCATAACCATTTAATGACATCCTGGACCCACCCTCTATTGCTGCTTAATGCCAAGCATACAAAAAGAGCAGAATCAAGGGCGGGGGAGACAAACACCTGCTGGACTCCTCAGTTTCACTTTATCAATTACAGATCCCAATGTTTGGGCAAAAATGGACATGTACAGTTGAAGCACTTTGAACAATGACACTCATGGAACATGGCTGATATTTCCTCAGTGTGATGAGTTTAAAATGAGGCATTTTCCTCATTGTGAATTTAAATGTGATGATGAAATTATGATTCTGTCCTTTTTTGTTTCGATCAAGAAGTGTATCATGCATTTGATTTGATCTTAAGGTATTAGAATCATGGGCTCATAATATGATTGCTCAAAATCATAAATGTCCTCATAGGAGGCCTATAGTAGACATTCTGGCGACTTAGTGCGGCACCAGACAAGCCTTCAGAGAAGAGTGTTTTGTTTCCACCACCTTCAGTGAAGGGGTCTTGTGTGAACTGTTACAGTATAGCCCCGTTTCCACCGAAATTACCTGGAACAATTTGTACCAGGAACTTTTTTCCCCCAGACCTGCTGCTGTCTGCGTTTCCACTGCGGTCTGAAGTACCGAGAAGATTAGGCAAATTAGTCAGCGACGGACAGTAATAATTTTTGTGCGACGCTGTCTGCAACAAGAACAAGTGGAGGAAATGCAAGCAGCTGCTTTTGCTGGTTATATATTGGTTTACTGAAGAGGTCATTAACAAAACGGCGGAAAAGAGACGAGCAGTGATACTAAAGCGTATTCTGAAAGCTCGTAAAGCTAGATTTAAAATATGACAATGTTATCATCAGCTATTACGGACATTGACCGTGCAATGACTGAGACGAACGCGCGCCATCGGACAGAAAGAGCAAGACTGATATTAACTGAACGCTGAACGATCCTAGCAAAAGACTTTTAAAAATGCCGGTTGAAATAAAATGCTGCGTGAGCTCAAACAATCAGCATGTTCAACGCCCAAGTCCCACCCCCGAAAGTTCCCAAACTTTGAAAAAGTACTACCTCGGGAGCAGGGCCGCTCGGAGGGGGAAATATTTACCCGGAACTTCATTTAGACCCTGGTTCCTGCGGTCGAAACACACCGAGTACCACCCCAAAGTTCCTAGTTCCTGGGGAAAGTTCCTGCGGTGGAAACGTGGCTTATGTTAGCCTGAAGCTAGCGCTTTGGGCACCTTTGTCTAGTCTTTTGTGTGTAGTTGTGCTCAAGTAAATTGCACTGCACTGGACAGGTCAATACAATGTGATTGCGATTGCTGTCTCAAATGCACGGTCGACCAGGTTATACTTCTGACAGGAAATGGAAAATTATAAAAAAAAGTTACTATGTCTTGATTATGAAAAGCACTTGTTTTTACAACCCAATGATGGCGTGAACAAGAAAATAGCATTGGAAATTTGTCAATGACAAACGCTAATAGTGCCATATTTCTTGAACTTGATGGTTACCGTTTGAATTTTGCTCAGCAAAGACGTTTTTGTAAAAAATATTTTTGCATAATAAACCGAATGGAGATCGCGAAAGTATATTTTTACTGCTGCCCCAGAATATTGTAATTAAGATTAAGTAAAGTATTTATCGCCCACATCTGCAGGTGGCCATCACTGTCATATTATACATTGATTTTTTAGGACAAATGGACACTCTTAAGGCCCGTTCACACCAAGAAAGATGGCTATAAAGATAACTATATTAGCGTCCACACCACCAGCAGACGATATCGTTCTGTTCATTCTAAGCACATGCTTGTCTGCCGCTTTAAATGCTCGAGCTTGTTACAGCAAGAACGGGTTATGATTGGCTGTCGATGTTTTTTATCGTTAATCCGCTGGATAAAATCGTTATGAAAGTGATGCCAACAATATCGGTTCTCTCTGTGCCGTTATCGTTTTAGCTGTGGCGTGGACTCTGCTATTCTTTAATACTAAGAAAGATTTTAGTACTGTTATCTTTACAGTTATGGTCGTTGGTGTGAACGGGCCTTTAAAGGTGTGGTCACAATCACATTTATGTGGTCTTGACCTTAATATGCTAATTAGCGATTTTATTAGGTGGTAAAAATGGTAGCAATATTTCACTGGTCAAGTGTATGATAGGATTTGGATAAAAGTATTAAATGTATGAAGCACTGCTCACACAGAAATCACTTTCACGAGTGAATCAATGTGACCAACTTGAACCTGTTGTGAGGGAAATCTTGTGCAAATTCCCAATCATATGGATTTTATTTTATTTCAATAGGAAAAAAAATTGCCAAACATTGGTAAATATGACCACACCATTATTCATTACATTTCTCTTTTAAATATTCACTAGATTTCATTGATTCTCTTCTGTGTATGACTGGTGAATGAAAGGGATGTTTTAGACTCAGGACTGTCAATCCATTAAAATGATTTTTGAGCTTGTGAATTCATCTAACAAATAACAGCATTTCATTTCATATCTCTACATACTATACTATTTTACAGTAAGTGATTTTTGAGTGGGTAAAAAAATTGGCACTATTGTATTTAGAGTTTTTTTTCCACAGAAAAATGGAGGGCAAGTACTGCTGGCAGCTCTTGGAAAGCTTGTATTTTTTACATAAAGATTGATTTCACAAGAGAATAGTATAAATGGCTAGATTTTTATGCGTACACTTTGCTCTTCAGGTTATTTAAATCCCTGACTTTGTTAGTACTGACATACAACTAGCTCAAATTTGCATGGTCAGAACTTAGCAGTCCATAAGCGTGATTTTTCATTGGGTGATGTCTGGTATCTCAAGGAATAAGCACTGCATCATTGCTCATGAAAATCCTGACAATCTCTGTTTGATTTTGAAAATCAAAAGGATTTTTCATTGAACGACTGATGCTTGTGTTTGAGTCCCCCAAGCTGTCTTTTGCTCTGAATCTTGCCGGCTATTCGTCTGTGACTCAACAGGGGCAAAGGATTGACAGTGGACTGTTGATATTATTTAGACTTGTCCCGTTTGCTGGAATATTGCTTTTATCCCGTTTCTTTTCTTGCACTTTTGATTTGAACGCAAATACAACATTCTTTGTCTTATAGTGTCAGAAAATTCATTCATATTCTTAAACTGGTGCTTAAGTCTTGTTTTCCCTGAATTTCCCTTTTGCTTTTCTGTAACGTACAGTCACAAAGACTTCACTTTTCTTGCATTCACTGTTATATTGACTTTTGTTATGTACGTTTTAATAATAAAATGTTTTAAGAGCATCATTGTTTCAGTTTTTGCACTGACTTTGTTTCTTGTGCAAAGAATCGTTTTATTATTTCACGTCAAATTTATTTCCAAACAAAACAAAAGAACATTAAATTGATTTGACAGATGATTCTTTTAATTGATGAAGAGCTAATGACATGCTCAAGCATAGTCCGTAATTGTGACTTATATCAAGAAAATAAGTTTAAAACAATCCATTTTTGTCAGCTCATCTGTCATATGATTTACAACAACTCTTGACAGAACCATAGGCTTCATCCTTGTTTGTGGCTTGCACCGAAACTACCAGAGAGCAGACAAGATAATCTTGCCCCCTGCAACCCATTCGATGGCTCAGAGATTACAATGTTTAAAGCCAAAAGCCCATAATGACTCTGTACTGCCTGATTGAGGTGTTGGACGTTTATATTATAGTAACAGCAGAACATCTCAGTTGCTGTTTTTGTCCACATTCTTGCATGTTCCTCATGCCGGATCTTGGTTTCTCAGGCGGGACAGGGCTGGGCAGATTTGGGATGACGGGGTTTGAAGGGTCAGATGAGTATCAACAGTGGAAGCTGCTGGTCAAGATTAACTCTCCTCCCCTGATGACAAGCCGTCAATCTCATCCTGGTCTCCACCAATAGCCATCCAGAATGCTTTAGCAACCTGATTGAGGTAAATCTACAGTTAGTTCAAGTTTCACATTTTAAAAGTATTCGTATTCGTATTAATAAGATATTACCTTCTCTGCATGTACTTTCCTCTGTTCATGTGGCAACGAAGAGGCCTTGTCTACAAAAAAATTAAAATAGTGAATACTATTTATATTATATATATAAATATAAATTTGAGATCATCAAGTAAAAAAAAAAAGAGAAATTACTGCTTTTATTTTGCCAGGACCAATTAAATTGATTTTAAAAAATGACAGTAAAATTTTGTATTATTCATACAACATTGACAATAATAATAATTTAAAAAAAAAATGCTTCTAAGCACCAAATCTGACTGGAGTAATGGCTGCTGAAAAGTTTATGTAAAATAGAAAACCGATTTTAAATCGTAATAATATTTCACAATATTACTGTTTTTCACTATTTTTGATCAAATAGTGCAAAAAAATGCAGCCTTGGTGAGCTTTAGTTTTTGGGTCCAATTCTCACTATTAATTTGCTTATTAGTATGCATATTACTAGGATATTGGCTGTTTATTAGTACTTATAAAGCACATATTAATGCCTTATTCTGCATGACCATATTCTACATCCCTTAATCCTAGCCAATACCTAAATTTAACAACTACCTTACTAACTATTAATTGAGTTTATTGAGTCAAATGTCTTTTTTACCTTTCATCTCTTTCAATTTTGTAAAGAGTCGTTCAAAATTCTCCACATCCGCATCCCCAGCTGTTAGATTAGCCAACTCTTGGATATCTATGTCAATCATGGGATCTGTGACAGATTGGCAAATATTTCATTAAACAGTGAACAGAAATACATTCAAATATTTAAAAAATAGCTTCATATGTTACATTTTTACCATTCATTTACCTCCAAAATTAGTATAAAATATGACTATATAATAGGGGTGGCATGGTACATGAAAAAACATCCGAACCGTTTGGTTCACTTGTCTCGGTTTGGAGTGTGTGTGTCGCACGGTTCGACGCATGAGCAATGTAGCCTCATGCCCGTATGTTACATCAGACAGTGGGTGTCCTTTTCGCGTGAAATAAGAGGTGTGTGTGGACATACAGTAAAAGACAGTAAAAGTGGAGTGCTGCGGGTCACGTCACGGGCAGAAATGGCAAGTGGGAGAGATAAGGAAGGCTGCCCGGAGTTGGGGGATGCCCCAGCATTGTATTGCAGGGCAGAAGCAGTGCGTATGGAGCCGCGCACGCCCGTTGTGCATTCACACACTGGCAGTGTTTGTCTCACGCAGCTGAAGCGCGACTCGTGTATTGCAAATACAGACAAATATTATCCATTCTGTCACATTTTCCGGTGTTGTTCTCCATCCCATGCTTTGATTTATGATGGGCAGCATATATCTGCTGCAAATGCGACCGTGTTCCCCTCTGTCCCAAACACACATGCATATAACATGTTGTATATAAGTGGTTCACATGATAAATGTAACATTAAAGTTAAGATATGCTTCTAGTTTTAATAATCTAAACAGGCCTTTGAAGTCATATGGTGATTGTGAAACACGGAATCCTTCACTACATGATTTCATGGTGAAATTTTTTATTGTTCATGTTAATCAGGTCAGCTGCTCACGCTGAATTAAAGCCGCAGTGCATTGTTCTGATCAAAATTGACATGATTAACATAAAAATGTTACGCCAATGTGTCAGACAGCCAGTTTGGAAAGAACTTCTACATGATATAACCATTTTTTTAATACTGTATCCTAAATTGTGGATAATTAAGCTATATATCAAATGCTGAAGTACATTTCTGGAGTGTTAACGATTAAAAGAAAAAACAACAACCGTACAGAACCGAAAACCGTGATCCTAAAACCGTGATACGAACCGAACCGTGGGTTTTGTGAACCGTGCCACCCCAAGTATATAAATATATTGCCCTTAGCAAAAGTACATACCAACTGCTGTGTCTACTGCATTATTCTGGTTATTCTCTGCTCTCTGGCTCTCAGTGCCTTCATCTGTACTGTTGGATGGGGAATGAGAGGACTAGCAATAGGGGAACAAATAGCCTGTTACAACGAGATGACCTTAAAGGGATAGTCATCATGTATTCACCCTAAAGTTGTTCCAAAATGTTATGAATATTTGTATGATATTTTGAAGAATGTCAGAAACATTGAATTCCATCGGATGAAAAAAATAATAATAAATAAATAAATAAAAAACCTTTTCCCATCAACTGTTTGGTTACCCATATTCCTTAAAATATCTTCCTTTGTGTTCGGCAGAAAAAAAGAAATCCATACAGGTTTGGAACAACTTGAGGGTGAGTAAATCATTTTCTATTTTGGGTAAACTATCCCTTTAAGACTCCAACATACTCAGACAAAGCTAAATAGTGTTCATCTACATATTTTAAATAGTAGAACATTTAAAAAAAGACTAACCAGTGTCTCTTGACTGGGCCGTGGGGTGTTGTGATGAGAAGCCACCAGGCTGCTCATTAGCCCAAATCCCTGATTATGTTCTGAGGGGAATAAATGATCATCAAAAGAAAAGTTAATTAACATTGCTTAGAATAAACCTGTGAATATGGTTTGTTGTAGATGGCATTGGCATTTCATAATGAACGACCTTTATACACTGAATAATGTGAGTTGATTTACAGCAGAAATTGTCTCATATTTAATGAAGTTTGCATAATTAATTCTGTTTATTAATGTGAAGCTGATTGAAACTATTTCTATTGTATAAAGTGCTATAAAAAAACAGGTGACTTGACATTGTACTGCCCTAATGCAAAATGTACAATCTCACCATCTTTCATCTCGACACTAGACCACACGTTGGCGTTGAGGGCCTGCAGGATTCTTTTTATTCCAGTGGACTCTGGGAAGTCATCTACGGGATACACAAAGACTGTAAACAAAACCATTTTTGTGCATGATCATGACTTCACTATGTCTTCTCTCTCACCATCTTCGTCAGGTAGATCTTGAGGGTTGAGCTCTACTAATTCAAATGCGTGAGCCAGACACCATTGCTGGGCTTCCTGTCTGCTAACACCTGCAATGGTATATTCACACCAAACTTAGCAAAAAAACTACCGAACAATGAACAATACCAAACACACACTCACCGCTGTCACACACATGGTCACACACTAGGATCAGCACTTCCGGAGCAAGTTCCTCCACTATTGATAACCAGGAGTTGACATTGTTAAGGCCGTCTTTCTGAAATGCATAAAGAGGTGAATCAAGTCCACATGCATAGAATGGCGAATTTGTCAAATAACCAATAGGTTTCTCACTCACAGTTTTGCTGTCAAAATAAACGATGAATGCTTGCATAGAGCGGGCGACCTCTGCATTCATGTCGAATTTGCTTGAAACAACACATAGACTGACGTTTGCTGTGTAGTATTTGTTGTTAATTGTCCATGGAAACCAAGAAACTCTTTCCTCTATTTTGGTAGCTTGTGGCAGTGATTCTGAGCCCAAGATTTCTGAAATAAATACAGACAAAACTGTTATTGGCCAAGTGTGCATTTCAAAAGATGCCCAACACTGCCGCCTGTTGGACAGAAAACCCCAAAACAAACAAACAAAAACAAAAAAAACACTGGATATAAGAAATCTTTTTTTTTTTAAATGTACTAAAAGTGAAGCACTAACTTTAGATAGATAGATAGATAGATAGATAGATAGATAGATAGATAGATAGATAGATAGATAGATAGATAGATAGATAAAACATTATTATTAGAATAAACATTATAAACACCAGACAAGAATAAACCCTTACACACCAAATTTTTACAGGATTTTATACACGCACAGTGTGATCATGTATTATGATGCACAATGTATCCGGCTATATATTGCACACGTATTATGCAAGTGTAGCACAAGAATATTTGTAAATACCAGAAATTATTCACACATATTGTCCAGTTGTATCATGTTTTATCAAATATATAAGAGCAAGGTATTTGTAGAAACCCAATATGAGAGACAAACGTGTAAATAAAGTAATTTAACCAAACACTGCATGTTACATGAAATGAGCAAAAAAAACAGATGCACATTTATAAGATGACAGTTGGGTAATCTTTACAAAAAATACTGCGTTATGCTATAATTACAACGCACAATACATTTCATGCAATTAATAATTAAACAGTTATCGCGTTTTGAACTGTTATTAGACACCACGATGGACGTTTCTTGTTGACAGCTAACGTTAGCATAGCTGCGAAGCTAACGAGTCTAGGATACATTTCCCCTTGTACTCACGTCTAATGAGCTCCTCTTCTTTAAAGCTGGAATCACAACTTGTGACCAAGATACACGGCAGAGTAGGTACTTCATCTCCCTGATCATCTGCCATTTTAAGCGTTTTAGACACTTAAAAACAGGTCCTACTTAAAGTTAGCACGTTAGCAACAGCTGTCAACCTCCTCCAGGAAACCTTTCACCTCTAACCTCAACTTACTTCCGTGTCTGCGCGTGTGTGTGTGGAAAAGAATCTAAAAATCGAGTTTACTTTAAGAGTTATAGCAAAGCGGCTTTTCGGTGAAGAGCTGTAGAAAAACCGCAAGTCAGTCATTGATACACACTACTAAATAACAAAATGATAGCAATAAAAATAAAACTGCCTGGCCGTGTTTCTCATAGAGAATGTAATGTCATACGCGTCGTGTTGTTGCCATAGTTACAGCCAGACGTTTGTTGAGAAAAAGATTAAGACTTGTACTTAAATGTGTCTTGAAAACCCAAAAGAGTGATTTAGTTGAGATATGGCCGAAGTCCTTAAAAACAAGGATGAAGTTGGGCATGTTTTAGTACAGGTAATGTGCAGTTACTCAAGTAATATAATAAACGAAGGCTTGACAACTGTTTAAGTGTTGGTATGCAAACTTTTTTGCTATGCTAACGTTAGTTACATTAACGTGTATGATTGAATATGACATAGTTACGTTTATAAGACTATATTCTGGTGAATTTTCTCGTGTCTTAGGTGCAGGATGATTTGAGACAACTAAAAAAGAATCTCGTTCGAATGACTGTGCAACAGGACGGGGAAGTTTTGGACATTCAAGCTTTGGATACAGCCATTAGCAGGACAGAAAATGGAATAAGGGTATAGAAATCACGACTTTGACTTGACTAGAATATTTCTATATAGTTGAGGTCTGTATATCCTAAATACACAGCATACAGTAACACATTTCTGTATTGTCGTATAGTGTGTGAGTGGGGTGGGTTTATATTACTATATTAACTATATTTAATTATATTTTCATTACATTTTATTATTATTTTATTTTAACCCAATTGAAATCTATTTCAGTACCTGGCTTGTAAGATTCATGAAATAAAACACACAAATATGTGAAATGTGGATGTGTTGAGCATGAATGAATAATGATTGTGTGTTAATATGATATCTGTTTATTGATTCATCATAGAGGCAAGCAGAATATTATCTGAAAACCATTAATAATCAGGTTTTGACTCTACCGTGTATCGAAGAGCCTGAAAAGAAAATTGCACCAGCCAAGCTTGTTAAATGGTATTTTAAAAAACTTTCAATTTCAATATTTCAATTACATAATGTAAAATTGTATGAAATCTAAAATAACGTTTTTATAGGCAGCCAACATACGAGACAATACCTAATGCACGTCCTCAGAGAATCCAGATTTCTGGTCCATCACCTGGGGAAAAGGTTTCCATCTTTACAATTATTCATTTGATAAACCAAAAAATATGTGTATTCTGTAATCTATGTTTCTATCTCACACACAGCACAAGTCAGCATTTATCACACGTCTCCTCAATAATCCTTCTCACCCAAAGAACAAGGAGCTCATGCAACAAAATTATGGGATTCAGTTTCCACACGTGCACAAGAGAAACAGGGACAGTGTGAGTTTCTGACCGGAATGATTTAATTTTTTTTATTAAATCTCCCTCAAAAAAATCTGTCATCATTTACTGACTTTTTTAAAGATATTTTGAAGAATATTGTTTTTTGTGACCATTGACATAGTACAGGGAAAAAAAACTCGCTGAAACATTTCTCAGAATATCTTGTGTTATGTTCTACAGAAGACAGAAAGCCATACAGGTTTGGAATGACATGAGGATGAGTAAATTATGACCCTCTAATACTATAGTGTTCTCGTTCCTTTACATGTGTGGCTGCATTAGAATCCAGCAGCTTTTATGATTAAGGCTTATTGATAGTGTTGATTATATGGTGGCCAGTGTTGACTGTTGCCTTAACACCAGAGTCTGTCACATGAGCCTCACGAAAAGAAATGATGTGACTGGCATGTAATAATAGATGACTCCAGTCACTTTGCTTTCAAACAGGAGATGCGGATTTGAAGGTCACCTGGTTTGGCAGTGACAGCTAAATCTGTCTGTTGGTAAACAAATTAATCTTTCGAAAGGTCACCATTTGTTTTGGTGCTCTGTTTCCCCCCCTTCTGCTTTCCGCTGCGGTTCTTCCTCTATCTCCTGCATCCTCTGCCTGTCACTCGTGAGGAGGCTGTCATGTTGTTGAGAAGAAGGTATGAGACTTGGCTGCCGAAAGCAGACAGACGCAGATTGCGGCACATCAGCATTCTTCTGAGGACGGCCACCGCCTGATTGCAGTTGTATGGGCTGCTGCTTTACAGCTGTCTCAGGACAGGCACTGGTACCTGTTCCCGCATGCCAATAAGACAGCCGTGGCTTACCCAACTGGCACTCGCTGGCGCTCTGCCTGCTGCGTCAATACCTCTATGCTGTCGGCTACTTCTCTCGCTGAGTCTCCAAAGGCGCTCCCACTGTTTTTTTTTTGTTTTTTTTTAATGTCCCCTTGTACCACTTAAACAGCTGCGGGCCTCAAAACCACTCCAAACACCTGGCTGGTGCTCGTGGTTTGTCAGGGAGCTCAGTGGTGTGACAACAGACAGGCCAGAGAACATCAGGGGGAGAATCCGGAACAGCAGGATGAGGAAAGTACAGAAGGGCTCTGTCTGGCATGTGCCCACAACTTGACAAACTCTCAGTGTGCTCTCCATTATATGTTTGTCGGCAATGAGGAAGTGGCCGACCTTCTTCTTTGATGCTGTTTTGTGTGCTATGATTAATGCACATCCTTCTCGTCGCAGTTTTTTTACACCAAAAAAGTTGATCTAGCTTTTATAGGCTATAAATTGTCGGTAGATAACACGTTTTTATTGGGCTTTTTGTCTTTTGAAGTGACATTACGTGTCCTCTGGAGTAATCTGTGACTTTTGGTGCTTGTTTTTATCAAAATGATTGTAAAAATTAATGATGAATTATATTAGTCGCTATATGACTATTGCGAAAATCCTAATTATTGCAGCGCATTTTATTGTGGAATGTGGAGCACGACTTTCATTTGATTCATGAACTATTATATGATAATGAGGAGGTACGAGCATTTTAGGCATTGCTCTGATGGAATTTAATTCTAGAAGATTTCAAACAGCTGTTCATTTGAGAGAAGGTGCGAGACAAATAAACCGAGCCGTGCTCAAAGTATCCAGAAAGCATTGCCAGCATGTGATTGATTGCTTCAGGGAAGGGGGCTTATTGGCCAGTTTACAATGTCATTAACTGCCTGTATTTTAGCTCCAGCTTTATTTTAATGAATGCAGAAAATCTGTTGGTTGTAATCACACAACATCACCGCGCTCTCTCTCTCGCAAATGTGCACGCACTTGTGATTCGCTACAGCCAACGGAACAGAGAGAAAGAGAAACCATATTTCTTGACACCTACAAGCTGCCACCAGCCTGATTAATGGATAGTCGTCTTTCAGCCTTTTATAACAAAGTTTTGTTTGGAGGGAAAAATCTGATCGGTGACCCGAAGCTAATAGCATTCTCCATGAGCAAGTTACTGAGCGAAGTATGCTCCCTCTCTCTCTTCTTCTAGTATTGGGTGAATGGTGGCTTTAGAGCCTGCAGGCAGGTCTTTTTGGCCCAGTGAGACGGGGCAGTAGGTTAATACCCTTTGTTCTGTCACTTTCAATACCTCTGACCTTTGACCACAGAGCTATCATTCGGGGCTCAATAATTCCTCCATATTTGGACAATGTTTTATTGCCTTTTGAAGACATTCCCATTACTTCCCATTACTAGTTCATTGAAGCTTAAAGGGTTAGTTCACCCAAAAATTTGAATTCTGTCACCATTTACCCTGTTGATGAAAGTTAATGGGGACCATGTTTGTCTTAACTGACTGTAACACACCAAACTTAAATATCCAGATATGATTTGAATGCTAAATTATAAATTTAACGCATCAAGAACAGTGAAATAAATCATGACAGATTTTCTGGGTAAAGCTCTTTAAAATACTTATATTATAGCTTAGGTGAACCACAGGGGTTAGAAAGAGTATAGTGTACATTTATATAATGAAAATGTGCTTGCCTTGGTTTTTCTAGGTTGGGACTCAAAGAGTGGTCACTGGCCCAGCTTTAGGGAATTTCGCCACAACACACGGAGGTCTGCCTAAACAACTACACCCCAAATCACTACCCGAATGCGAGCACACAAATGCAGGTATAAACTTGGGCCCCACTTTATATTAGGTGGCATTAAGTACTATGTACTTACATCAAAAAATAAATACAATGTACTTACTGTGTTCAAAATGTATTGCAAACACCTTTGCTGATATTGAGGTGGGATACGGGTAGGGTTATGGACAGGTGTGGTGGTATGGGATAGTTTAAGGGTAGGGTTAGGTGTAAGGGAAGTGTCAACTGTGTAATTACAAATGTAACTACAGAAATTAATTACAGATGTAATTACATGCAGGTATTTTTTAAAATGTAAGTACAATGTAAAAGCATGTATGTACACAATAAGTGCATTGTATCAAATGATTAATTAAAATGTTAGTACATAGTAGTTAAGGCCACCTAATATAAAGTGGGTCCTTAACTTCTACTGAAAACAACTGATATTTCTTCATACAAACACTACTGTTCAAAAGTTTTGAGTCTTTTGTTGTTCAATGTTTTTGAAAGAGGTCTTTTATGCTCGCCAGCTGAATTTATTTGATTAAAAATATAGTAAAATTAGCAATATTGTGAAGTATTAATAGAATTTAGAGTTTTCTAATATATTTTAAAATGTAGCTTATTCCTGTAATGGCAAAGATGATTTTTTTCAGCAGGCATTACTTTCTTTAATCATTCTAATATGCTGATTTGGTGCTTAAGAAATATTTCTTATTATCATCAATGTTAAAGGAACACACCACTATTTTTAAAAACAAGCTAGAGTTAAACAGTTGAGTTTTACCATTTTTTAATCCATTCAGCCGATCTCTGTGTCTGGCGGTAGCACTTTTAGCATAGCTTAGCATAGATAATTTAATCTGATTAGACCGTTAGCATCTCGCTCAAAAATGACCAAAGAGTTTTGATATTTTCCTATTTAAAACTTGACTCTTCTGTAGTTACATCGTGTACTAAGACCGATGGAAAATGAAAAGTTACGAGGCCGATTTTGGAACTATACTCTCATTCCTGCGTAATAATGAAGGAACTTTGCAGCCGTACCATGGGTGCAGCAGGCGCAATGATATTACGCAGTGCCTGAAAATAGGCTAACTTCCGTCAACATAGCCAACGTGACAACCTGCTTGCACAAGGAGCATGCCTTGTAACCATGGAGACATATGTGAGAGACAATTCAGAAGATATTTACTTTGGTGCAGATCCTGAACCGTATCTATTTGAACCGGAATACCTACAACTACACAAACTTAGTACCAGTCACACATTGGAAGTTACCTAGATGTCCCCATCTAGGTAACTTCCAATGTGTGACCGGTACTAAGTTTGTGTTTATTTCTATTAAGTTTGTGTTTGTGTCTATTTTCAGGCACTGTGTAATATCATTGCGCCTGCTGTACCCATGGTACGGCAGCAACGTTCCTTGATTATTACGCAGGAATTATTAAATAGGAAAAATATCGAAACTCTTTGGTCATTTTTTGAGCGAGATGCTAACGGTCTAATCAGATTCAATGATCTATGCTAAGCTATGCTAAAAGCGCTAATGCCAGACCCAGAGATTGGCTGAATGGATTTGAAAATGGTAAAACTGAACTGTTTAACTCTGGAGTAGGAAAATGAGCCTATTTTCAAAAATAGTGGAGTGTTCCTTTAAAAACAGTTGTACTGCATAATATTTTTGTTCAAACCTTGATTTTCTCAAGGATTCTTTTATGAATAAATGTTCAAAAGAACAGCATTTATTTATGTAAAAGTCTTTACTGTCTTTAAAGTCTTTGATCAATTTAACGTGGCCTTTCTAAATAAAAGTATTACTTTGTTTAAAAGTAGAAAAAAAAAATCTTGTTGAACCCAAACTTTGGAATAGTAATACATGTTTGCATAAATTGGTTTGTTTGTGCCCTCTTTTTGTGTTCATGAGTAATATGTTGCTGTCACAAACCCTGAAATATTTATGTACAGGTCCTCTCTGAAGATTGTAAAGAGACTTGTTTGGTTTTTCATGCATTCCAGCGCTGCAACTCTCTGCAGCTGACCTCTCTTCAGTGCAAACTCCACCACAGCCCAAAGCTGTCCATGTGCTCCAGAGAGAGGACAGTGGCCAAAGTAAGTTGGGTCATTCTATTTCCATAATGTCATTACACACTTGCGGCCTACATTTAAAGTTAGAAGGTCAATTTTTATGCATCCAAAAAAATATTTTTTTGTGTATTGGATTCCTACAATTTACATTCATAGGGAGAGTAAAGTAAAAAAAAAAAAAAAAAAAAAATTTTTTTTTGTTCAATTAACACTTGATTGTGATATCTGTGATATCTTATTTTAAGTGTCAGTTATCCATTTAGTACTCTTTGAAATATACAGTGTTGGGGGTAACACATTACAAGTAACGCAAGTTATGTAATCAGATTACCTTTTTCAAGTAACTAGTAAAGTAGTGCATTACTTATACATTTACAGCAAAATATCTGATTTACTTTTTCAAATTAGTAATGCAAGTTGTGTTACAGAGGTGTTGTGTGCGCTGTGTGAACATGATGGTTATTGTAGTTGTGAGCATGCATTTACTCATCTCACAAAAACAGGTTCAGTATTCAAAATGAATAAAAACAGAGAAATGCAAACTCAGAATATTATGTAAACCTGCAATACTTAAATGTTAAATTACACAAAAACTCACTTAATTAACCAATGTCTTTGCTGTTGACATTTGATGATCCAATTCAACCTTACTAATAAGAAAATATGACTTTAGATAAACATCACATGTGTGTTTCAATTTTTTTTAATTATTGCTGAAGTAAGAGCGTTGAACTTTCTTCTCCTTCAGCCTGAGGTTTATTCATTTCACTTTTGAGTTGAAAGGGCCTTTTACATTTGCCAAAAATATGATTTTTTTATGATTTTATTTATTTTCAAAAGTAACACATTACTTTTCATAAAAAGTAACTAAGTAATGCAATTAGTTACTTTTTAGAGAGTAATGCAAGATTGTAATGCATTACTTACTGAAAAGAACACTGTGTATATATATATATATATATATATATATATATATATATATATATATATATATATATATATATATATATATATATATATATATATATATATATATATATACTTCTTATCTGGTTAATGATAGATGAGTCAGAAAATGCTTGCAAACGGGAGATGGATGTTACCAGAGACGGAATGGCTCTTGGAAGATCAGCAACCGAGAGTCCAACATTCAGGACCATGCGCGCTCCCCCTCCTTCAGCTGCTTCTGGAAGCTCTGACAACAGACTACTGACTCATGGGTTAGCCCGACTCACCCCACTTAACCTGCAGGTATTATTTATTTATACGGAGGTGCATAAAGTCATTTATGACAAGGATATATAGTGTGCTCTGCTCGCTGAGGTAACAAACAGCTCATTTTCCATACCCACTATGTGTCTTCTGTTTCTAATAATCGTTTGTTTCTCAAAAGTACTGTTATTTTATGCTGTATTTTGCATGTGAACACATACTAAACATGAAATCTGGTCATGAACGCTTACTGACTGATAATCAATTTTCCTTTTCTGTGTAAAATGACCTTTTATCCCCGATGTAATGTTAAATGTGTCAGGAATAGCTTTGGGGCAGATATAGCCAATGATTTGAAATGGTCACCCTCTGCAAGCTTTCGGATTTATGATATAAGCTTTTACAGTTGCTTTCTATTCAGTGGATTTTATTTTGTTTTCTTATTTATTCATATGTTACAGACATATGTTTTTCTGACAAAAGTTGTCTCAAATGACATAATATACACTACACACTTTATACTATGCACTATGTACTCAACCGTATAGTGTATGAATTCTAAAGGTTATTTTGTCATTCAACATTGGAGTCTGTTAGATAGTTGAGTTGCATGAAGTGTCCAACATTCCACACTAACTGCATCATCCAGGTATTTGAAGTGCACTTTTCCTTTTTGTAATTTTTAGTGTGAATGCACTACACACACTATTTATACTACAAAATGGCATAGAGGTGCATACGTACCCAAATTTGGACACATCTATAGCTTTCTTAACCCCCTTTTTTTATTAATTGCAATAACCTTTTGCCTTTATATAATATGCATTTCTCTCTTCTTAGAGCATACCAGTGCCAGCTGCTGTCAGCAAATATCCTTTCACCATCGTTGAAGGTCAGATTGACCCGGATGCTCCTGACTACAGTAGGTTTAAAAAGCAGTACTGTCTGTGCTGGGGTGCAATTGAAGAGGCTCTGGACCAGCTGCAGCAGATGTTACTGGACTTCGCAGTACCATTGGCGCGAGTGTGCGGGGAAAGGCTGGCAGCTTGCATGCAGAGCAGTGAGCTCAACTGGATAGGCAGCAGGGGCTGGGGCACCCATGTGGAGAAGCTACTCTCGGTGCTGGAGAACAGGGATGAGGTATGGGATCTGATGTGTCAGCCCGGCCAGCGCTACAAAGGCAACGGGGGGCATCAGGCAGCGGCTGTGCGCATCCAGACCTGCTGGAGGTGTTACTCTGCCCGTACCGCCTACCTGCTCCAACTCAGGCCCAAATGGGCGGCGCAAATTATTGCCATGTCTCTGCTGAAACGGGCCAAACTGGGCCATTTGAAGAAGAGTCTACAGGCCTCACGTCTCCGCCAACTGGAAAACTACCGTATCCGGGGAGCGGTAAATCATATACACATTTATACAACAGTTAGTTCCGGTCTTCAAATTTTATCGGTAGAACAGCTTTTCAAAAGCATTGATATAACATTTTAACAGGGGGACTTTTCATTGTTTGTATTGCTAGATTCACTACGCTTGTCTTTTGCACATTTAAGATTGTCAGTCTGTACATGAAGTATTACATTTGATGAGGAACAAGTATGTTATACACATTCATACTTGTTCCTCATACTTTGTTCCTCATCAAATGTAATACCTCATGTGCAGACTGACAATCTGGAATGTGTATAACATAAATTAAATCTGGACATACTACATCCGCCATGTTGGCTTTGTCATGTGTTCATTGCCATTAACAACAACTTTACCGTGGCATAATGGGATAGTAAAGTGTCTATTGGATGAGAACTTCAGAATCTCGGCAGAAGTAGTAGGGTATGCGGGTACTTTTCACCTACTGTTTTATGAATACTACAAATTCAGACATACTATTATTTCAGATACTTTTTTTTGCCTAGTATATAGTAAGGAAGTATGCATATTCAGGTGGAGGAGCTGTCTTTATTATTAGTGAGTCAATCAATTGTTCAACCAATTGGTTAATTCAGAAACAAAACAATTGCCTCTATGAGTGAATCTTTCATTCAACCAATTCTTTTAAAAATGGTGATTCATTCAGAAACGAAACAACTGTTCTTATTTGTGGGTCATTATTCAACCAATTCATTTAAAGGGGTCATGAATTGAGAAATCTGCTTTCCCATGAGCTTTTGATATATAAAAGGTCATGGTAATATAAGAATATCTAGTTTCAGAGCTGAAAACTTCCTTGTTAGTCAAAGAAAGGTTTTATTGACACCAGGCCCAGCAAACGCTTGATCTGGGAATGTGCCTCCCTGTGACGTCAGAGTGTGGTGAAACACCGCCTTAACCGAAGAAGACGAACGTCGATTCTGTAGCCCCACCTACCGATTTGTGCATGACATGTTATAGATAAATAACTGTGACAAAGTTCGTTGGGTGTGAAAGGAAGAAGGCAGGGTCGGCGTGACTGGGACTCGTGGTTTATTCAAAACTCTTTTCGTGCAACACATAAAGTCACGCACACAGCGCTCTCAAAACTTAATCGGTATAACTTGTTCTCAGTACTCTCTCTCAGCTCTGCTCTCCAGCCCACGAGTGCCCAGTCTGTGTCTCTCTCTCAGTTCCCTGTTTGGGGAGCGGCTTTATCTGGTCTCTCCGCGCCAATCACTACACCTAATTTGGGGACGCACCTTTCCGTGCCCTAAGTGGAAGCCCAGATACTTGACCTCCACACGCCCAACCGCACACTTCTTCGGGTTGGCCGTCAGCCCCTCCCCTCTCAGCGAGATCAGCACTGCACGCAGATGCTGCATATTCTCTCTCACCGCGAACAACAGGGGTTCCAACCATTTGTCCCAATTTTTGGCGTCTTCGTGAACAAACTTATGAATCATTGTTTTTAATGTGCGATTAAATCGTTCTACCAGACTGTCTGTTTGTGGGTGATAAACGCTGGTACGAACAGATTTAATGCCCAATAACTCGTACAGCTCGCTTATGGTGTGGGACATAAACGCCGTGCCTTGATCGGTGAGAATCTCTTTCGGGATTCCCACCCGGGAGATTAAACTAAACAGAGCATCCGCCACACTTTTCGCTGAAATGGTGCGGAGAGCTACTGCTTCGGGGTATCGAGTTGCATAGTCCACTATTACTAATGCAAAGCGATGCCCCCGTGCGGATCGTTCTAATGGCCCAATGAGGTCCATACCAATTCTCTCGAAGGGGACCTGCACAAGAGGTAGAGGGCGCAATGGCGCTTTTGGGGCGGCCGATGGGTTTACCAACTGGCATTCACGACAAGCGGCACACCACCTGCGCACATTCTCGTGAATCCCCGGCCAGAAAAATCGGGCCATTAAATGATTCAACGTGCCCGTTTGACCCAAATGCCCAGCCATGGGATTACAATGAGCCGCCTGGAAAAGCATTTCCCGGCGGCCCTTCGGTACTAACAATTGGGTTGTATCTCATTTTGTCTGAGCATCTTGGGTTACTCGATACAACCTATCTTTAATCACTGCAAAATAAGGATAAGAGAGCGCCGGGAACTGGCCAGTCGCACGGTCCGGGGCGAATGATCCCGGTCCTCTGGGCGGAGGCCCCTGACCGGTCGACGCCTCCCCAGACCTCCAACGGGACACCGGTCTCGGTGGCAGGCCCCGGCGGGACCTAGGACCAGGGATAGGTCTCGCCGAAGAGGGCGAGAGAGAGGGGAGAAGAGGGGAAACAAAAGAGGAGGGGAGAGAGACAGCTGGCAGGGGTTCGCCGACCCCCTGGTACGCCACCATCTGGTCCTCCGCCAGTCGGATGGCCGAGTCTAGCGACACGGTACGGTGGCACTGGACCCACTGTGCGGTTTCTTTTCAGACGTGCCACAAACTGCTCCAGTACCGCCTGGTCGATGATATGGTCCACGTTGCTTCCCTCGACCACCAGCCATTGGCGACACGCGTCCCGGAGCTGTTGAGCCAACACGAAGGGTCGGGCGCTCTCCCCCAGATCCAGGGACCTGAATCGCTGATGGTGTTGTTCGGGGGAAAGGCCGACCAGCTGGAAGATGAGGAGGTTCTGGACCGGGAGTTGCTGCGCCGCCCGCTGTGCTTCTCCTGACAGGAGGGGGATAAGCCTCACTGGCCAATGCTCTCTTGGCCACCCGCAGGACTCGGCCGTCCTTTCAAACAGGTCCAGGAAGGCTTTGGGGTCGTCCTGGGCCCCCATCTTCATTAGAGGCACCTGTGCTGGCAGCGTTGCAGCGGCGGCTGGTACCCCATAAAAACGCCTATAAAAACCGAGCGTTCCATGAGAGAGGCTCAAAACCAGGGTAGAAAATAGCCTATTACTTATTCATTATGATGTTTTTGAATGTAAAAACCATGCAAACGTCATAAGTTGACCTCAGACAACAGTATACAAAAATAAAAGCCAGTTCATGACCCCTTTAAAAACACTGATTCACTGATGCAACTTTGGGGGCGGCAGTGGCTCAGTGGTTCATGTAGGTTGTCTACAAACCGGAAGGTTGGTGGTTCAATCCACGGTTCCACCTAACCCCAGCTGCTCCCAACGAGCTGGATGGTGCCTTGCATGGCTGACACCGCCGTTGGTGTATGAATGGGTGAATGTGAGGCAATATGTAAAGCACTTTGGATGGCCATGGGTCTGTTGAAAGCGCTATATAAATGCAGTCCATTTACCATTTTTTAAAGAGTTAATTGAATCATTCATTAATCCAATTTATTCAAAACACTGAATCAGTGTTGCAGATGTTCTGCTGTGCCTTTGTTTGAAAAAAAAAGTAACTGAAATGTTACCTTATATTAACTTCTTGTGCAGGGGTGGCGAACTCCGGTCCTGGAGAGCCCTAGTCCGGCAGAGTTCAGCTCCAACCCTGATAAAGCTCACCTAGTATTCCTAGTATTCCTTCAGACCTTGACTAAGTTGACCCTGTCCCAAATGGCACACTTCATGTGCACTTTCGGTCTCGTGGACTCACAATGGCGTCCATTAAGTCCACGAGACCGCAGGGCATCCTAGTTGTCATTTTAGGTCTCAGAAGGGTGTTCGCGAGTGCCCCCTTTGAGGTCGATATGCGCCCTCGATGCGCACTTCTGCCGAGCCCGCACTGGTTCTTCTCGGCAGTCAAAGCGGCATTACGTTGTGAAAGTGCAGACTCAGAGAAGACCGTGAGGGTTTAGGGTGCCATTTGGGACAGGGCCTAACTTGTTCAAGTGTGTTTGAATAGGGTTGAAGCAAAACTCTGCAGGACTGTGGCTCTCCAGGACCGGAGTTCGCCACTCCTGTTCTTGTTTATTGTTGTATAAAAGCAAATCACACAACCATGCTGCCTCCTTGTTATTTAGAATTATTTTTAAACGCTGTATAATTAGTGGTGTGACCAGTTCTTTACTCAAGCTGTCATTGGTCAGATCTTATGAATGACGGATCCTGAATCCGTGGCATAAGAAAGAGCAGTCTCACAATAAGTTCTCTGGGAAACTCTTTGGTTTTTCCTTACTTGTTTTACATGTTCACTAAAGTGTTGTATAAAATCAGGCTGTTTAACGAAAATGTGAAAACACGCCTGTAAAGAACATGTTTTATCAATGTAGTGCTGGAAAGAATTGAACTTTCAAGGCAAAGGTGCTTATACAAAGAGTAATTTTGATAGCACAAGCTCACGTTTAGATTAAGTTTTTATTTGTCAGAACAGATGTTTCATCTGTGCTGTCATTCCTATAACATCTTTATGAATCTAGCATGTCTCTTAATTAGTGCCCACATGTTCATTTATCCTCACCGTCACTCACTGTGAGAGGAGACACAAGCTTGTGTATGTTTCCACCCTTTAAACACTCACATCCTTTTAATTAAGCCTTAATCTTCCCCTGGCAGAAAGCTTCATGTAGCCTGCTAATTGAATTAATAGAGGGAAGATGTTTCTAAGTATGCACTTAGCTGATTTAATTAATGTGATTTATGCTTGGTTTGTCTCCATGAGACCCTGGGAGAAAGACAAGCATAATTTCCTCACTTTGCTGCCATCGGTGGGCCGACAACATGATAAATCCATGTGCTGTTGGGTGCTGACTGTCACTGATCACTTTTATTCTCTTTATTCTCTGCTGTCCGTGATTCAGAGTCTGGCAGCCAACTGGAAACACATCACCTGTGCCAAAAGGACTATCATCCACATCCCATCATTGGGTAATTCCTTTGCATCTGTTATGATGGCTGCCGGTCACATAATATTTTTAAGGGAAAAATAAATGTATTTAGGTGTACCTGCAGAAAAGGCAACAAAAAAACACAAATTTATTTATCAAAAACTTGTCATTGAGACCTGCACTGGCTATTGAGATGAAATTGTATGAGTGTGAATTGTAATCACCAGCAGATGGAGTGTGATTTTTGCACTGGGGGTGGCTGAGGAGAGGCCTGTGTGAGCTCAGATAATTAAGAAGTTGAACCCTATTGTTTTTATTGCCTCGCTCTGTTAGTTTGCTTGCATTTAATCATTTCATTATAGAGATTCATTTCTAGCAGTCTTTTTGAGGATTTCGAGTGTCCTGACTTAGAATAGAGTCATTAACTTATTGGTAAAATGTTTAAAATATAATTTCCAATCATTTTCATTTGTTTGACAGGATATTCCCAGCATCAGCGACTCAGTCTCAGGGGATTTGATGTACTTCAGAATACCCAGATGGGGCGACTATGTGACATCAGAGGTAAGGATTTTAACCATGACGCAATCAAATTGGATTGACAGAAGACACATGAAAGCGAACACGGTACTGTCACACACAGATGAGAACGTCGAGGTCATCTATGTGTCTCCGGTGTGTCTGGGAGAGGATGTTCTCCAGTACTACACTCACCTGCTGGGCCTTCAGACAGCCATTGAGCTGGGTGACGCTTCTGCGCCTGAGTCCCTCTGTGCCAAACGCTTCACCATCCTCATGCCAGAAGCAATGGAGTATTTTTCAGTATGGTGCACCACACACACACACACACACACACACACAAACCTAGGTGTTCATACACAGATCTTTTGTCTCCGCTCAAAAAGTGATTTCTGAAGTATGGTGGTGAACATAAATTTGTAAATAATTTTCATAGAAGAATTTGTTGTGTTATTTCTCAATTTCTCACCTGTAGAGGGTGACAGAGGCACCCTGCATACTCTGAACAGATCTCCTATGAATGATTAGGTTTTAATGCAATGACCTCTGGATTAATATTAGCATAGATAGATAGAAAGATAGATAGATAGATAGATAGATAGATAGATAGATAGATAGATAGATAGATAGATAGATAGATAGATAGATAGATAGATAGATAGATAGATAGATAGATAGATAGATAGATGGATAGATGGATGGATGGATGGATGGATGGATGGATGGATGGATGGATGGATGGATGGATGGATGGATGGATGGATGGATGGATGGACATGGACGGACGGACGACGGACGGACGACGGACGGTCGGACGGAAGGGTAGACAGACGATAGATAGAAAGACACAGAACAATAGATAGATAGATAGATCTCTGTTATTTATTGCCGCATAGTGCACGAGTGGCACGCGCTGCCTCTTCCCTGTCGATTCCTCTCTGTGTGTAAACTCTGCCAGACGTGTCAGCAGGATAAATCTCTGTTAGCCATTGCTGCCAGCGTGGCGTGCCAATGACAGACGGGACAATTCTGCTTGGATCAAACATACAGATGTGGAGTAATTAGTGCTTTCCCCACGGAGCCCATCACTAAGCACATAGTAAAGACAAGAGGCTGAAGAGGTGCACGGCCCTCCCCTGACTCTCCTTTATCAATTTAACGTGTTGGAGTACAGGAGAGGTCATGACCCCTCCGGCTGCATGTAATGGGTCCAATGTGATTGTGCTCGTTCATAAATTACAGCCATAAACAAAGGGAGGGGTAAGACCTTAGAGCTGGAGTGGAAAGGACAGTTATTTATGTATACAAAGACCTCTGAGATTTCACCTTTGTGTAGGAAAGATACATAATAAACATTTATTTTCGTAATGTATTATCCTTATACAGCATTAATTCTGCAGATTTTGTGCTCTTCAAATTGACAACGTGCATTATATTCCTCTTTTAGACCCGAAACATGTGTCTAGCTTCGCTCCTGAAGTACAGCCCACGAACACTAAAGCGCATCAAGAATTTGATCCAGGGGAAGCAGGCCTACATTATCGGTGGAGTCACCCACATTGATGACCTGGCTGTGGCAGATGAGCTCGAAGTTCCTCTTTTGGGCACAGAGCCTGCGGTGGCCCATCTATACGGCACTAAATCCGGAGGAAGAAGGATCTTCAGTAGCGCAGGAGTCGATATGCCTCCAGGAAAGTGGAATATATACACCTTAGAGCAGGTGAGTGTGCCATCTGTCCGTCAATAATATATTTATAATATTAAGAGTAATTCATATGTCTCTCTTCCAGCTTTATGAAGGTCTGGCCCAGCTGATGACAGAACACATGGAAGTCCAGCGATGGCTCTTCAAGATAGATAGCGAAGTGGGTGGACGAGGAACGGCTTATTGTGATGTCTGCAACCTAAAATGCCGCAAATGGGCACAGCAGGAGTTTAGCCGCCATGGGCCTAAACAGTGGAAAATGTCACTGCCTCAAGTAAGGGTAAGACTGCTTTCATTTTAATTTAATTAAAGGATTAGTTCACTTGAAAATGAAAATTTCCTGATCATTTACTCACCCCCATCTCATCCAAGATGTTCATGTCTTTCTTTCTCCAGTCAAAAAGAAATTAGTTTTTTTGAGGGAAACATTTCAGGATTTTTCTTCACATAATGGTTTTCAATGGCAACCAACGGTATGAAGCTCCAAATCAATGCAGTTTCAAAGGGCTTCGACGGGCTTCAGAGGCTCGATCCCAGCTGAGGAATAGGGTCTTATCTAGCGAAATCATTGGCCATTTTCATTTTCTTTTTAACCTCAAATGCGCGACTTGGGTGTAGTTATTCTTCACTGCATATGATGTCATCATGTCGGAAAGGTCGCGGCCGTGACATATGTGGAAGTACTGACCCAGTGTTAAAACGAACGTGCAGACACTAAATCAAATGCCCTTTACAAAAATGTAGGTAAAAAAACGATGTCGGACAATTTTAAAGTTGGAGTTTTTCGGCACTGGGTCGGTACTTCCATCCATAGATATGCATAGGGGAGCGCAGGCACAACCTAACACGGGGTTAGTTGTAACACGCATATTTTAACCCTTTCCACACATGCCAGAATGACGAAACTTATTTACTAGTGTATTTACTAGTTGCCATATCAACATTATTTAGAGAAAAAATAGCACCAAAATAAAAAAATCTCTGGAAGATATCACTGAACATTTATTTAACCATAGCAAAAGTACATTTCTTATTTAAGTTTAGTTTTCATCTCCGTTTTTTGTGCTTATTTAAAATAAGACAAATCCGATATTATTTTAATCTTAAATCTGTTATTTAACAGTTGAGATGGTTCTTTAATGCTGATCTTACCAGCAGAAGACACGAGCCGCGATTTAAATCCCAGTTGCGCAGATGGGGTGCGTTGTAACATTGCGTTACAATGTGACCATTAGAAATATGCCATAATATTCTATACTTTTATTAATTATTTTGAGAAACCACGAGAAAAGGGTGAATAATGACTGAGAGTTAATGTTCAGATATTATTAATTATTATTATGTTTTGAACTATGCTGTATAGCTGTATTTAGCAATGTGTTTGTAGTCAAACTCAAAAATGCTTTAAAAAAATGCTTTGCCTGGTTTTTATATTTATACGCTGTACAAAAAAATGGCATTATTTTATTTTAAAAATTGTATAATTGTATTTTGTTGACAAAATATATTAGTTTGTCTTGGATTTTTTTTTATTATATCAGAGAACATTTTTAGCTGTTATTTGGTCATGATAAATTGTGCCCCACCACATGTTACAATGTACCTCACCTATGGGGCATGTTGTCACATTTCACTTCCATTCTTTTGAGGTAAAAAAGTATACACTGTATTAATTAAACAAAACCACATAATTGTACTAGACATGTGTGCAATTAATGTGGGAAAAAATAAATACTCTGAACCCCAAGTGGATTTACACAAACTGAGAAGGTCAAAAAGCTTTAGGTTGTGCCCCGCTCTCCCCTGCCTACGCCACAGATGTGACCTTTCTGACGTGAGGACGTCATACGCAGTGAAGAAGAACAACACAGAAGTCGTGCATTTGAGGTTAAAAAGTATATAAATGTTTTTGTTTCGTTTTTTGTGAAAATGACCGATGGAACTCTCAAGTTCTGTATGCATGGAGCTAATGTCAAGACCGTGAATTTATGGCATGCTGTTTTTAACGTTTTTAACATCTTTGTAAATATTATATATTTTTTTCTATTATTATTATTTTTTTTTTAATTATTATTATTATTATTTGTTCTTCCTACATTCTGCATTTGTATTTTATTTTTTTATTTTTGAAGTATACCAGGGGTGGGATGGGGTGGGGTGGGTTCGAGATTTGTATGGTTGCTTGTTGCTTTTTGCTTTGTATTTCTGTATTTCTTGACAACAACAAAAAAGAAAGATCTCAATAAACAGTTGTTAAAAAAAAAAGACAGATGGTTTCGCTAGATAAGACCCTATTCCTCGGCTTGGATCGTACAGAGCCTCTGAAGCCTTTCGAAGCCCTTTAAAACGGCATTGATTTGGACCTTCAGCTCGTTGGTTGCCATTGAAATACATTATATGAAGAAAAATCCTGGAATGTTTTCCTCAAAAAAACTAAATTTATTTTCGACTGAAGGAAGAAAGACATGAACAACTTGGATGAGAAGGGGGTGAGTAAATTAATTAATTTTAAAGTGAACTAATCCTTTAACTTTAAATAAACCTTCAGTTATACAATTGGATTATTAAATATATACATTTTAATATTTTTTATTTATATTATATTATTATTTGTTATTTTAATTATGTTTAATTGAATTATTTTCATCAGGATCATTTATACTCCTCATATTGGATCCCAATTTACATTTTATTTAAATTAAATTTTACTATTTCAGTTCTAAAATACCGTAATACGTTAGCATTGTGTTTAATAAAACCCAAATACAATAGTGATAATACTAAACATTTCAAGGCAGGGTACATGCCAGTGATTTTGCCTTTAAAAAGAAAAAAAAAATCTGTTGAGAACATTTGTTCTGATTTGTCCTAAACTCAGTTAGACCATTCAAATGCACAGTCTGCATGAGTGCGTGCCTATTGTGCAACAGTAGCAATTTAGAAGTATCAAGTGGCTTGTTTTTAAATGCAAAATGAAATGTGCCATTTATTTTATTTTGCAAATGCAGCTACACTTCAGTCACAAGCGCTGTTCATTTGAATTTATGCTTTGCCTGTTTTTTATATTTATACGCTGTACAAAACGCACCCTTGTCTCACCCTTGTCTAGCCTCTCATTACTGACCAAGGCCAAACTTTGTTGCCATCATCATGATTTGTCTGGAGAGTGCTTATGACTCAAATTCATGGGAAATGAATAATGAGTCATTAGACTTTTAGCATATTTATGTATTCTAATTCAAATGTGATGTATTCAACACTCTGTTGTGTGCTTTAAAACACAACCGTTGTATCCGCCTGTAATCATGTTCATAACCCTCTCCTGCATCATATGCTTACAATTTGGCCCTTGATTTAAATACCGTGTTTTGTCATTACACCGTGAGCTTTGTATAAACTAATTACAGGGTTATCATCATACACGGCTGTGTGCAAAATCAGACCTAGCTTCTTTTTTTTTTTTATTCCAGCCTTTTATTGTAACCTTCTATCCCGGGGGCAATAGGAGGCCGCGTGTCCAACCTCCAAGCTATTAGCTCAGTCCCTAATTCACACTGAGGCCGAGAGAGGAATCTGGGGCTGTAATTGTGGTGGCATTGGCGCTGTTAATTACAGAGGTAAGCGGTTGAGGCCCAGCCAAGCTCCATTATGGTGATGGCGGTGAAGGAGCTTTAAATGGGGGGCTCTTCACCAGCTGGGGTCCCAGTGAGAGGAGAGGGAGCTGGGGCCTGATGAGCTGGCCTGCACCCTTAGGGCTTCTAGGCCATATGGAAGCCAGTACGGGCCTTTATTCTACCTCTTCAACCTTTTTAATCAATGGCAAGCTCTGCTAACAGAATGGAGAGCACAGAGGTTATTTCAGCGTGTCATTCATTTTCTACAAATCTGTATTCACACTTTTAGTGGCAATTTTGCCGTTGTGCAGCGCCCCTCATGCCTGAATTTTGTTAAATGCTCACTGTTCTGTTTACGGTCGCGTATTTGCGTGTCATTCGTTTTATTTATATTTTTGTTATGCTCATTGCATTTTATCTTTATTACACAAAGCTAATAAATTCAGCAACAAATGCGGAAATATTACAGAGGAGATATATCAGCGCAATGTTTTAATTGCAATGGGTAATAAAGGAAACATATTGCCTTTTGTTCTTTAAGTACAACAAATTAGTATGTATGATGTCTGCTGCATATTTGCAATTAATTTTTTTAAACGTGCTTTTGAAGGGCCACTATCCTCTGAGAAAAAATATTATGGTTTTGTAATTATCAGAACGCAATTATCAGTGCTCAGTGGCTTCACGTAAGTTTTGTGTTTGGCTTTAGTTATGGGAGTCATAGGAGTTTAAATGCTGTTTTGCTTCTCTAGGGAGCTGTTTTTAGTATAATGCATCCTTTAATTTTCCCCCTGTCAAGCCCGGGTCTATGGTGAGCTCCCCCTCTATTTACCCTATTTACTGTGTGCACATTGTTTAATTGTTGATGGTGGAAGGAGGAGCCTCTTCTAATGCAGGGGGAAGAAAACCAGAACCCGTGTGGTCCTATAGAGGAAAAGCCACAAAGATAAGTGTGAAAACAGACCTAGAGGCAGTGTAAAGAAAGACTGTGTGATGTTTGCAATGTGTTCGGGAGGCCCACACCCCGAGGGGTGTTTCAGCCTGGGGCGAGCCTCACAGCTATTCAGAGAAGATGGGTTAAAGACATGCGGATCTCACTCTATTCAACGGCTCGGTGGACCCGTACACGCAACACTTTACACATTACAAACATGCACGTTCTGCCAGCACATGGGTCATTAGACACGAGGGAGCATTATACTAATAGCATCAACAGATAGACAGATTGTCTCCTACTTATTTTATTCAATGCATGTGGGATTACGTGTTGTACCACGTTTATTTTATTCGATTTTGAATGTAGCGACACTTTCTGCGTTCCCCTTTGGTTAATGTTGCATTTGGGAAGTAATCCACAAATGTGCTCATAACCAGGCATTTCCAAACCCATTCAAAATGTCGACTTACCTGATATCATCACTATCATTTTGTATGTCTAACATCTGACAAATAGGAAAGTTGTATCAGATGGCTAATGCAAAATAATATGAATAAATAAAGAAAATATTTGAAGAATGTTTTACATATAATGAAAGTTAATGGGGTCCAAAACAACACTGGACCCGACTGAATGTCATTGTGTGGACAAAAAACAACAACGTTTGTGTTCACAGAACAAAGACATGTTTGTAATGACATGAAAATTAGTAAATTATTAAAAGTCCCTCTTCGTAGGTATGCTGTTGAATATGCTTGCAACTGCAATGTCGCTCTTCCTAATGTAGAGATCAAACAGCAATCAAAGCACACAGAAGACATTTATTGTATTTTATTTTTTTCAAATAGCTCATCTTTATGTGGAAGCCAAGCAAGGCCCGAATCCTCTCTCACAGTACAGTTCGCAGTTTAAGTCCAAATAAAGAATGACAAAAATGATTCCCTCTCGCTTTCTTTCCCTCCCCGCTGTTTGTGTGAAGTGCATTGGCAAATTCTCAGAGCGCGCCTGCTCTTTCGCGGGGAACGAAGGCCGTTTCCTTACACTTTTTGCCGCACCATTGTGTGCTTTATGGCTTGTGTCGGGGGTGAAATCACTGCGCAGCGATTGACCCTGGCTCTTCTGGTACTTGAATATGATGATGGCTGTTTCATGACTTGAATATCAACGGCATTGAATCTTCCCATTTTGAAACTTCTTTGGTGAATTCAGTGGTGACATCTGAACATTATAAATGTACTTAAAGGATAAAGACTTAATAAAGATCAAAAACGTATTCATCTTTACCATCTTCTAGAGCACTTCTCAAGGTCGTAAAACATGACCTATAGACTTATTATATGCACTTAAAATAAAAAGGATCTTTCATGAAATAGTTTCACACCAAAGAGATTCTTTACCCTTTTATGTTTGCTTAAGTCGAAACTATGTTCTAATCTATACATCTCATTGCAGTTGTAAGCGCATAAAGGATGTATATGCGGTGGCAGTCATTAAGTGCTCCGTCCATTCTTCTCAGTTTTGAAAGGTCCTTAAGGTGAATTTCTTTCTCTTACTAACCAACAGGTTTTAAGAGGCGCTCCTGGAAAGTCAAACATTGCAATTAACAACATAATTAAGTGTCAAAGCCATTATGGTGTTTTCTAGTTACAGAAACAAGGGCCGTATTGATCAGAAACAGACCCTGATTGATCTCTTGATCGATTGGCTTGCATAGGTATTTATCTGCCAGCATGTGTCAGTTCTTATTGGGGACAGGTGCAGTTACTATTGCCTTCAGTTAAAGCTATTAGACTACTGCGATGCCGTGGCAATGGGCTGTCAATCAAAGTCCCCCACCCCCATACACAACCACCTTCTGTGCTTTTGTAAGGCATGTCAAATTAAGACACACTTCAGTAGTTACTGCTTCATCAGGGGTATCGACACTATGTAGTGCTATACGTTTTTTTTACATCAGACCCAGACACCATGGTGGTCAGAAATTGCTTAATGGCGTAAAGGTTGAGATATTAGTTTTATTTAGGTTGCTCTGTGGAGCTTAGAGGATTTTCAGCATGACTGACTTTGCTTTTATCTTTTATTTTTGGTGCAGGAGCCGGTGATGATCAAGTTCTTAGAGGAAGTTCCTCATCTTCTGGCGTCCCATGCCCGACCGGCCAACACATCCTGCTATACCACATGGACCTGTTTCTTAGAACACTTCCTCAGGGAAGGTATGTTTGCAAAGTACCTCTAACCTGTCAGATCTTCCTTGAGATGCTTTCTCTTTTTCTTTGCACACTCTTACATTCCAACACTTTGGCTGTGTCCGAAATTACGTACACTCTTGAATAGGTACTTATTTTGTAGTAATTACTTCACAACTGCTAAAAAAGTATGTTTTATATAGTATGAATGTGTGTAGTATGAATGTAATCCGGACGTACTATGTTCGCCATGTTATCCTTATCATGTGACCTACCAGTGTCAATTATGTCACTTCACTGCCATTCATAAATCATCTTCTGTCCATCATATACAGACTTCACATTCTCACCGGAAGTAGGTCATCCGGGTACTTTTTCCCTTCTCTTTTATGAGTACATACTTCTTTTGTCACATACTGCTTTTTGCCTACTATATAGTAGGGAAGTATGCTATTTCGGATGCAGCCTTTGTTTTTTGGTTAATTACGTTCATCATTCTGGTATTTAAAGTGCTTTTTTTTTGCAAAAGGTTCAACCTGGCGCTCAGGTAGAGTTAAACAGTCCGCAATAGGTGCTCTTGGGGTAGGGAAAAATCCAATGGCAATAAAAAAGGCAGGTCCCAGGCACTCAGTCAAACGTAAACAGAGGAGAAGGTATGAATTAAAAAGCCTTTATTAAGTATGGTTTAAGTCATATTTAAAAAACTACAAGAGCCAACATGTTTCGACCAAACAGATGGTCTTCTTCAGGGCAAATGAGTGTTTTTTTTTTTTGTTTGAATTTTCTGTGTGAACACACTACTCGCACTATTTATACTACAAAACGGCATAGAATAGTGCATACTGTAAGTACGGAAATTGGGACACACCTTTGGTGTGAGGAACTTATTAATAATATAAAGAGCCTTTTTCCACTATAAAAAACCTTTTGTGCCATGGAAAGTTTCCATGGAGGTCAAAGGTTCTTCATGGACCCACAGATGCCAATAAAGAAGCTTTATTTTTGAGAGTGTATCCATTTCCTTCCCCAGGTGGAGTGATAGAAGCCTTTCCTCCTTCTGATAGTGTGACATGTCTGACGGTGGATCTTCTGGTGGAGCCGGGTGGAGATGTACACATGCTGTCCTGTGGAGATCAACTGCGTGGGCTGAGTGGGTTGGAAGTGATGGGATGCACTGTACCCCAGTCCTCCATCTGCCCTGTTGTCCTGCACTCTATCTGCAATCGTATAGGTCAGGCCTGTCAATGGCGCTCCATCATGGGCCACCTCTCCGTAGATCTAGTCACCTTTCTGGATCCCAGCAACCTGGAGCAGCAGGTTAGAGAACCAACTCAGTCTTTAAAACACTTCTCAATATAAAACACTTTATATTTACACTACCGTTCAAAAGTTTGGGGTCAGGAAGATTTAGAGTAAGAATACTTTTATTCAGCAAGGATGCATTTTTTTTTTTTTTTACATTCCCCAAAAAATATTTTAAATAAAGATATTTTTCTTGAGCACTGAATTACCATATTAGAATGATTTTTGGGATCATGTGACTGAAGACTGAAGTAAGTTGCTGCTGAATATTCAGCTTTGCCATCACAGGCAATATATATATATATATTACTGTATTTCAGATCAAATAAATGCAGCCTTGGTGAACATGAGACTTTTTTTATTAAATGGTAGTGTATATTTTATATATATATTTAATTGTTTTATATTTTTTATACTTTACAGATATGAAGCATAATAAAGTAGACACATTAATATACAATTGAGTATGATTATAGATATGGTTTAGGTTAAATTTATAGGGATGACATTTCCATTCATAGTACAGTATGCTAGATAATGCTTTTGAAATGATTATATATGTAACATTTCTGCATTTCTTAGACACTTTTATGATGTTTTTATTAGAATATTAGAATATTTATTCGTTTTTTGGAATCGAACCCGCAACCTTTGTATTGCTTTGTACCATGTCTACCATTTGAGATACAGAAACTATGGAAGCACTCAGCTCTATCTATCTTTCATCAAACAAGCTCGCTCAGAAACAAATTGACCCTTAAATGTCAGTGGTGTGTTTTACAGCTCTATGAAAACAGAACCTGCCATGTTAAGAAGCTGTTGAAAATGATATGGGATCTGACATGTGGCACTGTTCTGTCAGAGCCCGTAACACTGTTCTCACCTTAGAATATAGATAGTGTGAAGGTTCAATCTATTGGCCCCGGGCTCTTGATATTAAGATCACTCCTGGGTTCCCCTTAGGAGCTGTACAGATGAGACAATGACGGGTGGCTAATGTGCCAAAAGGCTATCTAATAAACTGTCAGGTCTTATTGTGTCAATAAACTAATTCGGCTTTTAAGGCCTTGCCCCCTGACCTTACAACACCCCAGCTATGTACTGGTGTCAGACAGGAGGTCAGGCTGGAGTGTCTTTTCCTCAGACGTTGGGGTTCTTGGTCACTGTCGAAGACAGACTGAACAATGTGGTGTTTTCTCTAGCACAGTAAATAGAAATAGAACATTTTGGCTTGGTTATTTCCCCTTCTTTTTTTTTCAGTTTCTGCAAAAAATACATTAGGACACTACATTGAGTAGATTTTAGGGATTATGTACTATGCCGTAATCTAAAGATATTTTTATACCTATTTTGTGGACTGCATAAGATAATGTAGCAAGGTTGTAAACAGTTAATTTAGACCTCATGATGCTCGTTTTTAAGGTTACCTAAATAAACCTTTTTTTACAGTGCAGAGCCACCCCTAACAGTAGGAGGCTAACTAGCATTCCTTGCGTTTTAGACCATGAATGGTTTGCTTTGCATCTCTGCCAAATGACATGACAACTGAAAAATCTCTGTGGGGGAAAAGGGAGGGGATACATTAAAATAAATTTAAGTCTAATGTGGAAAAAATTAAATGGATTTGACCTCACTGACCTTACTGTGTTAGATATTGATTTAGTCATTTTTCAAAACTTGTGTTTCTAAATTTAGGTCTGTTTATTAAGTCATGGAATGTTAATATCCCCTGTGGAAATGTTGTACATAGTGCAAATGATTAGTGAGCAAAGAAGTGATTATATAACTAGGCAACATGATGCATAATTAATTAGAGTACTGTGATTTTTATCAATGATCCTTGCTGGCAGGCCTAAGATGGAAATGTGTCTTGTCACATTGTTCTTTTAGCGATACAATTTTCACTGCCACTAGAGGGTGGCAGAACACACTTGCATTGAATTCACTATATCTATCACTATTTCAAAAAGAAGACCTCCTCTCAGTTGTTCTTAATGTTGGAGGGCCAGTCTAGAGATGGACAGACCTTTTGGTGTAAGCCAAATCTTAGAGTTCTAATCACTCATGTATGTGCTTGAAATGTTAGGGCTCAGAAAAATAGCTTATGACGTTTACTTAACACAGTGAAAGCCTGAAGCCCCCTTTGAGTCAGTGGTTGATTTTACAGCTTCATATGCACATACTATTTATCACTCTGAAAGGGTTAGTCTAGTATGAAATGCTATAGAACAGATATCTTTTCAAATGAATCTCATATACTGCTGTTTTAATCATCGCCTCAGTTGGCATGCTGTGATTTTAAAATAGATGATTGACTTTGGAAGGCAGAGAACGGCAGCTTTTTTTTTTTTAGATAAATTACTCATCGAGGTGGAATGTACTTTTCCACAGAAAATTTCACACTTGAATATCATATACACTCCCAATAGAATGGCTTTTAGTCCTGCAAATGAAAGTAATTCCTACATTCTTCTGATTGAATAGCACCAGGATTCTCTATATTGTGAATTCACAGAGGCACGGGATGAATTTTATTCAGCGTGTCTTACTGAGAATAAACTGCACACACAATTAAAAGCGACAAAAGGAATTCAGGCGGATAAATCCAAACATCACTGTCCCATCTCTCCTGGCACAGAGGCAGACAGATCTGCCAGACTAGTGCTAACCTGTCTCTATTTAAACATCAATTTACATTCAAACCTGTTGCTAAAAGCAGTCTGTATTTTTTGTATGTGTGGGGGAGAGGTGGGTCGCATGTGTTTGCCCTTGCAGGCTTGCCTCACATTGTGTGCGGAGGGAGGCTCAGCTGCAAGATTGCAGTTTTTAATGAAAGTGAAGGGGCTATAGAAGACAGGTACAATCTGGGCGTATATATCAAGCGCCTTTGTTGAGGTTGACAATGAAGCAGGCTTGGCTGATTCTACCGACTGGCTAAATGGTCCCACCTATCCCACAAGCACAGGTATTAAGTATGGACAGGAGCACTGACTACTGGATGAATTCAGCTCTATAGTCCTGAGTCCTGTTTTCAAAGGTCATTGCTTTACTTGATTCCTTTACATGGGCTTATTTCAGACAGGGTTTTTAAAGAGCTTTAAAACTCACATTTTGAATGAACTACTTTCACAAGCAAAACATTAAGGTAAAAACAGTGTGGTGGACATCATAACATTTTCTCTTATATAGCTAAAATCACAAATGTATATTTTTCTTTTCTCTCTTTTTAGTTATTATATACTGAAATTAATTTGTGCTTGCAAATTAATTAAAGCCGATGTAAAATGATGATTCAGTGCACTGTATATTTCAGCGTGTGAACGTTGAGCACAATACCGAAAGAAAGAAAGTGATCAGAAAGTGATTTCAGCAGCCGGGTCACCATTTGCATTTGCTGGCAGTAGTGTTTAGTTTGACAAATAGGGACGACAGGAGAGTCAGCCAACTGCCACTTAGTTATTAACAACTCCTTCAGTGGTGATTTATTTGCCACTTTTTGAAGAGAGGGCATAGCTATTAGATTATTATCATGGAAAATTAGCCCTGTTTAAGCATAAGGCCACGACTGGGCCTGACCCCTTAATATCCTTATAATGATGCCATTAACCATACAGATGCGAAGAGTCTCCAGTTGGGCTTTACACACACAGTATGTCTCTCTCTCTCTCTCTCTCTCTCTCTCTCTCTCTCTCTCTCTCTCTCTCTCTCTCTCTCACACACACACACGCACTCTCACACACACACACACGCAGTGCCTATTAAATCTGAGCTCTGATTGTTCATCTGTATGTTTGTTTTGAAATGTTTGTCATTGTCTACTTATTGGCTGAAAATAATTGAATAGATTTATGTGTTTGATCTCCTGACTTGTCTGTGTGTGCTGGTTTGTACTGTATTTAGGTATGGGCTATTGATCTTGACCTGGGCTACAGTAACCAGCTGGCCATGACCCAGCTGATGCTGATGATGACGAGGGGGACGCTGGACTGCCACACCAGCAAATTAGAGACTTCTCCGATAGTCAGAGATGTGAAGTCTTCCGTACGCCATGCAGGAGTAAAGAGCAAAGCTGTAAGAATCTCTATTTCAAGTAAAATATCCACTCTCTCTATTGGCATTTGGAAGATGTGATTGTTAAATTGATATATGGTATTAAAACATTTTCAGATATTCAAGACTTTATTTTGTAATAACCCCAGAGATAAAAAAAAAATTACAAATTCTGTTTCTTACTCACCCTTATGTTCTAAACCATTCAAAAATGTGGGGTCTATACGTTCAGGGCCGAATTTATGCATAGGCATTCTAAGAACGTGCCTAAGCTCACACATTCAGGGCGGCCCAATTACAATGAAGAGAAATATTATCTTTTTTAAAATTTATTATTATTATTTCACTCTAATGGTAAAACAATGCAAGACAGTTACAAAATCTAATTCGTCATTTTTTTCAGAGTTTTACAAATATCTAACCTATAAAAACGTATAAAAAAGAGAGCATTTGGTTGAGAGCATTTTCCTGTTGCCCCCCTCAGCACTTGGTGCCCTACGCGCAGTGCATGGTGGGACCGGCGGCACTGCATAAGTGTCAATTTTTTGAAATTTAGATTTATGCATCATATGAAAGCTGAATAAATAAGTTTTCATTGATGTATGGTTTGTTAGGATAGGACTATATTTGGCCGAGATACAATTTTTTCAAAATCTGAGGGTGCAAAAAAACGAAATATTGAGAATATTGAGACTTTATTAAAGTTGTCCAAATGAAGTCCTTAGCAACACATATTACTAATAATAATACATTTGTGATATATTTATGGTAGGAAATGTACAAAATATCTTTATGGAACATGGTCTTTACTTAATATCCTAATGATTTTTGGGATAAAAATTTATTTTGCCACAATATGAGGAAAATCTGGCCCTGGCTACATTTTTTGAAAGAAGATTCTTATGTTCGCCAAAGCTACATTACGCCAAATCTTCAGTCACATGATACTTCAGATATCATTCTAATTTTGTGCTTAAGAAACATTTCTTATTATTATCGATGTACAGTTGTGCCACTTAATATTTTTGTGTCTTTGATGAATAGAAAGTTCAAAAGAACAGCATTTATTTGAAATTGGTTATTTTGTAATGATATAAACGTCTTTACTGTCCTTTTGATCGATTTAATGCATCCTTGCTGAATAAAAGTTTTAATTTTGGTAACACTTTATTTTACAGTGTCCTTGTTACACGTTACATATGTAGTTATTACAGTAATTACTATCAATTGTGCACAGTTACATGCAACTAACCATAATCCTAATTGTAACCCTATAGTAAGTATGTAGTTAATTATTATTACTCATTACTTAAATATATACTTACATTGTAATACGGACACCTTTAAATAAAGTGTAACCTTAAAGGGTACATAACACACACAGTTTCTGCCAATACATCATGGCATTATCCCCGGATAGCTTTCGATTCACTATATGTTTGTGTTGTTTACATTATATGCACTTGCGTGCCGATTGCCAACAAAACACAGACATTTGATGCAGTTTCACTCACCACCTGCGGTTTTAACTAATGACCGGGAACAAACAAACACACTTGCAGAACTCAGAACGTTGCTGCTCCGGAAATACAAACTATTTCCTTAACGCAGGGTTATTTGGGAAGCTGAACAAGGTTTTCTTTCCCTCACACCCAAAAACACACTTCTTAGTGACATTGTTGATTTCGTGGTCTAAAAACAAAATGACAGTGCTGTCGACGGCTTCCGTAACCCGAATGAAGCTTGATGATTGACATGCTCTTGCTCTCGCTCTGGGGTGCGTTTCCCGTACAATGATGCAACTCGCTGGTTTAACTACCATAGTACGATGCATCTTTAAAGAAATCAACTAGCTAGTCACTACTGTTTCCCGAAACCATGGTACCTGTGTCGCAAAACCATGGTTTGAACCACATTGGTTGGAGCTGTCGTTATGATGTTCTTCTTCTTCTTCTTCGATCTAATGGCGGACTAGTGCTATGAGCACATATCGCCACCTGCTGTAAATTTGGTTCTTTTCTCTTTTCGACTGCGCTTTCTTAGTGACGATGTGGAGTAATTACGTTAACAACTCAACATTCATTCTTTGAACAATAAAATATAAACATATATAAACACAATGTTGTCTTCTCTGATCCCAAAAATCTATAACTATTAATTTCACAATTTCATATTTATTAATTTCTTATTGAATATTGATAGATCAGCACAATTAAAATGAAAATAAATGATGGGTTTTACTGTTGATCAATGATCACTGTGATTGTTATACTATTGTGTACACCTGTTGCATATTTTGCTTAAGATCATTAGCCTACCTATTTAAGTCCCCTTGCCATACAGCTATGTGTTCATATGACCTATATGAAAATGACGCGAAAACCACAATTTTCAAAAAATGAAGTTACAGTTCTTTTGGAGGAGGTGGAGAATAAAAAAAACAGCTATTTTCAAAGCTGAAAAATTGTGTAACAAATGCTGATTAAAAAAAAATCCTGGGCAGAAATCACCCAAAAAATAAATGCTTCTGCCTATTCCTTTTCAGACTTTATGTTGATTTATGTCATCATTTGTTAAATGTTTAAATGTCAGAATAAAATAAATCTGAATCTGCCTACGTTTCCTTAGCGCTAAGCACTGCATGTGTTGCGTGTGTAATGCTACAGTACAGATACAATTTAATATTTAAGGGTAAACCCCTTTTTGTAAAATATTGTTATATGACTATTTGTCTTTGGGAATTTAACAAAGCTACTCACTTGCACACTCGTTTCTTCGCACAAACGAAACCAAGACTGCGTCCCAACCAGCATAAATAATCCTTTCGGAGGGCACTTCGAAGGGAGAATAATTGCGATCGTCACGCTATTATATCGTTTCAAATAATTTGTAATGAAGAAAGCAAATTGTGTAAAACCTAGGCACCTCGACTTTAAGTCATCCAAATTACTTAAAGTGGATGGTGAAACCTTCGAAAGAAATAGGCTATAGGGTTGATAGCTCTAAATAGCACACATCCCAGCTGCTGCGAAATCAATGACGTCGACACGACAAACTAACAAGGAACTATACTTCTAACCACAGGTCAAGAGCTGTCGTTCCAACCACACAAGTTTGCGATGCAATTTGCGAACGTTCGTTGGAACGATGGTTTCGGGAAACACCAAATCGTTGAACTATGCTGATAACGACGGAACTTGCGACCATAGTTGGCCAACGATGCCATAGTGCCCATACGAGGAATTCCGCCATTTATGACGTCATACATGGCCATACTCGAAAAAAAACTTTCCGAAACTTGTTAGAATCCTGAAGGAGTGTATTTGGCTTTAAAGTTTTTTTTACTTTAAATGTTGGCCATGTTTAGCATAAGAATCCAACTCTTTAACTGCAACTTGTGTGTTTTATTCCAAATCTCCTTAAGCCATATGATAGTTTGAGGAAAAGACTGAAATTGAAGTCATTATTCACTGAAAGTCTTGCCTTGAAAATCTTGCTTGACAGCCGTGGTCACCATTCACTTTCATTACATGGAAAAGGGCAGCTTGTACATCCTGCTATAAATAACCATAATTTTATGTTCCGCAGTAGAAAGAAAGTCATATGGGGTCACAAGGGTGAGTAAATGATGACAGAACTGTATTTTTTGGGTGAACTATCACTTTAAAGGTTAATGCCCTGAACTCTTTGGGATGCTTTCAGCTCTTTAAAGCTCAAGAATGCCATTATCCAGAATGTGTTCCTTGAGACTGGACCAAAGAGCAATAAGAGTCCTCTGTTGGATATTATCCCGATAAATCACTGCATCCATAAAGATTGATCCAGCTAAGCTTTGTTGTTTTATTTTGGTTAAATACAACTAAACGCTGTAATTACGCTTCCGACCTGATTGGTGTTTAGAAGAAGCTGAATTCATTATCATTTTGATAGATGAGTCTAAATAATCAGCCCATAAATAATGCATACCATATTCATTATGCATGTGTATGCATGCCTGAGCACCTCATCAACCTGATGCCAGCCCCTAAACAATAGAGTTCCTTTATTAGCGGCAAACCGGAGTTTACGCTTGTTAATCTGCGACTTGTATTATTTTATCAAACATTCATTTAGTTTGGATGTCCTCATATCACCCGGCTCCCGCCTGCCTGTCTTAATGGCTCTGGCTTTGGCCATCATTTAGGCCTAGAATATTACAAACACAATTAAAACCCTGCAGGAAAAGCTTTTTATTGTTGTTTGAGGATAGTGTGTCTGACAGCTGAAAACAGAGCTCCATAGAAGGGAATTACTCATGCCCCACACACCGTGCAAGGGCTTTACCCTCCGCTTCATATCTGTCACCAAGAATATGCCTCATGCCCGCTACGAGTCCTGCGAGTCCTGCCACTCTTAACTAATCCGCTCCTGTGGCGTTCTTTTAGACACATCTTTTATCTGCCGTGTCTGTGAGCATTGTTGGGTTTTAGAGGAAACCTTTTTGTTTTCTGCAGCGGTATAACCTAATAACACAGGACTCTGTCTCCCCAGTGCCCTATATGACTGTGAGACTAATGCCCCGTTCTCCATGTGGGCTTTTGAAACTCTTCTATTTGTTTCTAGCGTGGCTGTTATTGCTTTCCCCGAGAGGTCAATTTATCATTTAGATGTACTGGTCAAACTTTTGGCAACAAAATCACATGCAATTACTTGTCTAACTCTCTGTGCGTATGTGCTCTTCTCAGCAAACCTCCGTGACCAGCCGCTTTGCAGTGATGTGCACCCGACTTCTTCACACCAATTTTTCTTTGGTATATTATAGCACTTTTTTCCTGATGTGCAAAGCACAGGGCATAGGCTATGATGTCAAGGTAAACCCTCTGCTTGCGTCCCAATATTACAACTAGAGTTCTTTGATTGCAGAGCAAGTGTTTTTATATGCTTCTGCTAATGTTTCAGGCAAGGCAAGGCACCGTGTTCGCCCTCCATGACAGCAGAGATAGAAGAAGTCTTGGCATGCTGTGAGTTCCCACATGAAGCAGGCAGACGCATTACCCTTATCTTTCTCCAGCTTTGTTTTTCCTTCCTCTGTCCCCATTACCATTAGAGATATATCTATACCTTGAGCACACTCCCAAGAGCAGATTAAACATTATGTAGTGAATACCTCAACCTGAAATGTGTCAGCGCACAAAATACAGCCAAGTTGAATTAAAGGCATTCATCACATAAATCCTATACCTATCACATTGAAGCCCTGCTTTCCTTCCTCATTTCTCCCTAAAGAATAGCACACTCTTTAAGGCTGAGAGTTCTCATTAAGCTCCTTACAGCCCCACAGCCAAACAAGGTGATTGTTTTTTTGTTTTTCTCTGATGATGGTTCTGGGGGATCATTAGTAAGCTCGTTTGTTTCTGTGTGTCGTTAACAGAACAATCTCGGAGAATCTCCAGGGAGCACTGCTGACCTTTGCTCACAACCTGTCAGTTATTCATCAGGAAATATCAGCTCCAAATATGCAAGGAACAAACAATTTTAAGGTATGCGGGTATGTTTTTCTAAGACCTTCGTTTATCTTCGTAACACGAAATTAAGAAACGTTTGATGAAATCAAAATTGTCTGTCAGACTCCTACGCTGTTGACGTAGTCTAACACAGTGGAGCGCTTTCAGGTTCCGCTGTTCATGTGAGCACCATGACGCATACATGTGATGCTAACACAGGAGCTGGCCAATAATGAGGTGGCGTTCTGCCATAGAACCCAGAAGCGCTGCACTGTGTTTACTATGTCAACAGTGTAGGAGTCTGACACAGACAAGAAGAAATGGTTGAATGAAGTCGTTACTTTTGTTTTGTTTTTGCGCACAAAAAGTATTCTCGTCACTTCATAACATTAAGGTTGAACCACTGTAGTCACATGGACTATTTTAACAATGTTTTTACTACTTTTCTGAGCCTTTGAAAGTTGCAATGACGTTGCTGCCTATGGATGGTTCAGAAACCTCTCGGATTTCATCAAAAGTATCTTAAAGGAACACACTGACTTTTTGGGACTTTAGCTTATTGACCATATCCCCCAGAGTTAGATAAGTCCAAACATACCATTCTCTTCTCCGTGCGTGCCATATTTCTGTCTGACACACCCACCACTAGCCTAGCTTAGCACAAAGACTGGAGGTAAACAGCTCCAGCTAGCCTACTGCTCAATAAGTGACAAAATAACGCCAACATTTTCCTATTTACATGTTGTGATGTGTATAGTTACATCGTGTACTAAGACCGACGGAAAATGAAAAGTTGCGATTTTCTATACCGATATGGTTAGGAACTATACTCTCATTCCAGTGTAATGATCAAGGAACTCTGCCGTACCATGGATGCAGCGGGCGCAATGATATTACACAGCGCCTGAAAATAGGCTTACTTCTGTCAACATAACCAACGTGACAACCTGCTTGCACAGAGAGCGTGCTGGGGACTATTTTCAGGCGCTGCGTAATATCACTGCGCCTGCTGCAGTTCCTAACCATATCGGTCTAGAAAATCGCAACTTTTCATTTTCCGTCAATTTCCTCCAGTCTTTGTGCTAAGCTAAGCTAGCGGTGGGTGTGTCAGACAGAGTTATGGCACGCACGGAGATGAGAATGGTATGTATTGACTTATCTAACTCTGGGGGATACGGTGAATAAGCTAAAGTCCCAAAAAGTCTGCGTGTTCCTTTAATTTGTGCTCCAAAGATGAACGAAGGTCTTTTAGGTTTTCAGAGTAATTAAGGACAGAAATGTCATTTTTGGGTCTACTAACCGTTTAAAAGCCCTTATGCTAATGGTATATTCTCCGCTTCACTTTAGTCATCAACAAAACACTATTCAGATGTTTCACATTCATGGGTTCGTTTCCCAAAAGCATCGTTAGCCAACTATGGTCGTTATCAACATAGTTCAAGAGTCAGTGTTTCCCGAAACCATAGTTCCAACGAACATTCGCAAACAGCATCGCAAACTTGTGTGGTTGCAATGACAGCTCTCGACCTGTGGTTAGAAGCATATGGGGAGGGGGTGGGAGTTGGTGTGGGTCGTGAATGGGTGTCCCTTATTTTGCCACACTGAAGGTGGCAACCCTAGGTAAAAGGCTCCAGCTAGCCTACTGCTCAATAAGTGACAAAGTAACGCCAACATTTTCCTATTTACATGTTGTGATGTGTATAGTTACATTTTGACTGAAAATGAAAAGTTGCGATTTTCTAGACCGATATGGTTAGGAACTATACTCTCATTCCAGTGTAATGATCATGGAACTCTGCTGCTGTACCATGGGTGCAGCGGCGCAATGATATTACACAGCACCTTGAAATAGTCCCCACCACGCTCTCTGTGCAAGCAGGTTGTCACGTTGGTAATGTTGACGGTATGTTGATGCTAATGGTATATTCTCCGCTTCACTTTAATCATCAACAAAACACTATTCAGATGTTTCACATTCATGGGTTCGTTTCCCAAAAGCATCGTTAGCCAACTATGGTCGTTATCAACATAGTTCAAGAGTCTGTGTTTCCCGAAACCATCGTTCCAACGAACATTCGCAAACAGCATCGCAAACTTGTGTGGTTGCAACGACGGCTCTCGACCTGTGGTTAGAAGCATAGTTTCTTGTTTGCATGACATGTGGACAAATCCTTATCTTGAGCAAAATAAGCAAGCTGACATTCAGTACAATCTATATCTTTTATTTCGAGTACATACAGATGTAATTTATGTCTTTCAGTTTGTCAAGAGATTTAAAGCACCTTTTTTGAAGAGTGCGCATGTGCGGACGTGCTCTTGTACGTAAGAACGAGCCTATGATTGAATCTGGAAATAAAGCAAAATAACTGAGAAAAATAAGAATTAGTCCTCGGGTTTTATAGCAAAAAATCTAGCATGAATTCGATCTTACAATAATTCATTAAAAGCAGTTATTACTCCGCCACCTGCGTGACATCATTAACCAACGTAGTTGAACGTCAGATTTGCGACAGTATGGTTTCGGGAAACAGTCGTGACTAGCAAGTTGATTTCTTCAACGATGCGACGTACTATGGTAGTTACGCAGTGAGTAACGTCGTTGTAGGGGAAACGCGCCCCAGGTCATGTATCTAAAACTAGGACAGAAATCACAATGATTTCACAATGTTAAAAAATAAGGTTTTTTTTTTTTTTTTTTTTTACTTGTTTGAGTCTTTACAAAGACAAAAAAACAAACTGACAATTAAATAATTAACAAAAATAACTCAAAATGTAGTTTGGATACAACAATTGTCAGCATATCACCATTGGCAAATGATGAATAGACTAGGCCATACAAGTGTAGTGAAAAAAGGGTTGTTTGCACAAAAATGTCTAAGCATGCTATTCTAAAAAAATATTGTTATTAATATAACAAAAATGTATTATTATACTAGCATTATACCAAGGTTTCACATTTTGAGGTAAAGAGAAGTGAACTTGAAGCAACTGAGCTTTTGCTCAATCTCAGGTGAGGACATATTTTTCTTGAGTAAAATTTTTTTTTTTAATTGTCTTTCATACTAACATCTTATACAGTCTTTATATCTGGCCATTATCTGCAGCTGAAGTCATAATACAAACGCAGTACACTGTGGACATTCTTTGACACTTGCTTAAGTGCTGTATTAAACACAATGTTACTTAATTTGATAAAGGAATTCTCATTCACTGCTCAGTGGTTAGAGGACATATACTGAATATCTGCTATTGTTTGCTTTTATAAGGACCTTATCAAGGACATCGAGGAGGTCCTTGGCATGACCATACAAAACCAAACCACATCTCATGAAGAAAAGGAGATTCCTGCAGTCGGAAGTGAACAGTTATCACCCTATACACCTCACAGATCAACCCCAAATAAATCAACATAGTTATACCCTATCATACAATAGCATTTGCGCATTCAGTTACAGCATAATTGCTGTCAACAGACATTTCTATAGGACTGTTATAGCTGTATTGTGGTGAACATACAATAACATTTTGTCTATGACCTTTTTAGGTCACATTGTTATAGTGATCTAAAATTTTGTGCAATCTTTTTTTGTTTCGTTTGTAAAGATTAACAAAGTGAACAGGATACATTTAAGTCATATGTGCCATTCATGACATTTTCCTAGCTCTTAATCATAGGTTGAGACTACAACTGGGGAAATTTGTTCGTCCAGACTTGAATTATGTTCAACTATGCATTAATTCTTCCTTAAATGCATCTACAAATTTTAATCAGATCAAAATAATCAGTTTTGGATAGTAAAAAAAGAAAAGAAAAAAGGAATGTGCATTATGAATATAGGCTACATAATGTACTATATATATATATATATATATATATATATATATATATATATATATATATATATATATATATATATATAGTCCACCTAATATTACAACTAATGTTATTACTATTTTGTATTGTATGTGTAATTCCAATTATGAATGGCAATAAGTGTGCATGAGAATAAAGATTCATACTGTCTATGTACTGCAGTGTCCATGCTAGAGCAAATAGGAACAAAAAAGCGCTTGGTTGTTTCTTCCCGGGGAAGATATTTATCGTACCACTGAAGGCTATATTGAACGCCTCATAATTTCTGAGAAAACCAACACATTAATCGTGCTTTTCGTCCAAGTAGCAATGTAAATGTTTGTCAGGCGAGTTTTAAAGGCGCTCCGGTAAGTTGTGTAACCTCCACTGACACCGGGACCAGGATTCTAGTTTCGGCGATGTTTTTGAGCTGACTAAAGGTCACAAAGCTGCTGGGGTTTGATGCTCTTTATATCTCGTGGCTTTGTAAACAAGCTGTCACGAGGATGAGACGTTAGGGTTTACTCAGAAATGACAGAAATTCTGCGGAGAATCCACAGCGGATTCCTAAAAGTGGCGTTGTTCCCCAGCACATTTGGGAATAAAGCTCTTCGTCCTGTCGCCTCTGAAGTATTAACATGTCACCTCACACAGCGCGCGCTCCCGCCTTGGACTTCATTCTGCGTGCGCTACCGTGACGTCATCAACGACCAGTTCGGTCTTTCCAACTTCAACTGGCAGGTGCAGGGAGCGAACTACCACATCCTCAGAACCGGTGCTTTCCCTTTCATCAAATACCACTGCACCAAAGCACCTCCACAGAGCCTGGAGTTTGAAAACGTGTTTTTTGGTGCATTGAAAGTCATCAATCTTGGTCAGTTTACATACACGTTTTATCTGATATTTCTGAAAACTCTGTAAAGACATTTCTAATATGTTTTCCGTCTCTTTCTTTAAGGTATCCCATGCTTTGCATATGGCTTGGGCTCATGGATGGTAGTTGGTGTGACCGAGACTGTTCAGACATCTGCAGGACCTGTCACTGTATACTTTGCGTACAAGGAGGTGGAGGGTGCTCAGTTCTAATATCAGACACACTGTACAGTATTTAAAAATGACTTGTTTCACAGGCCAATATTTGTTATACAGAATTTCTGAAAATGTATGCAAATGGCCTAGAATGCACTTTTGCACAAACAAATAAAATGACTAATTTCCAACTTTGTTGTTTTCTCTTCAGTACACAATTTGTATTAATTTATATGAATCAGATTAATAACTTAAAACAAAATAAAACATATTGCTCAATTAACATGATTTAACAATAGTATTTGCCTAAACTAAGCATGATATATCAAGAGTAATAAGTGAAGCTATTTAAATAGCCAGTCACATAAATGATAAAAGACAGCTAAAACCATAAAAAATTATAAGAATTGAGAAGAAAAATTCGGAACCACTGATTAAAAGTTTGACGAGATGGTTCAAGAACATCTGTTCTTTACAAGGTACAGGCATAGACTTAATTACATGTCTTTTATCGTTATTTATCAAATTGGTTATTGTGTCTCCATTTGGTGCAAGCTTATTTTGAAGTTTGACATTTCCACATTTTCGTCATAAAAAAAAAAATGATTTACTGGTTTTGTCAAACATGGGATGCGGATCATTATGCCATTATCAGGATTATTAGGCATTATTGTGATGCATCTAAATGTATTTGAAGTTTACAAGCTATGCAACTCCTTGTTTTCCCACTTGTTTTCCTCCCTTAAGCTAATGCAGAATTTTAAATACCTTCAGCTCATTTATTTAAAGTCAAATTAGAGCCCACGCCCTGCCTGGCATATTGTCAATAAGAAGCAAGAGGGATTGTTTGGAGGACAGGTCTGATAAAATGTTTTTTAATTACAATAGAGGAAGTGTGGCCTTCGTTCAGAGCCCACCCTAACCCCCTCCCCCTGTCATTCTCGGATGCTTTGATTTCTGATAATGTGCTTTGCTGACGCTAGCTCTCTTGTGCAGGATCTTTCGTCACATTACCTCCGAGATCGGCTTTGACAAACTACCATATTGATCCTCTAGACTTCTCAAAGCTTTCTGCTGGGCACATTAATCAGAGGCCTCGATTTTCTGGCCTTGCCGCCTTCTCGCTTAGTAGCAGAAGCAATGTAATAATATCATGTATTACATGCAAATCAATGGACCTCTTGGCTCTTGTCTTGCTAATCTTAATTCCGAGTGATTTTGATTAGAATGAGCCATTGTCTGATGACTAAATCTTGTAAGAATAATGGCCGTTTCAAACCATCAGGGCTTTATTGAATTGCCAATAGCCCTTATGAAGAATTTCATCATATTTGAACACAAATGACGTAAAAGTGCTCCTCGTTCCCAGAATAAATACACCGATCAGGCATAACATTATGTTGTGTTGGTCCCCCTTTTTCTGCCAAAACAGCCCTGACCTGTTGAGGCACGGACTCCACTAGACCCCTGAACGTGTGCTGTGGTATGTGAACAAGATGTTAACAGCAGATCCTTTAAGTCCTGTAAGTTACGAGGTGGGGCCTCCATGGATTGGACTTGTTTGTTCAGCACATCCCATAGATGCTCGATTGGATTGAGATCTGGGGAATGCCTCAACATTTTAATCCAATCCTCAAATTCATTTGAAAAACCAAATTAGCCAGACATCAGTTATCACGATTAAAAGATCTGGGATCTGTCAAATCATCTCAGATGTATTAAGCGAGGTACGACGAACGGACCCCAGGACACCTTCTTCCAGTGCTCCGTGGTCCAGTTCTGATGCTCACATGCCCACTGTTGGCGCTTTTGGCAGTGGATAGGGACTGGTCTGCGGATATGCAGCCCCATACGCAACAAACTGCGATGCACTGTGTATTCTGACACCTTTCTATCAGAACCAGCATTAACTTCTTGAGCAATTTGAGCTAAAGTAGCTCGTCTGTTTGATCGGACCACACAGGCCAGCCTTCGCTCCCCACGTGCGTCAATGAGCCTTGACCGCCCATGACCCTGTCACCAGTTCACCACCGTTCCTTCCTTGGACCACTTTTGATAGATACTGACCAATGCAGACCGGGAACACCCCACAAGCGCTGCAGTTTTGGAGATGCTCTGACCCAGTCGTCTAGCCATTACAATTTGGCCCTTGTCAAATTCGCTCAAATCCATAAGCTTGCCCATTTTTCCTGATTCTAACACATCAACTTTGAGGACAAAATGTTCACTTGCTGCCTAATATATCCCACCCACTAACATGCGCATGATGAAGAGATAATCAGTGTTATTCACTTCACCTATCAGTGGTCCTAATGTTATGCCTCATCGGTGCATACAGGCATGCAGCCCCTATATTACATCATCAGTGAAGGGGGCTAATTGGCCTTAATGGAAATCATTTAGACACCCAGCGAAATCTGATCAGCACTATTAGCCTGAACGGCTGGCTCTTCCTTTTCATCTTTGAGTGTTGAACTGCTGCATGGGGAATGCTCAGGCAAGCATGCCTTAATTCCTTATTGACTCTTTGACCTTTTCCTCATCGCTGATACTGTAGCGGACCTGGAGGAGGAGTAGAGTGTCTCAGCGTGGTGACAGGCCAGGCCTTTGTGGCTTTGACAGGCTGACGCGAGCCCTGAGAAACTCGAGCCGATGTTTTCGGTCTGGTCCACGAGTGTGGTGCCAAGCCACAGGAGACGACATTAGTCTGAGCGGGTGCTTATCACTTACACCTCACCTCGGTCAACGGTCTAGGATAACGGAGCAGCAAATTGGCTACTGTAAAGTAACGGAAAATTTAACGGTGCCATGTTAAGAGATCAGTGCCTTGTTTTAAGGGCCGTGCAATCAAGACTCGTGTTTGTAATTGGAGGTCTAAATTACCCTCTCTTGAATATAAGGTACTAATCAACAACGGATTAAGCACTTGTATTAACAAGTTCAATTACATGCAAATAAAGGAGACCAAGTTGAAATCTTTAAATACAAACACTATTTACATCTTAGGTAACTAATGAAATTGTGAAAAGCTGGATTTGATTGTGATATGAGGGGGGAAATCAGAGCTACGCGGCGCATTATCTATTATTTAGCAAGAAAAATCGCATGCATTTTTGGATGACATGGAGATGTATGGGTTTGGCAGAAACAATTATTGTATGACTAACCCCTGCAGCTAATTCTGTGAAGGTTATCATTGAGCTCCCAGACCAACTACAGGCTCCCGTGCCTCCATCAGCAGGGGAATGTCAGCTGCATCACGGTTTGTGTCATCTGTTCCAGGTACGCCGTGATCTTCGTGTCAGCAGAGGTGCTGAGACAAATAGGTTTGGAATTGAACTTCTGTTGTCATAAGTCATTAAATGATGGTGACAAACCAAGGTAAGCAATTATAGCTCACTGAATCACATTCATGAGGACATCTTCAAGAATGTCACAAATCTGCCAATGTATTAATTGCATTTGTGTCTCATGATATTACAGTATTGGCTGCAGTCCTGAATTCTGATTAAATTCATTTTAGCGAGGAAAATGATTTTCTTATAATCACTTAGGATCACTATTAAATAGTGTCATTTCATCTCTTAATGAAACCAGTATGTGAACCTCTTATAATAATAATATTTGTTTATATTTTTGTCAGTTGCTCTTTTTGCATTATTTGAACCCACATCTAGTTTCACGTTCAAATACCTTTGTATTAAGTCTACAATATATGGTAGAGGGAAGTGGATGGTGGTAACACTTTCTCATTTGTGTTGAACTGTGCCTCCCCAAAATAGTTTCCCCACATTTTGGTCTGCAGCAAATTAAAGTTGTTTTGAAACGTTTAACTTATAAACTGTGTAAAATAATGTCAAGTATACAAAGAGTGCTGTTGTTGTACCACTATTGGAAAACATGGCCAGTTTACTTTTCTAAATGCTTTCAACTTTTTCAACAACAACAAAAATGTATAAAGGAAAATATTATTTTATTAAAAAAGTAATAAAATATACATAAACATGGGCTAACAATTCAAAAAGTGTAAACAGCCAGTCATTTTTACAATTGTGAAATTTCGCCTAACAACTTAATTTTGTGAGGTCATTTGAAGTAAATGTGTGTGTGTGTGTGTGTGTGTGTGTGTGTGTGTGTGTGTGTGTGTGTGTGTGTGTGTGTGTGTGTGTGTGTGTGTGTGTGTGTGTGTGTGTGTGTGTGTGTGCGCGTGTGCGTGCGTGCGTGCGTGCGTGCGTGCGTGTGTGTGTGTGGTCCTGATATTCCCAACGTTATGGAGACCAAAATGGTCCTCACAAATATAGTAATACTAATACCACTAAATTTTGAACTTCTGGGGACATTTTTGTTGGTTCCCATGAAGAAACAAGCTTATAAATCAGATTGTACGGTATAAAAACCCTTTCGCCTATGGAAAGTCCCCATAAAACATGGAAACCCAACGTGTGTGTGTATGTGTATGTGTGTGTGTTCAATGGTTTTCTCAGGGTTCCCACGCTTCTTGAATGTACTTGAAAGTTCTTGAATTTCAGACACATGGATTCAAGGCCTGGAAAGTACTTGAAAACAAACATAGGTCCTTGAAAGTGCTTGAATTAAGCATGAACTGCATTTTGTTACAGTAGCATGGTGCTATTACAAAAATTGGCCTTCATGCGCTGCCAAAGCCAGAACAAAACAGCATTACGGGAGGAAGGAATATATTTTTGCTGTTCCATAAGCACCATCTACTGTTCAGAGCCCTATTCGGATGGTAATTGTTTCTCGTGGGGTCATAAGGTATTTTCATCATTGACAGGGGCTAGTCGGAGATTTTATTGCCGCCCAAATCCAGAAGGTCAGTGTTTTTCTCCCACACCCGCATAAAAATCCCCGGCCGAATTACCTACTGTTTTTAGACAAACACCAAGGACGTGTGGTCATTTAATTGCCGTCCGAATCCACATCTCAGAGTTTTCAAGATGAGATCACTTCAAAATGCACTGTTTATATCCTTTTTGACCCCTGCAGGCCACCGTATGGTTGCGCTTTGCTGTAATTTGGATGCATTTTAAAGATCTAGACTTTCATTACTGAAATGCTGGCAAGTATTTACAAGGGCAATATTTCATCACTGCGCAAAAAATAAAAAGAAGAAAAGCACGTAAACATCTGAAATCTTTTCATTTAATTGGAAAATTCATGTATACAATATTATTTCTATATTTTGATGTTTTAATTAAGTAATGATTTATAAAAAAGAAAACTAAAACTAGTGTGAAATAAATGTTAAAAGCAGGAATAAGAGTGCTGCAAACTGCATCTCTCGTTAAAGCTCGCTCGCTCTTGTACACCAGCCTCTTTCCTCATTGGATTTTGTAAAATTGCAAATTTTTCCTCATTGGAAATTGTATTTTAGTTGTCAGTATATGCCTTAGCGTTACTGCATTAATGATAGACACCGGTACAGTAGGTATTTGATATATTGGCAATAACACACCCACCTTTATCGTATTTATTGTGCTTGATTTAAAATAAAAGGTGCTTTAAAAAGTCCTTGAATCTGGTGTTCATGAAAGAATGGGAACCCTGTTTTCTATCCCGGTGGGGACTTCAACCTGAATACACACTGACTCGTGGGGACTTGTGTCGCTGTGGGGACCCAAGTTAAAATTAAAGAATTAGTTTTTTTGAAAATGTAAAAATGCAGAAGGTTTTGTGTGATGAGTAGGGTTAGAGTAAGGGGATATGATACACAGTTTGTACAGTATAAAAAAATAATTACATCTATGGAGAGTCCCCACAAAGATAGCGAACCAGACGTGTGTGTGGTACTGCTATTCCGTACTTTATAGGGACCAAATGTCCCCACAAAAATAGTAATGCCAGTAAATTTGGACCATGTGGGGACATTTTTTTTGGTTCCAGACTAAATGATGTTTTTTGAAAATGCAGAAAGTTTTCTGTGATGGGTAGGTTTTAGGGTAAGGCTAGTGTAGAGGGATAAACTATACAGTTTGTACTGTATAAAAAAATTATTACATCTATGGAGAGTCCCCACAAAGATAGCGAACCAGACGTGTGTGCGTGTGTGTGTGTGTGTGTGTGTGTGTGTGTGTGTGTGTGTGGTCCTGCTATTCCTTATTTTATAGGGACCAAATGTCCCCACAAAAATAGTAATACCAGTAAATTTGGACCTTGTGGGGAACTGTTTTGCTCCCCATGAGGAAACAAGCTTATAAATCATACAGAATGAGTTTTTTTGAAAATGTAAAAATCCATTAAAAAGTTTTGTGTGATGAGTAGGGTTAGTGTAAGGGGATATACAGTACAGTATAAAAACCATTATACCTACAGTCCCCATAAAACATGTGTGAGTGTGTTTTACATTTACAGTAGGGGATGGTTTTGAGTAAATGCTGTATCAAATTAAACACGAATCGTATTCAGATGACTCCATTTTGTCATTTAATATGCATTAACCTGATCAAATTAGAATCAAGAAGTGAAATGTTGTCAGCTCAGGAGGAAGGTGGTCGTGTATGATGGTTATTTCATCCCTGTAATTTCCAAGTTTTGCTGTTACAACTGACCCAGTGTTACAACCATCCCTGGTCTTCCCTATATAGCCTTTGATAGTAAGTGTATTTTAATGGAGATTTCCCTTATTGCATCATGTGAGCATAGCATTATCAGACTGAAAAAATGAAAATGGATTTAGTGCAATTGTCAAAGCCTTAGTGATTTCTGTGTATTATAATTGCTGACCTCACACCACTGAGGCTGGAATTATTACTTGATGCTTTTTTCACATGCTATTGGGTGCTGAGAGTGATTCTTATAGAGAGGGGGAAAAGCCATTAAAAATCTATTAAAGCAGATCTTTTTATCCAGAGGGGAAAGCCTTCTCATTACTAAGCAGATTGGAAGGGATGACAAGTGGCTGTATATTTCTATTTTATTTTCCGTTCTTCTTTTTTCTCTCTGCATCTTTTTTTTCTTTCTTCTTTCTCTAAAGGCCAGCTGAAAGGCAGCATGCCCACTGTGCCAATCAGTATTGCTACAGCTACAGGCTGCAGGTGGTTCCAGCGGCTGTCACTCATGCGAGGCACTGACCCTTTCAAGTCTGGATTCAGGCAAGTGATTCACGATTCACGCAGAACAATTCCTCAAGGCCGTCTCTGAAGCGCTCTTTAGTTTGTGTTTAAATAAATGCAACGTTAATTAATGCAGAAGTTCGTTAAAAAGTTGCTCATTTGAAGTGCGCAGTGCAGATGATGTTATTTATGAATGCGTGATAGAAACGTGCTTTATGGTAATGGCTCATCATCTGACTGACACATCCGTGTGTAAATGTATCCCGTCTGAATTCATGCTTTCTGTTTTGATATATTTTCGAACATTTAGCTTAATGCATTGTTTTTTGGTTCTCCTTCGAGCTGATTACAACTTCGCTTTTGCTTCTCCCTTGGAGCTTGGAAGATGCCTCGCTCATATTTACTGTTTACAGTGTTGACATTAAGAATAATGGATACTAATGGTGTCTCCATGAATTATTGTGAGAGTTAAATGAACTCTCCATTTTATTATATATTATGCAGTATTTAAAGTTTTGGGTCATTAAAAACCAGACGGCCCCCTCCCCCCCGCCCCAAGTTTGTCTTTTACCCCCTGCCAGTGTGCAGCGATGCCCTTGTTGCCACAGGCTACATCATATCTGTTCTTCAGAAAAGCATTATTACAATATTCTGAACTAATGCTTTGTTTTTGATTCCGCATTCAGATGCTGTTGTAGTTTCATTGGAGGAGTCTACGCCGATCTAAGGAACCTGAGGTGCTACGACTTGTTTGTGTTTAAAATAAGTTTGAAGACCCGTTCACACCAAGGACGAGTTCTAAAAATGTTCTCAATATTAAACAATAGCAGAGTTCACAACACAGCTGTAATGAAAACGGCACAGAGAAACAATATCGTTGGAATCACTTTAAGAACGTTTTTTTTTTGGCAGCCAATCAAAATCCTTCCTGCTGTAACGAGCTCGAGCTTTTAAAGTAACAGACAAGCACGCGCTTAGTTGGATGCTAATATAGTTATTAGGGACCAAGCACTGAAGGTGCGTAGGCACCTATTGTCATCCTTGGCCTTCATATTATTCTTCTTCTTCTTCCGCTCTTGGAGTCCATGGCAGCCCATAGAACCGCTTGTTGGAAAGTTATCAAATTTGTCACACAGATAGAGGGCAGTCTGAACATTCACCATAGCAAATTTGGAATCTCTAGCTCAATTCCTCTAGCGCCACCAACTGTCCAAATTTGCACTCACGTTTATGCTAATAACTTTTGAACCCTAAGGGCTAGAAGCAAAAGTATTTTTTTCCTAGGCCGTTGCCCGATTTTCACAAAAATGTAATCAGATCATCTTCAGACCATGCCGACAAAAAGTTATGGAATTCAAGTTGATTCGTCAAACTGCTCTCAAAAAACGTGCAAATGTATTTGCCGAAGTGCCCGCCAAAATGAACGCTAGGCTATAAATTTGCGATTCTTTAGCGTATTCTGACCAAACTTGGTGTGTTATGACCAGTGTTCATTTTGACAGCAAATTTTGATTTAGTTTTAGTCATAGTCTTTTGACTAAAATGCCATTTAGTTTTAGTCATATTTTAGTCACCTCAATTGTTTTTAGTTTTAGTCTATTTTTAGTCGACTCAATATCATAAGATTTTAGACGACTAAATCTACAGTAGATTTAGTCAACTAAAATCTATTGAGTTTAGTTCAATTGTAATACATTAAGCATTTAAGCATTAGCCTACATAACCGATGGTCACTTGAACTGACATTTTGGCATCATTTTGTTTTTGACATTAAAATACACGAAAGAGAGCTCAATTCACTTTTTTTGTTTGTTTTTTAAAAACATCTATATAGTTTTTGTAACTTTGTATTTCTGTTTTAGTTAGTAGGCCATATCAGGTTAAGCTAAAGCTTCAAATTAGTTTGTTTATTTATTTTATTTATTTCAGTTAACATTTATTTAATTTCAAGTAATGAAGTTTTTTTTAAATGGTAGTGAACTATTATAACCCTGATACTTTATTGAATATGTGTCAAATACTGGTCTTTCCTCCTGACTATGAATTAAATGGGAATGAAATTAAATACAGTTTATTGTGTATCAAAAAACGAATATATAATGCGTGACTTTTAATTATAAACCAGCTGGAACTACAGCGGGACTCTTATTTTGAAATGTGCCTTACTATTGCAGTTGCAGGAGCTCATTCAAGTTCAGATGAGGAGATAAAATATATGTATTGTTATGTATATAAACATCGTAAAGTAAACACTGTCATTATTCATCAGCATTAGTTCATAAACAATTGCCTGGCATAAATGTGCGCTATTCATCGATTGTGAGCCGCGCTGTATTGGGGATGAGCCTGTAGAAGCAACAGCGCCGTGTTTTCCAGAGGTTAGATCAGCACGTTCAAATCAAATGTGCGCGTCTGTTACACAGGACATCAGTTCTGACTGGATCTCTTCCCTAATCGTCCCTCCCTAACATTTTCGTCTCGTTTTTATTTGTTGACGAAAATGACAGTTGATTTTTGTCATAGTTTTTGTCATCCAACACTAGTTTTTATTTAGTTATCATCTCGTTTTCGTCAGTGAAAAAGGTTGTTGACGAAAATTATGACGAAAATTATTCGTCAACAAAATTAACACTGGTTATGACAACCATGACCCAACTACCTGCACATATTCGGCGCAGTTCCACCTAGTGGCCAGGAGATATGAAAAATCAAAATTTTTGCTTATAACTTCTGAAGGGTTTGGCCAAACATCAATTTTGAATTTTGTCGTAAAATGCTATATTTTACGAACGCATCGGCGTAGCATTACAAAACTCGGTATGTGTCTTCGGCACCATGCCCTGAGAGTACTCAAAAGGTTTCGGAGCACTGCCACCTTGTGATCAAAAGTTATGATGAAATGTACAAAAATGCTACTAACTTATTGTAATACTCTTTTGAGTACTGAGTAAAATGACTCAGAGGCTGTATCTCTGCAATGCTTTGGCACTTTGACACCAAACTTTGCACCACATCAGTTTTGTAAGAGCGCCACCTATTGGTCAGCCGTGATAAACCATTAAATCACATTACTAATGATTGTATTTGATTTTTCAGGCATGTTGCCTAAAATCATCTTAATATGTCTTTACTTGCTCATTGTTGTAGATGGTCTGATGCTCCCAGCGATGTTGGCATGGCTTATCGTGTTCTTTGTGCTTGGCCTCGATAATTGCTTCAACCAGCTATGTTCTTTATAGTTATCGTTCTTGATGTGAACGGGCCTTGAATGTTGTAAAGCTTGTTTTTGTGCAGTCCACAGTTTTTTTTTTATGTAGGTTATACTTATTTACACCGATTCAACTCAAGAATGCGTTTCGCCAAAGTTCTGCTGTTTCAAGGGCACGCTTTCTCCCCCTGGCATCTTCTAAAGGTCAAGATTAGGTATTATTCCTCTTAGAAATATGTGTGTATCTGCTTTATATACATCCCAATGCGTGCATTCTTATAGTTACCGCATAAATCGTGCCTAGCCAACGCAGTTCTCATAGTTGCATTCAGTGAAATCCACTTTAAATACACTTTTTCAGAGAGCAAGCAGCAAAAAGCAATCTTTTACAAAGGAAAAAAACGTGGAGGAAAGAAAGTGAAATAAATCATTCCTGTTATCCACTTTGATACTCATTCTCTTTTTTTTCTCAAATGTGATGTTAGATCTCCAATCTTTCTGCAAATGAGCCCTGGCTCTCTGTAATGGCTTTCTGCTTCTCATGGGAAGTGCGAGTCGTACGCTCGACCCAAAAGCTGCTGATTGAAGAGGAAAATGTAATACAGGTGTAAAGCAGACTTGATGGGGGTCTTATGCAAGGGTTATGAATTTTAACCATTTTCATCTACACACTTGTATGTACATACATATCCAATTGGATGTGAATGTGCTGGCTGGACTGTTTGCTGCTCCACAGAGACCGAAGGGTTTCTGCTGGGCTGTCGCTAATTCCAGATGAGAGGATTGCTATTATGCTAAATTAATAGGAATTAAGGAGGATTGAGTTGGTTAAGCAAGCACTTGATTAAGCTTTACACAGTCCAGCAGCTTCATGAATGAAGGTGACGCAGACTGTGACTATACAGGACAAAAGAGCTTGGACAGAGATCTTAAGATGCCTACTTTTTTTTCCTCCATTTTGGCCATTGCAATTAGACATTAACATACAATATTTGTTATTTGTTTGTTTGTTTGTTTAATTAGGGATTCTTAATTATTATTTTATTTATAACAATGAATATTTTTTTATATATGCACATCTAAAAAATTGATTTTCATTTTAAAATGCTATGCATAATGCATATTATCACTTGAGAATGGAAAAATGTAAATGGAAAAAAGTTAATATTAATAATTACTGTATGAGAACAATACATTAAAGGAACACTCCACTTTTTTTTTGAAAATAGGCTCATTTTCCTACTCCCCTAGAGTTAAACAGTTGAGTTTTACCGTTTTCGAATCCATTCAGCCGAACTCCGGGTCTGGTGGTAGCACTTTTAGCATAGCTTAGCATAGATAATTGAATCTGATTAGACCGTTAGCATCTCGCTCAAAAAATGACCAAAGAGTTTCAATATTTTTCCTATTTAAAACTTGACTCTTCTGTAGTTACATCGTGTACTAAGACCGACGGAAAATGAAAAGTTGCGATTTTTTAGGCCGATATGGCTAGGAACTATAATCTCATTCTTGCGTAATAATCAAGGAATTTTGCTGTCATAATATAATTGCGCCTGCTGCACCCATGGTACTGCAGCATTTTAGAGTTTGAGCATTATTACAACGGAATTATATTAACGCTTGAAAAATCGCAACTTTTCATTTTCCGTCGGTCTTAGTACACAATGTAACTACAGAAGAGTCAAGTTTTAAATAGGAAAAAATATCGAAACTCTTTGGTCATTTTTTGAGCAAGATGCTAACGGTCTAATCAGATTCAATGATCTATGCTAAGCTATGCTAAAAGTGCTAACGCCAGACCCAGAGATCAGCTGAATGGATTCGAAAACTGTAAAACTCAACCGTTTAACTCGAGGGGAGTTGGAAAATGAGCCTATTTTCAAAAAAAGCGGATTGTTCCTTTAAGTGAGTTTCTACATCTGTGCACAGTGTTGTTTCTTTTTGAAATCTCAGGCATGTAATGGTGTTTGTGGGCGTTAATTTTCTATAGATCCACCAAATGGAGCCATTTATTGATAACCCCAATATTAAAGACCTGAAAAACGAGTGTTATCGATTGAAATTAGCGTGCAAATGACCTTTTGTGTATATGCAGCTTCAGTGATGCATCTGGCTTCACATCCCTCTAAAAAATGTAAAAGTTACAACCACCCTGCACATTTAAATCAATGGTGTGGCTCACTAGTGTCTATGAGGATATTAAACAGGATGAAAGCTTGACCTGAAAAGCCAAGTGTACTTCTATCGTGGTCCCTCTTCAAGGATAAAGTAATTGAGGGGTGGAGTCTCACGGCTGCTAATTTATTACCTATATGTAAATTTAATGATGTGATTGGAAGGGTGCAGACCTGAACCCTCAGGCAACGAGGTAGGCATTTATACAGCATCCTTGTTTAGTTATTGTCCAACAAAGGGGGAATTCACTTAACACAACCTGCAGAGATTAGTGGGTAATTGTTGCCATAATCGATAAGTCAACAGAGCGTAAAATAAAAGGCGCAGATGTGTGAGGGAGGGGATCTGAAATGGGTCTTTTTGGTGTGTTATGACAGATATAGATTGCATATGTTCATTTCATATCATCGCACTAGCCATGAAGCCCTTCATGCAAGCCTGCATTTAGAGTTTGGCATATGTATAAGAAATAGAGTCTATGTATATGTTTGTGCTTGTGTGGGTTCAAATAGTGGGGCTAGGTCTGCTTGGATGAGCCTCATTGTTCCTGTGCGGCCTAGTGACAACGCTGGCGGGCAGATAGGGATGAAACCTGAGCAGGGTGACAGTGATAAATAGCCCTTTTAATAACAGCTGCCCCACTTGGCCAGCCACTCACAGCCTGTGTCCTCTGTGTATTTATTTCTATGTTTATTTATGCATCTATAGCAGGAAGGAAATCACAACCGTAGGGCTCCAATATGTCTTTTTTGAGGGGGAGTTGGAGGGGAGGGGATCTGGTGATTTTCACAGATTTGGATTTTTAGAGGGTGTTGTTTCTCAATCCAACCAAATCGTTCATCTCTTCTAAGGTCTCCAATGACTTTGTGTTTCTGCATCAAGGCCCTTTGCAGATCCATGTTCTTGCATATTCAGCGTGAATATTGCCTGTGCTTTTCTTTGTATTTCTACAGAGTGACCGGTAAATTAGTGATGTGTTTTTTTTTTTCATTTTAGATCCAATGGTAGTTTAAGTAATTGATCATATTTTTATTTTTTCTCTCCATCCATCCATCCATCCATCCATCCAATTGTTTTCTATCTATTTATCTGTCTGTCTACCCATCTATCTGTCCGTCTATCATCAATCATCCATCCATCTGTCTATCGTTCTGTCTATCCATCCATCCGAACATACATTGTTCTATCTATCCATCCGTCTGTCCACCCATCCATCCATCCATCTGCCCATCCATCCAAGATTTGTCTATCTATCATCTATCCATCATTCTGTCTATCTATCCATCTATCCGTCTGTCTATCTTTCCATCCATCCATGATCTATCTATCGTTCATCCATCCATTTATCTATCGTTCTGTCTATCTATCTTTCTGTCTATCTATCTATTTATATATTATCTCTATCTTTCGTTCATTTGTTCATCCGTCCATATCTCCATCCATCCATCTTCTATCTGTATGTCTATCTATTGTTCTGTCTATCTATCTGTCTATCCATCTATCTGTCCATCTATCCATCTATTATTCTGTCCCTCTATCGTCTGTCTGTTTGTCTGTCTGTCTATCTATCATCATCCATCCATCCATCCATCATCCATCCGTCTATCCCTCTGTCCATCCATCATTTCTCTATCAATCATCCATCTGTCTATCTATCGTTCTGTCTATCTATCATCTATCCATCATTCTGTCTATCTATCCATCTATCTGTCTGTCTATCCTTCCATCCATCCATGATCTATCTATCGTTCATCCATCCATCTATCTATCGTTCTGTCTATCTATCTATTTATATATTATCTCTATCTTTCGTTCATTTGTTCATCCGTCCATCTCTCCATCCATCCATCTTCTATCTGTATGTCTGTCTATTGTTCTGTCTATCCATCTATCTGTCCATCTATCCATCTATTATTCTGTCCCTCTATCGTCTGTCTGTTTGTCTGTCTGTCTGTCTATCTATCATCATCCATCCGTCTATCCCTCTGTCCATCCATCATTTCTCTATCCATCTATCAATCATCCATCCATCTGTCGATCTATCGTTCTGTCTATCCATCCATCCTTACATACATCGTTCTATCTATCCATTCATCCTTCCATCTATCATTCAACCATCTATCTGTCTATCCATCTGTCCATCCATCCAAGATTTGTCTATCATCTATCCATCGTTCTATCTATCTATCCATCTGTCTATCTTTCCATCCATCTATGATCTATCTATCGTTCATCCATCCATCCATCTATCTATCGTTCTGTCTATCTTTCCATCTGTCTGTCCGTCTATCTATTTATATATCTATCTCTATCGTTCGTTCATTTGTTCATCCGTCCATCTCTCCATCCATCCATCATCTATCTCTATGTCTATCTATCGTTCTGTCTATCTCTGTCTATCCATCTATCTGTCTATCTATCCATCTATCATTCTGTCCCTCTATCGTCTGTCTGTCTATCTATCATCCATCCATCCTTCTGTCCATCCATCATTTGTCTATCCATCCATCAATCATCCATCCATCTGTCTATCTATCCTTCTGTCTATCCATCCATCCGTACATCCATCGTTCTATCTATCTATCCATCCATCTATCATTCAACCATCTATCTGTCTATCCATCTGTCCATCCATCCAAGATTTGTCTATCTATCATCTATCCATCGTTCTGTCTATCTATCCATCTATCCGTCTGTCTATCTTTCCATCCATCTATGATCTATCTATCGTTCATCCATCCATCTATCAGTCATTCTGTCTATCTATCTGTCTATCTATCATCTATCATTCTGTCCCTCTATCGTCTGTCTGTCTGTCTTTCATCATCCATCCATCCGTCTATCCTTCTGTCCATCCATCATTTGTCTATCCATCCATCTGTCTCTATATCGTTCTGTCTATCCATCCATCCGTACATACATTGTTCTATCATCCATCCATCTGTCCATCCATCCAAGATTTGTCTATCCATCCATCTATCTATCGTTCTGTCTGTCTATCTATCTGTATGTCTATCTATCTGTCTATCCATCTATCTGTCTATCTATCATTCTGTCCCTCTATCGTATGTCTGTCTGTCTGTCTGTCTGTCTGTCTTTCATCATCCATCCATCCTTCTATCCTTCTGTCCATCCATCATTTGTCTATCCATCCATCTGTCTCTATATCGTTCTGTCTATCCATCCATCCGTACATACATTGTTCTATCATCCATCCATCTGTCCATCCATCCAAGATTTGTCTGTCCATCCATCTATCTATCGTTCTGTCTATCTATCTGTATGTCTATCTATCTGTCTATCTATCTATCTGTCTATCCATCTATCTTTCTATCTATCATTCTGTCCCTCTATCGTATGTCTGTCTGTCTGTCTTTCATCATCCATCCATCCGTCTATCCTTCTGTCCATCCATCATTTGTCTATCCATCCATCTGTCTCTATATCATTCTGTCTATCCATCCATCCGTACATACATTGTTCTATCATCTATCCATCTGTCCATCCATCCAAGATTTGTCTATCCATCCATCTATCTATCGTTCTGTCTATCTATCTTTCTGTCTGTCTATCCGTCTATCTATCTATATATCTATCTTTATCGTTCATTCATTTGTTCATCCGTCCATCTCTCCATCCATCCATCATCTATCTGTCTGTCTATCTATCGTTCTGTCTCCCTCTATCGTCTGTCTGTCTATCTATCTATCTATCTATCTATCTATCTATCTATCTATCTATCTATCTATCTATCTATCTATCTATCTATCTATCTATCTATCATCCATCCATCCATCTATCCTTCCGTCCGTCCATCCATCCATCCATCCATCCATCCAATGAGTACTTTAGACAACTTTTTTTGTGAAAATGACTCTCCACTTTTACATCAACTCTTAAGCTCATAGTGCATGGGTGCCTGAAGAAAGGCCTGAAGAAGTTCTCTGTTTTATTTAAAGACATGCTGCTTGCTTTTATGTTGATTTTAACCAAGCCATTAGATGGAGGGCAAGTTCTTTTGTCTGCCGAAATATGACCCGGGGCTTGAATGACTGACTAGCGAAAGTCACGGCAGTATATCAGAGATGTCAGAGCAGGTTCCTTTAGGGCACTGTCTCCCCCGCTCTCATTCAAACCAATTCTCCTACCTTAATTGGCTCAATTAGTTAAGTATCCATGTACATTATCATCTATGCATTTTTCATGATCCGTTTTAAAACCACGGCAGCATGGAACAGGGCAACTTTCAGCTATGATTTAGCATTTGGCGAAATGTTAATGTCAAAGCTGGTAACTGATTGGGATAATTAAGTAATTATAGGCAGATGTTGGAACAAATGCCAAAACAGGCTTTGCCCTGCAGAAACTTTTCTCTGCGCTGATTTTGACACCCCTGTTGTGTGGGGATATCCCAGAGGTACCTGTAAAATAGTTACAGTTTCACCCTTGTGATTATTCGGTTGGAGTCTTTGATATTGAACAAAAATGGTCTTTTATGTTATTGTGTGGAGAGGAAATGGGCTGTAAAGAGAGTGCGATCGGAATAGCAAATCACAGCACCTAATAGCCACGGCCAGCGAACCACAGCTCTGGCCTGGAGTTAACGCCGAAAACACATACAGTTTTTTTTTTTCTTCACAAATTTTACTCTAGATGGATTCCTGATACTAGTAAACACTCTAAAAGCCATTTTTTTGGTTCCCCAAAGAACCTTTCAGTGGACAGTTCTTAAAAGAACCATCTTTTTCTTAGGGTATGACAACGATGCATTAAAAATGGAAACGTTTTTCCTTTGCATTTTTCATGTACAGACGACAATGTTGTCAAAATCATCCCTATTCGCACAGATCCGCTGTATTATGCTGTATTTATATGGAGACGATAACTGTATCGTTTTCCAAGGTTTTTTTTTTTTTTATCTTTTAAATGTTCCCTTAGTATGAAGAACTTTTTATAATCTTAAGAACCTTTTGTGCATTAGAAAGTTCCCATGGATGTTAAAGGTTCTTCACGGAACCATTAATGCCAAAACAACTTGATTTTTAAGAGTGTAGCAGTATCACATCAAAATAAACAGATCAGATGATCTGTAGTAAGTAAACAGTGTGCCATGACCACATCAGGTGTATGGAGAGCCCTTGAATGCTTTTGACAGCTGTCATAATTGGAGTGTGGCTGGCAGGCATTGCAAAGTGTAGATCGATAAGCAGCAAATTTTCCATTAAAGAAAGATTACGTGAACATTGCTGTAAATAGCCAGGGGCGGCTCCATCACTGATAGACTTAAATTGGTCAACATTTTGAACGCCGGAGTGACATGCTAGGTACTAGTGTTGGGGAGTAACCAATAAAAGTAGCAATGATTTTGCAAAGGTAGTACATGGCTGTTTTTAATGTCTGAGCTAAGGAATAATCAGACACATCTAAATGGTCCTCTGTCTCTCTCTTTGTAATGAAAGTCCAATTCATTTTACTGAATCGATTTTTTTTGGGGATGCTTGTAAATGATTGACTGATTTGAGTTCCTACTAACTTGGTTATGTACAGTAACCTGGGATGTTAGCATAGATGGACCTGTTCAAAATCAATATGCTGACTGAGAAGAAAGACATCTCTAAATGATCAAATTTGAATAGTTGGATAGTATTGAATAAATATGAATTGGTTTGTTTGGATGGTTCTCTCTCATTGGAAATTCAGAATTAATCTAGTGAAATGGTTTGTGTTTTCAAAGTTACTTATTTAACAGAAACTGGGAGTGTTGGTATATTAATTAAACGTGATGTTAGACGTCATGTTTGTGATTCTGTCATTTAAGATCCTGATTCTGTATTGTTTTTAATAAAAAATAATAGTTGAGTGGGGAAAAAAGAGTTACTTTTTTTTTTTGGTGTTAAATATTTTAATCAAGTTTTAATTAATATAAAAAATATATAATTTAACGAATGGCCCCCTTGTGGAGAACCACTGGTTTAGATGATTCATGTAAATTAGCTGATTTACTTTTTTTAGTCCCTGTCCTACCACGTTTGTGATTCTTTTATGTAAATCGGAGTGCTTTGTTGTAGCATACATTCACCTGTTCAAATGTGTTACTTTCACCCTAATTGAGGAAAATTCATAAATCTCTAAATGTATGAAATTCACCTCTAAATGATACATTTTATCCTTTTATAGTGCATATAAACTTTGATTATATAATTAGCTTTATATTTATTGCTTGCAGCATTCAAAACACAAGTGTGGTCGTATAGCCTCCTGGGACTCAGGAATAGACTTTTGTCCACTGTAGTGGACATTATATTTTAGTGATTTTCTCTGACATCATGTCACAGTTTTATGTCTGGATGTCCTGTAAAGAGCACATTAGGGGCTTTGCAGAGATACCAAATGTTCTTCTTATTGGTCTTTTAAAATCGGCTGACATTAATGTTTAGCACTAATATTTTGTAATTATAATTTAAATGATTAATTTTCAAATAGTTTGTTATAAATCAACATCTCAGGAAAATGTTATCAAAATATGACTTTCTGTTACAAAACAGGGCATTGATTTCATAAATATGTATTAAATATTCTTAAATCATGTTTGTCAAGCATTTTGGAGACACAACAAGTGAATAGGGAAATAAATTACATATCAATATTCCTATGAAATATGAGATATTTTTATGAAAATGTTGCCAATTATTACTCCCATTATTACACTTCTCTTTTCATTACTTTGCACCAAGAACACATTAATATGCAAATTAGATGCAGTGTATAGATACATTGTATTGAATGGGAAAATCCAAGTATGGCCATTTTACCCACATCATGCATAAAGTAAAATAGTATATCAATGCATTCCGTTGTATCTTTCATAACATAGTTCAGAATCATCTTTAATGAAAGAAAGTTTGTTTAAAAAAGAAATCCTGAAACCTACAAATTGATTGGTGAATTAAAAATAAATCCCATTGTTTTTGCCTATACGTGCAATTTTTATGTCTTTTTATTTTTTAAGTCCTGGTGTCAACTACAGAGGACATATCATAACTAGTGCTGGGAATCGATATTAATCACATTTCTGCAATTAATCACAAGTTTTTAATATTTTACGTTTTTAATATTTTGATATTGTAATTATTTCAGTTACTCTCCAAATTAATGTAGAAACAATTTAAAGACAGTATATTTGAAATATGTGTTGTAATGGCATCTTTTTATTGAGGCCAGTATCACTGATACTAATGTCTCTATGAAACATTAAAGGTCCCGTTCTTCGTGATCCCACTGTTCAAACTTTAGTTAGTGTGTAATGTTGCTGTTAGAGCATAAATAATACCTGTAAAATTATAAAGCTCAAAGTTCAATGCCAAGCGAGATATTTTATTTAACAGAAGTTCCCTTTCAAAGCCTACAGCGAACGGCTGGCTTGGACTACATCCTGGTACTTCCTTCATTGATTACGTCAGTAGGACAGTAGAACAGACTAACCTCCGCCCACAAGACTACGCTAAAAAGGGGGCGTGGTCTTGTTGCTGTCCCACGTGGAGAAGAGGACGGTCGCGTGGAGAAAAGGAAGTGCTGCGTTTCAGTGTGTTTGTCGCCATGTCGTCGAGACGCTGTTATTTTCATCCCGGAGTCAAATCACCTTTGTTTGGCTTTCACAGGGACGCTGTAGAGATCATTAAGCGCATACATCACCCTGTTAAGAGGCGTGACCTTTCCACGTGCGCTAAGCTGCTGTCGAATCACAACACGGGAACCGCTGGCACAATCAGAACTCGTTACGTATTTCTGAAGGAGGGACTTCATAGAATAAAGGAAGTCATCAGCCGTTTCAGGACAGTGAAAACAGCGGTATACAGATAAGTAAATTGTGTTAAAAATACTGTTTTTTTTTTACACACGAAACATGAACACATGTTATATTGCACACTGTAAACACAATCAAAGCTTCAAAAAGACACGAAGAACGGGACCTTTAATGACGTTACATTACAGTATAACTGAAAGCTCCCAATTTCAACATTTAATAGGCTTTAAAAAAACAACTTTTAATTTAAGTAAACATAAAACAATCTTTACATAAACCCATTATAATAAATGTTATTTTTACCTGTGGCCTTCCCTGTTAGACATATACAGAAATGTAATAGTTATCAAACACCTTTCTTAACTGCATAAATAATAAATGAAATATAGATTAATCATCATTAAAGCTACAATTTTCTCTGTTTCCCGTTGTTCTTTGAACATTAATGACAGGCATCATCAGTGCTCCTGTCACTTTAAGAACGGCCGCTGACGAACATCGATTGGATCTCACACGATTCCTCACAACTCTTCAAGTCCATTTAAGACATTATTTAACAAATTTAAGACTCCTAATATGAGAATACTCAAAATTCTCTGTGTTGTTGTTATTGTTTGTTCAAGAGCAAAAGAGAACTCGATGTGAGCAGGAGACTGACGTGAGTCTGTTTGTGCGTCGAGTGTGTGTGTGTCAGAGTGTCCCTCGATTAGCTGACATGAGACGCAGCCACACAGATAGGACATTGACATACAGCGCGTTCTCTTGTGTCTTGTTGCGCTTGCAAGCATTTACATGAATAGGAGCGTGATCATGTTACGCTAGGCAAAAATGGGTATAAAAACGGACGCTGCGTTATTTGCGTTAAATATTTTTAATGCGTTAAGCTAAAAAAAAATGTATCACCCGCGTTAATTTGCCCAGCCCTATTCATAACATGAATAAAATATAATATTTCAAAAATTTTATGCTCTAAACAACACAGCTAGATGAAGTAATACTGTCTCTTTTAGATCAGTCCCTGCTCTTATGTATAAGATATGTATATATGTGCTATGTGATATGTATAAATGTCGATTAATGTGCATTTATGTTTACCATGAACTACCTAGGGATATCCATAATGAGACAGTAGTTTCATCTGGCTAGCAGTCCAAAATGCCAGAGTGCTCATCATAAACACACCATTACACATAGATCTACAGGCCACCAAGGAGCACAAATCTACAGTTAATTGGCAGAGAACTGTGAGGGATGATTAAGAAATAAAGAACGCTGGGAGCTGGAGAAAAAAAAGACAAGAAGCAAAAATCAACACTGGCTGCAGGACAATCAATCAAATCTGTCAGCGCCTTTACCACACTGTGTAATTTATCGGAATTGTTCTTAGGAAATGGGTACACTCTGTAATGTGTAGCTAAGATCACTTTGTAACACCTCGCAGCAGTTGACATTGAAACCAATCTTGGGCTGTGTCCTTTGATCTGTGACTCTGCCCTTTGTTGTCGTTGCCTGTTTTAAGCTTTTTTTAAATGAGTGGATGAAATTTCTCAGGTGGTGGTAAACGTTTTTAGGTAGCGGTCTCTCCCCAGCTGGTAGAAATTATGCACAAATTATGTATTAGCAAGCAGTGACAAGGTGTCATGGGATTTGCAGTTATGATTGAGGTCAAATGCATTATTGTTTTAGACGGGAAAAAAAATCTGTATTGTGAGTCAGGGTCAAATGCAACTTTGACAGCAGTTGATTAGGCTTGTGGAATACATTTCTGAATCTATCAATCCAGTCTAAGCTGACAGTGCGCTCACTAGATGATTATCATGATGGTGTATTGCTTAAGCACAGGTCAGGTGTGTGTGAGTGCTGCTGCAGTGTTTAAATACGAGTCAGACCCGTGTGGTGGGTAAAACGGCCCCTTCTAGCTCTCTCTCTCTCTCTCTCTCTCTCTCTCTCTCTCTCTCTCACATACACACACACTCACACACAGGCTCTAGCAGACCTCTAAATCATGTTTCCTAATTCCCTGAGCCACATCTCAATCATTTTCCCTGCTAATTTGAGAGTCACCCTCATTTCTTTTTAAACGATTCATTTTCAGCACATTTGTACAGTAAATGGCCCCGATGTGTTCTACAATTTAGTCAATTACTGTTTCAGCCACTGGGGCTCCAGGGAGGCCGAGCACACATGGCCTGAAGGTACCATCTCAATAATTGTTTCAGGAAAGTTGGGAATGGATCGGTAACGCTGTGTTCTACTTATTGAAATGTCAATTGGAGCCAGGACTTCACACTTACCATTCTCTATTTATACATTTCTATGTTCCATTAAAAATGTATAGATCTCCTTTCTTCTTTATGTGTTTGACCTGAAGCAAGGAGATTGCAACAGATGTTTGGTTTGTGTTGTTCACATTTGCTTTTCAGTTTAAACCTGCTTTTTTCATTCTGTATGCATATTGAAGGGAAAGGAATGTGCTTTTGTATGTGTATAGACATTAACACATTATGACACCAGAATGAATCTCATTGGTTCTTGCAGAAGCTCAAACATGCTGCATAACACGACAATGAACCTCATTGGTTCTTGCAGAAGCTCAAATGTGCTGCCTAACACGAGAATGAACCTCAATGGTTCTTGCAGAAGCTCAAATGTGCTGCCTAACACGAGAATGAACCTCATTGGTTCTTGCTGAAGCTCAAATGTGCTGCGTAACATGAGAATTAACCTCATTGGTTCTTGCTGTGTAACACGAGAATGAACCTCATTGGTTCTTGCTGAAGCTCAAATGTTCTGCGTAACACAAGAATGAACCTCATTGGTTCTTGCTGAAGCTCAAATGTGCTGCATAACACAAGAATTAACCTCATTGGATCTTGCTGAAGCTCAAATGTGCTGCGTAACACGAGAATTAACCTCATTGGTTCTTGCTGAAGCTCAAATGTGATGCGTAACACGAGAATTAACCTCATTGGTTCTTGCTGAAGCTCAAATGTGCTGCGTAACACCAGAATTAACCTCATTAGTTCTTGCTGAAGCTCAAATGTGCTGCGTAACACGTGAATGAACCTCATTGGTTCTTGCTGAAGCTCAAATGTGCTGCGTAACACGAGAATTAACCTCATTGGTTCTTGCTGAAGCTCAAATGTGATGCGTAACACAAGAATTAACCTCATTGGTTCTTGCAGAAGCTCAAATGTGCTGCGTAACACCAGAATTAACCTCATTAGTTCTTGCTGAAGCTCAAATGTGCTGCGTAACACAAGAATTAACCTCATTGGTTCTTGCTGAAGCTCAAATGTGCTGCGTAACACCAGAATTAACCTCATTGGTTCTTGCTGAAGCTCAAATGTGCTGCATAACACAAGAATTAACCTCATTGGTTCTTGCTGAAGCTCAAATGTGTTGCGTAACACAAGAATTAACCTCATTGGTTCTTGCTGAAGCTCAAATGTGCTGCGTAACACCAGAATGAACCTCATTGGTTCTTGCTGAAGCTCAAATGTGTTGCGTAACACGTGAATGAACCTCATTGGTTCTTGCTGAAGCTCAAATGTGCTGCGTAACACGAGAATGAACCTCATTGGTTCTTGCTGAAGCTCAAATGTGCTGCGTAACACGAGAATTAAATTCATTGGTTCTTGCAGAAGCTCAAATGTGTTGCGTAACACAAGAATGAACCTCATTGGTTCTTGCAGAAGCTCAAATGTGCTGCGTAACATGAGAATTAACCTCATTGGTTCTTGCTGAAGCTCAAATGTGCTGCGTAACACGAGAATTAACCTCATTGGTTCTTGCAGAAGCTCAAATGTGCTGCGTAACACAAGAATTAACCTCATTGGTTCTTGCAGAAGCTCAAATGTGTTGCGTAACACGAGAATTAACCTCATTGGTTCTTGCTGAAGCTCAAATGTGATGCGTAACACAAGAATTAACCTCATTGGTTCTTGCTGAAGCTCAAATGTGTTGCGTAACACGAGAATGAACCTCATTGGTTCTTGCTGAAGCTCAAATGTGTTGCGTAACACGTGAATGAACCTCATTGGTTCTTGCTGAAGCTCAAATGTGATGCGTAACACAAGAATGAACCTCATTGGTTCTTGCGGAAGCTCAAATGTGCTGCGTAACACAAGAATTAACCTCATTGGTTCTTGCTGAAGCTCAAATGTGATGCGTAACACAAGAATTAACCTCATTGGTTCTTGCAGAAGCTCAAATGTGCTGCGTAACACCAGAATTAACCTCATTGGTTCTTGCTGAAGCTCAAATGTGCTGTGTAACACAAGAATTAACCTCATTGGTTCTTGCTGAAGCTCAAATATGCTGCGTAACACGTGAATGAACCTCATTGGTTCTTGCTGAAGCTCAAATGTGTTGCGTAACACGTGAATGAACCTCATTGGTTCTAGCTGAAGCTCAAATGTGTTGCGTAACACGAGAATTAAATTCATTGGTTCTTGCAGAAGCTCAAATGTGTTGCGTAACACAAGAATGAACCTCATTGGTTCTTGCTGAAGCTCAAATGTGCTGCGTAACACCAGAATTAACCTCATTGGTTCTTGCAGAAGCTCAAATGTGTTGCGTAACACGAGAATTAACCTCATTGGTTCTTGCTGAAGCTCAAATGTGATGCGTAACACCAGAATTAACCTCATTGGTTCTTGCTGAAGCTCAAATGTGCTGCGTAACACAAGAATTAACCTCATTGGTTCTTGCGGAAGCTCAAATGTGATGCGTAACACAAGAATTAACCTCATTGGTTCTTGCGGAAGCTCAAATGTGATGCGTAACACAAGAATTAACCTCATTGGTTCTTGCTGAAGCTCAAATGTGCTGCGTAACACCAGAATTAACCTCATTGGTTCTTGCTGAAGCTCAAATGTGCTGCGTAACACGAGAATGAACCTCATTGGTTCTTGCAGAAGCTCAAATGTGTTGCGTAACACGAGAATGAACCTCATTGGTTCTTGCAGAAGCTCAAATGTGCTGCGTAACACAAGAATTAACCTCATTGGTTCTTGCTGAAGCTCAAATGTGCTGTGTAACACGAGAATGAACCTCATTGGTTCTTGCTGAAGCTCAAATGTGCTGCGTAACACGAGAATTAACCTCATTGGTTCTTGCAGAAGCTCAAATGTGTTGCGTAACACGAGAATGAACCTCATTGGTTCTTGCTGAAGCTCAAATGTGTTGCGTAACACGAGAATGAACCTCATTGGTTCTTGCAGAAGCTCAAATGTGCTGCATAACACGAGAATTAACCTCATTGGTTCTTGCTGAAGCTCAAATGTGTTGCGTAACACGAGAATGAACCTCATTGGTTCTTGCAGAAGCTCAAATGTGCTGCGTAACACGAGAATGAACCTCATCGGTTCTTGCTGAAGCTCAAATGTGCTGCGTAACACGAGAATGAACCTCATTGGTTCTTGCTGAAGCTCAAATGTGCTGCGTAACACGAGAATGAACCTCATTGGTTCTTGCTGAAGCTCAAATGTGTTGCGTAACACGAGAATGAACCTCATTGGTTCTTGCAGAAGCTCAAATGTGATGCGTAACACGAGAATGAACCTCATTGGTTCTTGCAGAAGCTCAAATGTGCTGCGTAACACAAGAATGAACCTCATTGGTTCTTGCAGAAGCTCAAATGTGATGCGTAACACAAGAATTAACCTCATTGGTTCTTGCAGAAGCTCAAATGTGTTGCGTAACACGAGAATGAACCTCATTGGTTCTTGCAGAAGCTCAAATGTGTTGCGTAACACGAGAATGAACCTCATTGGTTCTTGCAGAAGCTCAAATGTGATGCGTAACACGAGAATGAACCTCATTGGTTCTTGCTGAAGCTCAAATGTGTTGCGTAACACAAGAATTAACCTCATTGGTTCTTGCTGAAGCTCAAATGTGTTGCGTAACACGAGAATGAACCTCATTGGTTCTTGCAGAAGCTCAAATGTGATGCGTAACACGAGAATGAACCTCATTGGTTCTTGCAGAAGCTCAAATGTGCTGCGTAACACAAGAATTAACCTCATTTGTTCTTGCATGTCAAGCGAACATGCTTGAGTGAAGAGAAGTGACGTGTGTTGTGCTCTGCATTTAACCCATCCAAGTGCGCACACACACAACGTGAACACACACCCAGAGCAGTGGACAGCCATATTGCTGCGGCGCCCAGGGAGCAGTTGGGGGTTTGGTGCCTTGCTCAAGGGTCTCATCTCAGTTGTGGTACTGAGGGTGGAGGAGAGCACTGATTATTCATTCCCCCCACCGACAATTCCTGCCAGACCTGAGACTCAAACCCGCAACCTTCGGGTTACAAGTCTGACTCTCTAACCATTGGGTTACGACTGCCCCAGCAGTTGAGCTTCCGTTTACCACAACTGATGTGTCAGTAACTTGTTAATTTATACAACTTGAAATAGTATAAATTATAAATTTACCCTAATCAAAATTAAATGCTGTAAAAGTATTGATTGTGCATGTTACGTATGTATTTTATGTATATAAAGATTTTTAAATCATAAACCTTATAGGTATTTGATGTTATTTTCTGCTCCTGCTTTCCATTTCGAATTTCCCATCAGTGCACAATTTTTCATTCGTATTATTATAACTCAGGGACTCTCACTCTGCCTACATGTAATTTTTCAAAGGGCCATAAAATTAGCAGAACTTCTCCTGAGGTCCTCTTTAATTACAAATTAATTAAACTAGAATCAATTAAAAAATTAGATCCCCTTAAATGAGGTCTTAATGGGTGTTAATGAGGGGGAGAATGTGTAACTGGACCAAACAATGTGACCCGCAGACCCCAATTAACAAGCTCATTTTTTACCATTTATCTTCTGTTTGGACAAATGGCATCAAATTTAGATTTCATAACGGCAGCTTGGAGATCCATTTGCTCTGTGCTGCTTTGGAGGTCAACCTACTCTTGGCTATAAGGTCTTATTGAAATTGATCAAGCTAGCATGCGATAAACAACATCCTCCGATCTGTGTATTGAAGAAGCAGCTATATCAAATTACCCTTTTGTTTACACCTTTTGCACTTTCAGGAGGGTGCCCTTAATCTAAAATGCATCGTCTTTTGTTCATTGTCTCTTAATGCTGGCCTATTAAACAAGCCTGTTTATTAGATGCTAAGGCTGGTGTGGCATTAAGCAGTCAGTCTATCAGTATGTATTAAGTTGTCAGTATGAGGTGATGGAGGGGGTAGCAGTGAGCCTGAGCCGGGCCAGTCTGCCGAGATGGACCCAGGCCTATTAACTCCTATTGACAGTGACACACATGTGGCCTCCTCAATGAGTGGTTCCTTATTGATTTTTCTCTCTAGCGCTTTTCACTTCCCCTTTCATGCTGCTGAGGGGAGATCTTTATCTTGACTGATTGGCGATGTGAATTATCTCACACGTGCTCACAAGCTGGGCTGATATATCCCAGATATATTTTTGCATATTGGTCTGTTTATATATTGTTACTGTTTTTACTAATACAGTAAGTAAGGTTGATAGACAGTTTTATTATTATGTTGTTGTTGTTGTTGTTGTTGAACCCACGCATCAAATAAATTGCGTAAAACATCAGATAAGGCTCGTCACTACTCTCCCAAGCCACAATCTGTCCTGCCTCTGTTGCCAAAATGAACTCTGACAGCGGATATCGACTTAATATCAGGCCAGGCCACTGGGAGAAAAAAAATGATTATCCTCTGGTAAAATCAGCTATCGATGGGCAAGCAAATAGCTTCCTCCTCATACCTTGAAGAGATTTATTGATATAGGTTATTTGATACATCTGACACACGGGGGAGGATACGGCGGTAGGAATGGGAACACGGTGGTGTATTGGGTTTGTTATTGGCTGTCTGTGCTCATGTAATATGTCACACTCTCTTATTTTTCACTTAGCTGTGTAGTGGGCATTTTCTTTGCATTTGACTTGTTCTGTCTGGATATGTGGTCTGCAAGAGCTATATAAAATAGATTTTTAGTATTTCCAAATGGTAATCGGTAATCTAAACGGTAAACTTAGTTAAAAGGCTTTAAAATTACAGTACACTACATTGCTTTTCTTATAGTGACCATCCATAATTTAAAGCAAATATAGCAAAACAATTACTTAAAGGGATAGTTCACCAAAAATGAAAATTCCGTGATCATTTACTCACCCTCAAGTTGTTCCAAACCTGTATGAATTTCTTTCTTCTGCTGAACACAATTTTGAACAATATGGGTAACCAAACAGTTGATGGGCCACATTGACTTCCATAGTATGCAAAAGAAAAAAATGGGGCCTGTTTGGTTACCAATATTTTTCAAAATATCTTCTTTTGTGTTCCGCAGACGAAAGAAATTCATACAGGTTTGGAACAACTTGAGGGTGAGTAAATGATCACAGAATTTTTGGGTGGACTATCTTTTTAAATGCAGTAAAGTTACTGTCCTCCAATGACTGCTATATTTTTCTTATAGTCTGTATATCTATAGTCATGCATTTACATCCAAAATACATTTGCATCTGCTCGAATAAAATGCAATTTATACTTTTAAATGTATTCATTTTTAATTCAATTTATATTTCAATCATTTTAAAATGATGTTATGTCTGTGTATCTTTCACACAGCATTCACAGATTTGCAACTTCGCCCAAGAGAAGCTGGACGCTTCTGTAAGTGAAATGCTTATCAAATTCTCTCTCTGATTTCCAAGCATGAGAGCCTTTCTTATATTGATTATGAGTTTGAGGGATGAGCACATTTCCTGACATGCACAGATTTAGTTTGGTCAGATCATCCTTCTCTATTATCAACAGTGTTCACACCCTAATAACTTTATATGTCACGTCTGGCCCTGCCATCTGAATCTCGGCAATCCAAATCGCTTTATTCCGATTAAAATTATTGATTACCCTCCTTACCATGAACAATATCAGAGCAATCTTAAGACATGACGGACCAGTCGTCTATTAATGAAAAATTAACCTTTAGGGATTTCTGCTCGCTGCTTAATGTCGTTGACCTGCCACCATAGCTCACTATTGCACTGTGGTCTTTTTATGACAGCATAATTGGAGATGAGCAGAAGCACCTGACTAGCCTGCATTCAGGGAAAGTCAATACTGCAAGCCAAACAACTTCTCACTCAATTGAACTCTACAGAAAATCCATACAACACAGCACTGTCCCTTTATGGCAGTGAGAAATAGCCCTGTCTCTTTTAAAGCTGCAATGCCTTGCTTTCCGAGCAGTGATTCGTGTGATTTTATTATGTTTTGGGTTTTTTTCATTAAAACACGCTGCCATGACATTTCACCAATTTTATATGAAAATAATGGTAAAGGATTTAATAGTTCATCTCAAATGAAAGCATTTGTGGCATAATATACAAAAAAAAAATTAAAACCTTGTTTTCTTTATATATACGTAAATACAAGGTCATTTTTTGGGAAGATTTAAAAGAAGGAATGTTCCTGTTAAACCTGTAAAATTGTTCTTATAATATTTATGATTGTTTTAGTTATGACAGCAAATTTTTTAATTGGTTATAACTTTACTCAGAAAAGGTTAGTAAGCATTTTTCCACAATAAAGTCATGTTCACATGCTGTGGCTGTACTAGTGAAACTGAGTATTTTGGAACCATTCACTTTCATTGTAAGCCAGATTTTTGCTTTTATGATAAAAAAAATAGAGGGACAAGTTGAAATTAATTTGTGTTTTATGCAACGAGTGCTGTAACTTAAAGGGATAGTTCACCCAAAAATGAAAATGTTGTCATCACTTACTCACCCTCATATTGTTCCAAACCTGTATGAATTTCTTTCTTCTGTTAAAAATAAAAGATGTTTTAAAGGGGTCATGAATTGAGAAATCAACTTTTCATTCAGACTTTGATATATAAAAGTTAATCGTGATATAAGAATATCCTGTGAGTTTCGGAGCTGAAAACTTCCTTGTTAGTCAAAGAAAGGCTTTTATTGACACCAGGCCTAACAAACGCTCAATCTCAGAATGTGCCAGGCTGTGACGTAATATTTATGGATGAACTTTATTTTTAATGAATATCCAGCTCACGTGGGGAAGACATTGCGAGTTTGTTCCTTCATTTGACCACGGATTCGTTTGTAAACAAGAGACTGGATTTGAAGACATGATGAGATTACATGAATGAATGAAGCAACACTGTGAGTAAAACATGTTTTTTATATGTGGCAGTTTTGCAGATCGTTTTATATCTATTGATCATACTTATGGCAGACGCTTTTATCCAAAGCAACTTACAGTGCCCTTATAACAGGGACAATCCCCCTGGAGCAACATGGAGTAAAGTGCCTTGCTCAGGGACACACTGGTGGTGACCGCTGGGATCGAACCAGCAACCTTCTGTGTATCAGCGTATCTGCGTATCAGTTCCATGGTTTAACCCACTGGACCACCATCTCCATGATCATGTGTACGTGTCTAACTGAACATAACTTAGCACACTGTCACAGGCTGGAGAATTCTTTATTTGAGGTGTTGTTGGTTCATTGTGCTGCGATTCATGATCAGACTCGGACATGTATGGATCAGGGCTCGCAAAGCCCAACGTCCCGGGGCTATGTGTTTTCCAGACGGGCTACCAAAACATATCACCGGCCTCTTAAATAGTGAAATAACATTCCTTTCTTGATGTGCGTTGTTCACTCTCTTGACTTGATATTTGAAGGAAAAATACAATTGCGGACGTTTTGATTATGCTGATTTGTCTGACTCTGCAGTGAGGCTATTGTGTGTGTGTGTGTGTGTGTGTGTGTGTGTGTGTGTGTGTGTGTGTGTGTGTGTGTGTGTGTGTGTGTGTGTGTGTGTGTGTGTGTGTGTGTGTGTGTGTGTGTGTGTGTGTGTGTGTGTGTGTGTGTGTGTGTGTGTGTGTGTGTGTTAGTGATGCACGGTTCGCGGTTATGTCCACCGATCGGGCGGGCCAAGTAATACAAAAATAACAATGAATTGCGGGTGGATGAGAGATAAATCATTGTGTTTGATGCCCTTTTGGCGAATAATTCCGGTTGCAGTTTTCCCACACGCTTTCAAAACAATTCCTTGTGTGTACTCACGGGGGAGTGGAAGCTCATTATAATATGCAAAGCTTATCCAATCATAGCCGTGGGTGCTTACTTCCAAGTCTTCAGTGCGGCACGCCCATAAAAACTGAGCGTTCCATGAGAGAGGCTCAAAACCAGGGTAGAAAATAGCCTATTACTTATTCATTATGATTTTTTTTAATGTAAAAACCACGCAAACGTCATAAGTTGACCTCAGACAACAATATAAAAAAAAGTTCAATAGTTCAACAGTTCATGACCCCTTTAAAGAATGTGGGTAATCAAACAGTTGATGGTAGCCATTTACTTTTTTTTTTCCTACTATGGAAGTCGTCAGTGGCTACCGTCAACTGTTTGATTACCAACATTCTTTAAAACATCTTCTTTTGTGTTCAACAGAAGAAAGAAACTCATACAGGTTTAGAACAGCTTGAAGCTGAGTAAGTGACGACAACATTTTCATTTTAATTGCAGCGAGCGAACCTGGAATATTCCTTATTGTTATACATATATTGTATTATTATTTTAAAGGGAAAGTCCACCCAAATAACCCTCACGTCACTCCAAACCTCTATGACTTTCTTTCTTCTGTGGAACATAAAAGAAGATATTTTGAAGAATGTCGGTAACCAAGTTTCGGTTTCCATTGACTTCAATTGAATGGACAGAAAATACAATGGAAGTCAATGGGACCTGAAACTGTTTGATTGCCAACATTCATCTTCATACCATGCTTCTTTTCTGTCCTGCAGAAGAAAGAAATGCATACTGCTTTGGAATGACTATCTCATATTTTGATTTTATTATATGTGTATAATAATTCGGCAACATCATAACCGTTTTCTGTGACTGCGTGTGAGTTTGTTTCTGTATTCATACGATCCTCCAGAGAGTGGCATACTTGAGTAGGTCAGACCTTGACATCGAGCCAGATGTACTGTATTTTCTATGACGCTGGCTGAGCTCACCCCTGTTGCCATTTGACTGGGCTATAATTTGTTTTTGTACCCCTGTGCTTGTTGCCTGTGATGTAAAACACAAAGCACTCTGAGGGTTGTGCTTGCATGCAGTTATTTGTATCAGAATAGGGCATCTGGGATATGGCCCTATATTGCCTTTTTGGAATATAATTCACACCACTGGTCTATGGGGCTTTAAACCTGCATTTTTCCTGGCCGTGTCATTACAAGGCCATAACATGTGTGCAAGTTTTTTTTCTTCTTTTATTTTGACGTGCGCATACACTCACGCACCTACTATATGCGCACCAGCTGCTCGAGACAAAGATATTTTGAAGCCTGACACTTCCATTGTTGGTGATGTGGCTGTTTAATCACTTTCTTACTCTGTAATTAAAGCCCAAGAGAAGCTGTGAAAAGGTAAAAGGAAAGATGCTTTTAGACATAGCCAACATTATGGCCTTGCTGTAATTGAAACTGCAGATGCTTATTATCTTTGGAGTGATCCTTAATAGTAGCTCATACTGAATACTTTATATAAGCGAAGCCTAACTGTAGATTCAGAGCCGTGCTCTGACCTGAGCATGGCGGCCGATTTGATACCTGAGGCCAAATGGTATCATACCCTGATGGTGAGCTGATATGCCTCTCTCTCTCTTTCTCTGAGCCGTTCAGAGTGCAGTAAAGGGTCTTTTAGAGTGGACCATGAATAGTGCATGGCCAAGCTTTCATTACAGGCCAGACTAGATTGTAAATAAGATACAGGAAGACCAGGATGGTGGAGCGCTGTCGCAGGGGTCAGACGAGCCTGGGTAGGTAGGAGCTGTCAGTCACATCTGCATTGCACAAGTCCATTCATTCCCCAAGGTTACCAGGTATACACAGCGGCATGGGTCGTTTTCTTCGGATTTAATAAGAAGATGGCTCTATTTAACCAGAAAAGTGGGATGAAAGAATTTTTTTTAAATGTATCCGTGTCCTTTGACTCCTAGTTATTATACATTTCCTACAATAACTCAGTCGATACAGAAAGTAAAGTGCTCAAACGTGCCATATGATGGTGGAAAAATTTAGAAAATCTATAAAAGAGTGGTGTGCCGGCAACAAGACCGGCAGAAAAAAACGTGGAAAAAGTGTCAGTAGGCCATCATAGAGATGCGGAAGCACTTAATGGCGTTTGGCTGTATCGGTTTGGCTCAGGAAAAACATCTTGTGCTGACAGAAGTCTAATTACTTTTGTGCTTGCATACATGCAAGAGGGTAATCACTATAAACTGTCAGACACCATAAGGCTCCTTACGCTTCAAAATTAATATCTCTCTCCTCATTTAATTAAGAAATGAAAGTGTTGCTTAACAGGTATTGATTGTGGCTCATAGGAAATGTAACCCATCAGTGCTAAAAGGCCCTTGACTAGAAGTTCATGAGATAATGCAGAGAGCCCTGTGAGAGGTGGAGGTAAACCTAACCTCACACTGACAGCTTTCATCACTGATGGTCTCCCTGCCATCTGCTCAATAGAATAAGGTGAATAGATCTGGTAGGGGTCTCGTACATGAACACTTTAAAGTGATAGTTCATCCAAAAATGAAACTTCTGTTATTATTTACTTGCCCTCATGCCATTTCAAACCCGTATAGGGCTGACTTTCTTTCATAGATTGCGAATTTTTGAAAAGTGTGTCCTGTCCATTCTTTTCTGTATATTTAAAGTGAATGAGAACTGGGGCTGTCAAGCTCCAAAATGTGTCATAAAGGATCATAACGTTTTCTATATGATGTAAAATTCTCTAAAGCCATATGATAGCTTTGTGTGAGAAATAGACAAAAATTTAAATTATACATTCCCAGTCCAAAGTGGACATACTTGATTATTAAACCGTAGGCATTCTTAATCAACTTAATTAACTGTTTAAACAGTCTTTCAATGTTTGACAGATCCCTTTCTTTCTCTTTATTCAGTCCTTATATAGCCTGACAAGCCAGACCCACATCAAGATGTTGGGTCTGGGAACTCACCATTGGCAGGGCTCAATCCGAGGGGGTTTTCAAATTCCCTCTGCACGCAATAGGATAGCTCTACAACCAACCAGAGCAACGGAGAAGGTGAAGCGGAGCTAGTTGATAGATTAAACTTTCGCCGTATCCGGTCGGCAAAACTCTGAACACATTTTCCTTTCTTAAGAATGACTTCAGTGCCGTTCTTTGTTCTTTTCTCAAAGAAAAGCTTAACGCCAAGTCTTCCAGGGTCGCGGCCAAAGCCGATTCGAAAGACCGCTGTTCACCAGCTTCTTTGTTTACAAGTAGCACGCGGAACCGCAGCACCTCTGCCGTCATTATGTTAAGCCCGCCTACCAACTCTATACACGATGTGATTGGTCTGATTAGAGTTTGGTTTTTCCAGCTTGCACGCCAACGGAGAGTTGCTAGACTACCCTGGCTGCAAATTACATTTGCTGCCGCTAGGGTGCGTCTAAATTTCTAGGCTAGTCCTTATATAAAAAATAATTACGATTAAACTAATTTTGGTTTTGTAAAGAATGTATTAATTTATTTATTTATTCAAGGTTTGATAGTTCTGTGTGAAAAACAGACCAAAATTTAAATTGACATCTGAACTAGCTCTGCTTGCGTTTAAGTTTATGAGGGAAGTATAAACTTGAGAGAGATGTCCATTTTGTGAACATTCTTTTAAATTTGATCTTTTAAATTAACCCAGTTCTTAAAACCAGTCGGAATGATTTGTTCACAAATTTGTCTGATCCGGTTCTTGAGTTCAACTCACTTAATGCGATCAAAGCTGTTAACAGCTCAATGTAGGGTATGATTTTCACTGAATAACCATTTAGATTTCAGTCTGTTCCTCACCCGGCGGATGCAACGGCAGGCACGAAGCAAGTGTTTTTTGCTAGTTCCAGCCCGACGCAGTTATAATTTTCACGTCCAGCGCCACATTGTTTAAATAGCAAATGCACTCGCGCCCATCTGTTTGCCCATGGACGTGCTGGTCTGAAAACAAGGTGTGTTCAAGCGCATTGTTGGCGCGTTGCTATTTTTAGGCAACTGAAAACGACCATTTACCAACAAAAACCTGATCTAAAATCAAAAGCGCAGTATATTTTGTGTTATTTAAAGGGCGCGTTAGTAATTTGCGCCTATAGACGGGTCCACAAATCACGTATATTCAAATTCCGCCATGTAAATAGCAAATCCGCCATGGCGCAAGCGCAACTGGCTTTTAAAGGGAATGGGAGATGAGACTCTGATTGGTTTATTGCACGTTACGCCCAAAACACACCCATGACTCATTAAAGGAACACACCACTATTTTTGAAAATATGCTAATTTTCCAACTCCCTTGGAGTTAAACAATTAAGTTTTACCGTTTTTGAATCCATTCAGCCGATCTCCGGGTCTGGCGGTAGCACTTTTAGCATAGCTTAGCATAGATCATTGAATCTGATTAGACTGTTAGCATCTCGTTCAAAAATGACCAAAAATTGTACGTTTTTACACAGCGCCTGAAAATAGGCAAACTTCCGTCAACATAACCAGCGTGACAACCTGCTTGCACAGGGAGCGTTCTGGGGACTATTTTCCGGCGCTGTGTAATATATTTGCGCCACTGCACCCATGGTACAGCAGCAGAGTTCCATGATCATTACACTGGACTGAGAGTATAGTTCCTAGCCATATCGGCCTAGAAAATCTAAGTGCCCCCTATAGGGGTGCACCTGCACCATGCACTTCAGACCATGCGCTTAGATCATTAAAATAGGCCCATCATGTGGTTTTAGAATACTATAATGCACACACTGTAAACCCTAATACTCAAAATAATTTATTAATTTGAGTCGGGTAAACTTAATTTTAAAAAAGTAGTTCATCAAATTAACTTTTATGTGTAGTTAGAACTTCCTCTTTTTTTTTGAGTTCACAAAACTGACCAATTTTAAGGTTTCATTGTTTTGAGTTTTATGAACTTGTTTCGTTTAATTTAGACAATCTTAAATTTTACTGATACTGGGCTTGGATTTCTATTTCCCAGCATGCTTTGCCATGACACTCGAAAAAGAGAGTAAATGCTGAAATGAAGTGTTATATAATGTATTTTTAGCAAGATTAATGTGTGAGATTTAGTAGTGTTTAATGTTTTCTATGCTAATTTGAAAGAGTTTCTGTTATGTGGGTTTTTTGGGGGGTTGCCATCATGGTGACGAGTGGAGCATGAGCTTGGTTTGAGGACAGATATCTGTTAAATGTTCTATATTGCCATATTCATTCAGCAATTGCTATGCTAATGCTATCAAAGCAAGTTAGCATTTAGTGAATCAGCTAGTTGAAGCTAACCAAATTTCCAATACACAAATATTTATTGAGATTACATGATAATTTTAAGTTATGAATTGGCTTACTCACATATTTCAAGTTAAGAGTAATTAAAATGTATGAGTACAAAATAAAAATCTGCCAGTTCTGCTTACTTAAACTTTAAGTTTCTTAACTTAAAATGTTGATGTAACTGAGTTTTGCCACCTTATTCGGGATTACTGTGCAAGTCATATACACCATTTTCATGGCATGGTTCTCATTCACTTTCATTTTACCGAAAAGAGTTTGAACTATTCTTTTAGTCTAGAGAAACGCTGTCTTTGAACGTAGGGAGAGTTGGGACTTTACTGATGTGTCAGGAATATAGTTTCAGTGAGACATGATGTCCTGTCTGGTGTATTCCACTCCCCAATGCTTGTTAAATGTTAAATGATCATCATGGGTTCTGTAAATGTCTGTGTAGTGTTTCTCCCTCTCTCTCCCCCTCGGTGTGTCACTCTTTGTACTCTATCTATCAGACATCTGATCTGAGAGTCTGAATGAGCCAGCATTATAATTTAATCATCAGCCCCTCTCTTTTAATCGGCGTGTAACCTGATGCACTCTGGGATCTTGTAAGAGTACACTGAGCGAGGCCCGTGTGCTGACAAACTGATGGGCCCATGTTGCCCTCTGAATAGATCAGCGAAGCTTGCCCATAGACCCAAGCTGGCCCACCTAACACCCGACCAGTGCTTATCTGAACATCTCTGAACCGTGATGCTTACTTACTGCTGGAGCCTTATTTAATGCCTTATTTACTGCTTCTCACTCACATTCATTCTCTTAAGCTGTGTCTGGCTGCAATAATTCTGTGCAATGTTATGTCAAATGCTACATTACCAGTCAAAAGCTTGGGCAGATCTATTAATTTATGATAATTACTTTTTTGTTTTTTCCATAATGTATAGTTGTGAATTAACACACTTGTGTGTATTATGTAGTCAAACATATCTTGAACAAATATCTTATAATGTATGAAATTATTTATTATTAACATTTGAAATAGCTTTTATTTTCAGTTTTAAGTTTGAGTAATTTTGATATATGTGACTGTCATTTGTATTATTTTTGGGGGATTTTATATTTATATTTAGTTTTTTTTTAATTTTCTGATTTTAGTATATAGGATATATTAACCTAATATTTATATTTTATTTAATTTCAATTATCGAAAAATTGTGTGTGTGTGTGTGTGTGTGTGTGTGTGTGTGTGTGTGTGTGTGTGTGTGTGTGTGTGTGTGTGTGTGTGTGTGTGTGTGTGTGTGTGTGTGTGTGTGTGTGTGTGTGTGTGTGTGTGTGTGTGTGTGTGTGTGTGTGTGTGTGTGTGTGTGTGTGTGTGTGTGTGTGTGTGTGTGTGTGTGTGTGTGTGTGTGTGTGTGTGTGTGCTTGTCTGTGTATATATAGATATACATACATACATACATATATATATACCTAAAATAAATCATTTGTACATCAATAATGATTATGGCTTTGGAATACAACTAAAACGAAATACTTGAAATTAGTAGACTAAATATTAGTAATATAATATATATGAGAAACAAAAATTCAGTCAAGTGTATCCAAACTTTTAACCTGGTAAATATTTTGCAATCATTACCAGAACTGTAACATCAATATATTCTTGTGTGCAATTTTAGTAGATTTTCGCTTATGCAGTTCCACGCATATGGTTCTGTGGAAAGCATCAATTGTACCGCATGAGAGCAGATTATAGGAGCCGAGTCAGCTCTGCGAGGTTGTAGTGGCCGGTGATGGTCATCGTGATTGGTGCCCCTGGTGACTTGTGGTCCACTGGGGGAGAGAGATACGGCAGAGGGTGGGTGATGAATGACTGTGTTCAGTGGGGGGATTGTAATTGTCCTTCTCTAATTGTTTGGTGAGCACAAAAGGCACATTTTGTAATTGAACTGTTTAACTGTTGGTATTGAGCTAAGAGAGAGCTATTTTGTCCCTAGAATGACCTCTGTACCTTACTGTCTTTCTCCCTCTCTCTGACTCTGTCCATTGTTTCTCCTACTTTTTTTGCTTTTTGCGCTGTCCATGGTGCTGACACAGTTCATATTGTCCAAACTCTGTAATGGAGGGCCACTGTCCTGCAGAGTTTAGCTCAAACTTGCCTCAACACACCTGTCTGGAAGTTTCTAGTATGCCTAGTAAGAGCTTGATTAGCTGGTTCAGGTGTTTAATTGAGGTTGGAGCAGAACTCTGCAGGACAGTGGCCCTTTAGGAGCAGGATCGGACACCCCTGCCTTAGTGTAGTGGATACATAGACTGAGCCTGGGATCCCTTGTTGTATATGGCATAAAATTGAGTGTTGCTGGTCTGTAAAAATGTACATATCATACTAATTTATTTATATACTTTATTATGTTTACTTTCCAAAACCATACAAATATATAATCTGTACATCAATAATGAGATATATATATATACACACAGTGGGGAGAACAAGTATTTGATACACTGCCGATTTTGCAGGTTTTCCTACTTACAAATAATTTTTTTTTTATCATAGGTACACTTCAACTGTGAGAGGAGGAATCTAAAACAAAAATCCAGAAAATCACATTGTATGATTTTTAAATAATTAATTTGCATTTTATTGCATGACATAAGTATTTAATCACCTACCAACCAGTAAGAATTACGGCTCTCACAGACCTGTTCGTTTTTCTTTAAGAAGTCCCCCTGTTCTCCACTCATTACCTGTATTAACTGCACCTGTTTGAACTCATTACCTGTATAAAAGACACCTGTGTCCACACACTCAATCAAACAGACTCCAACCTCTCCACAATGGCCAAGACCAGAGAGCTTTGTAAGGACATCAGGGATAAAATTGTAGACCTGCACAAGGCTGGGATGGGCTATAGGACAATAGGGAAGGAGCGTGGTGAGAAGGCAACAACTGTTGGCGCAATTATTAGAAAATGGACGAAGTTCAAGATGACGGTCAATCTCCCTCGGTCTGGGGCACCATGCAAGATCTCACCTCGTGGGGCATCAATGATCATTAGGAAGGTGAGGGATCAGCCCAGAACTACACGACAGGACCTGGTCAATGACCTGAAGAGAGCTGGGACCAGTCTCAAAGAAAACCATTAGTAACACACTACGCCGTCATGGATTAAATTCCTGCAGCGCACTCAAGGTCCCCCTACTCAAGCCAGCGCATGTCCAGGCCCGTCTGAAGTTTGTCAATGACCATCTGGATGATCCAGAGGAGGAATGGGAGAAGGTCATGTGGTCTGATGAGACAAAAATAGAGCTTTTTGGTCTAAACTCCACTCGCCGTGTTTGGAGGAAGAAGAAGGATGAGAACAACCCCAAGAACACCATCCCAACCTTGAAGTATGGAGGTGGAAACATCATTCTTTGGGGATGCACTTCTGCAAAGAGACCGGACGACTGCACCGTATTGAGGGGAGGATGGATGGGGCCATTTATCGCAAGATCTTGAGAATTAAAGATGGATCGTGGCTGGGTCTTCCAGCATGACAACGACCCGAAACACACAGCCAGGGCAACTAAGGAGTGGCTCCGTAAGAAGCATCTCAAGGTCCTGGAGTGGCCTAGCTAGTCTCCAGGCCTGAACCCAATAGAAAATCTTTGGAGGGAGCTGAAAGTGCCCAGCGACAGCCCCAAAACCTGAAGGATCTGGAGAAGGTCTGTATGGAGGAGTGGGCCGAAATCCCTGCTCCAGTGTGTGCAAACCTGGTCAGGAACTACAGGAAACGCATGATCTCTGTAATTGCAAACAAAGGTTTCTGTACCAAATATTAAGTTCTGCTTTTCTGATGTATCAAATACTTATGTCATGCAATAAAATGCAAATGAATCGCTTAAAAATCATAAAATGTGATTTTCTGGATTTTTGTTTTAGATTCCGTCTCTCACAGTTGATAAAAATGACCTCTACATGCTTTGTAAGTGGGCAAACCTGAAAAATCGGCAGTGTATCAAATACTTTTTCTCCCCACTGTATATATACCCACACACACACACACACATATAAATGAATAATAATTATTATTTTATGAATAATGTAAATTATTCCTGTAAATGCAAAGCTTTCTTCTTATTATTATTATCAATGTTGAAAACAGTTGTTTTGCTTTAATATTTTGAAATATTGAAGACGAAATATTTTGTAACATTGTACATGTCTTGTGCTTTAGATCAATTTAATAAATCCTTGCTGAATAAAAATATGAATTTAAAAAAATCTTACTGACCCTAAAGTTTTTAACTTTATACATTGTTTGTTTGGTATTTTTCAATTAGTTTGACAGCGAAAAGTAATTTCTGTATCGCCTGCTACAGTACTTCTGCACACCTCTTGTTTATGGAAACTTTTTTTATCACAGTTTTTTATCTTTTTTATGCTGTGTATCATAATGTTGGCCCTCACCTGTTTAGTCTTAACTTCTTAAGTCTACTCCAATGAAAAAAAAATTGTCTTTTGTATCAAATTTGTTATCTCTATCTAAAGATGTCTGCATGAAATATAGCATTTCACAAGGTCAGTCATAAATGTTTTTTATTTTACTTTTATAGATACGAATTAAATAGTTTTTTCAAGGTATTGCCAAGCCAAATGAAAGCTTTTGTATGTTTAACTTTTTTGCCTGCCTTTTTGAATCTCTTTTTCTTAGAAATTTGCCTTTAGTAAAAGGATTTTCTTTTAGCCGAAGGATAAGGTCAGTCTAAATGTGAAACAGCTTCACAAATCCACAGGCATCCGTCCATTCACACCTCTCGGCTTGAACATGTCTGTGTAAAGAGCTGTTAGATGTACCATTGGTCAGTTTGTGTGTGTTAAAAGCTACATGGGCAGATGCAGTCTGCTTTTAATGAGTGGGGAACCAGGGGAATGGCAGTAGTTAACATCGAGAAATGCTGGGATCATTTAGTCCCCTGTGGCTCCTGACAGTGACTTAATAGTTGCACATTTTTGAGTGCAACCAAATTGCCTTTTTGCCTTACTAATGCATTGGCTGACTCTCCATCTATAAAGACTGCTTAAGACCTCTGACACCTCTCTCCCCTCCTCTGTTCTTTTCTGAAGAATGTGATGTTTGCATTAACTCAAATGGTGTAAAACCAGTAACGGCTAATGGCTCTCACAGTCGTAGTAACAATGTTGACTTTTTATAGTGAACTGTCATACTGTTGGAAATTATAAATTGGATAGTTCAAGTCTAGTCCCAGGCTTATGATTGGTCAAAACAGCATTCCATCTGTGTCTTTTTATTATTATTATTATTATTATTATTATTAGTAGTAGTAGTAGTAGTAGTAGTAGTAGTAGTAGTAGTAATAAATAATAATATAAAAATATTATATCCTAATATTGTGTTGGTCCCCCTTTTGCTGCCAAAACAGCCCTGACCCGTCGAGGCATGGACTCCACTAGACCCCTTGTTGTTGTTAGTAATAAATAATATTATTCCTTTATTTATTTAGTAAACATTTAGTAAACATAAAAGCAATTGTCAATACTCGTAATCTAGTATCGTCTACTTGATTAATTATAAATTGATAAGGTTTAAGTTATTATTTGTTAGGTTATGATTAGTAACGCTTTGTTTAATAGTAGTAGTAGCAGCATTAATAATAATAATTAATAGTATAAAAAATTGTAGTTCTGTCAAATTGATTAATCTTGATTAATAAAATGTGTGTGTGTGTGTGTGTGTGTGTGTGTATATATATATATAACATACAATTTGTATATGTGTGTGTATATATGTGTGTGTGTGTGTGTGTGTGTGTGTGTGTGTGTGTGTGTGTGTGTGTGTGTGTGTGTGTGTGTGTGTGTGTGTGTGTGTGTGTGTGTGTGTGTGTGTGTGTGTGTGTGTGTGTGTGTGTGTGTGTGTGTGTGTGTGTGTGTGTGTGTGTGTGTGTGTGTGTACACGTACACACATATGAATATTAGATATGATTAATCGTGATTAATCGAATTGACTGCAGTTTTTTCATACTTTTCATACATAACTCATTATTATTATTATTATTATTATTATTATTAATAATAATTAATAACTTAATATTAATACAATTATTATTAATGCTACTACTACTATTAAACAAGGCGTTACTAATACATTACATTTACATTTAGTCATTTAGCAGACGCTTTTATCCAAAGCGACTTACAAGTGAGAGCAATAGAAGCAACTAGAACAGTCAAAGGCTACAGTATGCAAGTGCTGTAACAAGTCTCAGTTAATCTAACACAGAACACACAGGACAGAATAAAAAATAAAAAATAAAAATTTATAAATAAATTAGACAGACAGAAAATGAATAGAATGTTAAGTGCTATTCTTGATTGGTCAGGTGCTGCTGGAAGAGACGTGTCTTTAGCTGTTTTTTGAAAATGGCTACAGACTCGGCTGCTCGAATTGAGGCAGGTCATTCCACCAGGTGGGGGCGGTCCAGGAAAAGGTCCGTGAGAGTGATTTCACGCCTCTTTGGTATGGCACCACAAGGCGTCGTTCACTGGCAGAACGTAAGCTCCTGGAAGGTGTGTAAGTCTGAACAAGCAAGTTTAGGTATATGACTGTAATATAATATATATGTATGTATGATATCTACTGTAAACATAAATATTTATTATTTTTGTTTATATTTATTTATATTAGTAACCTTTTCATAAAATCAATTCTCAGTATTCATTGCTAGAGGGGTTACATGTTGTGATTTATACTCATAATATAGTATCGCTGTCACATTTAGTGTGGTAGCAGCGCACGATGAAGACGGAGATAACAATAACAGTCTTTATTAAACTTTACAAACTCAGAACAAACAATAGAATAATCTAAAGGACTAAAATGACACCATACATTAAGAAAAAGCATGAAGTAACAGAAACACAGGGCTTAAATACACTGAGCAAACAAAGGGAGCTAAATGAAACGCAGGTGAAACTAATCAGTAACTATGGAAACAAACTAGGGCATAATCATTAATCTAGGAAACGTAGTAACTGGGAACGGGAACAAAACCAAACAAGAAGACAAAGAAACGAACAAACTCCTGACAAACACAGCCTTATTGCTTAATTATAAGTGTAGCAAGGTTTGAGTTATTATTTGGTATGGTTATGAATAGTAACACCTTGTTTATATAGCATTACTGCATATCCTCCCATTCTAGCAGAGAGACCTTCCTCTGTTCTTTTTCCCTGCCCTCCGTGGTCCCATCAGTCCTGCAGTCATTAAGACTCCACACTGCATCTCCCTGCTTTCCCTCATGGCCGCCCACCCATTGTCTCTCAGCACAAAACTGCCCATGTTGTAATTACCATTAGCACAAACAGCAGAGCAGCTTCATTGATATGCTGTTGGTGGCTGGGCAAGTGGTGGGCTGGCACACAATAGCCTGGGTGTAGAGGGGGCTGTTTGCACCAGGGACACGGGGCAGAGCTGCCTTCTTTCTGAATGCACCAGGGCTGCCCGAGCCACGCGTCATTCACTACACGCACCAACTTTAATTAATTTTCATTCGTCTATCTCCTGATCTTTGCTGCTGACCCCCACATCTCCGTCTGAATGGAACCATCTACCCATCTATGGCTGTCAGAGGGTTATCTGGTTCTCAGTTTCAAGAAACCGGGCCCCTGAGACTGCGCATTGTCTTTAGCGCGAGTGAATGTGTGTTTCAATGCAGGTACATGATAATCACTGCAGTCGAGACTCTAGTGACAGGCTACTTTTTTGAAATAACAGTCTCGTTTTACACTTCAATATGGCAGCCGTGTTCAGCTGATTAAGACTATTGATTCTACATCTGTTCTGTACGGACTTCCTGCGGTGCCCTCAAATGGCTTTGCATCCCTCCCATTACCGTTTATTGATAGTTTGGGACATAATCTTGATTTTATTGGTAATTGATAGAACCATTTGAGAGAAATTCCGCACGGCTTGATTTTGCGCTGATTAAGCCGTATTGCTCTTGGCCACATTTTCGCCCCCGCTTTGATTCCTATGTGGATAAGCCTGATCGTGAGCCTTATAAAATTGTCATGGTCTTGAACTTTGCCCGACTCAGATTAAGCCCCAGGAAGAAGTGGATCCTCTTGGTGAGTAAGTCTTTTGTCCTTCATGCTGTTTGGGTGTTTGATGGACTGAAATGGCCTGCTGGGTCTTTGTAGGATGAAACGGGGCTTGAACTGTATGTTGTCTCTGAAGTGGTCCGTTGCTCATGATAGCTTTAATATATATAGTGCTCGACCAATGCTCATTGTAGTCCTTGTGTTGGGTCGCACCGCAGGAGGCCGTAAGGAGGTGATTAACTAATGGTGGTGGTGCTTTAAGAAGAGAAATCCGGTCGTGGGAGCAGAGGTCTCTTCAAAGCCATTGGACAACTATTAGAAGATTAAACCAGCTGCTCTTCTTCATGCCTCTGAGCCAGTTTGTCCAGCAGCAGGTAGCCTGACACCCACTAGAGTATGGTCAACACCCTCATACCGCCCAGAATGGGAAGCTGACGTGCAAGCTCACCAAATCATCAGAGCTGAGTAAAGGCTGGAATACACTGCATGACTTAAAATCGGTACAGATTTGAAAACACTAGACATCATACACCTGCCAACTTTGTAAATGGTTACTGAAATAACGTAGCGTCATATACTAAACGACGAAGTGAATCCAAACATGATAAACTCACACAGAATGACAGAAACATCTAGTGCTTAATCTTATTCTGCACATACAGAGTAATTATACACTGTAATTTACATAAACGACAAACCGTATTCTACAACCAAATGAACTCCTGAGAACCGTCCCGTGACAACTGTACACAAGAAAATCACAGGGAAAGATGTGATGTTTGGGGGGGGGGGGGGGGGCAAGAACATGCCCATAATAAAATGGAGTAAATACAAATGCTTTACATTGACAATAACATCAAAATATTGCGACCCTGACCCACCCACTTTAATAATTTCATAAACGTAATCGTTATGAGCCAAGCCTAGAGGTGCTTATAATAGGACATAGACATGGAAAAACATGGTTTAGTTCAATTTAAAGTCTCTGGATGGTGTAATATTACTTTGGTCAAAAAAAGCAGATACCAAACATGAACGTTGCTATGGTTGCCACGTTGTCAATCATCACAAATTTGGGAGGGAGTCATGTTCTGTACACACACGGAACGATAGGGGAATTCACTCCTGTATTTAAATGCAGATGTCGCTCCTGAAACTTGTGTATGTGGACTATGAGTTGTAAAATGTTGATATCCTCAGACTGGATGGAATCATAGTCTGAAGCGAAAAAGGTTGTGGCCAGCATACACCAAGTGATTTAATTGTGAAATCTGTCGACTTCAACAGACCAAAATCTACAGACCGACTTTTGATAACTAGCACTGACTCGTCCAGAATGCAAATTTTGGGCAAAAATCTATACGAAAGTCAAGTAGTGTATTCCTGCCTTTAAGTGATAGTTCACCCAAAAATGAAAATGATCCCATGATTTACTCACTCTCAAGCCATCCTAGGTGTATATGACTTTCTTCTTTCAGACAAACACAGAGTTATATAAAAAAAATATCCTGTCTCTTCCAAGCTTTTATAATGGGAGTGAATGGCGGTCCTGATTTTGAGGCCCAAGAAAGCACATCCATCCATCCATCCATCATAAAAGTAATCCATACAGCTCAAGTGAGTTAATCAAGGCCTTCTGAAGCAAATCGATGGGTTTTTGTGAGAAAAATATCCATATTTAAAACTTTATTAAATACTAAAATAACTAGCTTCCAGCTGATGGCCTACGTAAGTTGACTTGCGGCAAAAGAGTAACCCCTGACGCGATTTAGGAGTAGTGTAAGCTATGGCTGGGCAACAAACTCAACCTCCCCTCCCTTATATCGAAATCCTCCGACATTTCTCTTTAAAAATTCTCGTTTTAGACTTGTAATTCATGACCGGTGTTTTGTTTTTGCTCTATCCTCTGTGCTTCCGTGTTCATCATTACGTCATGCGTCAGGTCAGAGGTTACTCTTTCACTGTAAATCGATTGCATAGGCCGTCTTTTGGAAGCTAGTTATTTTAGTTAATTAAGTTTTACATTCACTACCATTATAAAGCTTGGACATTTTTTTATATAACTCCGATTGTATTAGTCTGAAAAAAGAATGTCATATACACCTAGGATGGCTTGAGGGTCAGTAAATCATGGCGTAATTTCCATTTTTGGGAAAACTATCCCTTTAAGTCCTTCCAAGAGAGAAGGCATACTCTGATCTGTTTAATCCTGAAATCAGCTATCACCATTTACATTTACATTTATGCATTTGGCAGACACTTTTATCCAAAGCGACTTACATTGCATTCAAGGTACACATTTGACATTTTTGTCAATTCTTGCTTTCCCCTGGGAATCGAACCCATGACCTTGGCATTGCTAGCGCCATGCTCTACTGTTTGAGCTACAGGAAAGACACCATTAAATCAAAATTGACAAATCTTGTTTTTTTTAAATATTGCAGTATTTATTATAAATCATTTTTCCATGCACCACGTGCAACCACGTGTAATCTTTAATCAAAATAACTTGCCCCGCAAGGGTGGGACAACCTGTCACTCACAAGATTTTGCGGCAATAGCAAGCGACAAAAAATTCCTTAACTACACTTTTTCTTGTTCAAGAAGCCGTTTCACTCGGATATACTTCACAATAAGGGAAAAAAGACTATCGCAACTTCTGTTTTATGCTGACTTTACATTTCTATACATAATCTATACATTTCATTTTTTTTACCTTAGAAACCTCGGTGGGCATTCAGAAGATATTCTGTGGCTGCCACAGAATACCTTCTGAATGCCCACTGAATACCTTCCACCCTGAATGAATAAGTGATAGTTGTTGACTTGCCCGCATTAACATCTTCTCCCCTGCGGCCCATAGCCTGTGGCAGAGTGAAAGCACTGTGCCCGCCTCAGGGAAAACAGATGAAGTGGCTCCACACTCTGTCACTCATAGTCATAGAGATGGCGTTGAGGCCTGCGCGACTGGCTATTCCCAGTTGCGGTGTGTCTGTGTGCGCGTGTGTGTACGTGCGCGCTCTGCCCCCGGCATGTCTCGTTTCAGAGTGCTGTCACTCCCTGCTTCCCAGCATCTATTAACACTGCCATTATCATGCTAATCTTCATTGTATGATTACATAAAGTAATTTATGCACACTTTTATTGCAAGGCAACACACAGAGAAGCTTCTCTACTGCAGGAACATGTAGGAAAGTGCCTCTGTTGAATTGTGGACATAGCTAACTTTCAATTTAAAGTGTCTTTTATTGAGCTGAGAAATTTAAGAGCAGGATATACTATACCATACATCAGTGGTTTTCAAACTGGTGGAAAACAAGTATATTTATTAGTTAATAAAGTGTACATATTCATCTCTCTTATGTGCAATACAAAAGTGAACTTCACCACAAATTTAAATGAAAAATGCCCTAATGTTGTGTAGGAAAAAGGTACAAGTAGTGTTTTCGTTTTGTTTTGGCTTAAGTGAAAAAGTCAATAAATCAATTTTGAAAGCAATGTGTTAAAGTTGGATCATATTTTTCAGGGATCCTTGGCATTCAAAAGTTTACTAGTAAACTTAATTTTGTATGAAAAATGTAAACAACAAACAGAAGCATAACAAACTGTAGCCTGAGTGTACGAAGCTAAAGATTCTCTCTATTTCTCATTTAGTCACAGACACTGATCTAATTAGAAATGCAGAAGGCTGTTAAATTAAAATTGTATCACACTTATTAACATTTTAACTAGCAACCCCACCTTCCTCCGGTGCCAAACAAGGACACTCTCACCACCAACATGTGGCAGTCGTACCCCCGAGATTGTCAGTCGGCCGACGTCGTGCTTTACATTGTTTACGCACTTTATGCAGGTCGCCCCACGCAAATAGCCTCCTCCTCTATCCGGGAGCATAAAGTGCAGCTTTTTTCCCCATTTCTTGGCTCTACGGAAACACTAGTTGTTAATGGAATCCTATTTGTGCTCCTATTGGATGGGCTAATGGTCTCCCTTTGAGGGGAACGCTCCAAATTAAATAGCACAGATTCACATCTGTCAGACAAAACCAGGAGGCTCTTTGTAATCAATGACCCAGACCGGGAGAGGCTCCATGGGGGACTTTTCCTCCATGATGGTATCAAACATGAGGACACACCAGGGACAATGGAATCTCCCCCAGCATGATCTGCCTGCGTTCAGGACTATCTACCAGAGGTAGAGGGGGGCAAATGGGGTTAATGTACATTTATAAAACAGGGGCGTAAAATACTTAAGCCAGGGTCTGATTTATAATACCACAATATGACCGAACTGTAAGAAGAAATCTCTCTCTCGCTGGTTTTTTTTTTCTTTTCTTTTTCATTCTGTGCAAATATTGCCGCCGGTGTTGTGTTAAAGTGTTGAACCCCATTAATTTTATCACCCCCCTCCTTTCTCTCTCTCTCTCTCTCTCTCTCTCTCTCTCTCTCTCTCCCTCTCTCGCTCTACATCTTTGAATTTTGTTTGGAGGAGAGGTAGAGCAGAGAGCCAAAGCGTGAGAGAGGGTATAGAGGCCTCCTGCTGCTGTGGAGATTTTCTCCTCGTTGTTAATTTTCCTCGCTCCATATGGCGCCACAGACTCCTCACCTGCAGGCTGTAGCAGGCTGGCAGTGGGAAGCGGGTGGAGAGGACCGGAAAAGAGAGGAGAGGCAGGCTGGAGCGGGAAACGCCAACAGACGTCCTCGGGCCCAGCCTGTCATTTATACAGCCCCGTGCATCTGTGTGTGTACCGACCGGCCTCCCCTTTGCGCAAACATACTTACACATGGCCTAAGCGTACGTTTGAGTGCAGCAGATTCCGTTTGAGAGGGGGGGGCAGGGGTCAGGGGTCAGGTGAGGGGACGGTTTGAGCTATGTTGTCCCTGCTCCTCTTTTGGCTGGTGACACTAGCATTGCAAAGGATCTGAGGCTCAGTGTGTGTTTGTGTGCCCTGTGGCAGAGGGACGGATACATAGGGAAGATGTGGGAAGCTTCTCTTTGTTACTGGAGAGTAGAGGAATGGATGGGAGGGTTTCATCCTGGCTTGTCATTGATTAGAGAAGGCTCTTTAATTCCCTCTCACCCCATGGTGTGATTCATTTGCATGCTCTGGCAGGAGGTAATGGAGTTTTGTTTTACGATTCGCTCTGAAAATCCTTGAAGACATGAGACATGATCTGATGCATATGCAGCCGCCAGCGAATTGCCTTCTGATTGATTGTTTCTTTCGCTTTCTCTCTTTGCCTTTCCTCATTTTTTTTCTTTATGTTTGAAAGTATTTGTCATAGTATGATACAACTTTGAGAGCGTTATGCTCAAGCTATCTGCATATACCAATATTGTTTTGATGTTGCATATGGTGTACAAATACGAAGATGTGTTTGGAAAGATTGACACCTTTACATATGCTGTATGTAAATCATCGGGATGAGCTGAGAACAGGAAGTTCAGCTCTTGTCTGCAGTTGGATACACAAATATACACACGTGAACAAACATATACGTACAAACACACACACATATACTGTTTTTATATATTGTATATATTTTTTTTTTAAATGCATTGTATTCCTGTGATGTCAAAGCTTAATTCTCAGCATCATTCCTCCAGTCTTCAGTGTCACATGATCCTTCAGAAATCATTCTAATATACTGATTTGCTGCTCAAGTAACATTTCTTCTTATAATCACTGCTAAAACTGTTTTTAAAAAAAAATTCAGCTGAACAGCATTTATTTGAAATAGAAATATTTTGTAGCATTGGAAATGTCTCTACTGAGCCCCTTTCTCAGATGTATTTATATAATAATATTGCAGATATCTTTATATAATGATCACTCAAGTTTTAATTGATTATCTCAGGCAACTACTTTGCTTTGCTAGTTTCATGCCTCTCATATCACTCCACGTTTTGGTAACACTTTAGAATAATGGTCCGTCATTAATAGGTAACTATGCAGGAAGAAATGCAGGACTAATGAGTAGTACTACATTAACACTTCAGCTGCTACCACTAACTAATATAGAAACAATCTTAACTAATCAGTAAGTAATATCAAATTTAGGAGATAGTACCTTGTTAAGTAATCAATATTTACTGATTGAGATTAGCCTCATTAATAACTATTAACTAACTGACAAATTACAAAGAACATCATTGTGTGTCTGAGACGTAATCAATCATCTTTTAAACTCTGAATAAATTCATAAAATGTATCACTAGTTACTCAAGGGTTACCTAGTCACTATACAGGAACTACTAGTGATCTGGACCATAGATATGTATACGTAGATTCCCCATTAGCGACTGTTTCTATGGGCCGCTATACGTTAGCCGTCCGCCATTTCTGGTCATGAACGCGCTTTGTGAATTTTCGAATGTTGCCTGTGCGTCTGCAACCATAGTTATACACAAGCATGTATGAAATTAATATCTATACATCAATAGACTGAAGCAGATGAGTTAGGATTTAGTTTATCATTAATGGTAGATAATTCTGCATATCCTAAAAAATATTGGTTAAAGATCTTTACATTTTCTTAAAGGTCCCGTTCTTCGTGATCCCATTGTTCAAACTTTAGTTAGTGTGTAATGTTGCTGTTAGAGCATAAATAATACCTGTAAAATTATAAAGCTCAAAGTTCAATGCCAAGCGAGATATTTTATTTAACAGAAGTTCCCTTTCAAAGCCTACAGCGAACGGCTGGCTTGGACTACATCCTGGTACTTCCTTCATAAATGACGTCAGTAGAACAGACTAACCTCCGCCCACAAGAATACGCGAAAAAAGGGGGCGTGGTCTTGTTGCTGTCCCACGTGGAGAAGAGGACGTGTCGCGTGGAGAAAAGGAAGTGTTGCGTTTGAGTGTGTTTGTCGCCATGTCGTCGAGACGCTGTTATTTTCATCCCGGAGTCAAATCACCTTTGTTTGGCTTTCCCAGGGACGCTGTAGAGATCATTAAGCGCATTTATCTCCCGTTAAGAGGCGTGACCTTTCCACGTGCGCTAAGCTGCTGTCGAATCACAACACAGGAACCGTGCCACGTTCGCTAAGCTGCGGTCAAATCACAACACGGGAACCGCTGGCACAATCAGAACTCGTTACGTATTTCTGAAGGACTTCATAGAATAAAGGAAGTCATCAGCCGTTTTTAGGACAGTGAAAACAGCGGTGTACAGATAAGTACATTGTGTTAAAAATACTGTTTTTTTTACACGCGAAACATGAACACGTTATATTGCACACTGTAAACACAATCAAAGCTTCAAAAAAACACGAAGAACGGGACCTTTAATATCATTAATACTGACCATCAGAGAACCCTACAGACACATTTCTCAGCTTTTAATGAACGCAGTGAACTCATTATAAACAAGTTAATTGGAAAAAAATCATAAACCATCAACCAATCAGCCATCAAAGTAAAAAATATATAAAATTTTTTATAAATTAGCTAGTAATGTGTTTAATAAACATCAATATAACCTATTTATTCAACCCATGTTTTAAGTAATCATCATAGGTATTATCTGAAAGCTTAAATTCTCAAAAATCATCATAAAAAACCATCATAAAATTATCAACATCACATACCTGAATTTAAACCATTTTTAAGAACAGGGAAAATGATAAATTATGAGTCAAAATGATAAATTATTATACATTTATTTCAAATATGAAAACACAAACCACCACATTGTCACCTGTGAAAGGTGATCTTCGGGAATTTAAATTGCGCTGGGCTTTACAGAGGCTGTTGTTTTTTATGCGAGATGATTGACAGCTTCTGAAGTGTCGACCGTTCTAAAATGGCGGTGCGTCAACGTGCCTGGAGAGGTCGAATGGGGCATCTACGTATACATATCTATGATCTGGACCATTATTTTAAAGTGAAAAAGATGGTTTATCACTTTAAAATAATGGTCCAGATCACTAGTAGTCCTTGAAGAGTGACTAGGTAATTGAGTATTACTGATACATTTTATGACTTTATTCAGAGAAGAAGGACAACCTTCAAATGAAAAACTTTTTCACTTTAAAATAATGGTCCAGATCACTAGTAGTTCCTGAATAGTGACTAGGTAACCCCTGAGTAACTAGTGATGCATTTTATGACCACATTGAGAGTAAAGCAAGACAATTTCTCACATCTCAGACACGTTAATGTTGTGATTAGTAATTAATTAGTAATTCTTTATTTGTCATAGTTACCTATTAGTTCTTAGTGATGCCAATCCCATTCAGTAATTATTGATTACCTAATAAGGAACTATCTTAGTCCTAAATTTGATATTACTTACTGATTAGTTAAGCTTGTTTCTATATTAGTTAGTGGTAGCAGCTGAAGTGTTAATGTAGTACTACTCATTAGTCCTGCATTACTTCCTGCATAGTTACTTATTAATGACGGACCATTATTCTAAAGTGTTACCCACGTTTTTTTCTTTTCACTGGGAAAAGAAATTGTGTTCAAATGAAATCAAATTGGATCAAATATTTTATATCCATATTCATCACTGTACAAGGCCCCTAATTTTTTCATTAATTTCACTAATTGTATTCAAAAATGTGTGAATACATTCATTTCAGCAAGATCTTTTTACAGTAGTTAACAAGTACAAACATTCTGTACTTGCTCTCATGGACTTATCTGATGAGTTTATTTGTTTGTTTGATTAAAATGTCCATTTGAAGTGTTCTGCTCTGAAAGACGTGCAATATGAGCGAACAGTAAGAATGGGAATATTTCTCAAAGAACTGTTTAGTGGTTACATTAATTACGTTAAGCTGTTCTTTAAGAACTAGACAACTTTTGTGTTTGGGTGTGTGTGTGTGTGTGTGTGTGTGTGTGTGTGTGTGTGTGTGTGTGTGTGTGTGTGTGTGTGTGTGTGTGTGTGTGTGTGTGTGTGTGTGTGTGTGTGTGTGTGTGTGTGTGTGTGTGTGTGTGTGTGTGTGTGTGTGTGTGTGTGTGTGTGTGTGTGTGTGTGTGTGTGTGTGTGTGTGCTTGTTTATGTGATTTATGAGGACACAAATTTGTATAATGACATGGGTATTACACTGGTATTACAACATCAAGGTGGTTTATGAGGACATTTCAAATGTCCCCGTAAATCAAATCGCTTTAAAAACATATTAAACAATGTTTTATTAAAAATGTAAAAATGCAGAATGTCTCCTGTGAGGGTTAAGTTTAGGGATAGGGGCAGTGTAGGGGGATAGAATATACAGTTTATACAGTATAAAAACCATTACGCCTATGGAGAGTCCTCATAATGCTGTTGCACCAACATGTGTGTGTGTGTGTGTGTGTGTGTGGGGGGGTAAACCCTACATTATAAGGATAAAATGTCCCCACAAAGAAGGCAATATCTGAAATCCTTGTCCTTGTGGGGACATTTTTTGGTCCCCTTGAGATAACAAGCTTATAAATCATAAGATGTATTTTTTTCGAAAATGGACAAATGCAGAAAGTTTTCTGTGATGGGTAGGTTTAGGGTTATGGGATAGAATATACAGTTTGCACAGTATAAAAATCATTATGTCTATGGAAAGTCCCCATAAAAACACGAAAACACAACATTTAACTGCATGTGCGACTGTGTATGTGCTAGAGGCTGGTGTTTCGGGTAGGGTCCTCGGAAAGTGGGCGTGATAAAAAAATGTGTCCGCTGCTGAGAGAGGCCATGTCTGAGGTCACAGCTAAACCCATGTGCCGCGGGCGCCGGGCCGGCCCATAATTCCCATACAGATGAACAGAGTGCTAACCTCTGTCCAGACGGAGCTAACTCGCCTGGATTTCATTTCACCCACAGGACTGTCATTTTGTTAACAATGAGGCAGAGTGGAGAGAGACACAGAGGGCTTTCCTCTCCCCCTCTCTCATCTTATGTCCTCCTTTACTCTTATCTCCATGGAGACCAAAGCCAAATGCCCTTGCTCAGCACCCAACGTCCTCCCTCAGCTTATTCTCTCCTGAAGTGAATTAGGGGCTCAAAAGCAGCTGTTGATCACAGGTAGTCGGCCTTTTTTCAGAAACTCCAAGGTCTGTCAATTATTTCGGATGGCTGTTTGTGGATTTTTTGAAAGGGAAACAAGACAGCATCTGTTGTTTTTCAACTTTTGGCACACGTTGTAGAGTTGGTGAACGTAATGTATTTATAACTTTTTACATGCAGCACACAAAATAATGCAAAGAATCATTTATTAGAACCAAAGTGTCGAAATGGGCCAATATGGCTGATGAGAAATGATGCGATGAGAAGGAAATATGCGCTTTTATGATTACTTTCAAACTCTACTCTGGAACCTTACCCATAAAGATAATAAATATGCAAATTAAACTGTACCATTCATTCCAGAAACATCTCATTTGAATTTTAACATGAAAAAGCATTGTAATGTGATAAGTAATCAGTCTGCAAAATGTGCTAAATGCAAGTTTGAATTCCCTGTGAGATAAATAAGCAGGCGAAATGTGAGTTTTATTGCCGCTTTTAATGACAGTTCTTATTGACTTGGACAAATGGATAATACACCTAGCAAATGCGCATTAATATTATTTTCCAATTGCTCCGGCATGTGGTTGGCAATTAGAGTTATTTTAGCAATGCAGGATGAATTCATTATCCACGTCGACTGATACTTCATTTTCCAGCAGCAGAATGGATATTGTGTCAGGTAGGGGGTCTCTAGGTATTAACGCAGGGGAAGGGGGGGTGAGGGAAGCAAAGCCTTATTTGATTTAGAGAATGAATCAATAAATGCATTGTGGCTTTGTAAAAGAGGCCCCTGGAAAATGAGCAAGTCATTTACTGTGTCCCGTCCCGGAAATAGGGCATTGAAGAGAGCCACGAGCGGGGAGAGAGGGCGCTCTGTGGTGTCTCAGGCCTGTCCTCTGATTGATTGAGTCAAGACATGACAAAAGTTCCTACCCTTTATAGCTCTGTTGAAAGTTGTTTTCTGTATTCTTATACGTAATCGCACACGCATTCTCAATCGCTCGATTTGGATCCTTCAGTAGTCTGAGATTTGATTGGCGGTTTGCAAAAGGACAGCTTTTCTTCTGCTGGCCTGCTGATTTTCAGTTTTTATGTGTGTTTTATATATACTAAGGACAATTTAATAGGAAATGTGCTTATCGCTAATGTCTTCCATTAATATTTTTTAACAGGAAATGCACCAGATTTTACTAATGTGTCTTCTGACTCCTGTCTGATGTGTAGTCTTTTGTGGAGCTTACAGTTATTTGGTTTGATTTTATGTTTTTGATTTTATTTTATTTTTATTTTACTATTTTTGATTTTATTTCATTTGATTATTTTTTATGTTTAATATTTTTAGCAGGAAATGCACCAGATTTTACTAATGTGTTTTCTGACTCCTGTCTGATGTGTAGTCTTTTGTAGAGCTTACAATTATTTGATTTAATATGGTTTTGTTTGATTTTATAATTTTTTTATTTTGATTTTATTTTATTTAACTATTTATTTTACTATTTTTCATTTTATAATTTTTGATTTTATTTTGTTTTTCATTTATTATTTTTCATTTTATTTCATTTTCATTATTTTGATTTTATTTTTTACTCCTTTTGATTTGATTTGATTTTATTATTTTGATTTTTTACTCTTTTTGATTTGATTTTATTGTTCTTTATTTATTTTGTTGTATTATTTTGATTTGATTTTATAATTTTTGATTTTGTTTTACAATTTATTATTATTATCATAAATGAATATTTTGATGAATTTGGCATGATTTTGTTTCTTTCATGAACATTTGTTGTCATGCATACACTGTAAAAAAAAATTGGTTTCATTGTGGTACATTGAATTAAAAATTTGAGTTAATACGATGAAGGAAATTGGTTTAATAAACAGCAACATAGAAAAATATTATTGTATCTGAACCACATACATTAAAAAATGTTGTGATAAATCATGAAAATAGCACAATTTGGCATGTTTCACAGCATTATTACAAATAAAACACAATTACGCAATATGCTTACAAAATATTTGAATAATATTTGAATAAAGGGTGATGTCGATTCTCAAAAACGTTCATTGTATTAACTAAAATGTTTAATTTCAATGAACTCAAAATTTTAAGGCAACCAGGTAACTTACTTTTTAACTTTTTTTTTTTTACAGTGAGCCTGTACAAAGTAAAGGGCAGAGGAGAGAGTGATTCAGCAATGCGCAAAACTGGCTTCTTAAAGGTAATATGTTGTTAATTTAACCATATCTATTCTTTGAAGAAAAAACAAATTGGATATAGCCGTCTTGTGTCTTTTAACCCTGAGGAAACATGTCATTGTGTTATTGCATTTGCACTCTTTCCTCTGCCTGTCTCATGTTGCCTTGATACTCCATTTGAGCATGATCATTGGACATGCAAATGATTGTTTGTTGTGAATTTAAAAAGAGTTGTCGGAAGAAGAAAAAAGCTGCCAGGACTTGTTACTTTTTGTTTGTGTTGAGAAAGAAAGCTGCGTTCTCATCAATCATTGCCATTCTGAAGTAAATGGATAGAGCTAAAAATCAATTTTTAAAGTGAAATATACAACATACACTTTGGCACTCTCCCAAATATGCTAATTCCCATTTATGGTTTCGTGTCAACTTCAAATTAAATGAGGTTTTAATTGAAAATGAGAATTTTTGTGTGGGGCCTCTCTGGAAAAGTGTGGCATGGGAGCGACGCTGGCTTTTTTTCCAGCCCGAGAAGAACGTCGTCGTAAGAGAGAGATCGGGAAAAACAACATTTGCGAACGGTTTGAACCTATATGTGTGTTTCTTCAACCCTGCAATTCTCCAACAACCTAAGGGCTAGTGAAAGTGCAGTGTGAAATTAACGTTCTTTTCCGTATTCCCCCTCCAAATCAAGGCGCGGGCTATTAACATTTGTGTATTTTCATTATGGAAATGGTGTTAACACATGCCCACAGATTGCCACTAGCGATGCAATAATTTCCTCCCTGTGATCATAATGTGTCCGAATGAGTCGTTTTGATTATGACATGCTAATTACATATTGCCTCTCATCTTTTCTCTGGTTTTCTTTTTTCAGCTTTTCAAATGCACTCCATCCAGGGATCTTTAATAGTGAGCTTTTATGAGTTTGAAGGAAAGGGAAGAGAGAGAGAGAGAGAAAGAAAAAGGGAAAAAAAATATATCATCATGCCCCATGTTCCTGTCGGCAGTGTGAGACCCACGCTTCACTGGCTCCCTTTAAACTTCCCAAATTGCATTTCACAATGAAGAAATACCCAAGCCCTTAACTGCCTGTATTAGATTAGACACCATTAGACGTAATAGAACATTTCTACCCCTGTGATATTTTCATAAGAGTTTGATGCGTTTGATTAATCTGGGCACATTTTATTGCATTAATGATTTTTCCTCGCTGTTCCACTGTAAAGACATCATATGTAGGCTAATGCTGTTTTGTGCCCCCGCTCTCCCTCCTCTTTCTTTCTCTCTCTCTCTCTCTCTCTCTCTCTGTCTGCCTCTGTAGCCTGTTCAAGCCTGCGCGTTTATTGCAATGCATTGCTGATGAGGTGAGTCGCCGTCTTATGTGCTTTCACTCCTAAAGTCATTGGTAATGGAGTGGAAAGCTTATATTTTGTTTCCTAATGAAGCACGGTGGAGTTGCAGGCAGAGCGACTCCATCTCGCTCAGTAACACCAGACTCAACTGCCCCCAGCCATCCTGCTCTGAGCTTGAACCGGGCAGGCCAGGCAGAACCGCACAGCCGGCCTAAGGAGAAGGGGAGCTCGGCGGGCAGTACGCAGCATGCTACCCGGAGGGTTATGGCGAGGCACTTTCAGACAAGACGAAACATGCAGACAAATAGTAACAAGGTAGAATCTTTCATTTGTGGCTTAACATGAATATTTAACAGCTGATTGTATGAATTGGTCATTACATGCAGGGGTGGTTCTCAACTGGTTTTGCTTTAGGATCAATACAGATCTTACAGTTTGCAAGTATTTAAAGGGACAGTTCACCCAAATATTTACATTTTCTCTCACCCTCAAGTTGTTCCAAACCTGATGAGTTTCTTTCTTCGGTCACAATTTAGATTAGGGTCCAAATCTTACTATTAACTAGAACTTTTACCTCAATAAATTCCTAAATACTATTTATCAGTAGTTAGTAAGGTAGTTGTTAAGTTTAGGTATTGGGTAGGATTAAGGGATGTAGAATATGGTAATGTAGAATAAGGCATTAAAGGGATAGTTCGCCCAGAAATGAAATTTCTGTCATTAATTACTCACCCTCATGTCGTTCCAAACCCATAAGACCTTCGCTCATCTCCGGAACACAAATTATTAAAAAAGATACGTTGAAGAATGTTGGTAACCAGACAGTTGATGGGACCCATTGACTTAAGGAAAAAGATACTATGGAAGTCAATGGGTGCCGTCAACTGTCTGGTTACCAACATTTTTTAAATATCATCTTTGTGTTCAACAGAAAAAAGGGTAACACTTTAGTTTAGGGTCCAATTCTCACTATTAACGCTTATTAGCGTGCATACTAGGAGATTGGCTGTTTATTAGTACTTATAAAGCACATATTAAAGGGATAGTTCACCCAAAAATGAAATTTCTGTCATTAATTACTCAACCTCATGTCGTTCCAAACTCGTAAGTTCATCTTCGGAACACAAATTAAGATATTTTTGATGAAATCTGAGAGCTCTCTGACCCCTTCATAGACAGCAACGCAACAACCACTTTCAAGGCCAAGAAAGGTAGTAAAGAGATCGTTAAAATAGTCCATGTGACTACAGTGGTTCAACCTTAATGTTATGAAGCGACGAAGATACATTTGTGTGCAAAAATATCAACTTTATTCAACAATCTCTTCTCTTCCGTGACACTCTCCTACACGATTCACATAAGCACCACAAAGCATGCATGTGGTGTTCAGCCAATAGCGAGCCGCCGCTCTGCCGTAGAACTCGAAAGCGCTGCGTTGTGTGAATAGCCCAACAACGTGAATAGCGTAAGAGCATTTGGCGGAGTTTCACTTTTGTGCTGGGAGTGGGGGGGGGGGGCTCCTTGGGGTATAATTTATATTATTATAAATTATAATAATGATAAAGGAATTGAATAATTAAAGGATTAAAAAGGATTTTAGGAATAAATAAGAATGGTATAATAAGTTCTAGGTCTAATTGTAGTAGGCTAATGAAGTAATCAATTTAAACTATTTGCAAATAATATTATATTTTAAAATGTGCACAAATTCACTCTTATTTGTATGTCTAATATGTAGAAAATGCTAACTTTTTTGCCTTGTCATCACATTCATTTATGAATTACATGAATCATGATCGTATTTTAATAAAAAGTTGAGTAGTTTGCATCACTAGATAGTCTATTACTGTCGGTAGCTGAACATTTCTTAAAGGTCCCGTTCTTCGTGATCCCACTGTTCAAACTTTAGTTAGTGTGTAATGTTGCTGTTAGAGCATAAATAATACCTGTAAAATTATAAAGCTCAAAGTTCAATGCCAAGCGAGATATTTTATTTAACAGAAGTTCCCTTTCAAAGCCTACAGCGAACGGCTGGCTTGGACTACATCCTGGTACTTCCTTCATTGATTACGTCAGTAGGACAGTAGAACAGACTAAACTCCGCCCACAAGAATACGCGAAAAAGGGGGCGTGGTCTTGTTGCTGTCCCACGTGGAGAAGAGGACGGTCGCGTGGAGAAAAGGAAGTGCTGCGTTTCAGTGTGTTTGTCGCCATGTCGTCGAGACGCTGTTATTTTCATCCCGGAGTCAAATCACCTTTGTTTGGCTTTCCCAGGGATGCTGTAGAGATCATTGAGCGCATACATCTCCCGTTAAGAGGCGTGACCTTTCCGTACAACGTGCGCTAAGCTGCTGTCGAATCACAACACAGGAACCGCTGGCACAATCAGAACTCGTTACGTATTTCTGAAGGAGGGACTTCATAGAATAAAGGAAGTCATCAGCCGTTTTCAGGACAGTGAATACAGCGGTATACAGATAAGTAAATTGTGTGAAAAATACTGTTTTTTTACACGCGAAACATGAACACATGTTATATTGCACACTGTAAACACAATCAAAGCTTCAAAAAAACACGAAGAACGGGACCTTTAAAACAGTTGTCAAAGACTTGCATCAACTTACATCTTTCCACAAACTCTCTCGCGTTGTGACAGTATGACAGTAAGACCCGCCTTCTTTGATTTGATTGGCCATCTCGATCATTTTGACATTGACGAGCGCTGTTAGACCACTGAGGTAGAGCAGCCTAAAAAATGTATCATCCTTAAAAACAAATCAGCTTTACTCATTCTACACTGTAAAAAAAATATTTTAAAAGTAAGTTACCTGGTTGCCTTAATTTTGAGTTAATTGAAATAAAAAATTTGAGTTTGTACAAATTAACATTTGAGAATCGACATCACCCTTTATTCAAATATTATTAAAATATTTTGTAAGCATATTGCGTAATTGTGTGTTTTATTTGTAATAATGCAGTGAAACATGCCAAATTGTGCTATTTTCATAATTTATCACAACATTTTTTATTTATTTATGTGGTTCAGATACAATTTATTAAACCAATTTCCTTCATTGTATTAACTAAAATTTTTAATTTCAATGAACTAAAAATTTTAAGGCAAGCAGGTTACTTGTTTTTTTTTTTAAGTTAAACCAACAATATATTTTTTTAATCCAATTTTGAGTTGAATCTTGTATAACTTAAATTAAAAAGTTGAAATTGCTTAACTTATTTTGATTTTGAGTTAAATTAACGTAAAAACATATGTTGTCATAACTTATTGATCCTATATTTTTTTACAGTGTACACCAGGTAAATAAAATGGGAAAATATGAATTATATTATTTTGTCATTTTTTTTTATATTTTATATATTATATTTTATATATATATATATATTTTTTATTTATTTATTTTAGCTCAGACAAAATCATTGGCTTTGGTCTGGCCCTTGAACCCCCCGCCTATGCGTAAGAATGTGACAGGGAAGAGAAGAGATTGTTGAATAAAGTTGTTATTTTTGCGCACAAACAGTATTTTCTTTGCTTCATAACATTAAGGTTGAACCACTGTAGTCACATGGACTATTTTAACGATCTCTTTACTACCTTTCTGGCCCTTGAAAGTGGTTGTTGCGTTGCTGTCTATGTGGGGTCAGAAAGCTCTCAGATTTCATCAAAAATATCTTAATTTGTGTTCCGAAGATGAACGAAGGTCTTACGAGTTTGGAACAACATGAGGTTGAGTAATTAATGACAGAAATGTAATTTTTGGATCAACTAACCCTTTAATATGGGCTTTATAAGTACTAATAAACAGCCAATATCCTAGTAATATGCACGCTTATAAGCGTTAATAGTGAGAATTGGACCCTAAACTAAAGTGTTACCCTTTCTTGTGTTGAACACAAAAGAAGATATTTTGAAGAATGTTTGTCACCAGACAGTTGACGGCACCCATTGACTTCCATAGTACTTTTTTCCTACTATGGAAGTCAATGGGTGCCATCAACTATCTGGTTACCAACATTCTTCAAAATATCTTCTTTTGTCCATATTGGCATCTACCTGATTTAATCGGCTTTTTCCATGTGACATGAAGTTGTGCCGAAAGTTTGACAGCAAAGGAAATGGGAAGTGTTTTCACCTTTCTTTTAAAAGTTAACTCTACTTTACTACATGGTTAGTTGTATTTTATTGTTTGTATTTAGCAGACCTGAAACCCGCTTTGTTGGGTTATGACCTCCCCAGTTGCCTTACAGCTCATAAGTCATCTCCATAACAAATAATTCTCAGTTATGAGCCAAAAAAGCTTTTACTCAGCGACATTTAATGCAATGCAACACTTACAGAAAAGACAGTCCATGGCCTGCCCTGAGACGATAATATTTTTGTAATGCACATCATTTTGCTAGGTGAGAGGAACAAGATACAGCATTTAAACATTATTACTCTCATATGCCCTGAGTGTCTAAGAGAAGAGTTATTCTGAGTTATTCTGAGCTCAGCTTCAAGAGCAAGGTCATTTTTAAAACACAATGTTTCTGACATTAACTAGGTCACCATTCACTCGTGTTTCTCTCTCTCTCTCTCTCTCTCTCTCTCTCGCTCACTGACTTTCTCCTAAACTAACTTCATGCCACAGCTGATAATTAAACACACTCAATTATCCCAAATTTAATGGGATTTCGGCACCAGTGTTGTATTTAAAAGGTAATGAATAATATTTTAATTGCATACAGTAACTGTGTGAGCCAAGTGTGGTTTTCTGCCACCACGTGTAATTATTAAGTTAAATCCATCTCTTCTCATGTAGCTCTTGTTGAACATGGAACATTTCTACATGGAGTTACCATAAACTATTTTCATCTGCTGTTAGTTTCTGTGCATGCATATGAAAGAGATGGAAAACAAGTAAACTTTTGTGCACTTTTGCATGCATTTAAAGTACGCATTTACATGCATTTACAATACTTCTATTTTTGTGTTTGTTTATATATATATATATATATATATATATATATATATATATATATATATATATATATATATATATATATATATATATATATATATATATATATATATATATATATATCATATATAAATATATATGGTAGCCCTTTACAATAAGGTTCATTAGTTAACATGAACTAATAATGAACTGCACTTATAAAGCATTTGTTTATCTTTGTTAATTTCGACATTTACTAATGCATAATTAACATCTTGTTAACATTAGTTAATGCACCGTGAACTAACATGAACAAACCACAGCTGTATTTTTATGAACTAACGTTAACAAAGATGAACTAATGCTGAACAGAGGTGTTGTTCGTGGTTAGTTCATGTTAACTAATGAGCACTAATTAATGTTAACTAATTCAACCTTATTTTAAAGTGTTACCAAGATCATCTGACCTTCTGTACAAAGTCACATGATCAATGTCACAAATTTGCTTATTTGCTCATTAGTGACCTAGAAAATATCTCATTGTATGTCATAATGATTCCTCATTTGAAATGTTTCAAAAATCCTATTAGGCTTTGAATCCCAGATTTGTATTGTGGTCTAATGTTTGGACCCCACTGCATGTGTGTTTGAGGTTACACACGCTGGGCCGTATCTGGGCCCCCGGTGCAGGTCCCCCCCTGTTTCGGAGCCCCACTAGCGACGGCCCTGGTAACACGACACACACACACACACACAACATAGTGAAGTTGTCCTTTGCTTCATAGAAGTGTGTAATTAATAATTAAGTAGCTGCACTTGTAATGGGTTGACCTCTCTGACCTGTTCATTACTCTGACGGCAAAGGCATCATTCAAAATCAGTCGCTGCGCTGCCGCCCCTCTCTTTCCCCCTTGGCTAGAGAACACCTATTTCAGCATCTATATTCAGCTGACCAGCGGCCTAATATGGGTCTGGACTGAATTAAAACTCTCAGCTCCACTGAGGACGAAAAGCCTCTAAATCCCATTGAACAGCTTCCTGTCGTAATCCTGTTCAGCTTTTACTCTCTGGTATGAAGACAGGGAAAAAAGACAAAAGAGAGCTGAGAGTCACGCAGAACATTTACACTCATAATGATTTCTGCAGCCTGCTCGGCTTACTTAAGGAGATTATGTGAAACAATTCTTGAATATTTGGCATAATTGTGTCTAAGTTTGTAATAATACATTTATATAGTATGAAAAAAAGATTTGTTAAAGATTACATTTAACAGCGTTATCAAATTATTATATGGTAGCGATATATTGTGCATCCCTTACACTCTAAAAAAAAAGGTTCTATATGGCACCAAAAATGGTTCTTGGCTCGTAATCATAGAGGAACCTTTTTTAGTGCTATATAGCACCACTTTTGCTGCTTCAGCGGTTCTTCACCTGTTCTTTGACTAAGGTGCTATATAGCACCTCTGAAGAACCGCTTAAGAACCACTGAAGCACCAAAATTGGTGCTATATAGCACTAAAAAAGGTTCCCCTATGATTACGAGCCAAGAACCATTTTTGGTGCCATATAGAACCTTTTTTTTTTAGAGTGTATGCATTCTTATTGGAACTACATAAATTCTTTTTGTTGACGTTAAAGTATTACAGAAACTGGACAAGGGGTTTTCATTTCTCAGCATATTTTGCATGGGACTGGATGGAGAGAGAAATGATTTATGTATTTTTGAACAAGATGAGAATGGGAGAACTTGTTAGTGTTTAAAGTTGGGATTTAATTTGAGTTACTGTGACAAAGCCCAAAAAAATTATATTCTCACCCAGTTTTTTCTAGCACAAAAATATAAACATTCTTAAATCAAGATGCATTTACATGAGAAGCAAAATGACAAGACATTAAATATTGTTTTCTAAAAAAATCTTGTTCCCTTTCAAGGGAACTCGCGCTGCGTCACCGCTTTGGGAACGCCTCTGCGTGATTGCGTCGTGAAGCATGTATGTCATCAGTCCAATAGAGAGACGGAACATCATAGGCGGGTGACGTCATAGACCCGGAAACTATAAAGCACACCGGCAAACACACGCCGTTAGCTTCTGTTGCCTTCAACAAGCGCTCTGTGTTACTCTGTCCATTTCATTTGTGTTGTGTCTGTTAAAATTATTATGGCGAGCGGACAACATTTCAGACAGTGTGTTCCTCCCTGCTCACGCTACATTACGAGCGGGGATACACACTTGATGTGTGTTGTCTGTTTGGGTGAGCAGCACGCGCAGTCGGCACTCGATGGTGCCGGACAGGGAGTCAGGCTTTTACAGCCGGTACTTCATAGTGCCAAAGAAGGATGGTGGGCTGCGCCCCATCTTGGATCTTTGCGTCCTGAACCGAGCCGTGGCAAAGCTCAAGTTCAGGATGCTAACACTCAAACAGATCGTGTCTCAGATCAGGTCCGAGGACTGGTTTGTCACGATAGATCTCAAAGATGCATATTTCCATATCTCCATCCTTCCGCAGCACAGGAAGTTCCTGAGGTTCGCTTTCAGGGGAGAAGCGTACCAATATAGAGTGCTTCATTTCGGTTTAGCCCTTTCACCCCGCACGTTCACGAAGTGTGTGGACACTGCTCTGGTCCCCTTGCGTTTGCAGGGGATCCGCATACTCAATTACATCGACGACTGGCTGATACTAGCACAGTCAGCGCATCTCGCGGTTCAGCATCGAGATGTTGTTCTCGCGCATATGAGGAGGTTGGGGCTGAGGCTCAACTCCAAGAAGAGTGTTCTTTCTCCTGTGCAAAAGATCACTTATCTCGGTGTGAGTTGGGATTCGGTCGCTATGCAGGCTTGTCTGTCAGAGCCTCGCATAGGGTCGATCCTCTCAGCTGTGAAAGGGGTGAAGCTAGACCAGCCGCTCACTGTAAAACAGTTTCAGAGACTGTTGGGTCTGATGTCAGTGTGCGTCTCTGACCACGGTTGCCTCCCTGACGGGCTGGGGGGCGACCATGAGTGGTCGCTCGGCCCAGGGTCTGTGGCAGGAACACCAGCGTTCGTGGCACATAAATTGCCTGGAAATGTTGGCGGTGTTTCAGGCTCTGATACACTTCCTGCCGCATCTCAGGGGCCATCATGTGCTTGTGCGCACAGACAGCACATCGGTGGTCTCCTACATCAACCATCAGGGGGGTTTGAGGTCCCGTTGCTTATACAAGCTAGCGCGCCTTATCCTCCTCTGGGCTCAGGGAAAATTGCTGTCAGTCAGGGCAATGTACATTCCCTTGAACGTGGAAGCAGACATCCTGTCGAGGCAGGGGCCGAGGCCCGGGGAGTGGAGACTCCACACGAGGTGGTGGAGCTCCTTTGGGAGAAGTTCGGCAGGGCCCAAGTGGACCTATTCGCCACTCACGAGAACTCACATTGTCGTCTGTGGTTCGCCCTGTCTCCCCCAGCTCCTCTCGGACTGGATGCGATGGTACAGGAGTGGCCGAGGCTGCCCCTGTACGCTTTTCCCCCGATTGCTCTGCTTCCGGGAGTTCTAGAGAGAGTACGTTGGGACGGGGCCCGTCTTCTGCTAGTTGCCCCATTCTGGCCGGGCCGGGTATGGTTCTAGGACCTTGTGTCTCTCCTCGACGGCTCTCCCCTGGAGATTCCGTTCAGGAGGGACCTTCTCTCTCAGGCGGGCAGAGTTTTTGTTCACCCCCGACCAGAGTTGTGGAAACTGTGGGCTTGGCCTCTGAGGGGGCCCAGCTCATAAGTTCCGGTCTCTCAACTGAGGTTGTTGAGACCATTCTACACTCCAGAGCTCCCTCCACGAGGAAACTTTACTACCTAAAGTGGAGACTCTTCACCTTATGGTGTCGAGATCGCCTGCGGGATCCAGTTAACTGCCCTGCGAGCGTGGTGCTGGAGTTCCTGCAGGAGAGATTCTCTGCTGGGTTAGCCCCCTCTACTCTAAAGGTGTATGTGGCGGCCATAACAGCTTAACACACTCCTTTGAGTGGAGTTTCCTTAGGGTGACACCCGCTAGTAACCCATTTCCTCCGTGGAACCTTGAGACTGAGACCTGTGACACGCACCAGCGTGCCGGCCTGGGACTTATCCATCGTCTTTCAAGGCCTTTCCGAGGCTCCCTTCGAGCCGCTTGAGGAAGTTTCTGAAAAGTTTCTCACTTTCAAAACTATTTTTCTTCTTGCTATTTCTTCCATTAAAAGAATTGGGGACTTGCAAGCACTCTCTGTCGCACCCTCGTGCTTGGAGTTTGCCCCGGGTATAGCTAAGGCCTTTCTCTCTCCGAGGCCCGGGTATATTCCTAAGGTCCTCACTAACCCTGTCAGACTTATTGTGCTCCAGGCCTTCTGTCCTCCTCCTTTTACGACGTCAGAACAGGAAAAGTTAAATCTGCTTTGTCCCGTTCGCGCTTTAGACGCCTATGTCCACAGAGCTGCCCTGTGGAGGAAAACCGATCAGTTGTTTGTTTGTTACGGACCTCCCTCCCGAGGGGGTCCGGTGTCAAAGCAGAGGATGAGCAAGTGAGTGGTCGAGGCTATCTCACTTGCTTATGTGGCGGCCGGACAGCCCTCTCCTTTGGCTGTTCGGTCCCACTCCACTAGGAGTATGGCTGCCTCTCAAGCTCTTTTAGCAGGGGCCTCCCTGCAAGAAGTTTGTGATGCGGCGGGGTGGTCCTCGCCTCATACGTTTATCAGGTTCTACGAACTGGATGTTAATTCTACTCCGGGGTCTCGGGTGCTCACCTCGTAACTACTTTTTCAGGCAGGCATCCAGACTTGCATGGGGACGTGGGTATTCTTGTTCCCAAAGCTCTGACGCAGCGCGAGTTCCCTTGAAAGGGAATGTCTCGGTTACGACTGTAACCTTAGTTCCCTGAATAGGGAACGAGACGCTGCGTCACCCTGCCATTCTCCTCGCATGCCCGCAAGCGCCTTGTTTCAGGCCTTTTTCAGAAGCTAACGGCGTGTGTTTGACGATGTGCTTTATAGTTTCCGGGTCTATGACGTCACCCGCCTATGATGTTCCGTCTCTCTATTGGACTGATGACATACGTGCTTCACGACGCAATCACGCAGAGGCGTTCCCAAAGCGGTGACGCAGCGTCTCGTTCCCTATTCAGGGAACTAAGGTTACAGTCGTAAACGAGACGTTTTCCCTTTGATTTACGTTTAATCTTACCTCATTGGCAGGTATTTCTCCTTGTTTTAAGCATAAACACACTCAATTCTGATACATTTTCCAGAAAACAAGACAATATATTAAGTCAATTTGCTTCTCAAGGGAATGTATCTCGACTTAAGAATGTTTAGATAATTGTACTAGGAAAAAATACTAAGAAAATTTTTATTTTACAGTGTTACACGTTACATGTAATTACTATAAATTATGCATAATTACATGCAACTAAACCAAAACCTAACCCTATAGTAAGTACAGTACATGTAGTTAATTATTATTACTTAATCATTAAATGTATAATTACACTGTAACATGGACACCTTAAAATAAAGTGTAACCGAATCATTTTTTGCAGTGCAGTATTCAAGCAGTTTAATGTAAATGTGAAGAAAACCAATTAATTCTGTTCAGCCAAAAACTTCTCTGGCGTCGATCCCTACTTTTATCCAATCCTCCTCCTGTTTGTGATGAGACAGACAAAAAAATAATGAGGAAACATTACAGTAATTACTTCTTATCCTCTTTGCTTTAAATCCAATTGAACCGCTGTAGTAATATGTATTTACTAGTCACATTCTGTGGGTGGGATAAGTTGTTATGTGTGTAGCATTTAGTAATGATGAGCATTAGTGTCCTCCAAAAGAGCTTTCATCCCTCTCTCTATTTCTCTCTGCTATGAAAGGCTGCTGCCATTATGAATACATGCATGTCTGCTGGCCAGATTGCCTGGCTCAGTAGATGGAGCTCACGCAAGGCTGCCTAGCCTGCGGTGCTGCAGTTAGGAGGGGATGCAGGACTCTGGATAATGATACATTGCTCATCTGAGCAGCCACAGCTTTTCCACCCCCTCTCACCTTAAAAAAAAGAAAGGGGAGAAACGTTGCGAGTTAATTTAAATGGCCGAATGCATTATGGCAGGTTACTGGGGCTGAGGCAAAGCAGCCAAGAGGTGTTTCTGTGAGCTTCAATTAGATTGCGCATGTGAGGGTTGATAGCTTGCACTTATTGCCCCTGTGTTTCGCTTGTGTTGTTGTGATTGTTGCTATGTTCACAGCATCTCCTGAACTGTTTTGGTATGTAACATGAATGAGATTGATGTCACGGGTGAATTCTCACTGTATTCGCTACAGCAGAATTGAACAGCTCTCTCTGCCATGATTGTAATTTGCTTTGAATCGGAAGTTGAGTTGTTTACTCTTGGCAACCTCAGATCAGAGATTTTCTTTTTCACTACTAACTGTTGGGGAAAGTTACAGTCCCACTTTATATTAGGTGTTTTTAACTACTATGCACTAACATTGAAATCGATCATTTGATGCAATGCACTGTGTACATACATGTTTTTACATTGTACTTATATTTTAAACTGCATGTAATTACAGCTGTAATTAATTTATACCTTTCAATCCACCCTTAAACCTACCCCTACCACCCAACCTGTCCCTAACTTTACTATTTACTATTTCTCTTAAAAATGATGATCGTGTTGGTAAGTACTCCATGTATCCTTATAAGGTTACTGCGGTTACTTAAAGGGTTACTTTCTCCCCTCATATCCCCCTGAGATGAGAGAATTATGCATTTCATTTCTGGAAAAAATCCTCCGATGATGCAAATATCTTCATTTTGCGTCATCGGAGGATTTTTTGGCCAGAGGCTAGAGTCTACAGCCAGTAGAAGGACCTAGTTCCATATGTTTTCAACCTGCCCATAGGGGGTGGGATCTCACTCATAGAATGTAAATGCGTACGGCCACTCGGATCGGGCATTAATAACGGTGCGGTGCGGATCAAAGTGAGTGTTTCAACTTTTCAATGAATTCCTATGAAAGTTTAGCTTCCATAAGCGATCTGAAAATGTGCCAGACTCAGCTCTGCTCAGCTCTTACTTCGCTCTCGTGATGAATGAAATCTGACTCCTGCTGCGTTTGTGCCGTGACTTTCGTTCGACTCACTCACACTTTATTGAAAAGACACGTCCAGTATTTTATTGCAGTGTTTATTTAACTGAACAAAATTATTGTATTATTGTGAAGATCAAAACGACGGTTTTGATGCTCTGTTGCTCCGTTGCTCTGATTGGTTGTAGGTCTGTCCAACTGAGTGCAGAGGCATTTTCTTTCCTGGTTTGGTTGAAACACGCCCCATAATCACAGCCCAATGGAGCAGTATCAGACTCATATTCTGACTAGAATCTGAGTTTGACAACATCAGGCTATAGTAGTTAAGGACACCTAATTTAAAGTTACTTTTAAAAGTAATGAGTTACAGTATTGCATTACTCTTAAAAAAAGTAACTTATTGTGATGGTAATTGTGTTAAATAAGTAATGTTACGCCCTTTCAAACCAAATATGCAAATGAAAAAGGAAATGCATATTCATTCCATTCTCAATTGCAGAAGAATAGAACTGAAGTAGAAGAAAGTTCAACACTTAAGCAATAAAAACAAGAAATCAACACAAATGTGATGTTTATCTAAAGTAATTTTTACTTATTAGTATGCTTGAATTGGATCATCGAAGGTCAGCAGCAAAGACATTGCTCAATAAAGTGAGATCAAGTACATAAAGTGTTTTTTTTATTTAACATTTCACTGTTTTTATTCATTTTGAGTAATACTGAACCTGTTTTTGTGCAAGTGAGATGAGTAAATGCATGCTCACAACTACAATAACCATCATGTTTATGATGAAGATATTTAAAAGTAATGTGTAACTTTACTTGTTACTTGAAAAATGTAATCTGATTATGTAAATCGCGTTACTTGTATTGTGTTACCCCAACACGGATTGCCTCACATACACATGTTTTTGAAAGATATTTTCAGTCATCATTAACATGTTGATGAAAATGACTTGCAAGGAACTGGATGTTAATTATTAAATTCTGAGGCTGAAACATCCTTGGTCTAAAATCTTATTGTTTGGTAACCATGGTGATTTCAGTTAGAACTTGGAAGATCTTAACCTAAAGGGATAGTTCACTCAAAAATTCTAATTCTACCATTTACTTGCCCTCATGTCATTCTAAACCTGTATGGGTTTCTTTATTTCTGCAGATGACATTGGACCCTGTTGATCCGATGTTGATCCCTGTTTTTTACAGACTTTTCTTTTCAACATACAGTTGAAAAAGAATGTGAACCCCTTGCAGAATCTGTGGAAATTTGAATAATTTTAACAAAATAAGAGGGATGACACAAAATGCATGTTATTTTTTATATAATACTGTCCTGAATAAGATATTTTACAAAAAATATTTTTAAAAAAATATTTATTTAAAAAAAAAAGTTTATATATAGTCCACAAGACAAAAAAATAGCTGAATTTATTAAAAATGACCCTGTTCAAAAGTTTATGAACCATTGTTTCTCAATACTGTGTGTTGTCACGTGGATGATCCACTGCTCTTTTTTTGTGATGGTTGTTCTTGTTTGCCCTGAGCAGTTAAACTGCCCAATGTTCTTCAGAAAAATCCTCCAGGTCCTGCACATTCGTCAGTTTTCCAGCATTGTTTGGATATTTGAACCCTCTCCAGCAGTGACTGTATGATTTTGAGATCCATCTTTTCACACAATTGAGGGACTCAAACACAACTATTAAAAAAGGTTGAAACATTCACTGATGCTCCAGAAGGAAACGCAATGCATTAAGATAATTTGAAGATTAAGGTAAATTGTACATAATTTGTCTTCCGGGAAACATGCAAGTATCTTCTGTTGCTTCTGAAGGGCAGTACTAAATGGAGAAAAAAAATGGATATTTAAACAAAATAAGAAAAATGTGGACCTCTTCATCCTGTTCATAAGTTTTCACCCCCTGGCCCTTAATGCATTGTGTTTCCTTCTGGAGCATCAGTGAATGTTTCAACCTTTTTTAATAGTTGTGTTTGAGTCCACCAATTGTCCTCAGTGTGAAAAGACGGATCCCAAAATCATACAGTCCCTGCTGGAAAGGGTTCAAAGATGCTGGAAAACTGAAGAATGTGCAGGACCTGGAGGATTTTTCTGAAGAACATTGGGCAGTTTAACTGCTCAGGGCAAACAAGAACAACCATCACAAAAAAAAGAGCAGTGGATCATCCAGGGAATGACACGCAGCACTGAAAATCAATGGTTCGTAAACTTTTGAATGGGTCATTTTTATAAATTCAGCTATATGTAAAAAAAATATTTATGTAAAATATCTCATTCTGGACAGCAAAAAAATAATAATAAAAAAAAACGCATTTTGTTGTATCTCCTTTCGTGTTCCACAGAAGAAAATGTTCATAGATGTTTGTAACAACTTGACGGCCAGTAAATGATTTTGAGTTTTGGATTAACTATCCCTAGGACTTTATGGGGCCATATTAAAGGAACATCCTTTGGTGCTTTTTATTTATACAGTGCATATGCAATGGTTAATCATGCTTTGGTTTTGGAATGGTTCTTCTTTGACGGAGGAAATATAATTAAAATAGCTGATCATTGTGTCGAAAATTGAAGTTATTTGATATTAAGTTCTGATGTTCACCACAGAAGCACTCTTACTCGTGTAGTACGGCGTACTTATTGAGGAAATACCTCTTAAACACAGACTATTCCTGATGGAGTCAGTCTGGCTGTCTTCTGTTCTCTATAGTAGAACACTTTATATCCATTGTCTGCAAGTGACAAAGGGGGTGCAGGTGCTGGAAAAAAAAAACATTATGTAGACTGTGATTATAACCCAGAAGGGACATAATGGTTTCTGACTAACTCTAAGCTCTTAATCAAGGGCAAATCTAAATACTGCCATTATTGGTTTCTGTTAAGAGATTGCTCTACTGACTGTGGAATGAGAAGAAAATGAAGACTGAAAGGATGGTTTAAAAAAAGATTGGTGTAAATATTATTTATCTATTACTAGAACTTAGACATCAAGGGAATGTGAGACACCAAAGAAGGTCATTGTGTGCAGGTGTAACATCTGCTGTTTGTAGACCGCTGGCCTTATTTACACAAACTGGTTGCCTTAAGCATGACATTGGCCTGATCATTAGAGGACCAATACCAATCTCTCCATAGCTATTTATAGTGTAGCCCTCGCATGCATAATTAATCATATGCTAACAGGATATACCCTAAAATCTCATCCTCTCTCTTCACCATCATACCACATTACCCTTTCATCAGGGCCAGTGATAAAAAGATTCCAGATCCATACATGCTACAGTCAGCGTTTTGTGTTTCATGAACAATTCGTATAAACTGTGCTGATTTGGCTCATATCATATGGATATTGTGACTTTTTTTGAGGGTCACGAAAGAAAGCAATTGAAAAATGTCAAGTGTTTTGTCCTTACAATGAACGTCAATTTACTCTATTTTCATTAAACATTCTTCAAAATGCCTACTTTTGCATTCCTCAGAAGAAAGATAATCAGACATGTTTGGAATTTCATGAAGGCTGAGTAAATGATGACGGGATTTTACTTTATGGGTGAACTATCCCTTTAACATGAGAAAACATTGACTTCCCCACTGAAATTTGCTCACATTCTCACATTTCCGACCTGTTAGAGATGTCAAGCAGATGGTCACACCTAGGTCGCTCAAGCTGTTTGCACTTGGTACCTCTGAGAGTATTGAATTCAGCACTTTGGACATTGGCCGCATAGAGAGCCCCAAATCTACACACATCTTCAATCCCACCTCTTTCATAGAACTTTTACTATTCTAATAGCAGGAGTTAATTCGCTCCTACTCCTACAGAGAAAGATGATGAGGATGGAGATCAGATCAAGGCTATCGGTGAAGATAGCCGATGGCGTCACCCCACACAGTTGCTCCTTTCCGCATACATATAACCCCCCTAGAGCCTTTCCATCTGTATGGAAATGTAGCCTCCACAGCTGGAATCCAGCAAAGCACTGTCCTTTTACTAATAGTTATTATCTCTGTGGACTATCCCTCTGATAGACCTTGCAAAACAAGCAAGTTGCATCTTTATGTTAATGCCCTGCTATAGTGTACCAGCGCCTCAGGTGGCGTACGGGCTCAGGCGCCGGATTTCATTACTATAATTCCCATTATCACAGGCTGAGGCTCGTTCTGTGATTGGCACTATTGGCTAACACGCTGAGGTGATGGAACTGCCTTTTTGAGGTGATGCTCTTTTTTCAGATATAATAAGCATTTTTCGCGGCCTGCAAAAATCGGTCGAAATGAGGTCAGGCAGTACTTTCTCACCTCTTTAACTTCTATGCTCTACACTCTTAAAAATAAAGGATCTTTATTGGCATCTGTGGTTACTTGAAGAAACGTTAACATCCTTGGAACCTTTCCATTGCATAATAGATTCTTCAGATTATTCAATTGTTTCTCGCACTAAGAAACAAAAATGTTCTTTTAAAGTCCCCCTGTAGTTAATAATTGTATCCCTTAAAACTCATCTTTGATCACCAAAGAAAAACAAAAATGTATTCATGCCTTAAAATAGCTTGAATGTAACTCGACACCCTAGCTTCTTTTAGTATATGCGGATCAATGAATATGCAAATTAGTCCTCGCTCACACCAGCTGAGAGATCCACTCCGTCAACTTTACTCTAGTAAACGCTGCATGATGGCAAGTGGAAATACTGGTTTAATTCAGCCATACATGTATAAACCAGAAACTAATTCAGAAGAAGTGGAATAGTGAATTATACAGGGTCGTACAAGTTGATGTATCAGAATGGTAATGCGTTTTATGCATCGCTTTCTACAACACAGGGCCTTTGGCTTGACTGCAATATCAAACAGCTAATAATGTGTCGCTAATGTTACACAAACCATGTTCCCTTTTGCCATCTCTGAGTCAGATAGCTGCCTTCTGAAAATCAGCATCACTAAGGCCGCATTTACACTGCAGGTCTTGATGCACAATTCCGATTTGGTGACTATATTCAATTTTTTTGATGACCCTCCATCATTTTAAAAAGCGACCCGTATCTGATATTTACATTTACACTATATACTGGCCAAACAGTTCAAGACGTTCTGACCCGGAAAAGGGAGTAAAACGGCGCAATATGCAATGGATGCAGATGAAATGATTATTAAATGTTTTGCTTTCCGCACTATCTTTAAAGTTCAGTAAAACATTTATCTCGTAAGGCAAAGAAAAAAGAGTGTCATTAGTGTCATGTGATCGCAGTTTTTATTCACCTGAGTTGATGTCATTTGCCTCCGTCCCTTTTTCAATGACGTACGACTCGCATTTACTGGGGAATATCCAATTTGACCGCTTACAATGGCAGACGCAAATGCACGTATCCGAATCATATCGGATTTATTACCACATATGAGTGAGGCCTGAATCTGATCTGAGGATATCGGAATTCATGCGTTTTTTTCCTGCTTACACGTTCACATGTCATGATATGTGCCACATGAGAGGGAAAAATCGGAAATTGATCACTTGAACCATGCAGTGTAAATGGGGCCTTAGAAACGCTTTGAACAACTTAGATTGTCAGTGGAGAAAGTCATATACAGAGAGGAAAATAAGTGTTTGAACACCCTGCTATTTTGCAAGTTCTCCCACTTGGAAATCATGGAGGGGTCTGAAATTGTCATCGTAGGTGCATGTCCACTGTGAGAGACGTAATCTAAAAAACAAAATCCAGAAATCACAATATATGATTTTTTAACTATTTATTTGTATGATACAGCTGCAAATAAGTATTTGAACACCTGTCTATTAGCTAGAATTCTGAACCTCAAAGACCTCTTAGTCTGCCTTTAAAATGTCCACCTCCCCTCCATTTATTATCCTAAATTAGATGCACCTGTTTGAGGTTGTTAGCTGCATAAAGACACCTGTCCATCCCATACAATCAGTAAGATTCCAACTACTAACATGACCAAGACCAAAGAGCTGTCCAAAGACACTAGAGACAAAATTGTACACCTCCACAAGGCTGGAAAGGGCTATGGGGAAATTGCCAAGCAGCTTGGTGAAAAAAGGTCCACTGTTGGAGCAATCATTAGAAAATGGAAGAAGCTAAACATGACTGTCAATCTCCCTCAGACTGGGGCTCCATGCAAGATCTCACCTTGTGGGGTCTCAATGATCCTAAGAAAGGTCAGAAATCAGCCCAGAACTACACGGGAGGAGCTGGTCAATGACTTAATACACTAAGACGTCATGGTTTGAAATCATGCATGGCACGGAAGGTTCCCCTGCTTAAACCAACACATGTCAAGGCCTGTCTTAAGTTTGCCAATGACCATTTGGATGATCCAGAGGAGTCATGGGAGAAAGTCATGTGGTCAGATGAGACCAAAATAGAACTTTTTGGTCATAATTCCACTAAACGTGTTTGGAGGAAGAAGAATGATGAGTACCATACCAAGAACACCATCCCTACTGTGAAGCATGGGGGTGGTAGCATCATGCTTTGGGGATGTTTTTCTGCACATGGGACAGGGCGACTGCACTGTATTAAGGAGAGGATGACCGGGCCATGTATTGCGAGATTTTGGGGAACAACCTCCTTCCCTCAGTTAGAGCATTAAAGATGGGTCGAGGATGGGTCTTCCAACATGACAATGACCCGAAGCACACAGCCAGGATAACCAAGGAGTGGCTCTGTAAGAAGCATATCAAGGTTCTGGTGTGGCCTAGCCAGTCTCCAGACCTAAACCCAATAGCGAATCTTTGGAGGGAGCTCAAACTCCGTGTTTCTCAGCGACAGGCCAGAAACCTGACTGATCTAGAGCAGATCTGTGTGGAGGAGTGGGCCAAAATCCTTCCTGCAGTGTGTGCAAACCTGGTGAAAAACTACAGGAAACGTTTGACCTCTGTAATTGCAAACAAAGGCTACTGTACCAAATATTAACATTGATTTTCTCAGGTGTTCAAATACTTATTTGCAGCTGTATCATACAAATAAATAGTTAAAAAATCATACATTGTGATTTCTGGATTTTTTTTTTAGATTATGTCTCTCACAGTGGACATGCACCTACGATGACAATTTCAGACCCCTCCATGATTTCTAAGTGAGAGAACTTGCAAAATAGCAGGGCGTTCAAATACTTATTTTCCACACTGTAGTTCATCATTACATCGTAATATACTGTAAATACATAATTCACCCGCTAAATTGCTAAATATATCAACAGAAAAATATACCAGGATAACCTGGCTTCTCTTGAGACTCCCCTGCTTCACAGCATAGTAAATGATATGCTAAAGCCCGCCCCCCTCGTGATGTGATTGGTTACAAGGTAGTTTGTGACATAAACACCAGCGATTTCAAACCTTGTTTCTTTTTTCCACTGCAATATGGAGAAAATACTCAGCAATGATGTTAACTTATAATTTTTGCACATTGTTTGTCTTAAAGGATTAGTTCACCTCAAAATGTAAATTTCGAAATAATTTACTCACCCCAATGCCATCCAAGATGTCCATGTCTTTCTTTCTTCAGTGGAAAAGAAATTACGTTTTTTTGAGGAAAACATTTCAGGATTTTTCTCCAAACAACAACCCGATCTCACGGCAATTCGTACATTTTTTACGAGGTGGCTAATTCGTAAGAATTTGTATGACCTCACTCGTACGAATTCGTACAATTTTTGCTAAATCATACGTATTTGACGAGTTGCCATTTTTTTCATACTAATGACCTACCTCAAACCGCGCCCCTAAACCTACCCGTCACTGGGGTTTAGACAAAACGTACAAATTAGTACGAGTGAGGTTGTACAAATTTGTACGAATTAGCCACCTCTTAAAATAAGTACGAATTGGTTGTGAGATACACTCTAAAAAAAAAGGTTCTATATGGCACCAAAAATGCTGGTAATCATAGGGGAACCTTTTTAAGTGCTATATAGCACCAATTTTGGTGCTTCAGTGGTTCTTCAGCAGTTTTTCAGAGGTTCTTCACCGGTTCTTTGACTAAGGTGCTATATAGCACCACTAACTAAGGTGCTATATCACCGCTACCATATACAGAACATGTTAAGTGGTTCCTCTATGATTACGACGAAGAAACATTTTTGGTGCCATATAGAACCTTTTTTTTTAGAGTGTAGCGTTGCACACAATGGACTTCAATTGCAACCAAAATGTTGAACGTCCACATCAATGCAGTTTCAAAGGGCTTTGAAGTGCTTCAAATGGTACTGCGTGATCCCAACTTAGGAATAGTCTTATCTAATGAAAAGATCGGTCATTTAAAAAAAAAAAATTCAAATCTGTATATACTTTTTAACCACAATTGGTTGTCTTGTGCTGGTCTCCAACGAGCCAGGCATTATGTAACGTACGTTGAAAAGGTCACGTAGAACGTGGGCGGAAGTACCGCCCCATTGTTTACAAAGCGAACGTTCGAAGACTATTACAAACGCTTTTTTAACAAAACAGGTAAAACAATGATAAATTAAATAATACATATGTCATTCAACATACAATAAAATCTGAATGATCCTCCTTCTCCACACTTTTAAACAATGGGACGGTATTTCCGCCCACATTCGGCGTGACCTTTTCAACGTACATTACATAATGCCTGGCTCGTTGCAGACCAGCACAAGACACTCAATTGTGGTTAAAAAATATTTGAATTAGTTTTTTTTTTTAAATGACCGATCGTTTCATTAGATAAGACCCTATTCTTCAGCTGGGATCACATTTGAAGCACGTCAAAGCCCTTTGAAACTGCATTGATGTGGACGTTCAAAATTTTGGTTGCAACTGAAGTCCATTGTGTGCAACGCTACCTCACGACCAATTCGTATGTATTTTACAAGGTGGCTAATTTGTACAAATTTGTACGACCTCACTCGTACTAATTTGTATGTTTTGTCTAAACCCCAGTGACGGGTAGGTTTAGGGGCAGGGTTTGAGGTAGGTCATTCGTACGAATTCATACGAATTTGGCAACTCGTCAAATACGTACGATTTAGCAAAAATCGTACGAGTGAGGTCGTACAAATTCGTACGAATTAGCCACCTCGTAAAATATGTACGATTTGCCGTGAGATCGGGTTGTTGTGTGGAGAAAATTCCTGAAATGTTTTCCTAAAAAACGTCATTTCCACTGAAGAAAGAAAGACATGGACATCTTGGATGGCATTGGGGTGAGTAAATTATCTGGAAATTTTCATTTTGAGGTGAACTAATCAGTCCCTCCAGAAAAACACGATTATGCGATCGCGTGATTTAACGCATAATCAGCCAAAGTCCGCATATTCATGCGGGGGCCGCATTTTTTCAAATATGCCGCACTTTCGCCGCATAAATTGCCTATTTCCGCGTGCAAAATATGCGGGGCTAGCATGATTTCATAATCCCCGCATTTTCATTGCAAAAAAAGTCATATATATATTAGCAGAAAGTTGAAAAATGTTTGTTTACTTCACACAAGAGCAGCCATTTCCCCCTATTGCCATGGGAACGCTTTGAAGTGACGTAATTACCTGACGTGAAAGTCATCGAAAAGCTGCAATCCCCCGTGGTGAAACATGGATATCGGTGAAACCATGATGAAGCGCAAACTCCCATTTGCCAACAAAAATAACAGCAAAAGACGCGCAAAGCAGTTTCCCGGTGTGCTGACCGATTTCAAAACACAGCATCATCATGAAGCTTCAAAGCGCTATGAATCAGTGAGTCGATTCAGCTGTTTGAAGCGTTTAAATCAATGAGTCGATTCAGCGGTTTGAAGCGTTATGAATCAATGAGTGGATTCAGCGGTTTGAAGCGTTATGAATCAATGAGTGGATTCAGCGGTTTGAAGCGTTATGAATCAATGAGTGGATTCAGCGGTTTGAAGCATTTAAATCAATGAGTCGATTCAGCGGTTTGAAGCGTTATGAATCAATGAGTGGATTCAGCGGTTTGAAGCGTTTAAATCAATGAGTCGATTCAGCGGTTTGAAGCGTTATGAATCAATGAGTGGATTCAGCGGTTCGGATCGCCAAAGTCACGTATTTCAGGAGTTTGACCCGCGATCCGAATCAAGAATCGACTCACTGATTCATAGCATCATGATGCTGTGTTTTGAAATCGGTCATCACTATATAAGTCGTTATTTAGTTTTTTTTTGCACACAATAACTATTATCGTTGCTTCATAAAGTTATTGTAGAACCACTGTAGTGAGATGGATTTTGTAACGACATCTTTAGTACCTTTTATGGGTCTTGAGAGTGTACATTGTGCCAATGGAGGCCTTTCTGAGCCATCTGATTTACACTAAAATATCTTCATTTGTGTCCAACAACATGAGGGGACGTCATTCATGACAGAATTACAATTTTTGGATGAACTAACCCTTTAAGAGATTGCACTTTGTGCATTGGAAGCACTCAAATGTCTGTAAAACAGGAAGTTATTTATTAATTTCTTCAGAAGTTGTAGCATATTCCTTTTGTAAAGCTACAGAACTTGTTTGACTCAATGTTTTGTAAATTTGAGCCATTATTAAGGTCTTCAATAAAACAAGATGAGAACTTAAATATTCCAGCACTTTCTGTGATGTAGTGCTTTTTTTCTCTTTTTCATCAAACCGCAGTTTTTGCAAGTTCCCGCAATTTCATCGCATAAAATTGCATAAATATCCCGCATTTTTCATCGCATTTTTTAAGAAAACATGCCGCATAATCAAGGATTTTTGCCCGCAACAATCACAAAAAAAAGCCGCATTTTTCTGAAGGGACTGACTAATCCTTTAAAGCATAATAAAACACCACAGAGACATAACATTTTCACCACAGGGTGTCTTCAAAGTTGACATGAAATGGAAGTTGTGATAGTCTTTCATTCCCTATTGTGACGTATATATCCAGCGGCTTGTCAAACAATAAGAAATGTAGGGCGGGACTTAATTTTGTCCACCGGGAATTGATTGGATTGTTGTGGTTTGCTATTGCTGTGATCTCAACTGACTGGTTGTCCCGCATTCGTGCCAGTAAACATGTCATCAGAAAAGAGAAGAGAAGAGATGCCGCTGCTGTTGATTAAAGGTTGCAAGGGCGCATGAATTAAAAAAACAATAATGTGCATAAATAAATCATTTATAATAAAATTCTTGAGAACTGTTCACTAAAATGTTCCCAAAAATGGGAATTCATTGCTTTGAAACCCCTCTTTTAAAACCCGTGTAGCTGTTGTAAAACACTTCTTTTAAGTATAAAAGAGCTTTGTCAGTCAATCTGGACTCTATAAGTTGGCGTGTGTGTGGCGAGAGCGTGCTGTGCGCATGTTTGCGATTTGAATGATTGACAGCTGTGGTTGTGTGTGAAAGGGTTCCCCTTTCCTCAGGATGCCCTCACTGTCACGCTGCCTTTTAGCACCTTTGTTCCCATCTTCTCTCCTGAGAACAGGTCTCCTCTGTGACAGATGAGGCCCGTTTGCGACAAAAGGGTTCTTGTGCTCTTGGCTGTCGTGAACAGACTCAGACACGCATACGCACGTCGCAGATAACCTCAATAATGCCTTCCACTTTTATACGAGGTATAGATTCAAAAATCAATTCAAATTTGGCAAGATAAATGCATGCTACAAGCGCATTTTACAATATGACACAAGTCCGTTTCGAACACTCAGCCCTCCCACAGCAAGATAAAGTGATGTGCTTTATAGCAGGCAGCAGATGTAAGACAAAGTGTTATTATTTGCAGCAGGTGTGTGTGTATGTGTGCGTTCGAAAGCTGCTGATGGCCAAGGCGCAAGGAAGGTTTCTAAGGAGGAAGATGAGCATCAGGCAAGGAGTGGAGTGATGTCTTGTTTACACATTAGCAGGTTGAAGGAAGCCCTGCTTTTACTCTCAATACTCTCTCGCTCTCTCCACCACACTCCAGAGATTTCCCTAACATCCCTGTCTGCTGCTGTTTCTTTCAAGCATGACACGCATACACACACACATGGCCGAAGCTCCTTTGGTCTCCTGTTTGACCTTGACAGACTGTATGGCTTTCGAAGGGCTGGTGTAAATCCACACTTGGAGAAGCTATACTCCATAGCACAATTAGTTAAAAAAGAGACATTATTCCCAAAATAATAGAGCCAGTGCTGTGGAACTGAAATTGGCCGTGGCCGGCAGTCTGGGAGCTCTGAGCTGCGTTTTACTTTCCTGGGAATAAAACTATTAGTATGTAAATCTGTAAAGTCCCCATTATTATACTGACCCTTTTAGCTACCACTCTCATTCTGCCAATCTACTCTCTCCTATTTCCCCACTTGTGCCTTTCATCGAGCGCATGTTGTATCATAACTCATACAGCCCCGTAATGCATTATGCAATGCACATAAACAGCTGCATAGCTATTCTTCCTGTTTGTAATATACGAGCACGGACAGTCTTATGTAAATCTACGTGCCTCTCTCTTTCAGACGTGCGTGCACACACACACACACACACACAAACACGCTTTTCTCTGCCGCACACAGACACACTGCATCTCCCAACACCATCTAATGAGGTGATGACCAACCACTTGTTATAATTGCTTCAGACTCCTTTTAATTTTCAAGCTTATTAATCATATGTAGAGTTATTTAAAAATGCATAAATTAATCTTGGATTAAAAAGCCGATCAAAGCCTCAAAACAATTAAAGAGTAAGGTGAGATTTCCCTAGGGCTGGCAGTTTTATTTTAATGGAGTGTTCAGGTGATTATCACAGTTTGATGTGCAGGCTGTGATTAATGTAGGAACACTTAAATGAGTTTTTCTTTCCTTCAGTCTTGTAAAGGTAAGCATGATCCACATAATGACCCTCCTGATTCATCTCTTAATAACGTTCTCTTATCCTCGCTGTCATTGTGTAATAATAAAGGCTGGCTTTTTGAGATAGTTTCCTTTAAAAGGTTTCGTTTCCCGTCCAAAAAGCTTTTAATCATCTCTTATGTCACAAAAATCTGATTTAATGTTCATAAACAAATCATAGTGTGTTTTTGGGATTCACCTTCATTTTAGGAATGACACCGTTCCATTCATCATTTGTTTATTTTTGTTTTAATACTGTCAAGGATTAAACAATCCAATTAGTGAACCAAATGGATACATTGTTTTTTTTGTCTCTGCAATTTAAAATCTTCTAGTGGAGCCTAAGCACAGTGACCCTGTGTCAAGGGAACCAAGAGTGACAAGTTCGTTTTAAAAGCCTTGTTTGTTTTGTACCTAATTTTCCGAGTTGACAAGTAAAATTACCGTAGCTGCCAGTCACAAATGGGCAGCCTCACTACATCATCAAGTGACCCGACCCTGACCCTTAAAGACACAGTGGAGGACAGAGACAAAGCAGCACGCAAACTTATTTTTCTGTGCACTATTCATTTTCTTGAACTTCTATGTAGCCTACATTGTGAGAATCATCAGCTAGAGGTATTCACATTCAGGAGGCACAACTCAAGTTTTGTGTTATTTTTATATATACACTCTATAAAAAAAAAAGGTTCCATATGGCACCAAAAATGGTTATTCGTCGAAATCATAGAGGAACCCCTTTTGGTGCTATATAGCACCATATCTTAACATGTTGTGTATATGATAGCGGTGCTATATAGCACCATATTAGCGGTGCTATATAGCACCTTAGCCAAAGAACCGCTGAAGAACCACTGAAGCACCAAAATTGGCGCTATATAGCACTTAAAAAGGTTCCCCTATGATTACGAGCCAAGAACCATTTTTGGTGCCATATAGAACCTTTTTTTTAGAGTGTGTATATATATATATATATATATATAGCTATTGGCGTTTGTAGGCGTGTTGTAGGCTAACCAATCACAAAGGCGACTTCTGTTCGCGTGCGTATAGGCTACACTCTAAAAAAAAAAAAGGTTCTATATGGCACCAAAAATGGTTCTTGGCTCGTAATCATAGGGGAACCTTTTTTAGTGCTATATAGCACCAATTTTGGTGCTTCAGTGGTTCTACAGCGGTTCTTCAGAGGTGCTATATAGCACCTTAGTCAAAGAACCGGTGAAGAACCTCTGAAGAACCACTGAAGCACCAAAATTGGTGCTATATAGCACTAAAAAAGGTTCCCCTATGATTACGAGCCAAGAACCATTTTTGGTGCCATATAGAACCTTTTTTTTTTTAGAGTGTATTAAGCGGATTCTGGCAATTGCCTGTGATATAATTTCTGTGGTTACTGAAATGTTGTTAACACGTAAATGCATATCTACTTTTAAAGCATCCAACTTATAAAGATATTAGCTATAAATAATTAACCAAGACTGCTACTCCATTGCCAGGCGCACACACAGCCTTTTCATTCATTTGCAGTGCAGCTGTTGCGCCTTTACTCGTTTGTATTGTGCAGTCTGTGCTGCACAGCCTTCACTTTTCAGTCCACCTGGGTTGACACAGCGTGCCAGTCCTCATACACACACACCTATTACCGGGACGCCGTCATCAATGTCCAGTAATTAAAATGTCACCATTTAATTTTCTGGCCACACCGATCCTTTTGGAGCAATCCGCTCTTAATAAAGGATCTAATCGAAATGCTATTTCGAAGTGAAACAAAAAGGCGTTTAAACGCGGCCCAAGTGTGGCGATCGATAAAGGAGGAGAGGATTGATTTCTCCCTAAAATTAAATTTATTGGGGTCATGGTTTTATGCTGATACCTTGTAGAAATAGTGTTTACTCGCAAGCTCCCTTCCGAGGCGAATTGTATTTAATGCTTATTTTAGCCTATGTTTTGCTTTAAAGAAAGTTTTATTTTGTCCACTTTTATTTCAAAGGCCATTAACTTGTCCGAACGAGCTGTCTAACAGGAATGAATAGGGGTCAGTGGAAACTCCCTGCCGCTTTATACACGGTTGCTCCGTGTTCTTGTTCTAATCATGTCGATATGCCAGCACGTGCAATCCAATAGTAATTAAGCTTGAAATATTGCGTTTGGCTTTTTCGGGCTGTTTACCTTTTTTTTTAACATTAGCCTATATTTCGTTATTTTGAAAAAATGAAGAGAAAAAAAGCATACATTTGATCACTTCATTTTTGATTGATATTTAGCCCAGGGTGATTCATTATTTGACTATTATGAATTTGTACGTAATTGTTATTCTTGATGCCTATCGACTTTTTGTAATTTAGGCAAATCTTAGTTTAAATAGCTATTTTGAAGGGACTCGAAATTGCGTGTTTTATGCTCTATTAATCTAATAGGCTAGTGCTCGCTTATATCTGACTGCAACATTTATATTGAAATGCTAAATAGAGAAACTAAATATATCCCTTCCATAAACCGATGTAAGAGAATTTCATTTATTTTCCATTCAAAATGATAATAAATATTATTTTAATAATTATTAATATATTGTTGTAGATTTATTTAATTGTAAACGTAGGCTAATTGCAGTTAACATTTTTTCATTAGGCCTATCACAAAAGCCTACTGACATATTGAGTGTTATTTGTTCTAGAATGGGGTCTCTAATTTCTTACAGATCAACAAAAGGGCTAAATTAAATATCGTGTGAGGTGTCGGATTCCCGTACCTGCCCTGAATGTAACCATGATGGGTGAGTAAAAGAAATAAAGGATAACAATATGGCATTCAGCTTGGTCCCTGAATAATTTAAAAGAAGTGAATAATTACAGTCCAAAATGGTAATTATTGTTGGCGAGAAAGAAAGTCTCTTGCCTGTGAAAGTCAATAGCACTGGGCTGGGTCGCATTACTCCAAACTCCCTCCCCAGGACCTCCCTCCGCTATCAATATTGCAGAAAGCGCTCGTTTTCACATCACAAGCATTCTGGAGAGACTATCATGAACAGTTCAACTTAGCGAGGTTAAAATATAGATTCACTCTTCCCTTTAATAATGGAATACACCCTGGTGTCGCTTTAAAAGCATTAAAAACAAAATATGTTGGTTTTCCAGAGTTGACAGTCATATCTAGCCTAAATGGGAGGGCCCCAATTTTAATTATGTAGTCGCAATTTAATAGTTTATTATGTTATTTTATTGTGACAATTTTCCAAATAATTATTGCTTGTACATCCCACTTCTCCGTTTAAGATCCACTCGCTTTTGTTTTGCGTTAGGCTATATCAGAAATATTTAATGCGGACACGGCTTTTAAACTGGTTTTAAAGCGTAACGTTGTAAATTACGCTTTGTCTTCATAAGAATGATTGCTCCTAAAAGTTAAACTAACCCGTGGGAACTTAAACATATGCGGGCAACAGCACACCCCTATAACCCACACTGATCCAAATAGCCCCCGGAGACAATCATTGCTTAGCCTATAAGTCCCCCGGCACCATGCAGTTTCAATAAGAGTATAGTTTATTTTTAAACAGGCACTGAATATAGATGAAAAGGCTCGAGGCCATTCCCTTTTTCGTTTTTTGTTTGTTTATGCACTCTTTTAATTTATGCTTTTTATTATGAATCCCACAACGCGTTCCATTTCACAACGAAATAAATCGTGAATGATGCACAATGTAAATGATTTCTTTTATCTAGAACTTCCTTTGTTTGTGTGTGTGTGTGTCTGATTGTTTTATTTATTTATTTTGCATTATTATTCGTTAGGTTTTGATGAGGATATTCACCGTTATGTAGGCTACGAGACATCTGAGAAAAGATTTAATTTGATTCAAAACTTACAAAAACACATAGGCTTCCCGTTTTCTCAAGACGCACCATAATTCCCACGGAAAGTGGCATTTCACATTAAACAAACCTTTTGGTAGCTTAGCCTACATGCAGCATTTAGACGACTACTAGGGTTGAATAAATCTAAAGTCTCCCTAAATGCCACGCGCGTCCCCGCACACACTGGCAGACAAGCAATCACTTCCATGTGTTAAAAGATCACGTGGTGAACTTTAAACGTCTCCAGGCCTCAATGACAGCACTGACTGTCGTCCCCATTGGTCCCGAAGGCAAATAGTTAATGTAAATATGCTGCCGCTAAGTGGGAGTGCCTCGCCATTAGTTTAGCTGTCACTTGAGCGCTGTCGACTGTCTTCAGTGGTTGTGTCGTTGAGGTCCGCACTAGCATGTGGTCACCCTCCGCGCGCACCTCTACAGTAGTCGCGGGAGAGCCGAGAATGATGCAAGTCCGCGCGCTCTAATAGGCCTGAAAGAAACCCGCTAAACAAGCGCTCGTGGATATTTGATATCAGATCGGCGGGATTCCAAGGCGTCTGATTACCAGAACGCTCTATAGAGGACAGCGCATTTATCCAAAGGACTCCAAGACGTATTTGCGAATACGCATTTCCTCCACATATAAAAGGCACTTCGCGTTCTTCTTAAAAAGGTGAGATTCGTCCATGTTTGCAATGTAAATTGTTGTTTCCTTAACTGTTCAGAGGCTAATCTTTATCCACAATTGTATCCAAAAACGTAGGCTACTCAATAATTGCCTACTGCTTTGTTTTGAACTGCATGCTGATAAAAGCATAGGCTATAAATATGTCAAATATATAGGCTAGCCTCTTTACAATATAGCTAGACGTATAAAATCAAATATAGGCTATTTTTCGATTTGTAAAAAAGAAGCATTTTTAAAGGTTAGAATGCAAACAACGAACCTGTCTTAATTAGAGTTCACTTGGTTTTAACAACAGATCCGAAACGGAAAGCTCATCTTTTAGTAATTACAATTAAAGTGGCTTGAAGCTTCTTTACGCCTTTGTTAAGATCTTTGGCAAGGCTCAAATCGTTTCCTTCTGCTCTAATCCCTGGTGTTGACACTATTTGTTTGCATTCTCAAAACGGTATATTGTATTCCACACAAAAAGTAGGCTAAACTTGTATTGTAAACAAATTATATTAAAAGTGGAGTAAGCATTTCGATGTAATAAAAAACGTCGAGGTCAATACTATTAAGACAATTATCTTGTTATCTCTACAAAGATATTTACACAGATAAATTCTTTAAATACGGATTAATTAAAACTGGCGGCCATCGATGCATAAGATGGCTTTTTCAGCAACATTCTTATTCTTGTCTCATTCTCATTATTATATTAATGCTTATATTTCCATCACTATATTTGTTTCTATTTTTCCAGTTTGTAATTCAGTAGAGAAGCCTATTATAAATATAAAAAAATAGATATTATACAAATATATAAATAGCCTATTATAAAAATACAAATATATGTGTGTCCCTCTTCGCAGATTTCCAGGAATGGAATCTATCCCAAATCAGCTGCCGGCTGGAAGAGACTCCAGCTGTTCGCCGAACTCCAAACCAGACTTGCCGTCTTACACTGGCCCAACACTCAAGCCGAACCAAGTCAGTGAGACCTCTTTATACGGAATACCGATCGTTTCACTAGTCATAGACGGCCAAGAAAGACTTTGCCTGGCCCAAATATCCAACACCCTTCTGAAGAACTACAGCTACAACGAAATCCACAACCGGCGCGTGGCCCTGGGCATCACCTGTGTGCAGTGCACTCCGGTCCAGCTGGAGATTCTCAGGCGCGCGGGGGCTATGCCCATTTCCTCGAGACGCTGCGGGATGATTACAAAGAGAGAGGCCGAGAGGCTCTGCAAGTCGTTCCTGGGCGCCCACAGCCCGCCGAAGTTACCGGAAAATTTCGCTTTTGACGTGTCGCACGAATGCGCGTGGGGCAGCCGGGGCAATTTCATCCCAGCCAGATACAACAGCTCGAGAGCGAAGTGCATTAAGTGTTCGTTCTGCAACATGTATTTCTCGCCGAACAAGTTCATATTTCACTCTCATCGCACGCCGGAGTCCAAATACACGCAACCCGACGCAGCAAACTTCAACTCGTGGAGAAGACACTTAAAACTGAGCGATAAAAACTCACCTGATGACGTGGCCCACGCCTGGGAAGATGTCAAAGCCATGTTTAACGGTGGCAGCCGCAAGAGGACGCTGCCAATCGGTGGGTCTGAAAGTTCGTCCTCGCTAAGTACGCAACGAGCCGGAGGTCAGACCCAGGGGGAACCGTCTGAGGTGCCGCACAAAACTCTCCGATGTGAGGATGACAGGGGGAACGTGACCATGCCGAGCAGCATCCGCAGTTACCCCGTTATCCCGGTGCCCAGTAAGAGTTTTGGGATGTTACAGAAAATTCCACCACCGCTCTTTCCACATCCATACGGTTTCCCGGCTTTTGGATTGTGTCAAAAGAAGGATGACGGTGTGGTGATGGGAGAGCCAAACAAGACAAACCTGTCAGGTGTGTTCTGGCCGAGCGCTAAGGACAGCGCCTATCCCTCCTTCCCGATGTTTTGGCCTACGACGGGCAGCTTGGCCATGCCAACATACCACCATGCCCAACCTAAACCTCCTTCTGACGTGTTATGCACCAGACACAGTGAACTAGACGCGTCAGAGCAAAGTGACCGAAGCACGAGCACCCCTAAAGATAGTTTACTTGATAACGAACGGTGCTCCAGCACTCAGTCTACCCGGAACGAGGAGGATAAATCTGGGGATGAGAGCAGGTCTATAGAAGGAATGCCAGCCGCCACCAGAAAAATAAGCTACATATCTGCATTCAGGCCGGTTGTTAAAGATGTTGAGAGCATCGCGAAACTATACGGCAATAGGGGTCCGTATTCTGGCCCTCGATCTGGCTACATGTCACCAGATTTCTTGAGTGAAAGTTCTAGTTATAGGTCGGTGTCTCCGGACGTGGACAGCGTGGACGATCCGGATGTGGACGTGGAGTCACATAAGGCGCACGAGGATGAGGAGTGTCTGCCGCTGTCTGTGGATGACCGGGGGAGTCCCCACAGTTTGGCCGTAGCGCAGAGTGACGGGGTTAAAGGTCAAGACCAAGAGAACGGGCAGGTCCACACCATGAGTGATCTACACACGACAAATTCAAGTGAAACGCGCTCGTCTGATTTGGAGAGCCACGGAAATAAACACACGACGCGCTTTGATGTGAGCAACTAAACACTGTTACATTTCTCTCATTCATTTAAAAACAAGGTGGCCTAATAAACGAGTTTATTTATGATTTTTCATGATTATAGGATATTCATTATATACATTATTATTATTATTCCGTTATTTAAAAAAGCTGCTATGGGATAAAATTGGCAGTTATAGGCTAGTCAAAAAAAAATCAATTTTTTCTTCAAATATAAATATTTTCGATTTATTTATATTTCATAATGTAAAGCGTATTTTAATCTAATTTACATTATTCTGGTAATATTGTTAATATAACAAATGGCTGTGGGGAAAAATGGTCGCGATAGTTTTAAAACGTAATAATTAATTCAGGTAATTTGTTGAGTGGATATAGGCTAACTCTTCATAATCTTAGTAGCCTACATTAAAAATGTTATTAGGCTTGCATCAAAATATAATGTTCCACTCGAATTCTGCTCATCACATTCAAACAGAAAATGTGAAAGTGGAATAATTGTATGCTCAATTTTACAGGTCTATGCGCGTGAAAGAGACGAGCACGTGCATCAAATGAGCACATCTTATTTTGGTTCAACGACCTCTTATCAACGGGAGCCGAGTGGTAGGCCAATATTCATTCATGTTTTGTTTTTTAACAAAACGTTTTTAACATACCGCGTTTGTAACATAAATATATGTGCTTATAGTTAAAGACGTGCATGAAGAAGAACCTTCGTCTACAGTGGAGGAGATGGAACCCAAAACTCAACAGGATCAAACCAACGTCAACGAGGAGCGCCTGAAGGAACCGAATGATGGTGCGTAGCGTTTACTGGACCTCCGGATAGTCGACACCAGTCTGGTGATTTTCTTCATGCTGTATTTGTTGTGTGTGCAGATGAGGAGGCAATGCGTAATGACACTGGCAGCAGGGGCGCCTTGATTGAGAAAAACATAGAGAACATGGCCAAAGGTAACTAAACAAAACAACACATGACTGGGCATTACCACTAGTCCACATATTTAGCAGAACTCATGAGAAAATCATGAGGAAAATTATGGCACAAAATAGAACCTTAATTTGTTGTTTCTGGAAATGATGGTTTGGGGTTTTTAGTAATAGCGTGGAAATAAAACATAAAAAGTCATTTTGAAACATTTGAATAAGCTTCTTCTTTTATTTATATATTAACAGAGGAATTGCAGAAACAGCTTGTGGAACAAGTCGAGCTTAGAAAAAAGTTGGAACGTGAATTCCAGAATCTAAAAGGTAGGTTGTTTTATGTTAATTTTCTTTCTTATAGCCTATAGTCTTTGCACTTTCCTAAACATATTCAAGGCTATCAAAAATAAGATCAGATCATTAACTAATTCTCTAGTGTTCGTTTACATTAATGCTCTTAACATTAATGTAATGAGTTGTTTTATTTATTTATTTATTTATTTATTTATTTGTTTTAACAATATAACCCTACATTGAAACGTGTTAACTTTAGCTAACCGCATTAGTTAACAATGAAAGATACTTCTAAAGCATTTATTAATTGTTCATGTTCATGCCAACTTTATTACAATCAAAATAGCAATCAAAAAGTATAAATGGCTTGCTTATTGTTACACTCTAAAAAATGCTGGGTTAAAAACAACCCAAGTTGGGTTGAATATGGACAAACCCAACCCATGGTTGGATTAAATGTTTGCCCAACCTGCTGGGTAGTTTTATTTAACTCGACTATTGTTTAAAAATGACTGTATTGCTTGCTTAAAATGAACCCAAAGTATAATATATGTTGGAAACGAACATGTATTAATATGTTTAATATGTTTAAAGTTCAATGAATGATAATTAAATTGCTTATTAATAAATGTTCACCTTTTGATTATCATATTTGCTTCTAGTAATAATGTGTCTGATTTTTAATTTCTGACCTATTTTGGGGTTGATTTTAAGCCAGCCATATAGTCATTTTTCAACAATAGTTGGGTTAAATAAAACTGTCCAGCATGTTGGGCAAACATTTAACCCAATAGCTGGGTTTGTCCATTTTCAACCCAACTTGGGTTGTTTTTAATCCAGCATTTTTTAGAATGTAATGCACTAACTCTAAAAAATGCTGGGTTGTTTTAACCCAAATTTGGGTCAAATATGGACAAACCCAAATTGAATTGAAAAATTTAACCCAACGGCTGGGTTTGTCCATATTTGACCCAAATTTGTGTTAAAACAACCCAGCATTTTTAGAGTTATGACACCTTATTGTAAAGTGTTACTGTGTTATAAAAGAACTGAAACTTAGCGAACAATGCTGTTTGAATATAGTTCATTTTTAACAACTATACGGAGACAAATGCATTACGAATTACCTTTAAAATGCTGATTAATAGTTGGCCATTTAAAATTAAATAGCTATAACTATATAAAATCTCACAATACTCGCAGTTATAGAATCATTTACTCAAGTGTAAATAAGAGGGAGTCTTTCAAAAGATGCAAAGAGTCCATCAAACTGAAGAGTTCATGACACTCAAATATGAACCATATGAAAGTCTGACAAAATGAATGACGGTGAAACATTGGTTGAATGTAATGCTGAGGAATAATTCATGCTGTTGGATGAGCAAAATTGAGAATGAATGGTACAGAGAATACGGAAATACTGCTAAATAGAAACAAAGCTTGTGATAAAGTTTAGCGTGACAATGATTTAAATAGACTGATTCGTAGAAACAATCCATTGTTATTAAATGTTATTACCCCAAAAGACATCATGACTGTACACAATTTTAAAACGTATTGTTTTGAATTATTTAATTTTTGTAAAGAAATAAAATACATAAAACAGCTTCACATATATTAATAAACACATAAATAAATGCTGGGTAAATCAGACAAAGAGAGAATTAATTAAGGGTCTGAATATTTTTGTAAAGCTCTGTTACCATTTTTTCTTTTGTGTATAAAGCGATATGTATTTTGATATTTAATTTACCTCACAATTTCTTCTTAGACAGTTTTCAAGACCAAATGAAAAGGGAGCTTTCCTACAGAGAGGAAATGGTGCAGCAACTGCAGATTGTTCGAGGTAAGCGTTCGACTTCACACGACAGCTTCTGCACTGAATGAAATGAAACAACACACTAGGGGTGTAACAATATATCGTGTCAAAATATATCGCAATACAAAATTGCAACAATATGTATCTGTATTGTGTATAGTTCACTCAAAATGAAAATTAATTTGTGAGAAAAAAATTCAAGTTTACAGAGTTTTTGTGTCAGTACTACATTCAATTATAATATAATTGTATAATATAATAAAAAATATAATCTAAATTATATATAATGTTGAATAGAATGTATAATAATGCAATGGGGGAATATTTGTGGGTCCTGATAATGCCAAATGTCTTATTTTACCAGTTGAAATATATCTAGTCAGTGACCGAGTGCAAGCATATTCATCTAAAATAATTCAGTATTTTCAGCTTCAGAATCATGCATGTTTTTATTCTGGTGTCACCACTGTCCTGTGCAAGTCCAAGTCTATTCATTTACACCCTCAATGTAATATCAAATTTAGCATTTTAATCGACAGTACATTTTTTTGTCTTGGACTATTGCAATAATATCGTATCGTGAGTTCAGTATCGTGATATGTATCGAATCGTGACACGAGGTTCTCATTACACCCCTACAACACACTAAACTGTTTCAACACACTGAGAAAAAGGGTGTCAAATTTGTACTTTTATGGGTACAACAGCTTGTCACTGGGGCGGTACCCTTAAAAGGACATCTTTGTACCTTTTTTACCACATAAAGGTTCATAGTAGTACCGTATTTGTACTCTAAGGTACTAATATGCACCTTTTAGGAGTAAAAAAAGAACAAAGGGTACCGTACCGCCCCAGTGACAAGCTGTTGTACCCATAAAGGTACAAATTTGACACCCTTTTTCTCAGTGTGTATCATATAACTGATCACCTTCTGTAGTTTTTATAGTTCAGAAGAGTTTGTTCAGTCCTTTTATATGCTTCTAAGCAGTATGTTTAAGCGATTTGTGGAGTTGCATAGACAGGGAACTGATGGTTTTTGTCAGCTTCTGAAGTTGGATGACAGAAAAGGCCTTGCACAAAACTGAACCAGTTTAGATGAGAGGGGGGAAATCCACACCTGAGATATCCTTTGTCTCTCCTGCGCAGACACTTTGTGCAGCGAGTTAGACCATGAGAGAAAGACACGATATGCTATTCAGCAGAAGTTAAAAGGTAACCGATTCTGTCAAAGGCAAGCAAATGCTAGCATTCAAAAGACTAGGAAGTTAGGCGCAGAGCGACCATATTCAGAAGTGCGACCTTGAATATTTTTCGCTAACTCTCGAGCCGTACTGCAGTGTATTGTAGCAGTTATTGTCCTAGGCTAGAACACATGAACGCACACTAAAACACACTCGTATGCCGCTTATGTTTTAAACGACCCGTTCACTTTTTTCCCAGAAGCTCACGACGCACTACACCATTTCTCGTGTAAGATGCTGACTCCCCGTCACTGCACTGGGACCTGCACCTTCAAGTCTCCTCTTCTACCACCTTGATGGACACCTATTCAAGACAAACACGTCCTTTAGAAATACTGCTGTGTCAAATAAAACTTTACTTTTCTTCCTCTGCAAAACACTGTCAACCTTTAGACCTGGAATAAGCAAGTGTGTACTGTAGTATTTTAGCCTATACACTGTAATGAAGTCATTTTCATTTGCAAAGGAGTGTTTTCAGAGTCACTGTATGTACTGTATAATTTATATAAAGTTCTAGAAAATTTCCTTATAAAAATGATGACATCCCACTTAAACATATTATCATCAGCTGTAGAAATCACTGGTATTAAGTGGCTATGTGCAATGCATATATTTGTTATGTATCCTGTGATACCTTTTTTTGTGATAGGACATTTTGTTCAATTAGATGCAACAATAATTAATGTTTTTGTATATATTATTTATTCCAAGTCCATGTTGGTTGTTTATTCTCATCTGCATATTTGTATATTATTGATGTAAAGCACTTTAAATTGGCAGCCCTAACTACTGAAATGTGGATTAAATGATCTTGTTTGAGTCGGCCTTTATTTCATCTATTTCCATAACAATGAACTACATGTGCATATGTGTAATCCCAAAGAACAACAAGATAAATATCAAAACCTTAGTTTGGATAGTCCTGCATAATTCCATGAATATGACTGTATCGTTGTGACAGTCTTGATCAATGCAGAAATCCAAAAGGTTTGGTAAATATATTCTTAAATTCAGGGCGAGGAAATTAATACAACCACTAATATCATCATCATTTATGTGCTTTTCTGAATTTCTACTGTAATTTACTACATGTTTTGTATTCAGATTGTACGATTTACGATCCTCACCCTTTTATTATGAATTTTGGTTTATTCACTGTAAAAAATACAACTTAAATTTCAACATTAGAATAAAGAATAATATTGTATTGTTCACGCTGCCTTAAAATATTAAGTTTAATCAACTTTTTTTTCAGGTTTGTGAGTCATCACACAATTTGGAGTGTTGGTGATGTTTATATTTATTCATTTGGCAGACGCATTTATCCATGTACATGTAGGATATATATATATATAAATCAATTCTTGCTATCCATCTAAACCATGGCCGTGTTGCTAGCTCCATACTATGAGCTCCAGGAAGGCTTTGAGTTGAACACTTTACTAACAAAAAATATTATATAATCAAGAGTTAATCAGCTTTTTCATTTATTCATGCCTTTTGTTAGGTCTTATTTTTAGTAGCTGTAGAGGCAATTTCAATACTCATTCATACACTTAGTCTGTATTTGATTTATATATTCAAAATTATGACGTTTTAGCTACTTTTAGAGTAGAAATAGTTTTTAGTTCTCATCATTTTACATGGTTTTGAGTGTCTCCTACATCTAAAGGCCAACTCTGGGTGATGAAGGTCAATGACGCACCACATGTCTTAGCATTTGTAACTAAACAGATCTTTTATATCTTTATGTTTTTGGTTCAGCTGGTTTGTGTCGAGTCTGACGGCAACCTTGGAGAAAAGATCATGCTGTTTGGTTCTTTTCTCTTAGCCCATCAACTTCCACAAAACATGTACAGTATGGACAGCATGACATCAAGCAGATGCGGCTGCCCCACGTATCATCTCATATTATTATGGTAAAAATAAATGTTATTATATTATATTATATTATATTATATTATATTATATTATATTATATTATATTATATTATATTATATTATATCATATTATATTATATTATATTATATTATTATATTATATTCAATAGTGTTCAAGTCAGTTCACTCCTTAGGATAACCTGTTTTGTAGATATATATCATTTTTTGTTGTTGCACGTATCCAGCACAGATAAGCAGAATTAGATATCCAATAATCATATGGCTTTATTTAAAATTAAAATAAATAAATAAATAAATACACGATGAAAAATTAATGTAAAACTTGAGCTAAAAAAAAAAGAATTAACTACATAAAATAATAAATACCCTCCCAATTTTGCCCTCCCAAATTTACTACAAGAATAAAAAAAAGGAAGAAATCCACTAAAAGAGACGGAGTTGCAAAAAAGGTGAGAGTCTGCCATCTAGTGGACACTTTTTTCTAGCCTATTTGTAGCAACTGCCTCGAAATAGAATTCAGCATCGTTTTGTTCATGTTATTACACACTGAAACAAATATTGATAACACTTTATTTTACAGTGTCCTTGTTACATATGTTACATGTACTTACCATAGCAGTAAATTAGTGCATAATTACATGCAACTAACCCTCAACCAAACCCTAACCCTATCGTAAGTGCACGTTAATAACTGAAATAATTACACTGTAACAATGAAAGAATGTGTAACCATATATTTTCAAACATACGCTATTGTATAAAGTTGGTAATCAATCCGCTTGGTTCTTTAACTTGCCTACGTTTAAAGCAAACTTATAGAAAGAGATAATACCTTTTGTTACTATAATGAGCTTCTACTTTTCATTTATTTATTTAGCCTATTTATAGTTTTAACAAAGTTTGCCTGTTATCCTACACGAATGTTTACACTGTCCAATTTTTGTGAGCAAACCGTTCCTTTGATTAAATAGCCAATAGCAGAAATGTTACGAATAACTTGTAACTACATTACGTCTTGATTTATAGGGCACACACATACGATTTTTTATTATTAGTAGCTATTCAACTCAACCAAAAGGTGTGAAGGATTTAAGCATTGTTTAATGCAAATGCAAATTATATGTGGGCTTGACATTGTAAGATGAATCATGGCTGCAACAAACTGCACTTATAAGACACATAGTTATGAAATTACAACAAGACTAAACACTTGCAGCATGTAATATGACACTATTGAATGCCAGAGTGCACGTGAGTAGCCTACACATGTAGAAATGTGAAAACATGACACAATATATGAATTGTTTACTCTTGTTATTTGAAAAGAACCGATTCTTGGAAATGACTCATCAGCTGACGAAAAAGATTTTCTGGAAAATGTACCAATACCATGTTGTTTAATCAATAAACACATTTGTGAATGGTATAAATTGGTAAATCAAACGAGTGCGTTTCGTTCCGGGAGATCTTGTCGCTTATGTATGATGCCATGTATTCCATTCAAACAGCGTGAAATCGCGTAATCCTCGCGCTAATTTTTAAACTACTGAGGGATTCCTAAGCATTTGAACAAACACACGTCCTGGTCACGTGCCAAGGCTCCGATCACGCTTGCGCCAGAGAAACAAGATGGCGGAGAGTGCGGAATTGAAGGTAAAGTGTATCCCGCAAATTACTGTCAATACAGCTTTTATACAAGACCTGTTCGGCTATGCTTTCCGTCCGATCTGTCCCTGTGATTGACTTTTGTACGAGCCGTCGTTCCATATTTGATTTAAAAGCGCTTTATGAGCAGTTTTGAGTCCGGTTAAAGAAACAGTGTTATTGTTATGATGGATCCAGCTAGCTGCCAGCTAACCCGCACAGCTGTCTGCCTGCTGGTGTGAAATTATCCTCCTTCCATCTGAATTGACATATTAATAATGTTAATTGTTATTTTAACGTTTAAATGAGGTGTAAAATAATCAATTGGGCGTCAGAGGAGTCGTTCATATGTGTGAAGCAGCATGTGGGTGGTGCGTAGGCTGCTAACAGGCTGGAGATTCGGTACTTTGACAGTTAGTACTTCTATTAACCCGCTTCACGTATAAACACAGACAACTACTCCGTCTCATAACCTAGATAGCTGACAACCAAGACTGAATTTGGGGCGCCATAGAGACGTTTGAACGTTTGAAGCGAGCCTGTCACCTCCAGAAATGCTCTGTGTTTGCAGAACACCAGATTTTGAGACTCAACCATTGACCACGGCCTGTTACTTTTAGTTTCTGTGTGTTTTAGTAGGAAGTTAGTGTATGCTTAGCTGGTGCTTGCATGAGTGATGTCTTAGGTTTGAGACGTTTTAATGGTGCTTTCTGTCATTGTTGTTTATTTTGATTTTATTGTTTGAATGCCCCACCTGTGTAGCTTTAGTCTTGTTTTAATCACGATAGGGATTGCTAGTGATGATAAACCACCTTTGGTCCGCTGTTTGTTGTTATGCTGTAGTGTTACTTGTGGAGACTTCTAAACTGGCTGTGACTTGGACAGAATACTGTCAAAAGTAGTCGTTGGTTATTTTTAAGGATTTTTCCTAAACAGATAACACGGCCAGGGTTAGGTTTTTTTGTTTCCTTCTCAAAGGCTTTATTTGGCAATAACACACTGTACATTGATACTCTTGTTGGCAATAAAACCAGCTATTTTGCAGAGAGCAAAACAGGACGATAAGCATTCGGTCGAAATCTTTAATGGCCTATACTGCTGATAATCCAGTCAAGCAATGTTTCCTAGGTAAACCTGCTGTTGTTTTTATGTATATTAAAGGAGATTTAAGCTGTGCATTTTAGGTGTGTCAGTAGAGGAGGCATTTCCTGGGGTTTTGCCATTTAAAAGGTGCAGTGTGTATTTATGAGGATCTATTGACGGAAATGCAATATAATATAGGCTACATAACTGTGTGGTGTATAAACACCATACAAAATGAGCCATTATGTTTGTATTACCTTAGAATGAGCCATTTATATCTATGTACACCGCGAGTCCCCTTACAGTGAAGTCATCATTTTGCGCCGCCATGTTTCTACAGTAGCCCTAAAAAAGCAAACTGCTCTACAGAGCGCTAGCTACTCTCTGCTGTCTCAGACGATGACATCAGCCTGTGTTGGCCACCGTAGCTTCTCTATGTGCTTTGAAAGGGAGGGGTGAGCGGTGAGCAGTTGCAATTCGCAACCTCACCACTAGATGCGGCTAAAATTCACACAGTGCACCTTTTAAGACAAAAATGTACAGTATTTGGAGTACAAACTTGCTACATTGGAAAAGGACAATTTTCTGCTAAAAGACGAATATAAAATATTTAATGGCAACAGACAGTATTAGCATTAACTGAAAATAATTAGTTTTGAATGTGAATTCAATTTCCATGAATTATTATTTGCTATATTGGACAGTCTAACTCGCAGCATCCCACAATAGACATACCGGTAATCATCATCTTGCCAGTGTTTTATATTATTGAACCAGAGAACATAAAAAGAAATAGATTTTTCTTGCCTTCAATGCTGATTAAAATCAGGAATGTTTTATTTGCTTTCAACGTTCACTGTCTGAATTTACTCAACAAATGTTTTGTGTTTAAGGATTTCATGATAAAACGTACACCTGTTGTAATATTTCTAATGTAATACGTTACTGTGAATTTTAAATACTAGCTGTGACGATTGCATTGAAGACCTGCATCATGATGTTTAGTGTATCGGTCAAAACAAAAGGCTCACAATTTACATCACTTCCTGGTGGTTATAATTAGATTTATTGTAATGTTATTTAGCATCATCGAATCTGTGGGTTATGCAGATCGGAAGCTTGCTTTACGCAGTTACCAAAATGACATCCTTTCAGAGAATTGCTTCCTTTAGATTATGTCTTTCATAAATGAGTCAGGGGTTATGATAACCACACTCATTGAAATGCATAAACAAAATAAGTAAACGCATTGTTGATTGATTCAAGCAGTTGTTTTATTAAATGCACATTTTCTGTGAAGAAATATTATATTCAGATCTTTGCAAGGAGATCAGACCATAGAACAGAACCTATTATTGTCTTGCTTCGATGTTTTTGGAAGTAGTTCTGGAATGATCTGAGGGCCTAAAGAGATGATCTGTCGTCATTTACTCACCCTCGTTTCTTTCTAAACCTGTATGCAGTTTTTCTTTTAAAAGAGAAATTCTGATGTCTGTGATGGTCGCTCTTTTTCCATCCAGTCATAATAAATGTGTGCTGAAGCTTTCTAGCTTAAACAGCTGCAAAGCAACCTTGCAGGGTTCCCTCGGTCATGTAAAACTATCAAATAGCAGGAAACTTAAAAATTGGGATTTCTATTCTTGGAAATGTAATACAATCTTAAAGGGGTTATGACATGAGAAATCAAAATTTCCATAATCTTTGGACATATAAGGCTCTTAGTTTGTACCATTGAAACTACATTCTTCAAGGTTCAAAGTTTAAAAAAATGTATGCATTTATGTAACCAAGCTTTAAAAAACGGTTTGTTTATAGATGTTTTGGGAACTGTGACATCACCCAGGCAAATACATTTGCGTATGACTGCCACTAGAGCATGATGAATAGTTTTAAATCTTTGTACCAATGGCGTTCGGTCACATAACGGGCGCCGCGTCAAAAGCAAATAGAGCCCATTTTAATCAGGGAAGCTGTCTACAATACAGTATACAAATGCCCGTTCAATTTCTGATGTACTCCATTGTGCTTGAGTCTGCTGACAACAGGACACATTAGAGAATAAAAGAACATTTGCTTTGACAAGTCTTGTTTAAATGGCTTTTTTGAGTCTCTGTAGTACAGACTTCAGAAGGATCCCAGCATCATAAAGAAGTGGATGAATCCCAGATCAGGTCGGAGGGTGTGACTACAGATTGTTTCGTGAATTTAGGCACAGTGTTAATGCATTGTCTGTAAATTACGATTTTCAATACACTTACTCGTGTGCAATAGTGGTTGGGTGGTGATCATTTTTTCTATGCAATAACATTAGCAATCATAAGCCATTTGCTGATGAGTCTTAGGGCGTTTTCACACCTACCTTGTTTGGTCCGGATTTTCGGACTTTTCAGTTTGGTCCAAATCAAAATGACAGGTGTGAAACCTCCCCCGTACCACGGTCCGGACCAAACAGACGAAATTTGGTCAGACGAAAAGAGGTAGTCTCGGTCCGGATCAAACTGAACAAAGGTTCGGTTCGTTTCTAGTGTGAAAGCATTTTCTGTATGGTTCGGACTTTCAGACCATTTACAGGAAGTTCCTGTTTATGTTTAAATATTATAATGTTATTTTTAAATTCAATCTAGGCTACATTGATTATGAAAAGTGAAAATATGCGCAATATGTCAGAAGACAGAAAGTCAGAAATAATTTTGAACGAAATTTTGTATGATTTTGCTTAGAAAGCATTTCTTTAATGGGAATTTCGTTTTGTATAAATTGTATCTTGATTTTAATCAACGTTTAATCAGATAATTGCCTGGATTTAATAAATAAGAAGCAAAAAGAATAGCAGACAATAATCGCGGGAGCGATCATGCTTTACACATGAACTGGAGCGGGTCTCAAATAAACCGAAACTCAGCAGGCTACTCATCTCACAAACATGAGAAATATGTGTATATAAAGCTTGAAATGTCCACTTTTAAACGTAACGAATAAAAAAATAGTCAAGCAATGCGCATTGCGCACTGTTCAATAGTGGCGGTGATATGCGTCCGTTCATTCATTCTTATCAAAGACGCTGACGTCAGACGCACGTCCGTTTACAAACCAATCAATGTCCAGATGCAGCCCACAAGGATGATGACGAGTGGACGCAAGTGCGTCATGTTAAGTTCTTTAGTGCGCTCGCATGATTGCAATGTGAAACCAAACCAAAACTAACCGAATGTATAAAAAGTATCAAAACATGAACTTCGGTTTGGACCTTGGTGCGGACTTTCAGGTGTGAAAACGCCCTTTAAGGAGCCTCCCCTTAATAACCAATCATTTCAGACAGGGTTAGAATGAGGGCTGAAAATAATCAATTTTCACATATATATTAGCTTTTTTTGTGCACAATGAGTGGACCTCAAGGAACAATGTAAAATAATAGAAAAATGTCATGTGAATTTCTAGAAGTCACCTTTATTCATATAGTCTTTATACAATACAGATTGTTTCAAAGCAGATTTACAGTAATAGGAAAATGTGTTGACTTGACGTTACAAAGTTCTTTTTTATTTTTAATTTTCAATTTGGTTCAGTGTTGTTTCAATTTAGTTCAGTAACAATGTCAAAGTTGCAGATATGAATTGGATCTCAAATTAAAAGCAGCTCTATAGAGGATAATGGTGTCATTATTCAGCTCGGGTCAGTTCAGTGCTATATTTAAATGCAATCCTATGGCAATTTATGCATAGTATCTTTTTCTTTATAATTGTCATTTTAGTGAAATTGTGTTATCTTCTTGACATCTGTCACTTTTCGGAGGGCTTTGTCTAGTTTGTGTTGAAAACCTGTGCATCATCCTGCTGTTTGAAGAGGTATATTTAACATGTGCTTACAGACGCAAGAGACCATTTCCCAGGCTATCAGTGTCATTGAGAGATGACTTTAGTGTAAATTGTCTTTAAAATGCGGCCAGTAAGATTTGAAAGAAATTAATCCAAAAGTAACAGTGAAGACATTTGTTACAAAATATTTTTTTTCCAATTAAGTGCTGTTCTTTTTTATGGAAGCCCTGAACCGCATGGTGGAAAAAATTAAATAAATACTTGTGGTGGGAGGAAAAAAAAGAGAGAAAACTTAACTCGTTATTTCGAGATATTAAGTCGTTATTTCGAGATATTAAGTCGTTATTTCAACATAATAACTCGTTATTTCGAGATATTAAGTCGTTATTTCAAGATAATAACTCGTTATTTCAACATATCTCGTTATATCAACATAATATCTCGTTATATCAACATAATATCTCGTTATATCAACATAATTTCTCGTTATTTCAACATAACATCTCCTTATATCAATATAACTCGTTATTTCGACATATCTCGTTATAGCAACATAATAACACGTTTTATCGACATATCTCGTTATATCAACATAATAACTCGTTATATCGACATAATATCTCGTTATATCAACATAATATCTCGTTATATCAACATAATTTCTCGTTATTTCAACATAACATCTCCTTATATCAATATAACTCGTTATTTCGACATATCTCGTTATAGCAACATAATAACACGTTTTATCGACATATCTCGTTATAGCAACATAATAACACGTTTTATCGACATATCTCGTTATAGCAACATAATAACACGTTTTATCGACATATCTCGTTATATCAACATAATAACTCGTTATTTCAACATATCTCGTTATACATAATAACTTTGTTTTATTAAATGCACATTTTCTGTGAAGAAGTATTGTATTCAGATCATTTCATCGTTAGCAGCTCAAACTACAGTTCAATACTCATTCATGCGCGCGCAACTCATCATGTGTCAGGTTGCGGCACATCAATGAGCAGAAAGTCATAATTATAACTTTTAAAGTAATTTCGACTTTTTATCTCATAATTATGACATAAGTATGTCATAATTTTGACTTTTTATGCTCATTTTTTATTTTAAGTGGCGGAAATGGGCTTCCATAGAAATGGGCTTACATATGGAATGAATGCATATGCCTGGCATTAATGCTAAAACTCCCATGATAAACCTCTCTGGGATTTTGGAACACCAACTTGTAAAAGTGCTCAACAGTAGGTCAGTATAACTACAATGAGTTAATTGATTCCCTGTCTTATTCTGCCCGCTAGTGGCTAATATGGGAATAAAAACAAAGCTTAACATATTTAATTAATAACGCAGCAGAATATGGAATATTCTCCCACCACAAGCATTTATTTTATTTTTTTCACCATGCGGTTCAGGGCTTCCGTACTTTTTGACTTTCTATTCATCAAAGAATCCTGAAAAAAAGTAGCACAGCTGTTTTCAATGATGATAATATAATAATAAAAATTATATATTTAAATTAAATTATTAATAAAATGTTTCTTGAGCACCATTTGAACATATTAGAATGATTTCATCATCTGTTATTTTGAATTTTTGAATTATTTTGACTGTATTTTTGATCAAATAAATGCGTCTTTGGAGAGGATAAGAGACTTGGAAACATGGCTCTTATTAAAACGCTGTTATTATTAAAGTACCGGCACTAATAGAATGAGAGCGTGATAATCAGAATTGTCGGATTAGCGGATGTTGTCACTCCGAATGTCTATTTGATGCTTTGTTTTCTTCGAAAAACGGATAATCCCTATGTGTTGTTAGAACTAAGATTAATCGTGGTTTGTTTTTTTGTTCTTTTACAGAGAACTGTTACACCCCTAGTTTTTACACAGCTTAAGGTCCACTTATTCTTTGTCTTCACAGGGTTATAGGAACCTCATGAGGAGGATGAGCTCATCCTAATAACTGTTTTAACTTAGGAGCGTTTGCTTCCTTCACTCTGCTCTCTCTGCTGGCTGTTGACTAGGGACTTCAACTGTTGAACTTCACAAAAAGTATACTTTTAGGTTGTGGTGGGATGTTTATTTGATCTTTATTTGATCTAAAAACCATGCTGACTATATGATTTAACAGAAAGTTCAGGCTTTCCCATGGGTTCTTGACTTCTGATCGCTGTAGGTTTACATTGGGGGCTGTTCCTCACAACAATAGGACGAGAGCAAGAGTCTCATCATCTGTCTGCATCGGCAGTGAAGCCGTTTATTTGTGTTGGGCTGTGGGGCGGGTGGAAATTAATAAAGAGTGTTTGTGTCAGTATTTGTGAGAACAGTCCAGTTGGCACTTGGCAGTAAACTGGGGAGGGGACTGTGGTCTCTCTGAGGTGAAGAAATATGAGATTCTGCTGGTCTGTGGTTCTCTTGTTTTCCCTGGAGCTGTTCTCCACTGCTTTTGTTATGAAAACTCACTGGCCCAAGCTCAGGCTTGATTTTTCCCTTCCCCCACTATCTCACCCTCTTCACCACTCAGCCTGCCCATAGATTTTAATAGAATCCAAATGCGGGTACCACCAACACGGCCCTTTATAGTCTCATAATATCCAAGAATGACAGGGGAGGTAAAGTCTGCTGTTCTGCACATGAGGAGTGGCTTTGATCCCACACATGTAGGTGTTAACATTTGCACATGTGCTCAAACTCAATACATTGGGGCTATCACAATTACAGGTCTGCATCGGAAACTAAACAAAACGTTACAGCCCTAAAAATCCCTCAAAAACCTGATATGATCTGCATTTGGCAAACCGAACTGATTGTATTTGAACTGGCATGACTTTTGGCCAACATAACTGCGTATGAATTATGGCTTATAATGAATGCTCGCCCAAGACTGAGCCTGAAGCTAATTTAGTCCTAGCCGGCCTACGTTGTGTATAAGACGTATAAATCATAGCTCTTACCATACAGACTGGACAACCTTATTTTAAACCACCCTCATTAAAAGTGAGACGCCTAAACACTATTTAACCTGAGTTAGGTTGACTGTCTAAGTAGAATGTAAACGATGACTCTGTGATTTCACCTGGGAACTGCCTACTGTCTGTCAGTAATTACAACGAAGAAATGGGTTGGAAAATCTGAAAAAAAAACACTAGTGATCAAAAGATTTTAAAAAAAAAATTAATGCTTTTATTCAGCAAGGATGCATTAAATTGGTAAAAAGTGACAGTAAAGACATTTATGTTGCAAAAGTATTCTATTTAAAATATGTGCTGTTTTTTGTAACTCTATTTATCATAGAATCCTGAAAAAAATGATTACAGTTTCCACAAAAATATTAAGCAGCACAACCATTTTCAACATTGATAATAATAAAAAGAAATGTTTGACTGCTGAAAATTCAGCTTTACCATCACCTGAATAAATTGCATTTTTACAGTATATTAAAATAGAAAACTTAAATGTAAGGATATTTAACTGTATTTTTGATCAAATAAATGCAGCCTTGGTGAGCATAAGACCTTTCAAAAACATTTGAAAATATCTTACCAACCCCGAAGTTTTGAAATGTAGTGTGTTAACCATTTATTAATTTCAATTCTTAAGAGCATTGTTTGAATTTTAACAGTTTAATAGTTAATTTTCATTTATTTACTCAACCTTAGGCTGTACCAAACGTATGCTGTCTTCATTGATCATCATTTTGGGGTGAACTATTCCTTTAACTTAGTTAAATGCTCTCTTAATTATTTGTTTTGGCAATTGCATAATTTCTCTGCTGTTTCCTCTCTTTTAAAAACAGCAAATGGTGATGAGCCTTCGTGTCTCAGAGCTTCAGGTTCTTCTGGGATATGCAGGCCGCAACAAACACGGAAGGAAGCACGAACTCTTGACCAAAGCATTACATTTGTTGAAAGCCGGCTGCAGCCCTGCCGTGCAGATGAAGATCAAGGAGCTATACCGCCGCCGCTTCCCCACAAAGATGGTGTCTCCGACAGACCTCTCCCTCCCTGGCATACACTCCACATCTGGAGGGGCTCACGCAGGTCTGCCCACCAGCCTAACACAGCTGGGATTTGATGGGCACGGTTCACCGTCTCTACTACCTGTCGCACTGCTTGGGCCAAAGCACGAGCTGGGCCTGCCCCACCTGCCCTCCGCCCTTCATCCAGTCCATCCAGACGTCAAGCTACAGAGGCTGCCCTTCTACGATGTACTTGATGAGCTTATCAAACCCACCAGTTTAGGTAAGTATAAGGAATGATCTCTAACTAGTTGATTAAGGTTGAATTGTGCTTCTACAGTAATGAATTTAGAAATGCGGCCTGTCAGAGAGTGTTTTGCATTGTAAAGCCCTTTTCAAGAAGTTTTCTCAATTCTTCTCCTCTGAAACATAATTCTTCATCACATAAACAGTTTTGTGGCATTTCTATGCTGTTTTAAGTTATTTAGCCCTCTAAATCCAAGAATAACCCTCAAATATGGTCACCCCTAAAATATAAACTTAGCTCCATATGTTTATGTGTAATTTATACAGTGTGAAAGAAATATTATTTAAGTTATGCTTTAAGGTTATGCCATCCTAGGTGTAAATGGATGGCATAAGCCATCCTAGGTGTAAATGACATTCTTCTTTCTGATGAACACAATCTGATCAAATAAATATCCTGACACTTCCAAGCTTTATAATGGCAGTGATGAGCTTCCGCCTTCCGTATTCAATTTACGGAAAAAGCATAACGTATCACTAGAACGTAGTGTAAGCATTTTGAACTGCGAGAGGCGTTACACTTTCTGCGCAAGTTGATTACGGAAGGTGGTCTGCCGGAAGCTAGATATTTTACTTTATAAAGTTTTACAAACTCAATGAACCCTGTCACTGCCATTATAAAGCTTGGAAGCATCAAGATATGTATTAATATAACAAGATGGCTTGAGGTCAACTACTCCTTTAATATATGGTTAGACATAGGGTTTGGTTTAGGGTTAGTTGCTTGTAATTATGCATAGTTTATTGCTATTACTATAAGTACATGTAACTACATTACCTTTTAATAAAGTGTTATCTTAATTATTATATTTTAAAAACAACAACATAGTTTAGATTAAATAAACTTTATATTTATCATATATTGCAACAATATATTTAGCTAAGAAAAAATTCAGTTTGGAGCTTGTGCACATGATGCTGCCTTAAGACTAACTAGACATTCGGACAACCCACCGACTAATTGATTTAGAAAATCTGTAGATTTGTACATCTCTTATGAGCAATATGGGCCTCTCTTGAAGACTTCCCCTCCCCCCATTGATACAAACATAAAGGTGCTCTTCAAGTGATTTATGGCTTATCAGATTGGACAGGGGCCACCTGTGCTATATTTAGTCATCCAGCTCAGGCTAAGAATAAAAGGCCAATATGGAAAGGAAGTGTTATTAAGCACGAAGGCTGCGTTACTGCCTTTTTCCTTTGATAGTTCTCTCTTCAGCAGTTTTAAGTATCATGTTCTTTCACTGGTTTTTGGTCTTTGAGATGTTTAGATAACTAGCCTTAGTGTTCTCACTTTGAAGATTTTTCAAGTGCCAAAGTGGGTCCTTAAAATCAATGTATGAAGCCAGTCAGGCCAAAAATTGAGTTGCAATATTTCGTTGCTGAGCCGGTGGCTGTTTGAATCAAATCTAGGTCCTTAACCAATGCTTAACTCATTTTGGAGTATGGAAGTAAGCTACCTTATTTCAAGTTTCATTTTCTTACAGGGACTCTTATAGAGTTCAGTTTGAGTGCAAATTGCTAAATAATAACTGCAATGCAAAGTAACATTAGATTGCTTCTCAAGCAACTTCCAGGAAACGAGATGGTCCTTCTTCCATATTGAGTTGAAGCCCCTCGGACTGAACATTCTTTCTAGGTCAATGTGATGAATTTTGAGTTGTTTGAGCTGAGAGTGCAACCAGTGTTGATGAAGCTTTAACAGCAGAGAATTGAGTACAGATTAATCATCTGCCAGCATCTCTCTCCACTTCAATTGGAATAGATTTTCCTCTTCACATGACTACTCAAGGAAAGCACACCTCTCATTTCAGTCTCTTTCATTGAGTTCAGCCACCTTATGTGTGTGGTGGAGTGCCTGTAAAGGTGCTGATAGAGCTTCTTCTTATCTCTCTCACTCTCTCTTGCTTCTGAAACCCTTGCTTCATTTAAGGAGATTGGGTTATGTAACCCGAGGTTATTTTTGGATCTGTTGTAGAGTTTGGCTTTGAACTAAACCGCACAAGTGTTTAAAGGTCCCGTTCTTTGTGTTTTTTTGAAGCTTTGATTGTGTTTACAGTGTGCAATATAACATGTGTTCATGTTTCGTATCTGTATACCGCTGTTTTCACTGTCCTAAAAACGGCCTGATGAGTTCCTTGTTCTATGAAGTCCCTCCTTCAGAAATACGTAACGAGTTCTGATTGTGCCAGCGGTTCCCGTGTTGTGATTTGACCGCAGCTTAGCGCACGTTGCACGGTTCCTGTGTTGTGATTCGACAGCAGCTTAGCGCACGTTGCACGAAAAGGTCACGCCTCTTAACGGGGAGATGTATGCGCTCAATGATCTCTAAGTACAGCGTCCCTGTGAAAGCCAAACAAAGGTGATCTGACTCCGGGATGAAAATAACAGCGTCTCGACGACATGGCGACAAACACACTCAAACGCAACACTCTCGTCCTCGTCTTCTCTACGCAACACTTCCTCTTCTCCACGTGGGAGAGCAACAAGACCACGCCCCCTTTTTCGCGTATTCTTGTGGGCGGAGGTTAGTCTGTTCTACTGTTCTACTGACGTAATTAAAGGATGTAGTCCAAGCCGGCCGTTCGCTGTAGGCTTTGAAAGGGAACTTCTGTTAAATAAAATATCTCGCTTGGCATTGAACTTTGAGCTTTATAATTTTACAGGTATTATTTATGCTCTAACAGCAACATTACACACTAACTAAAGTTTGAACAGTGGGATCACGAAGAACGGGACCTTTAAAGTGATTGCACGGAAAAGGACCAGCAAACCTTGTGTGCAAACTGAGATGCTGCTTTGCTATCGGTTTGAGATGATTAACTTTACTTAATGTTGGATTTTTCGGTAACACTTTAGAATAATGGTCATTCGTTAACATTAGTTAACTACATTAGTTAACATTAACAAAGATTAATAAAAGCTTTATAAGTGCAGTTCATTATTAGTTAATGTTCATTTCAACATTTACTAATGCATTATTAAAATCTTGTTAACATTAGTTAATGCACTGTGAACTAACATGAACAAACCATGAACAGCTGTATTTTTATTAACTAACCTTAACAAAGATGAACAAATACAATAACAAATGTACTGCTCATGGTTAGTTCGTGTTAGTTAATACATTAACTAATGTTAACTAATGACCATTATTCTAAAGTGTTACCGATTTTTCTTGACTAAAGTTCACTTTCAAATAATATTCTGTTCACTGCTCGGTCAAAGATGCTGTCATGAAATATGCAAATATATACTACATAACCAAAAGTATGTGGGCAAGCAAAAACCATTACAAGGACGTTGGTCCTATTTTCCTTTTGTTTTATTTTTCTGGAACAGTTTCCTTTTGAGTAAACGCACCAGACTGAAGCATTTCTTTATGGACTGTACGATATAGAAAAGGCCCTCTCCAAACTTTTGCTAATTCGGAGGCACGCAATTCTCTAAAATGCTTATCAAAATAAATGCTAAATGAATAAAATATGTGTTGCCTGAACTGTGCTGTTGTATTAGTTATATTGGTAAACATGATTAAATTCCTTATATATTTATTTTTTATTTTATAAATGAATTTAATGGTAGAAATATATATATATTTTGAATTATACGTTGTATCAATATATATATATTTTTTTTTTACCCCAAGTGTGTTCTCTGTCTTTTTATCAATAGTGATGTGGTGGTTTCTCCATCTTCTATAAACATCTCCTCTCTTATTGTTTTGCAGCCTCAGACAGCAGTCAGAGGTTTCAGGAAACATGTTTTGCGTTTGCACTAACGCCTCAGCAAGTTCAACAGATCAGCAGCTCAATGTAAGTGTGTGTGGGAGGGATATCGAATTACATTGTTGGACAAGATAACATGGTTCATATGTTTGAAATGCCCCAACTAATTTTGCGTGTCTAATAAATTTTAAATAATGATTTCAGCCAGAACCGAAAACAGACCGGTTGAATTTAAAACAGCTGTTGTGCCGTTTACATTGTCTTGTTAAGATATCCTTGTCTTGTAGTTACATAGCAGGCGATAGTGCTTATCAGACGTGCCAAGCGAGCGGTCCTGTAGAATGTTTGGTATGCTTTTCTCTCCTACGCTCTATCACACATTCCTTCACGCCCACCCTCTTGTCTCGACAGGGACATTTCTGGGACCAAATGTGACTTCACCGTGCAAGTACAGCTAAGGTATGATAAAACAAGTTTCCAACTAAAGAACTGGAACTTTTTGACAAACTCGGAACATACAGCTAAAATATTACTTAAAGAGTGTAATTTTACTTGCCACTATTGTTTTTTTTATTTCTTATGATTAAAATGGCAAAGTCTTTGCTATTCAAAGTGCTGTGCAGTTGAATATTGTGTATTTTAATATGCTGTGTCTATATTTTGATTGTCTGTTTTGAGGCTAACATACCGCCATCTTCAGAGCTTTCTTTTGTTTGGGTTTCTGAGAGTCTTGGAAATCTTTCCCACACATTCCTAAAAGAATCTCAACACATATTTTTCAGGTTTTGCTTATCAGAGACAAGTTGTCCTCAGGAAGATCATTTCCCACCCAACCTTTGTGTAAAAGTGAATGGAAAACCCTGTAACCTCCCTGTGAGTCTGGCTTTATTTTTGGTCACAAATCAGCAAGAATCTTTGAGTCCTTCTCCCAATGACAGACAAATAGTTTGAAGCAATGATTAACACATGTATATTCAAGTAGATTTAAAGGGATAGATCACCCAAAAATTAAAATTCTGTCAGCATTTACTCACTCAAATGGCGTTCCAAAACCATAATCTTTTCATTCATCTTTGGAACACAGATAAAGATATTTTAAATGAAATCTGAGAGATTTCTGTCTATCCAATGAAAGTCTATTCACCAAAAACCGACGCTTAAAATCATTCAAAAGGAGATCATAAAACCAACAGAAATACAAAGATTACGTATTTTTTAAAGATGTCTTTTTAACTCCTATAACAAATTAATGTTTTACATACAAAAAAAGTCTGTGATTTATTGTTCTTGTGCTGGCTGTTTTACTGAATGTCTTTTTGTGGTTGTCCTCAGGGATATCTTCCTCCAACCAAAAATGGAGTGGAGCCAAAGCGACCGAGCAGACCCATCAACATTACCTCCCTGGTTAGGTTGTCTACAACAGTTCCCAACACCATTGTTGTGTCATGGACGTCGGAAATCGGAAGGGTAATGAAAGTGAAATCTGTTTGAAATAGTTTTTTGATGGGTCTGAATTTGAAACACCACAGTAATGTTGCTCAGAATGTGTTTCTAATAGCTGTGTTGTCCATGCAGAGCTACTCCATGGCAGTGTACTTGGTCCGGCAGCAGTCCTCGTCAGTTTTGCTACAGAGACTACGGTCAAAAGGCATTAGAAACCCAGACCACTCAAGAGCACTAAGTAAGTTTACTCTGAACTTATAACGGTTGAATTCGAGTTATGTGCAACAAACTTCCGTATTTTGTTAAACAGATTGCATCGCTTCAGGTGTAAGATGCCTTCAGAGGAGCTACCAAAGATGTCCATCACATATGCAGATTGATATAAAAAGAAAAATGTGTTCGTTTTCTCAATCAAACAAAACAGCAACAATAAAAATAACTAGCTATTTAGCAGGTTAGTAGTATATATAGGTTAATAGTTAGCAGATTACCTTAAAAGTAGAAACCGCTTCACCGGCCAGGGACCAGAATCATAAGATTTTCGGCATGCTCGCCCCAGACTGTCTGGTCAGTCTCACGTCTTTCCGATTCCGACCCAGTCCGTTTTGTTGCCAGTGGCACAGGCAATAACGTCAGCTGTGCGTTCTCGCTCTTCTCTCTCCGGGGTTGAAGTGACACACACACCCGTCTCCTCTCATTCACTCCGGTTAAATAGTGCTTATATTGCGCATAATTGTACTAATTCCCGTAGGTTTCATGCTCACACCAAATGCGCATGCACCACTGATCTATATAAGTGGTGTGCACAAGCCCCTCTCAAACAGCTTGTGAGTTGCAAGTACCAAAAGGAGTGGCTTGGGGGTTAAACGGTCAAATATATACAAAATTATGTCAAAATGCCTGTCTTGGCGAATATTCAGTTAAACACAGTCAGTTTTGGAATGCAAATAGTTGAGAAAGATATTACATGTTGTGTAACAGTATGCTGGATCCATGCGTCAGCTCTTAAAGTGACAGCAGTCTAATTTTCCTGCTGCTGTCTGTCATGTTAATAAAAGAACAAAAGACAAAGAAAATCACTCTACTTTTCACTGAATATCTAACTATGTAACTTTAGTGTTAAGCATTCATCTTAAATTAAAGAATCTTATTTAATTTATATAATGAAGACTATCCAGTGTCTATTGCATTTATTTGTTCTTATTTTATTGCTGACTTTTTACTTGTGGTTTCAGAATCGGTATCGGTAGGTCACACAAATAAATCAGGAATTGGCCAAGAAAATTGCAGTCGGTGCATTTCTACTTAAAAGTCTTTAGATATCTTTGTCAGTTCATACAGCTGTAACACTTTCTCCGACAAGCGGATGCAATAATACCCGTTTTCCTGTTTGTTCTTGTGACGTTCGGCATAAAGCCTATTAAAACTTTTCATTCTGAATATTATACACAAGGGCACATTTCTGCCAGTTTCAGTATTATGGCATGTTTTCTTTGGATTTTCTGACATTCACCTATGATCCCATTTAACATTGGCAACTATTGTTTTAATAAAGCGGTGATCAAAATAAAGTGTTTTTTTCTTATTTGAGCTACCTGTTCAGTGTCAGAGAATATTGCCTGTAAAAAGACTGATTGGTTTTGCGTTCTGTGCCTTCTCTTCAGTCAAAGAAAAGCTTACCGCCGACCCGGACAGTGAGATTGCCACAACCAGCCTGCGAGTCTCCTTACTCTGTCCGGTATGTAATGGATCCTCAACCCTTAATAAAGTTTTTATTCCTCTCAAGGGATTCTGTTAAACCTTGTGACATTCCTTTGGACACAATTGCATTAACCATTTTGTCAGAATAATGAAGCTCTGCTTCTTTTCACCAAGGCCACCAAGCCCTGCTTATGACTCTATGACTTATGACTTCCCACATTGTGTTCGTTGTCATTTTAATAATTTTGAGTGATGGAGAATAAACCACAAGCCAGCAGTTTAGGAATAAGATACAACTGTATAATCATAATTCAGTTATAACGTTTGAAAGCAATATGTGGCCATATAATGTATACTAACATAATGTGTGTCCATCTGTGCAGCTTGGAAAGATGCGGTTGACGATTCCCTGCCGAGCGCTCACCTGCTCGCACCTGCAGTGCTTTGATGCTACGCTCTACATCCAAATGAACGAGAAGAAACCCACCTGGGTGTGTCCGGTCTGTGACAAGAAAGCCCCATATGAGCACCTTATTATTGACGGGTCAGTACTGGTCTCACCTTTCACACCTGTGATTGTGGACCATCTGAAATCTTCAAAAGCTTTTAATTTTGCTTTAATGTACCTGTAATTGCCTAATGTGTATAAGCATCTATACACTACTGTTCAAAAGTTAAAAGATGGTAAAATTCATATGTTTTTGAAAGTATCTTATGCTTAACAAAGCTGCATTTATTTGGTCAAACTACAGTAAAAACTGTAATATTTTAAAATGTTATTACAATTTAAAAGTATTATATTTTAATATATTTCAATAATTTAATAATAATTCTTTCCTGGGATGTGATTGTTTTTAACAGCCATTACTCCAGTCTTCAGTGTCACATGATCCTTCAGAAATCATTCATATATGCTGATTTGCTGCTCAAGAAACATTTCTTATTATTTTCAATGTTGAAAACAGTTGACTGCTTAATATTTTTGTGGAAACATTCTAAATGTCTTCACTGTCACTTTTGATCAATTTAATGGGCCCTTGCTTTATGAAAGTGTTATTTTCATTTAAAAAAATCTTACTGACCCTAAACTTTTGAACAGCAGTGTGTGTTGTCAAAATTGAAGTCTTGGCGAAGTTGTTTATTTTTAAAGGTGTTTTTTTAAACAGGTTGTTCATGGAAATCCTGAGCAGTTGTGTGGACTGTGATGAGATCCAGTTTAAAGAAGATGGCAATTGGGCTCCTATGAGATCCAAGAAAGTGGTACAGGAAGTGTCAGCATCGTCAAACGGCATTGATGGTATTACCACAAATACTGTTATAAATGTTATGAGTAGGGCTGGGCGATATGGCCAAAAAAAATCACGATCCTTTGCATGGTAGAAGTTCTGTTGGCGCATAGACTTTTTATCAATCTTTTCTTATCATTTCTTTGAGGAAAATTATATAGCGATAATTATCGTTATTGTTTTATCGCCCAGTCCTAGTTATAAGTTATGGAGACAATAGACAGTTGTGTCTCAGTCCTGTAGTAAAATGTGTAGATTTTTGCATGGTGCCGTATTAAACATGAAATGAGATGGTCTTGACTTGCTTTTTGATTCAGGGAGGTGTTGTTTTTTTTATGCTTCTCTCTTGTAGACTGTCGGTCGCTTGTGTCGGACCACAGAAACAGTTCGTCCCACAGTAGCAGTAAGAAAGTGGAGGTGATTGACTTGACGCTGGACAGCTCCTCAGATGATGATGATAATGACGAGCCTCCACCTAAAAGGGCCTGTCCATCTCTATCACCCACCTCCCCACCTGTCAACAAAGGGTGAGAATTGTATTGTAAAAATGTATTTGTGATTTATTTCTTATAAATGGCACTTGGATTCATATTTTGTCATATAATGGACATTTTGAAATGTGGTTTAAATGAATCAGATCATTTTGAAGCCTCTGTATGTTACTTCACTTTTTTTTTTTTTTTGCTGTAGAGTGTTGAATCTGCATCATCAGGCGTCTCCACTGGCACGGGCTCCCAGCATGCCGGCAATGGAGACAAACTATATCCCTCCCCCTCCTCCTCTCATCCAGGATTATCGTCACTATTACCACACAGCCAATGACCTGTCAGGTACCGGAATCATTCCAATTATATAATATTTTCATTTTTAATAAGAGCGTGTCTACTAACTTAAATGGCACTGTTCATCTTGACGACCTCATTTGTTCATGCTCAGTTGAATTGGTTGTCATTCAGCTACACTTCCGTTCAAAAAGTTTGGGATCGGTAAGATTTTAAAAGAATTGAGAACTTCTCTTATGCTCTCACTGCTGCATTTTTTAAAATCAAATACACAGTAAAAACAGTAGTATTGTGAAATATTACATCTTAAAATATATTAAAATAGAAAACAATTGTTTTTAAGATGTAATCAATTTTTGTGATGGCAAAAATCATTCTAATATGCTGATTTGTTGCTCGAGGAACATTATTATTATAAACCGTTGAATACTTAATTTATTTGTAAACTGTGATTTTTTTCAAGTTTATTTGATGAATAGAAAGTTAAAAAAAAGCAGCATGCATTTGAAAGGAAAATTATTACATTATAAATAGAGCTGCATGATTCTGAATAAATTGAGAATCACAATTTTTTGTTTAAAATAGAGATCACAATTCTCCCACAATTCTGAATAAGCAACAAAACAAAATAACTTTTACTAGAGGTTCTGACTAAATGTTTTGCAGTCGGCTAAACGGCTGCAGTCTATTAAAAAATATTTTATTAATTTGAGTGATTTTGTTTGTTTTTTTAACAGTTTGAATGAATGTTTCAATGACTCAATCAAATAGACTTCACTTGCCATTAAAGCATGAATCAGTGTTTCAATCTCTTGAATGAATGATTCAATGACATAAAACAGTCACTTGTTGTGTAACAATGTAATTGATACAATATTTATTTGATGCTTCAAGTTATTTTCAAAAGATGATTTGCTCTATTTTGATCGTTACTGTGGTTAATATCCGAATGATAAACTTTTATCCCAGTTCTTTAAATATGATCATTTAAATGATTGCAAGACAGAAATAATGATAAGACTGTGATTAAAAATACTGTGAAGCTGTACAGCAGTGCCAGTGCAGATCTGAATGTTCGCTGTGATCGTACTTGTCAAAGGTTTAAATGTTAGACAGGCGAATCGTTGTCATTTAGAAATGAGATTGCGTTGGTGTTTGATTTGAGATTGTGATCTTTTAACGATTAATCGATCGTGCAGCTCTAATTATAAATATAATCTAGCAATATAACATTTGTACATTAAATCTGGGATTTCATTTTATTTCATTCAATGAACAAAGTTTTAGGATTTTAAAATATGTTGTGACTTGATATTTCTTGGTCAGGTGTAAGCATTTTATCCCAAACAACTTTTTTTCTTTTTCTACAGATTTGAATTTCTTCTCATTTTTACAAGGGGACAATCACCAGGTAGGTTCACTCTCTGAAACAGCAGCACATCACTGCTAGAGGGCAGCATTGTTCTTAAACAAATGTGCCGAATTACATGGGTTTAGTGCACTAGGGCCAGATCTGACTGAGAGAGAATTAAACAAATAATGTGTCCCCTTTGCAGCATTATAACATGGTCATGGCCGCTGCAGCCGCCGCCTCAGCCTCTGCGTCAGCATCAGAAGACCATGAGCTGCTGCTGAACCGTTTCATGCCCTATGGTTCCTCTCAACTCTTCCTGGAGCAGTCGGGGACGCCGGCGAACAGCTCGCTAGTGCCTGCCAACGGCAGCGGGGGCAGCAGCAGCGGAAGCAGCAGCAGTCTGGTGTCCTCCAGCAGTCTGAGAGACAGCCACCCACACACCAACGCCTCCCGCTCGCGCTCCGACGCCGCCGCCTCAGTAATATACGGCTCCATCCCCGATGTCATATCACTGGACTGACCACACTGGGGCGCCTTGCAAACGGACAAGCTTTTATCACAAACAGCTGGAGGGCGGAGAAGGAGTTTTGTGCACTCGTGATAGGATTTAGACATGAATGGGATCGAAGGTTTGGAGGAGGAAAAAAAGAGAACAAAGACTTTTGTAAAGAGAAGAATAAAATTGCTGTGTACAGAGAAGAAAAATCTATTTTCAGTTTTACTTTTGTATATAAACAATAGGACGCTGCCTACCCAGTGAGTGATGGAGCTTCAGTTGGTATTTTCTCCATGGATACTGAAGATGTTTTTCACTGCTCTGCGTGTTGTTCCTTGATTATCTTATTCTGTAACTTTTATACTTTTTGCTATTTTATTTCACTTCAGATAATTATTTTAGTCACGGTAATAGAATGGCAGTCATCTACATCATTTTTATTTCCAAGACTTTTTCCCTCAGCCATTGTATGATCAGTGAGGGAACACCACATTATTTAATGCCATTATCTTGTGCAGGTAATTTATTATTGCTTTAAGTTATGTAGGATGTATGCTGTACAGAAGCATTCCCTTATGCCAATACAGAATCTAGCCACGACATGCTTGAAGAGGCGACAGAGGTCACATCTTATTCCAGTTGCACATTCTTTTTCATCCATTACCACATCGAGTATGTATGTATGTATGAAGCGGAATTTATAGACATCAGTGCCCAGATTTGCTGGTTAGTACCTGAGGTAAACTCTTGTACTTTTTCTTTTCACGTTCTCATATCCTTTGATGTTTTTTTGTCTGATCTAAGGTTTGCAAAAACAGCGCCGAGGGTATCGGACACTATAGTATACCTCATGTTGCTAAGATGACTGAAAAATAACCCGAAGGATGTTGCAGTAGCCGTAGTGCAGACAAATGATGTCCTCAAGACAACCTTACAGAAGTGTAAGATCCAGATCCAGATTTGGTCCCAAGATTCCAGAAACGGCTTTCTGTCAAAATTATTTTGATCCGGTGTCTTCTGTCTCTTCCAGTGGCCCATTTTAAATGTCGAGAACACCATGTTTTGAAATTGTCATTTTCTCGAGGTCTGTGTTAGGGCTACAATTTAGATTGGAACCAACCGTTCCAACGCAACCATCTAATCCTAGCTTTATAGGTTTTGAAATTGTGCTTGGAAGGTGACCTTATTGCAACATAATCTGTGCTGTCTGTTTTCATCTGTGTAAAACTGAATTTATTTATTTTATCTATATATTATATTTTTACTATTTGTTTGATCATGCATTTATTTCGTAATTATTTCAAGAGCTCTTAACACTTGCTTTGCATTGTACAAGTAGCTAATTACGTGTCATGGTCTCTTCTTCTCTCGTATTTGTACTATATGAGACATCTGAGGCATTAATTCCACAATCGTACTTGCTGTGTCAGAAATGAAACCATTTAAAGGATAAAAGCCAGCTGCGTGAGCACATCCTCTGGCTTCGTTGTGAAGTGACAGCTGTTTGGTCATTGATTGTCCTGCATTAAAACAAGGATGTGGAACTGCTAATGTTGGACCTGGACGAACGTTAGCGTATACTTTTAATCACTCAATGACAGCCAGTGCACAGTCCGCTAACCTTTCTAAATGAATGACTTTTGTATTCAATGTTGAAAATTAACAATTGGATCGATGAACCCATGCTTGTTTAATTTATATATATTTTTTACATTTGCACTGAGTTACATAATAGCACACGAAATTGAGACGGCCGTCATTCTTCACAAATTTCACATTCGACATTGCACTGAAATCATACATTTCATGTGCCCACTGAACCGCTACATCCTTGAAGTAAACCACTAGACAGTCGGTCTGTTATAGCTGTACCAATAACTGGCAAGTATGAACTCTCTGCCTTAAGTTCTTCTCTTACTGTATGGTACGCTATGAGAGAAACCATTATGTACAGGAAACCAATACCAGTTTGTACAAAATATTATATGAATTATTTATTATTTGAATTGGGATACATTGTTTACTTAATGAATGTTACTTGTTTATGTAGAGAGCGGTTTAGCTGTAATAAAACAAATACATTAAATCTTTTCTATTTCTGTCTTATCTGTATTTTGGTCTTTATTTAGCAGAATGCTAAATCCATAGCAATTGTCTATTTAGGGGCCAAGCACCGAAGGTGCGTTCCTATTATTTTTATTCTACTTTTCCACCATGGGAGTCTGGCAGCCCATAGAACCGCTTGCGGGAAAGTTATGAAATTTGGCACACAGATAGAGGACAGTCTCAACTGTCACCATAGCAAATTTGGAGTCTCTAAACCAATCCCTCTAGCGCCACCACCTGTCCAAAGTTTCACTCATGTTTATGCTAATAACTTTTGAACCCAAAGGGCTAGAAACAAAATCGACAATTCGATTTACTCATGATAGCTCACGACAATTCGATTGCACCATATGACGTCATTTTCCGTCATGCAAATTTTCCCGCCATTTTGAAATTTTCAAAAAAACCTACTTTTGCGAACTCAACCTAGACTGTTCGTCCGATTTGCACGAAAATTTAACCAGATCATCTTCAGGCAGTGCCGACCAAATTTTACATAGCGGGTTGCGAAAATACACATACAGCTATATCTCCGCAACGCTTTATCGTATTCAATCCAAACTTGGTACATCACAAGCATAACCTGAAGTGGCATGCAGTGTTTCGGCGCAGCGCCACCTACTGGTCTGGAGATATGAAAAATTGCAAACGGAACCATTTGTCCAAAAATCATAAAGGTCTTGTTAGATTCGGGACATCATGATGAGTCGACTGATATCCAATTTTACCATATCGGCCATTTTGGCTGTCGGCCATTTTGAATTATGTGCTAAAACGCTGTATTTTATGAACACATGAACGGATTGTTACAAAACTCGGTATGGGTCATCACCACAATGCCCTGAAGTATCCTGAGAAGTTTCAAAACAGTGCCACCTAGTGGATCATTTTTTAACTGCTTGTAACTTTGGGTGTGGTTGACTTATTTTCATGGGAGTAACTTTTTTTCTGTCTCCAGAATCCTTGCCGAGTCCAACAATACCAGACTTGCCAGGTTTCGACATATGGTTTGTGCAGCGTTGTAATTTAGCGCTTAAAAAACATTAGCTGATATCTTCGAAAATGCTAGTCCGATCGAGACGAAACCAGTGTCAGAAGTTCGGAAACATAGGTCGATAGTTATATGCTAATGCCCAAATGTCAAAATATTCTAGTAAGGGGGAGTAAAATCCAATCAAAGTCAGGTGTCAGTAATTTTTTATGTGTTTTTTCATATAAATGTCTATAACTCCAAAACAAAATTTCAAATTCAACAGATTTTTAAATAGTTGTTATCTCTGCCAATATTGTCCTATCAATCAACATCAATGGAAAGCTTATTTAATCAGCCTTCGGATGATGTAAACCAAAACAGCAGCCGCCTTTTACAGTTCCTCTTGAACCAAAACAACCAGCTTATGCAGGGTTCACGCCATAACTAGGCTACTGTAATTTGGAGGTGACGTTATACACGGAACGGTTCATGACTCAAATTTATGCATTTCTAATTAATGCCGAAATTAATCTGCAGCAGTCAGGTGGTACAGGTCAGTGCTCTTTAAATTGTTTATGTTCATTGTAATGTTTTGTGCTTAGAGACATGAGGTAGTTTAACAACGTCTCTTGTGACTCTTTGCAAACTATGCTGTGTGCGCTCGTGTTTTAAAGTGGAGTTCAGAAGTTTGAAGAATTCAAATTCATGATCGGGTGATGTAGGCCCTAAAACTTTTGAAAAATGATTTTGGTTAAGCTTGGGTAAACAAGTGTAACTATTTATTAAACAAAATAATTTAAATGGAATATTTAAAAAAATTCCATCCTAGGAAACCAGTTTCAAATACTTAGGATTCTAATTCATGGGCACTGTGTACAGTTATCAGGAATTATAAATTGTGTACGAATTGTACTTAGTTTCTCACATATGCGTCATTTGACATTTTTCGTTTTCAGATACAAATGCCTAAAATATGTTTTTGTTTATGTAACCCCTCCTGTTCAAACCTGCACGGCATGAGAGTCGGACACTCTATCAATGAGGCTAAAGGCTGCAACCACTTGCGTCAGTCGCTAGAGCGTTTCTTGAGATCAGAGGAGTGAGGTTTACTCACACAGCAACTACTAGCTGGCCTCCGTTACATTTCGTTTTTAAAGTACTGCATTATTGATGCACTATATTGCCAAAAGTATTGGGACACCCCTCCAAATCATTTAATTCAGGTGTTCCAAACACTTCCATGGCCACATATAAAATCAAGCACCTAGGCATGCAGACGCTTCTACAAACATTTGTGAAAGAATGGGTCGCTCTCAGGAGCTCAGTGAATTCAAGCGTGGTGCCGTGATAGGTTGCCACCTGTGCAATAAGTCCATTTGAGGAATTTCCTCACTACTAAATATTCCACGGTCAACTGTTAGTGGTATTATAACAAAGTGGGAACAACAGCAACTCAGCCATGAAGTGGTAGGCCACGTAAAAACACAGAGCCAATAGCTACAGACCTCCAAACTTTGTGTGGCCTTCAGATTAGCTCAAGAACAGTGCGTAGAGAACTTCATGTAATGGGTTTCCATGGCCGAGCAGCTGCATCCAAGTCTTATATCACCAAGTGCAATACAAAGCATCAGATGTAGTGGTGTAAAGCATGCCGCCACTGGACACTAGATGTGTGGAGATGTGGAGTGATGAATCATGCTTCTCTGTCTAGCAATCCCATGGATGAATCTGGTTTGGCGGTTGTCAGGAGAACAGTACTTGTCTGACTGCATTGTGCCAAAATTTGGTGGAGGGGGGATTATGATTTTTCAGGGGTTGGGCTTGGCCTCTTAGTTCCAGTGAAAGGAACTCTTAATGCTTAAGACATTTTGGATAATTTCATGCTCCCAAATTTTTGGGAACAGTTTGAGGATGGCCCCTTCCTGTTCCAACATGACTGCGCACCAGTGCACAAAGACATGGATGAGCGAGATTGGTGTGGAGGAACTTGACTGGGCTGCACAGAGTCCTGACCTCAACCCGATAGAACACCTTTGGGATGAATTATGACCAGATGGCAAATACTATCTCTCTCTCCAGTCCCACATCCCTTACGAAAATTAATCATGGTTTTATTGTAGTAAAAATGTAACCATGGTTTTTTGGCTAATTGAATACCATTTATATAACTACAGTTTTACCACAAATGCCATGGTTAAACTGTGGTTAGAGAAGCAAAACCATGGTTAATTTGCGGTTACCATGGTTTTACTACAATAACCATGGTTTTTTGGTTTTATATGTAGTAAAACCATGGTTTATTTTCGTAAAGGATGTCTCTGAACTCAAATAGCCTATTGGCTACATATAAAATATGAGCCTTTATAGACATAGTGTTTCTTGCGTAAAGAAAACACTGCTTATTCAAACAACAATATCTTTATTTACTCTTGCAAGACTTTCCCAATAAATAGGCAAGAATAAACCTGTGTCCTCCGTGACTCCTGTTCATTCCGACAACAAAGGACTTGAATGCAACAAGATCGCAATCACGACTTCTGAAGTGGGAATTAACCCATTTCCGAAGGCAGCATCATGCACCTGCACTTGCCCGTCTTTGCACGTATAACAAGTGCACGTGTGACGTGTACCTCTGGATAAATAGAAGCGCACTGCTAGATGGGAAACCACTGAGAGAACCTCTTCAACCCAATTGATCACTGGCTGAGCGCAGCGCGCGCGCAGCTCGCAGATAGATGCTTAACTATGGGTGACACTTTCAACAGCAGCAGGGTGTTTAACAGAACCCCTCAGGGTCATGTCATATTTGGAAATCTGGAGGACATAGACGTTACCGCGGACAGGAGTCCGGTCTTGAGGATCATGATCTCCGTGGTGTATATTTTCGTGTGCGCAATAGGCTTAATTGGGAATTCGCTCGTCCTCCTCATCATGAGAGTGAAACACTGCAAACAGAGCACCACCATTAATGTGTTCATCATTAATTTAGCGGTTACAGACATTCAGTTCGTTCTGACATTGCCGTTTTGGGCGGTGGATACCGCTCTGGATTTCAGCTGGCCGTTTGGAGACGCCATGTGCAAGATCATACTGTCCGTCACTGTGATGAACATGTACGCCAGCGTCTTCTTCCTCACTGCTATGGGCATCACTCGATACTACTCCGTGGCTTCAGCCACCAAGAACAGGGTCCGTCCACCGGCATCACGCTCTGTCAAATGGGTTTGCGCGTTTTTGTGGGTCGTTGCTATAGTCGCCACCGCGCCAACATCCATTTTCTCCACTGTGACAAACGTGGCTGGAGAGAAGCTCTGCTTACTAAAGTTTCCTTCCGGACACTACTGGTTGGCCTTTTATCATTTGCAAAAAATCCTGGTTGCTTTTATTCTGCCCATGTTGATCCTTTCCGTGTCCTATTTGCGGCTTCTGAGATTTGTGAGAAAGCGAAATCTGAATAACGTTCATTCAAAGCGCAGGATTCACGTCACCAAATCAATCACAGTTGTGGTTCTTTCATTCTTCCTTTGCTGGATGCCGAACCACGCAATTACATTTTGGGGTGTGCTGGTCAAGTTGAACGTTATTCACTGGGATGAGGCTTATTATATTGCCCATACTTATGTATTCTCCGTTACTGTTTGCTTAGCTCATACTAATAGTTGCTTAAATCCTTTTATATACTGTCTTACGAGAAGGACATTCAGACAGAAACTGAAAAATTGTTTGTCAAATATTGCCCCTTGGTTATTAAAGAAGTCTTTTCAGAAGGCATGCGTAAATCGAGATGCGGCACAAACGCATGGATATTAAAATTGCAATCATGTTTTATGCTGATGTTTACTTAGCTCTGTTTTTGGACAAAATTATACCTAAATCATTCTTATAAAACGATGCAATATTAATCTATTATTACCAATAAGTTCAGTTGAATAATTATTGTGAGAGACCACACTGAATGTATTGCTAGTAATTTATTGTTATTTTGTCCAAACAGTCATCTTTTGTTAAAGTAAGAAGATTAATTGTTAAACAGAAGCATATTCCCAGTTGTGATCACGGTTATGAATAAATCATATCATGTGAACAGTACACTTCTGACCATACATAAATTGTAGTAACATAATCTATTTCACTCATAATCTATTCTGACTACTTTTTGATTACTTTTGACCTAACTTGTTTATCACTTAAATTTGAATGGGATAATTGTTTACCATGTAAATCAAAGAAAATATTTAAGAAGAAATGTTCAATTCTTTGTTATCAACAGCATGAAATGCATCAAGCATTACATTATGCCAGGGTTAAGTGCAGCCTGTGCAGGGGGATTGAGTTGATGAAAAGATAATGTCAAAATCAATTAAAATAAAACGATTGAGCACTAAAAATATTAATATTTGATTTGATTACCTGCATGACAATGTGCCCATTATCTGACATCAGAGAACTGTGAACATACAAATGTGTTGTGGACAGCTATTCAAATGCATATGCAATGCATGGGTTTTGATGGCATAGTTGAACGTCAAACTCTACAGTGGACACCAGTGCATCATCATCCTATACACGGTCGTTATATGTGGATTTTTGAGTTACATCAAAAAATAATGTGATTATGTAATGCACTTGTAATGCATACAAAAGTAATCTGATTACGTTATGTTACTTGTAATGCGTTACTTCCAACACTGCTAATTTCAGATGAGATTGAAAACACTTGAACGTTAGTTTTTTGTGTTCAGAGATATGAGCTAAGGTTGTTGTTTCCATTTTGAACATAATCAGAGCTCAAGAGTTCAAAAGGTTTTGCGGGCGAACGCAAAGTTTCTTGTGGGAACGCAAAGGTTTTGCAAGTGAACACAGTTTCTCGGAAGGATGCAAAACTTTTGTGAGAAAACGCAAAAGCATTGACTTATTACTTTCCCTCCAATCTCATGCTTTGTACTTTCAGTGCTCCGTATTTTCAGAGTGGTTAGTGTTGAAGAATTCTCTTCCTATAAGAATCACTTCTCAAAGGATCATTGTTTTCAGAAGAGGCTTTATTCACACCAACCAACGCAACAAAGCCTGAGTGCCGTTTGCTACCGGCCCTCCTGCCACTTGGATTTTCTGTCATATATATACCATAGTTGTCTTCCTATTATGGTAGCAACCTTCAAACCCCTGGCTCACATATCACCACATTCTAAGTTTTTTTTTCTGTAGGACACAAATCCTCTGCTTGTCATTTTGAAGGACATTCACAGAGTTAGCACACACTTGAAACGTCAGCACACATTTGAACATAATAGTGCCTTTGCGTTAGCCTTAAACTGCTCGTTTTTAAATAATAAAATCTTCTACATTAGCAAGCTAGCTTCGAAAGCATGAGATCCCACCCTCCCTTCAGAGTGTCTCCAAAGCCACGCCTCCTTCAAAACATGAATGCGCACAGCAGAGTTTGCAAAGTGTCACAAGACAAGAGACTTTGTTAAACTGCCTCATGTCTCAAAGCACAATAATAATGAACATAAACAACTCAAAGAGATCTGACCTGTACCACCTGACTGCTGCAGATTTATTGCGGCATTGATAGTGTTGCCAATGAAACGCATAGATTCGAGTCACAAACTGCTCCGAGTAACGTCACAGGTTTCCATCCATCCATCCATCCATCTTCTTCCACTTATCCGGGGCCGGGTCGCGGGGGCAGCAGTCTAAGCAGAGATGCCCAGACTTCCCTCTCCCTAGACACTTCCTCTAGCTCTTCCGGGGGGACACTGAGGCGTTCCCAGACCAGCTGGGAGACATAGTCCCTCCAGCGTGTCCTCGGTCTTCCCCGGGGCCTCCTCCCGGTTGGACATGCCCGAAACACCTTCCCGGGAAGGCGTTCAGGAGGCATCCGGAACAGATGCCCGAGCCACCTCAGCTGTCCCCTCTCGATGTGGAGGAGCAGCGGCTCTACTCCGAGGTCCCCCCCGAGTGACTGAGCTTCTCACCCTATCTCTAAGGGAGCGCCCAGCCACCCGGCGGAGAAAGCTCATTTCGGCCGCCTGTATCCGGGATCTTGTCCTTTCGGTCATGACCCAAAGCTCATGACCATAGGTGAGAGTAGGAACGTAGATTGACCGGTAAATCGAGAGCTTCGCCTTACGGCTTAGCTCTTTCTTCACCACGTCACAGGTTTCCATCTCTTCCAAATTCGTTATGGTGTGAACGCAGCCTAAGCTGGTTGTTTTGGTTCAGGAGGAACTGTAAAAGGTGGCTGTTTCGTTTGAGGTATTCTGTGACTGACGTCTGTCTAACACTGCATGAAACGCATTGATGACGTGTGATGTCTGCATGAGCAGGGTGTGTGTTTATGTATTTATTGCCTGTGGAAGGCGGAGGACCATAAAATGTTCGTCCAATCATTGCATTCGGTCAGATCGCCCCTGTCTTTAAGCCTTGTCACCAGGGGTTAGTGTTTCACAGCAAGCATATATCAGCAGTGTTTAGTAACAAATCCATCTCATACATGGTGTAATTGAGAGGTGGAAGAACACTCGTGCCTGTTTTTTACAACTTTTTTTTGTGCAAATTTTTAAGATGGAAAAATGGAAAAATTTCCAGGATGGAAAAAATCTCCAAGGAAGCCCTGGCCAAGATGGCCGTTCCAAAGTTTAAAATACATTTCTACATAATCACACAAAAAACAATTATGGGCTTGTGAGCAAGCATTTGTTATAAAATGCAGGGCAGCATGAGAAGCACTATCCAGTCTTTTCAATAAATATGTAGAAGCATGCATATAAATAATATCACCATAATCTAAAATTGGTTTAAAAAACAAACAAACAAGAAGAAAGCTCTAAAGGAAAATCATTTCATTTGATGAAAATGAAAAACTAATCTTGGTTTAAGCCTTTTCACTAGGCCTAAGTGATCAATATGAACATCAAAGGCCAACTTATAACATATAACATACAACATATTCCCAAGTAGCCTATTTATAAGCTGTTGATCTTTCTATAGGCAGACCATCAAAGGTAAGAATAGACGTAAAAGGGGTCATGCGGCTACGTGTAAAAGTCTTTTTTTGTTTTGTTTTGTTTGCATTTAGAACTAATTTCAATTTTAAAAAAGTAAACTGAAGAGTATAAAAGGAATCACACCGTATGAAACATACAAAGAGCCGGTTGAAACATCAAAAAAAAAAAAACATTTTAATACTGCTTTAACGCCGCGAACAGTAAACAAATTGTGATGCTCTAGTCAGCTGACAGGGGCGCCAAAAAAGTGCGTCATAGAAACGCAGCGCGACGCCTTCACCCTGTGTGAATTAAATCGGAGCTGGCAATGCCTGGATTTGATTTTCCAGCTATTTTTATTGTTTAATCTGTGAATGGCGCCTAAACAGGACCCTAAACCTAAATTTCAAGAAGGTAAGATGCCCTATAGGAAAGCTTTGTGTCCTCTAAAGGAGTCATCAGTTGTTCGGTGTATCCTCTCATTCAGCCGTGCAAAGGAAGCGGGCGCTGCCACTGCACAATGGCGCGTGTGCACAGCGAGATGTGAATAGAAGAGCATTTTTTTAGCCGAGCACTTCTAATTGCCCGTTTTAAAATGTGCAGAATTGTTTATCGGCATCCAAGTGCATGCATAATTGCACGTTAGAGCTTTCCGTTATGTGTAACAGCCTCTATACATGCACGCGACCGCGCGTTTCTGAAACAAAACATTAGCTGTTGTGTATGTAGCGCATTAGCTTCCAGCAGGCCTTGTTTACAGGAAGCTCCAGTTATAGCATTGAAGTCCTGGCGGGAATTACTTATCGCTTTTCATAACATAATGTTGTCCGATTTTTAATGAGCTGACGGTTAGTAAGTTTAGCATTTGCGGATTTAACCGAGGATTTGACTCATATGAGGCGAGTTTATAGCCAAAATGTTAAAAAATAAAACTTGGTCGTACACTTTTTATACAAACCTAGTTTCGTTCAATAGCATTTTATTCTAACGTGCGAAAAAAATTTCTCCTAAGCTTTAATTGTATTGTTTATGGAAATTAATTTATGTTTAAGTAAATTTGCTTTAATGAGCTGAATTATGGTTGTAATATGATTACATTAAACACACATGCTTTTAAAATGTGTGTGTTGTGACTTTTTTGGAATGCATTTACTAAGATATACATGATAAACAATTGCTCCTGTGCTCATACACATTTTCATCGAATGAAATGCTTCTCCTTTATTTATTTATTAGCCTGCCAGTGGACGCAATTACACGTTAATGTTTCTGATGTATTTCAGGTGAACGAGTGCTGTGCTTTCATGGGCCATTGCTATACGAAGCTAAGGTATCTGTCTGAATCATTCATGCCATGCATCCTTCAAAAGCATGTTTGATATTTTTTGGGAAGGGAATTTCCTTTTTTAGTGTAAATGTAGTCTAAGTGTTTGATGTAGTGGTTTTGTAGATCACGGTTATGCTTTTGAAAGGGTTTTCTACATTCATTGAAAGCACTTAAAATGGACACAGTAGCCATTTAACACGTTTTGTTTAACATTTAATTTTTTAAGATGTTTTGTTATCCCGATGTGTTTTCTCATGAAGTGGTCTTTTTTCCTGGGTGTGTTGTGTGAACGTAATTTTATGATTTCGAACGGGATAGTTATCAAATCCCTTTTGAGCTGTTTTCCTCTGAAAGCTGATTTTGATGTATAAATGTATTTTATGTCTCTCTTCACAGTGTGTGAAAATCAATATCAAGGATAAACAAGTGAAATATTTTATTCATTACAGTGGATGGAATAAAAAGTAAGTCTATGTATTAAGTGGTATCTTTAACATGCCTTATAATTTCCACCAATGACCATGCTATTTTTTTACAGGTTTGCTCAGTTAATTCTAAGAATGTGTGTTCAATGTGTTTCTAGTTGGGACGAATGGGTTCCTGAAAGCCGTGTGCTCAAATATGTGGACAGTAACCTGCAAAAACAGAAAGAGCTTCAGAAGGCAAACCAGTGAGTAATAAAGTTTGGAAACAAGTGATTCCTGATATAAGCCGATTTAATGTGCATGACACATCCATATTTTCTGCCATCGTTTATGCAATCTGCACAAAAGATTTATTGCAGAACATACAACTGTTTTTCAGAGACCATTATGTTGAGGGAAGGATGAGGGGTGTCGCACCGAGCAAGAAAATCGCTGCTGTGCAGCAAAAAAATGTAGATGTGTGAGTATTACTTTACATGAGGCAAGAAGCAAAGTGCAATTATGGGCACTTTTTAATATGATCTATCAGAACTGTACACTCATGCTTACTGGTGCGTGGTTAACCATGGTTTTTCTATCATTTCACTAGAAAAACAAAGAAGAACAAGCAAAAGAGTAAGTTCCATTTGCCTATGGAAAGACTGATGTATTTTGACCTGTCAAAGCTGTTTGATTGTGTTAATGTACTCAAATAACCATTGAAAGAGTTTCACAGATGGCTTACAAATCTGTCATGCTGTTCTCCTATTAGTATTTGTCGGAAGTTAAATAGTTGCAGATGCAATACTATTAGACATTATTAAATGTGGCTTGGGGCCATTGATTATTTACTGTTGCTTAAATAAATCTCTGCCTTGTTAACTTCTCAGCACCAGGGTCTGGAGAGGGCACTAGCACTGGGGACATGCCTCACCCCCCACGCAAGAAGAGGGCACGTGTTGACCCAACTGTGGAGAGTGTATGTCAGTTCAAAGTCTGTTTAAAACAAATAGGCCAGTATTTAGAGTCTCTTTGAACTGGTGTTTTTACATGAGAGAAAAGTAAGGCTGTTGACATTCAAACTGGTTTTGTGTGCAGGAGGAAACTTTCATTAACAGAGTAGAAGTAAAGGTAAAAATTCCCGAAGAGTTAAAACCATGGTTGGTAGACGACTGGGACCTGATCACTAGACAGAAGCAGGTAACTACAAATGTTATCCCATGCTCAACCTAATCCAACTCCTGTATTGTTCTTCTGTCAGATACATTGCTTAATAATTAAAGGTGCAGTAAGCGATTTCTGAGAAACACTGTGGAAATCAGCCCAAACAAATCCCTCAATTCATTGCTCCGCCCCCTAAATGCACAAACACACAATGCAAGATGCATGTTTCTTTATCATAGCTGAATCAAAGCGAAGATGGTGAACAAGCGACAAGGAAGGGCAAAACATGAACATGCAGTACACAAGAGTATATACAAGCAAGAGGAGTTAGTCGCCAACAGCTCCAGACAAACAATGACACTCAAAACTGTCCCGTTTAGGGCCCTATGATTTCCGGGATGGGGAAAATGCGGATGTTATTGTGGAATCCAGTCATAAAAGCAGAATATACTGTATAACACGGACTTTCACAGAATTTATAAATAAAAAGATCAGTACGCAACAGTCTGTGAATATTAAACGGCAAAAATAATACGGATACAGATAAATACGGATGCTGCATGTTCTGCATGTGTTTGTGAATGAGTTGCGCCGACGCGTGGTTTTATTTACCACACACACTGAAGCACGCGTGACGCTCGCAGTCTCCATAGCCACTCTGAGGCAGGTTTCACACTGCACGCATTAGCAGAGCGTAAGCAGCGTGCTTTTGTTTTGTTTTTTTTCTTTCTGTATGTTAACAGATTAGAGCAGATGCGGCGCTGAATTAAAGCCACAGTGCATTGTTCTGTGGCCTGTTGCACAAAGCTGGTTTCAGTTGCTACCCAGGTAAGTTCGAGATTAGTTTGAGCGAACTGGTTTTTCATGCTCAAGAAGGTGGATTGGTTTTTAGCAGTGTTCATCACCATAGTAACTTACACTACACGGCTAACCTGCTCTGGAGCAGGTTTTATTCTGGGTTAGAGATCGCAAACCCAAACTGGACCAATCAGCTGCAAGTAAAGATGCAATAAACCCCCCCCCCCCCCCCCCCCCTCAACTCTATCTTGTTTACCCCCCCCCCCCCCCCCCTCATTATGAGTGCTGATTTACTATACATATGTTGTGGTGCTCGGTCCAATCCACTTTCAACGCATTTCTCAGAAATCACTTGCTGCACCTTTTAAACTACAGGATGCTGTCTAGAGCAGCAACTAAACAAAAAAGAGGAAAAATATAATTGGATGTATGAAGTTTTACCAACTAGCCTGGCTCCGCCCTCCCACATAATTTAAATTTTCCTTTAGTACTCCGTCTAGGACTGTTATATATTTTTTGGTTTTCTCCGGCCAAATTTTAACCGGTCCAATCAGTGAACAGTGGGAGTGGCTGAGAACTATGATGTTGATGTTGTGCGCTACTTTGATATGACGTGACAAAACGTTAGCGATTGGTTATGGCAGATCCAGAGTGGCTCTGGGCAGATCCAATAGTTTTAAACTTCAACAGAGTACCCGCCTTCAAGGAAGTTAGCGCTTGTCAATGGAGAGTGGCCAGACTCTCTGTACAAATGAAATGTACGAGAGTCTGGTAGAACCAGGCTATTTACCAACAGCATATTTGCCTGGATATCTGCAATAATTGGTCATAAAATTTTAGTTTTGAAAGTTATGCTCCTGTGAACAAATATGTGGTTTTATTTATTTTTTTGTTTAGCTTTTTCACTTGCCTGCAAAAAAGAATGTGGATGCTGTCCTGGAGGACTATGCAATTTACAAGAAATCGAGAGGAAACTGTGATAACAAGTATGAGAACTTCTCCATTTTGTTGAAATCCCTGTTGTAATCAGGGTTCACAAGAAATTCACAAACCACAGGATGTTGACAGTTTCATACACTCTTGATCTTCACACAGGGAATTTGCCGTGAATGAGGTGGTTGCCGGAATCCGTGAGTACTTCAACGTCATGTTGGGCACTCAGCTCCTTTACAAGTTTGAGCGGCCGCAGTATGCAGAGATCCTAGCAAACCATCCAGATACGCCCATGTCTCAGATCTACGGGGCGCCACACCTGCTGAGGCTTTTTGGTATGTACTTACTCACCATGAAATCAAAATCGACAATTCTTCTTTTATATGGCGTATTTAGAGTATTTATTATTAATGTTTTGATTTTGTTTGGTGCACGTTCTTTTATCAAAATAACTTCCCCTTCCACTTGCAACGACATCTCTTCTCTGATGATGTCATGAGGGCGGGACAACCTGTCACTCACATGAGATCACAGCAATAGCAAACCACAACCATCCAATCAAGTCCCACCCTACAATTTTTCTTGGTCGGGAAGCCGTTTCACTTGGATATACTGTACGTCACAATAGGGAAGAAAAGACTATTGCAACTTCCATTTCATGCCAACTTTAAATGCTAGTTGTTTTGAAACCTAATTGTACCATTTAAAAGCAAAGTAAACCATCAATTATAAGTATTTTGAATGTGAGCTTTAAGTGCTACAAACTATTAATAATCCATGCTCATAATTTCATCCTCAAAGCTTAATGTAATCATGGAAATACAGCGAAGAACATAGTTCTGAAAGAGCCATATCAAAGAGAATGTTTTAATGACATTGGTAATGGCATATTCTTCACAGTATTTAGTTTTGTGTGTGTGTGTGTGTGTGTTAATGTTTATTTGAGGCATTCGCTGATGTGGCCTCTTTTGTGTCCTTTGACAGTGAGAATTGGAGCAATGCTGGCCTACACACCTCTGGATGAGAAGAGTCTAGTCCTGCTTCTCAGCTACTTGCAAGATTTTTTAAAGTAAGTAGAAATGGATTTTGATGGCAGTGACTGACTGACTTTAATGGCTGGCAGTAACTGACTGAAGTTATAAAACATTTTGTGCTTGTTTTAGGTATTTGGTGAAGAATTCATCAAGTCTGTTCTGTGCAAGTGACTATGAGGTTGCACCTCCGGAATATCATCGCAAAGCTGTTTGAGCGTAAAGCCAGTGAGGATGTTTGGTGCTACCTTCTAATCCTCATTTTATTTTTATTATTTAAAATCCATTCATCAGTCTTGTGGAAGATTTTTAGTGCTCACAACATCAGTTGACATTGGCACATTTGGTTCAGTACTCTAAGGATAATGTCTGGTGTTCTAGAATTAAATGAAATCTCTTCGGAAAGCTGCTGGCAATTGCTCCCATTTTATTGATTCCATATTTTTGGTTTATGTAATATTGATGAACAGAAACCTGGTCATGTATAGTTGAAATGCTGCATTTATTTGTTTAAATTTTTTTTTTTTTTTTTTTTTTTTTGAAAAACATGTCGGTCAATAAATTGTCCTTCCCAGTTTTGGCTCGGTTTCATTATTCTTCAAATAAACTCTTGCCAATTTTCATAGAGTTCAAAGCTTTGAAGCTGAATCATATCTCGATGTTAAGAACAGTAAAATGTTATGTAGCAATAGCACTTCAATGATATGTGGACACATTAAAGCCTGTTGACCTACGGTCACATTTGTAAATGTATAGTTTGATTAAAATTAAAGTCCAAGTCCTTCAATTTAATTGTAGTTGTAACTTTTTAGTATGTGGTCTTAAATAGACTGAAATTTAAAGAGCTTTATTGTACATATGGATTGTATATAATTTTTCAGCGGACTGCCTTGGTTTAGAAACCACCAGTGAAACATGAGTGTAGCTCAGCTTCACATTACATACTGCAGCAATGACAGAACACTTGTATAACCGCTTTTTGAGAAATACAATTGGCACAGGGCCATTAATACACTCTATTTGGGAGGCTGTTGTTACATATTTTAAAGAAAGAATGAATGAGGTCTTTCAAGAGGCTCATGTTTGAAACAGGTTTGTCAACTGGATTTGGCGAGTTCCCAGCTAGAGCCATTCAAACATCATAAAATGGCAGACTTCACCCCCAAGAAAGAAATGCATTTAAGTAGTTTTAGCTTCATTAAGTTATTATTTCTTTTTGTACTTTAACAAAGAAATTAGTCTCCTTTTGTTTAAATGTTTAGAGGGTTGTTACAAGACACCACAAAGAGGATGTGATTCATAACAAGCTCGATTGTCTCTTTGGTAGAGAAGCTGCAAAACGCTTCGGGTTGATCATAATTAGGGTCCACACAACGGATTTTTTTCTTTCTTCATCATTTGTTTGCCCTAAAACTATTTTGGCTTCAGAGACTGTAAATCAAGGAACAACTGCTAATCAAAAGAACACTTTCTTCATACACTAGGTGGCGCTATAAAAAGATAATTTATATTTTTATTAATAACTGGAACTGGAAAATGATTGCCCTTTATTTTGTGAGTGCAGCGTCCAAACTTCAAAACATGGCACACACGGACAACAGGATTTTAGAAAAAACATAAAGAATATCAACTTATAGGCCATCTGAGCGGTGTTTATTATCAAAGTTTGCATTTTGTTGGCCATTTTCTGTTTTTACAAACATCTTTACTCTTTGATAATTGACTGCGCTTGATATTATGACAGGATAATATGAATAATATCACAAACACGTAACATAATAAAATGTGCCAGCTAATTAGGCTACATAAGTTTCCTGGACATTCCTGTTATCCAGTAACATTTTGGCTTCATAATTTTTGCATTTTTTCATATTTTTAGCATTCTACCAAAATAGTGACATGTTTAACTATTAGGAATACATATTGGTCAAGCTCAGGGACTAAAGAAATGTATAATTGGGTAGATTCATTGTTCAGACACCGGCCGTGAAGGTGTTCCACCCTGTTAGGGACATATACATAGTTTTCACAAAATGTTAATAATGTACATGTTAAACAATAACAAGCTTTTCTTGGATAGTATATGTCCCTTATGCCAGGGGTTTTCAAACTGGGGTCCTCCAGAAGGTTCTAAGGGGTCCCCAGAAAATTTCAGAAAATAAAAAGACAAAGCAACAATTGATAAAGTCGACCTAATATTCTAACTCTTTCATTTCTAAATGTTTCTCTCTTTTCTTGCCGTATACGTTCCAGATTTGTATATGTTTGCTTTGTATCTTTAGCTTTGTAAACTGCTTGCATTCATTTATTGTGAAAGTTGCTTATACAAATAATTTTTCATTGAAAAGGTTCTTCTTCAGGTTTATACATCCAACATTAATAGCCAGTTTAAGTTGGGAAACAATATGTTGTATTTATATAATGTCACACTTACGATTTAACAGTTTAAATGTTTTTTCGTACATAAAAATAGATAGGTCCCTCATAAAGGTTCATCATATTTGGGGGTCCTTGGCATCATAAAGTTTGAAAACCCCTGCCTTATGCCAGCATGGTATGTTTTATTCTTGAAACAATAACAAAACATTTTTTTATTAATAGAATGCCTTGATTATTAAGAACAGGTACTTTTTGTACCCATTTTTGCCAACAGGATGGTAAATAATAAAAAAAAGTTGTTCAAAACCATATACTGTATATGCTGTTAATGCCCCTCACCTCCCAAAATATGACATAAGTATGCAAAACATTTAACGTTGCTGTCAAACTATTATATAAAAATGACTCTTCTAACAGGGTGGAACCGAGTTTAACAGGGTGGAACACTATAACAGTGGATCAGTTTTCTGTCATTGTTAAATTAGCCGTAGCTCTTTGAGTGATCAACATTTAGCTAGCTAATAAAATATGTTTTACATATTTTTGACCGGACAGACATTCTTCATAGCATAGCTTAACAGGGTGGAACTTTAAGAGTGGGACAAGCAGGATAACAAAAAAACAAAAAAAATGTAGGAGTGACAGTTGAAGCTTATTTCAGTTTGTACAGTTGAATTCCAGCAGGAAAGATAAATGATGTAATTTCCTGAAAATGGTCTCAATGGAATTGTGGTCTTTTTTTGACAGTCGAGAAATACATACTAACAGGGTGGGGGGATGACTTCAGGGACACGGTAAATGAAGAAAATTGTATTTGAAAAAAAAAAAAAAAAACCTATTTCACATCATTTATATGTATGATTAGAGGCAGTTTATCCTATTTTATAACATAATCTAAAAATATTTTTAGATTTTTATCATGTCAAGTTCTTGTGGAAGTTGATTACTGGTACTTTGCACTGAGGACATGATACAATTGAATGCATATATCAATAAAAAGGTGTGTAAAATACAAAATAGTATTTGTATCATCTCTGTTTAAGTGATACAGAAGACCAAATTATATAATTTAAGCCATTTCTTAAAAATATGTAACTCATTTTATATAAAATATGAGTAAATCATAGAGACAGAAAAGTTACTATATAACAGGAATGACCCTAATACAAAAAGTGCAATATCAGTTAGGTTAATAATAAATAATTGTTCATTTAAATCACATATTTAATCACACATGATTAAATCAAATATACATATTTCTAACTGATGACGCAACTGTGTTTGCAAGTTTGCAAACAGGACAAGCCTGCTGACCGTATTACTCGAAGCTGTATCCAAAACAAACACTCATTGTCGAGCTGCTTTTGAAGGCATAGCGAGTCTGTGGAATCTGCAGCCCACAAATCATGTGAATCAGCTTTTCCACGGAATGACCTTCATACGGAGACTCCCTTTCCACGCCGATTGGCTCATTGTTACACAGTTTTCCTGACGATTGGTTCACGGGAGTGCGTCAAGTCTCAATAGAGCCTGAACCGTGTAACCGAGGGGTGGAATAAAGTTTACAGGCAAACTTTGACAAGATACGCCAATTTGGACATCTGGACAAGTGCACTGGTCCTAGTTACTGTTATACTGGAACTATGAAAAGTTTTAAACAGCGACTAAAGAAAAACGAGGTAAACGTGTGACTATACAAATTGTACTCTCGAATAGCTTGTCAAGACTTTGGACCAAGCCCATAACATGTCCTGAAACTGAATGTGTGTAATACAATGGGACTGTGGGTGGCCAGTCTGCGTGGTTGTAACTTGCATATTGTTTTGCTGAACTCCAGGAATTAATTGTTATGTTTATGGCTAAAGTGAAGGACGGTGCGTCTGACTCGTGATTGTATCATATACAGCTCAATAGATAGATGATTGTAGCGCTGCATTTTACGCTAGCCTACTTGAGTTAGTGAGACAAGCAGAGATTGCTTAGGCTACTGTGTTGTTGCAAATGTAAACAACTGTAGACACATTTCACAAATATTATTTGCTATTTCATCATAGTTCCTGCTGTGATAGATTGAAATATGCAATTGTAATGCGGTCAACAGACCTGGAACTACTTCATAGTGCTGTTAAAAATAATTGATAGTTTAGAATAGACCTGGAACAACTTCATAGTGTGGTTATTGAAAAATAATCGATAGTTTAGAACAGACCTGGAAAGTGCTGTTAAAAATAATCGATAGTTTAGAACAGACCTGGAAATTCTTCATAGTGTGGTTATTGAAAAACAATCGATAGTTTAGAACTGACCTGTAACTACTTCATTGTGTGGTTATTGAAAAATAATCAATAATTTAGAACAGACCTGGAACTACTTCATAGTGCTGAACTACTTCATAGTGCGGTTATTGAAAAACAATCGATAGTTTAGAACTGACCTGTAACTACTTCATTGTGTGGTTATTGAAAAATAATCAATAATTTAGAACAGACCTGGAACTACTTCATAGTGCGGTTATTGAAAAATAATTGACATTTTCAGAACAGACCTGTAACTACTTCATAGTGCGGTTATTGAAAAACAATCGATAGTTTAGAACTGACCTGGAACTACTTCATAGTGCTGTTAAAAATAATCGATAGTTTAGAACAGACCTGGAACTACTTCATAGTGCGGTTATTGAAAAATAATTGATATTTTCAGAACAGACCTGGAACTACTTCATTGTGTGGTTATTGAAAAATAATCGATAGTTTAGAACAGACCTGGAACTACTTCATTGTGTGGTTATTGAAAAATAATCAATAGTTTAGAACAGACCTGGAACTACTTCATTGTGTGGTTATTGAAAAATAATTTACATTTTCAGAACAGACCTCGAACTACTTCATTGTGTGGTTATTGAAAAATAATCGATAGTTTAGAACAGACTTGGAACTACTTCATAGTGTGGTTATTGAAAAATAATTTACATTTTCAGAAAAGACCTGTAACTACTTCATAGTGCAGTTATTGAAAAATAATCAATAGTTTAGAACAGACTTGGAACTACTTCATAGTGCTGTTAAAAATAACTGACAGTTTAGGACAGACCTGGAACTACTTCATAGTACGGTTATTGAAAAATAATCAATAGTTTAGAACAGACCTGGAACTACTTCATTGTGTGGTTATTGAAAAATAATCAATAGTTTAGAACAGACCTGGAACAACTTCATAGTGCTGTTAAAAATAATCGATAGTTTAGAACAGACCTGGAACTACTTCATTGTGTGGTTATTGAAAAATAATCAATAGTTTAGAACAGACCTGAAACTACTTCATAGTGCGGTTATTGAAAAATAATCAATATTTTATAACAGACCTGGAACTACTTCATAGTGTGGTTATTGAAAAATAATCATAGTTTATAACAGACCTGGAACTACTTCATAGTGCAGTTATTGAAAAATAATCATAGTTTATAACAGACCTGGAACTACTTCATAGTGCTGACATAGAAAAATAATCGATAGTTTAGAACAGACCTGGAACTACTTCATAGTGCTGAACTACTTCATAGTGCAGTTATTGAAAAATAATCAATAGTTTAGAACAGACCTGGAACTACTTCATTGTGTGGTTATTGAAAATAATCAATAGTTTATAACAGACCTGAAACTACTTCATAGTGCGGTTATTGAAAAATAATCATAGTTTAGAACAGACCTGGAACTACTTCATAGTGCTGACATAGAAAAATAATCAATAGTTTAGAACAGACCTGGAACTACTTCATAGTGCGGTTACTGAAAAATAATCAATAGTTTATAACAGACCTGGAACTACTTCATAGTGCGGTTATTGAAAAATAAATGATAGTTTCAGAACAGACCTGGAACTACTTCATTGTGTGGTTTTAAAAAAAATAATTTAAGCACCACCTTGCCTTGAATTATATTATAAAAAGGATGGTTCTAGTCCTGGATGCTGATTGGTTAATACTCTTATCAGCCTTTTATATTTCACAATATAGTGGACATGTTCACCATATCACTGACACTGTACAGCACCAATAGCAGAATTGTTATTTTCTTTTGTTGCATATAACTCTTATTCAGGAGGAAATATATACTATAGCAACTTAATGAATTTGCTTAATAAAATAAGGTTTTAATGGCAATTGCCAGTGCTATTTTGAACTATAGTGAAGGTTTCACATTAAAAATACAATGATAAAAGTGATTACACTTTCAGTGATGGCTCTGTAGAGAAATTGCATGAATATGGCATTTTCTGATATCTTATATTTGCCTCTGTCTCAGAGTACAGAATGGGGAAAGTATGATGAGCGTCTCTTGAAGGCAGCAGATAATGGAGATATAGAGAAACTCACAGCCACACTCAAGAAAGGAACCAACCCCACCAAACTAGACCCAGAGGGCCATTCTGCGTAAGTGCCACTTTAACATGATGCTTCTGTGATGTTAAACAAATAGTTTCCAGTGTACAAATTGCATTTTTTACTTGAACTTTACTGAGAATAATTCTCCACATAAATATATTTTATTCTACATTGTGTTTATACAACTAAACCAACTGACTGACATTACATTTTTTGTAATTTTTTTTGTCTTCTATGGTTTTGTGCACTACTGAGCTCATACCTGCACTATGTTTTAAAGCGGAAGGCTCTGGGATCAAGTGGTCTTGTGATCTTTGATTGGATGTGAATCTCAAAAACATATCTCTATCCTCCCTGCTGGGACTCCTGTGTTTACTTATTCGGCATGCATTTCATCATTGTATCTTGCCACAAAAGATAGCTTTTTAATAAAAGTGCAAATGTTCAGCCAGGGGATGAGGGGAAGAAGTTTTGATGGCCCTTTTTTTTGTGTCCTCATCCTCCTCTGCAATGCACAATGCCTTGATTGCTGTTGAATTTATTTCCAGTAGCAGCTTTTGAATGAAAAGTAGGGAGTCTGTAGCACTCAAGTTTTGTAGTGTTTTTCTTCTTCTGTATTGGTGGCTGGCACATGCACACTAACCTAAGTTTTTACTGCTAAACAAATTATGAGGCAATTTCACCCTTAATGCTATTTAAATCCTTCTTCTGCATTGGTTTACTCTTATATTTTACCCTCAAGGATAAGCTACCTATAAAACCCTGTTTGCTTTGTGGAGGGTTTTGTATTCCCTTATTGTATAATTGACAGAGCTCTAGTGCTGATTCCACAATCTGTAATGAGATCTTTTCTCCATGGACCTGCCACACACTTCTCATGATAAATACGGGTATGAGTAAAGAAGGAGAAACAGAGGGAGAAGGAGAAACATCAACCACAAGATGATTAGTATACTTTCTTCAAAATCAAGCTAAAATACACTAAAATAAAGAGTTGTTATTCTCTTTTTATTTATCCAAAACTGGTACCTATTCCTAGAATAACCTATAATATTCCGCAATACTGTGTGTGCAGTTCGCAAAAAAAATACAAATGGATCTGATTTGCAGTTTAAAGTAACATTATGGGCACTATTTTAATGATCTGAGCTAGGGCTGAACGATTAATTGCATTTGCGATAATATCGCGATATGAAAAAAACGAAAAAACACGATTTCCTAACCGCAAAGGCTGCGATTACAGTCTGGTCACGTGACACGCGAGAGTAAAGTCTGCAGAAGAAGAAGCAACTTGGCACGTTACACATATCATATGCCTGGCCTAAAAGGATCTATCTAATATTGTGTTGTTCATACTATAGGCTACTATCATCTCTCCAATGATTCTGGTTCGATTCTGAGCTTAGATTTTAACTGCAGGTGCGTTTTAGAAACACCCGTATTCTGATTGCTTCCATTATATCTCTCTCTCTCTCTCTCTCTCTCACTCTCTCACTCTCTCACTCACTCATTCACACACACACGCACACACACACACACACACACAAACCCTAAAATAATATCCATAACCATAACGTTCCGAAAAGGTTGACGGCGCGAATTGCAATGGCATTCGCGGCTTCTTTGCACGGGATATGCGCTGTGAGAAACTTTGCTTGATGTCACTCTTACAGTGTATGTTCTCGCCCGCCGGTATTTTCCTTACAAATGCTCAACGAAGGCTTCATTCATGTCGTTAGGAATGAAGTGTGCTTATATATTAAAAATAAGAAACTCGCTGACAGAAGGCTTTCCATTTCAAATGCTCACGCGGCGCTTTGTGAAGAGTGCTCGCGAGCACGCGTCTGTGTGCGTCTCAATGCTTTTATGACCCAACATTAATGTAAACACCATCAGTAATGTCTTAATGAATTAAACAGACAGGGCAAAAACATCTTATATTTCAAAAGAGATCTGTGCATTAGTGTGAATGCAGGTCTCTGTCTATGATGATGTCATCATTAATAATCAAGCTGAGAATTTGATTTACTAGCTTATGTTTTGCAGCTATATTAGTTTATATATTTAAAATTATTAACATGCAATTGTTTTAATTAAAATGTTATAATGTGTAGTTATTTCAAAAAGCTTATAATTACATATATCATAATAAAAAACATTTTAAGTTTTTAATAAATTAATAAGCTTAATATTAATAATTAATAAGGAAAAAAGTTTGTGACTCCCAGAATCGGATCGTGAGGTACTAATTAAAGATTTCCACCATTACTATACAATGATGTATTGTTGAATAATACAGAAGATAAAGAGTTTAAAAAATAATCGCATATTAAATCGCAATCGCAATATTGGTTAAAAAAATCGCAATTAGATTTTTTTCCAAAATCGTTCAGCCCTCTGAGCTAGGCCTGTCACGATTGGTCGATACAATTGACTGCGTCACGCTGTTAATTAGTCGACGTCAATATTTTTAGTCGACTGGGTAAGTTGGGTACAATATGAAATTGTATTAATACCGGTACTTTAAAAATGACAGCACTCTAATAAGAGCAGTATTTCTTCATTTGTGTCGATGTGTGACAGCAGGAGTGAGGACATGTGTGTGAGCTCTGCTTCCACCGTTCACTAAACAATGGAAGCAGAACAGTCAATATACGTGCAGCTCAGGAAAAACAGTCAATATACGCGCAGCTCAGGAAAAACAGTCAATATACGCGCAGCTCAGGAAAAAGAAAGGAACAGAAAAGTTGCACGCGTCGCCGCGCACACGCCTTTCACTCAGACAGATCACGACGCCAGTTTCGCGGATTATCGGGTTTGAATGGTAAAAAATATGTAAAAATGCACGTCCTGCCGAGTATTCAGGTAAACACAGTCGGATATGTCTTTAGTGAACGTATACAGAGTTGAATGAGAAATCGGGCGTTACAATGAATTTGGTCCATGCAGCTGTTAAAGGGCCGGACCTAATATTCTGTGTGAAGCAGGGCAAGAACCTGGCTGGAACATGCCGGCCAAGTGTGTTTTTAGGGTTTTTTAACCCTAAAACAATGATACAACAATGAATAGTAAGTTCTGTCGGACCTACTTTATATTAGGTGGCCTTAACTAATACAGTGAGGAAAATAAGTATTTGAACACCCTGCTATTTTGAAAATTCTCCCACTTAGAAATCATGGAGGGGTCTGAAATTGTCATCGTAGGTGCATGTCCACTGTGAGAGACATAATCTAAAAAAAAAATCCCGAAATCACAATGTATGATTTTTTAAAACTATTTATTTGTATGATACAGCTGCAAATAAGTATTTGAACACCTGAGAAAATAAATGTTAATATTTGGTACAGTAGCCTTTGTTTGCAATTACAGAGGTCAAACGTTTCCTGTAGTTTTTCACCAGGTTTGCACACACTGCAGGAGGGATTTTGGCCCACTCCTCCACACAGATCTTCTCTAGATCAGTCAGGTTTCTGGCCTGTCGCTGAGAAACACGGAGTTTGAGCTCCCTCCAAAGATTCTCTATTGGGTTAAGGTCTGGAGACTGGCTAGGCCACGCCTATATGCTTCTTACAGAGCCACTCCTTGGTTATCCTGGCTGTGTGCGTCGGGTCATTGTCATGTTGGAAGACCCAACCTCAACCCATCTTCAATGCTCTAACTGAGGGAAGGAGGTTGTTCCCCAAAATCTCGCAATACATGGCCCCGGTCATCCTCTCCTTAATACAGTGCAGTCGCCCTGTCCCATGTGCAGAAAAACACCCCCAAAGCATGATGCTGGCGACTACTTCAAAAAAAATTCTATGACCTATGTTTTCATTGTCTAATCTAAAACATTTTAAAGATGATTTATAGTGGCAAGTAGATGCTTGTGAAGATTTGTAGAGATCTAGTTTGACCTTTAAAAAAAAGATTATGTTGCATGTTGTTCAAAACAAATTCATTTTTCATACCTGACTTTTTCAACTGTTGCCCATCACATCACCACGGCATGATATCTTGTACATTAGAGCATATAAGGTGTGAAAAAAGTTCCTAAGTAGTGAAACCGGAACATGAGAAGCATAAAAAGCAGTAAATGTCATCATAAAACTTTCTATGTTTACCCGTGGCACAGCCGTGCTCTGGTGATAATATGTTTATGGGACAGTATTAAATATGGTGTGCGGTGTTATATGCAGCCTATAATTTTCCTATTTTTCTTCTTTTATCTCTTCCGGTCAGCTGTTTTTAATGGGGGTTGTGTATTAGGTGTGTCAGGCCTCATGACAGGATTTTAGTCATGTTCTGTTGTTGTTAAATATTCCCTACCTCCCAATGACTGTCAAATAGAATATATGCATTTCCTTGCCCTAACCTTGCCAGTAAACATGATGAAATAAAGAAATATAATTTTTTTTTAGATATATGTTTAGCTCTTGTGCATTTTATTTCCATTCCTTTTTCAAATAGATTTTAAAAAGTTTTTTCCCCCTTTTTTTCTGCTACAAAACATGTTTATACCCACTCCCACTACATCTTTCTGATCCTTCTTTTGTCCTCCACCTATTTCGGCTTACAAGCACCAACAGTCCTGGTGATCTAATTAACTGTTGTATCATGCCTGCTTTGTGAGGCTCAAGGAGTGGTTGTCTATTTTCTGTTGAAACAGGCCTTGGCTGCCATGTTGTTGCATGTTTCTTGGCTCTTAATCCATAATAGTATTGGTCACTGGTAAACGCACACATGTTGTAAATGCATATTTTGATTTCCATGGAAGTAATATTATATAAATATAATATAATAATATAATATTAACCTGTGCAAATATCTGCATTAAATACACATTATTAATGTTGTCAAATAAATTATTGACATGTACATTAATGAACAATATTGTTGATGATAATCATGCTTATATTTTATACATTTACTTATATATTATCTTTTTTTTTTAAGATTTCATGTTGCTGCTAGCAAAGGCGTCATAAATAGTCTAAATGTTTTCCTGGAGAACGGTGTGAATTTGAAGGCTGTTGATGCTGCCGGTAAGATTTTCTGTCTCTGTACATCTTTAATGGTTATACACTCATAAAAAAATACATATGTAAAGTAGGTCAAATGTCTGAGATGGGGCTGTGCGATTAATTGAAATCAATTGAAATCTATCCCAGCGATTATAAAAATATGATAATTGAGATCCAAACGATTATTGTGCTCCATTCCATCCCTTTTCAGTGTGCATTCTCTCCTCCTTAAAGGGATAGTTCACCCAAAAATGAAAATTCTGTCATCTTTTACTCACCCTCAAGTTGTTCCAAGCCTGAATACATTTTTTTTCTACTATAGCCTACACAAAGGAAGATATTTGAAAGATTGTTTGTAACCAAGCAGATCTCGCCCATTGACTACCATAGTAGGAAAAAAAATACTATGGTCATTGGGGGGGTGAGATCGGCTTAGTTACAAACATTCTTACAAATATCTTCCTTTGTGTAGGCTATAGCAGAAAAAAATAAATGTATACAGGCTTGGAACAACTTGAGGGTGAGTAAATGATGACAGAATTTTCATTTTTGGGTGAACTATCCCTTTAAAAACCCTAACTTAACATGCAAATCAGTAAAAAATTCGCAAAATGGGATGTGCTTGAAATTATGAGCCAAAAGAGAAATTTCTAGCTTTAACAGTGAAGACTATTCTGTATTTTATTTTACATTTTATTTTTCAATTTCTGTAGTAGGCTGTTAGCTGAATACTGTTTGTTTACTTTGTTTATCTTTTTTTCTATTGTGTTTAACTTGCTTTTAATTTGGACTTTAAAAGAATACAAATACTATAAGTGTACTTCTACTAATACTAATACTAGTTATCCTAATACTCTGCTGTGGTATCGAAATTGGTATTAAGAATTGTCAAATTTCAATATATCGCTGTCGTTAAAGCTGCTGTCCGTAACTTTTTTGTGTTCAAGATTTACAAAAATTATTATACAGAGACTTTACTACATGAATCCATTTTTACAAACCATGTTTTTGTCTTACCCTGAATCATTATGGTACACTTATAATAAGTGTTTATATTGGGACTATTTCAGACCGGTCTGGTAGGAACAGCTGCGGAGGAGCACAGTCCCTGCGTGACTCGCCATAGACATAAACAGAGAGAAGTAGCTCCGGCTGCAATGTTCTTCCGCTAGAGGCGTGTGCAGTTCTGTTTATTAACCGCTAGAGCGCAAAAAGTTACGGACTGCAGCTTTAAATAAAATACATAATAATAAGGTTTTGGTCATGTGGCCCACTTATAATCATGATTACAATATTGATGAAAATAATGATCATTATGATTTTTGCCATAATCGAGCAGCCCTAATCTGAGACCACACTGGAAAACTAGGATTCAAAATCTACTTAAACATGGAAATAAACAGAAAATGTAATGTAAAGAAACGTTATGACATAAAAGTAATAGTATTCTGCACTATTTATAAGTCTCTAAACAATTAAATAAGCAAATTTGTGAAATTGATCATGAGACTCCTTTGTATAGATGACCAGATGTTCTTTGGATCATTCTCAAATCATGGAGAACCTGATCAGTTTATACACAAACTTATGGAGTTCAAGCAGCTCAAGTGCTGCTGCCATTAAAGCACACAACGTTTCTGACTTTTAAACCTCATTGTATGCATGTTGTTCTTTTGTGCAGGTAAAACAGCATTACATCTGTCTGCAGCAGGCGGTCATTCCATGTGTGTGCAGAGGCTACTGCAGGTACCGTCCACTGCGTTCCTCCACTAACAATCACAGGAAGAAAGACTAATGAGAAACCGCATTGGAATGTCACAGTGTTGACGTATAACCAACCCCTTTAGCGATTGCTCTGCCAAAGAGCTTAATGCTTTCTTTTCTTTCCCTACCCTTTTTTGTTTAAAGCCCTTGTTTATGTTTTTCTTTTCTTTCTCTGGACTTTCCTTTGCTTTTGATCTTCACATGAAACTGTGCGCTTAAGGCAGGGCTGGAGCAATTTACTCCACTTTTTGTATCATAGCAACAAACCTTTTGCTCACAAACGCACCGCTAAGAATGTGAGGTGTGTTATCTGGTGTGTAAATGTGAATTTTCTTTCGTAAAGCTTTGATGTGAATGCAGCTATAATTAAATGCAAGTCAAAATGAAGGAAATGAATGCAAATGAGTGTCGATTGCATTAAAGTAGTACAAAAGCAAAATAATTAAAACCACAGACAATTTAAAGCATTAAAAGAAGACACTTATGATTGAGACAAATTCCAAATATACATTTGCATTTATAATGAGCATGTGCTGAGAGGCATTTATGAAATTTACATTCTTTTCAATGTTTTTACCTCAGTTTTCTTAGCTTGTTGAGCAGAGGAATATGTAAATGAACTTGAAGATTTGAAAACGCATTTCATTTTTTCCCCAGAGTGTATGGTATTGCTCATGCATGTTAAATATTTTATTTTCCAACAGTGTAAATGTCCGGTTGACAGCACAGACCTGCAGGGCCGTACAGCTTTGCATGATGCAGGTGTGTGAATTTTTATTTTCATTTATTTTATTAATATTTCATTTAACCACAAAAAATTCAAAATATGCTGCAAAGTTTAACTGGTTAAAATGTTAGTTAATTTATAATTCTACATTTGCTTTTGTTTCTCACTGACTAAACGACAACAATGCATCATTTAAAGCTTTCATATTGTTTTTTATTCTGGTCAATAATCCCATGACCACTGCAAATATCTTCCTCAAAATGAAAATTCCTGAAAGTATGAAACAATAACAAACTATGCTCTTGAACTGTCCTCCTACTATGGCCGTGCACAGATATTTTGTGGGGCAGGTGCTCAAGTAAAAAAAAAAAAGAGCTTATAATTATTTATAAAAAGCAAAGTTACATATTGCTGATAATATTTTCATTAAATGCACTATTGAACACACTATAGGGCTGTTATACCTATGAAATTAAATCAGTATCAACAAAATACATTTACACTGTAATTACAATTACCTAATTAATGTTTTGGTTTAATTTTCTAAATATAACAGTTGGCAACATGAAAATGAATATATATATAGTATATATTCAAATTAAACCACCAATAGGTGACGGTAAGTTGTAATAAGCGTATCATAAAATCATTCATTCAACTGATTTGTTCAAATTGGTTGATTAATTCATGAAAGACGCAAGTGTCCACTGACTTTATGAATGGGTCATTTGAATAATTGACCCGATTTGTTCAAAAACTGGGAATCTTTAAAGGGATAGTTCACCAACAATTTTTGTCATTATTTACTCGCGCCCAAACCGAGTTTCTTTCTTCTGTTGAACACAAAAGAAGATATTTTGAAGAATGTTGGTAATCAGACAGTTGACAGTAGCCATTGACTTTCATATTATTTTTCCCTACTATGGAAGTCAATGGCTACTGTCAACTGTCTGATTACCAACATTCTTCAAAATATCTTCTTTTGTGTTCAACAGAAGAAAGAAACTCGGTTTGGGACAACTTGAGGGTGAGTAAATGAATTTTCATTTTTGGCTGAACTATCCCTTTAAGAACGAAACACTGCTGTGAGATGCAACATTTCTGCTATTTTTTTGGAACTATAAATGTTGGAAAACAGACAGTCAAAATTGAAGATTTTCGGTCTAAAAATTGTCAATTCATATAATCATTATTGTTTATTGAACTATTTGTAATCATGAAAATGACACTCTTGCTTGTGTAATATTGCTTAACTATACAAACACAAAATACAATAACTCATACAAGGGGAATTCATATCTTGATTTCTGGGGGCTTTTTTTATTTATTTCAGTGGCATTTCCGACCTTGCATAACACCATATTACATCAATGCCAGACTAGCTTGCTTGTTTTTAATCTTAATGGAGGGCTATTGCCTAAGTTAGGCTGGCTGTATTCAGATAATAGTGGTGTTTTAAATGTATGTACAATTTTTAGGATTCCAAGGCAAGAAACATTTTATGAGCATGGTAATATTTTTTTTAGATAAATAACATGCAAATAGTTTAACCGACAAGCCTACAGGACATACCACAATGTTAAAAAATTGTATGTACTCCAGTGTGCTTAGAGCGTTTTCTTACACATTCTGAAACCGAGGATTTGTGTCAGATTTATTATTGGCATTCTTTTCGAGCAGATCTTTCATTATGAATTCTTCAACTGCTGCATGATGCATCAAGGACAGATATAATGTCTAGCTGTCAGAGTTGATCGGAAAATTATAATGTCTTGCCTTGTTATTGTTTTTCAGCATATGTAGGCTGCAAAGCCGCCATCAAAATGCTCTGTGACAGCGGTGCATCTGTTGATGCTGCTGATGCAGTAAGTAAAAAAGGTTTTGACAACAATACATTTTTCACACTGTATATGTACTGTATAAGAAGCCATGTGAGAAAGGGAGACCGAAATGGTGTTGCGATATATGTATATGTGCCTTTTTCAGGATGGTAGATCACCTTTGTTGCTTGCTGCTAAGATGAGCCAACCAGGAGCATGCCAGTTGCTTGTGCAATGTGGAGCACGCACTGTTTTTCGAGACAAGCAAAACAAGTAAGGGAAAATTATCATATTTTCTGTTGTGCATTAATAATGATCAAATCTGTATAACTAAAGTATAAGCCAGAAGAGGAAGATCACATTTTAAATTCAAATATTCATTTTCAGTTCCAGTTTGTATACTAATGTGAATCAGCTTGCAACCATCCCAGCTGCATTGCGCTAGTGTCCTTAAGAAATCCACCTTCTACAACAAGGAAGTCACCTGTTTTCTTTCCTTTGAAGTGACACACATTTGCATGTGTACCCTGGAGAAATCTGAAGTGCATAGCACACTTATATTGCATCCATTCTCAGAACTAGTGAAGCATCACCATATACCTTTTATTTGTTATTTATCAGTATTCAATTATATGTTTTTGATTTATACAACATTTTTGTAAATCAATAATTTTACATTTTTAGGGCTGCCAAAGTTAATTTAATTAAATGTTGAACAGCATTAAATGTATTTAATAAATAATATGATATAGTTCAGAATAACTCATGAACTGCTTTTGATGAGTCACAGTTTTGGGAAGCCTGCCTTTAAATGCACATGAACTTTAATGACATGCCATTCTTAATCCGCATGTGCATTTGTGAGGTCAAGCACTGATGTTGGGCGAGAAGGCCTGGCTTACAGTCTCCGCTCTAATTCATGCCAAAGGTGTTCTATCGGGTTGAGGTCAGGACTCAGTGCAGGCCAGTCAAGTTTCTCCACACCACACTCGTCACTCCAGAGAACACGTCTCCACTGCTCTAGAGTCCAGTGGCGGCATGCTTTACACCACTGCATCCAATGCTTTGTATTGCACTTGTTGATGTAAGGCTTGGATGCAGCTGCTCGGCCATGGAAACCCTTTCCATGAAGTTCTCTACGTACTGTTCTTGAGCTAATCTGAAGGCCACACGAAGTTTGGAGGTCTGTGGCTATTGACTGCGCACTGTGCGCCTCAGCATGCGCTAACCCCGCTGACTGAGTCCGCTTTGTTATAATACCACTAACAGTTGACCGTGGAATATTTAGTAGTGAGAAAATTCTACAAATGGACTTATTGCACAGGTGGCAACCTATCACGGTACCACGCTTGAATTCACTGAGCTCCTGAGAGCGACCCATTCTTTCACAAATGTTTGTAAAAGCGTCTGCATGACTAGGTGCTTGATTTTATACACCTGTGGCCATGGAAGTGACTGGAACACATGAATTCAATGATTTAGAGGGGTTTCCCAATACTTTTGCCAATATAGTGTATCTTTTAAAGGGATAGTTCACCCAAAAATTGTCATCATTTACTCACCCTCAAGCGTTTCCAAACCTGCATGATTTTTTCCCCTTCTGAACACAAAAGAATACATTTCGAGGAATGTCAGTAACTTTAAGCTTTACACAAATAATCAGTTTTTTTTTTTTTTGGTTTTGTTTTTTACCATAGTAGTGTCAAACCAGCTGATCAATAATTTTTTCTGTGTTCTGTTTTTCTGACTATGTTCTGTATGTGTGTGTTCTGTCCAGGACTGCGCTAATATTAGCCTGTGAGAACTCCTGTAAAGAAGTGGTGGAGATTCTTCTGAAGACTAAGGCAGATGTTTCTGTTGTGGACATTTATGGCCATGATGCTTACCACTATGCCAGATTAAGTCAGAACCAAGACTTGATCTCACTTGTACAACATGCCTTTGAAAAAAACACTAAAGGTAACATAAATGTACTTGTTGAATGATTTTGAACATGTTTATCCTGTTTGCTTGCAATATACGTGTATACAGTGGAATTAAATGTTGTTTCAATGTGTCAAAACACCATATAATCTTGTGTCCAGCAACGCTGTTTTTTAGGTAGTGGTAAGGTAGTGCAAAGTGACAGTCTTGTTATTATTGCATGTAGCAATTACTGAACCCTTTCAGACAGGCAGCAGGTCAGTCGAGTTTTAAATTTAGATCCCGTATGAACCATCACACTGTCATTTCTAGATGTCATGCCATTTAAGAGAAGTGTCTGATATTTTCAGATCCAGCTGTGCTCACATAGACTTCTCAGATTCTAACACTAATAGGCAATCAATTTCTAGATGCGACCAGTCTGTATTCCTTTTCCAAGAACTGTCTTATAGAGAGAGGCTTATTCCAAGCAAATCAGCCCTTGGATCCCTGAAAGAGGCTTTACATGTAATATCTGCCATATCACCAGATAATGAAATGCAACAATTAGTTAATATAGTGATTGTTATGTATATCAAAGCACATTCGTGGCATATTAAAATGCTTGTCTGAAATGCATTAGGAACAGAAACATAATGTGCTATTTTTTTTTCAGCAAAAGAGACTTCCAATGTTACACAGAAGATTCAACAGGTAACATTGACATTTTGCTATCAATGTACCTATTTGATGCATTTACATGCACATTCGAATACATGCACAGTCAAGTTCAAGTATTTGTAATCTAAGACAGGAAAGGCAGTAATTCAATTCAAATTTATTTGTATAGCGCTTTTCACAATACACATTGTTTCAAAGCAGCTTCACAGAAAGTGTATTCATTAGAGTAACAGCAGACAATAAGGTCATGGGTTTGCTGCACTCAAATTAAGTCCATCTTTTTATTGATTTTACTGCCATCTAGAGTCTTAAATGCTAATCGCAGTGCAATTTATTTAGAGCCATCCTAATACTCAGTCACTTGCGAATGATGATGGTGTGCTATCTCCATCTCTGCAATGATGGAAATCAATTGGATGAAATGTAATGTTCTTTTGCAGCTGTCAATGGAGAGGAATACATGTTCATTTATAGTTTCTTACTCCTAAAACATATATTAGGGATCCAGCCTTCAGGATATGTTTCACTAATTTACTGTAGGGAGATGCATTTATTATTAAAGAATTGTGAGAGAATAGCATTTATTATGGAAATATAGATTTGGTTCTATCTGAAGGCCATGTTATCAGAGATTTTTTGATCAAAATTATTCATTTTTCTTTCTGAATGCACAGGCTAAATCCTGGACCAAAACAGGATCAGTAAAGACAGAGAAAGTTTTGTCAGAACCCCTAACAGTGAGTTTCTTTAGAGGGTGACATTTGATTTAATTTGATTGACATTTGAAGTCTGAGCTATAAGGCAGTCATTCCCTCTCATGTAGCTGATTGTGGTCCTGTGAGTTGTTAATGTCACCATTAAATGGTTGTGTCTGAATTGCAGAGGGAACATGGCAATCACTCCACTGAAGGTAACTTGGAACGTGATTTATATATAATGGCAGAACATCAGGATTGCAAATCAGTCATATCACAAAAGCTTTCCAGGTATGTACTCTAATGTTTTAAACATATTTTCTGCTCCCTGAAGGAAAAGGTGCCAAACAAGGTCATAATCTGGATTCTACACAGGTACCCTGCCTTACCTGACTAACTTGATCTATGTCTGAAGAGATATCTTGCTCACAGTTTGTCCTTTAATCAGCCATTTAAATAAAATTTTACATTAAGGTCTTCATCACAAAATCAGTCAATCAACCAATCAATAAATCAATTTTTATGTTTAAGTAAAAAACTTTTTTTTAATTTTTTTTATTTATGTGACCTTGATATCTTGCTAAGTCCTTTTATTTTAAACTTTAAACTTTACATTAAAGTAGTGCACCAAGTAATATCATTGTTATAATGTGAACACTTTTTTCTGACAGAATATAGAGATTAAAGGGTTATTATAACCTCACTTGATATCAGACTTATTTTATATCCTTATAGTATGCTCATCAAACTGAAAAATTACAGCAGTTGAATTAAAATGGACAAACAAAACAGTATTTGGCCTTGTTTACACCTGGAATTAAGATGCATTTTGGTCGATTGGATCACAAGTGGACGATGGAGACACATTCCCATTTACACCTGGTTTTTTTATCTTTTGTCCATGCACTTTCAACCACTTCTGTCCTGATTTCTTCAAGGAGAGGGTCTATGGGCAGGTAAATGGATTAGCTTTTTCAGATCTTTCGATTGAATGGACAAAATAAGCTCAAGCTATTTACATATGTATGCACCGGAGACATTGGAAAAACATACAGAGAACATCAGATTTCATTTCTGCTTTGATAGCCGCGAGACCATGCCGAGCGCTGTGAGTGTGTTTTACAAATCAGGAATGGTGAGAGAACATTGCATTTGGTTCGTTTTTCGTCTTCAAACCAAACTTTGCTTTCAGCCAACAAAAGTTTAAATCCTGCCTGGCTAGAACTCTTCCGGTCAGTAGGCGGAGAGTAGACAGTCTTTTGTGGCTGTTTGAACTCATTTGACTACATGAGCGTCTCCACGAAAGCAATCCATTGAATGCGTTTTTGTATACCTCTGGAAGTGGTCGAAAGTGGACAAGCTCAAAACGTTTTAGACCCTGTTTACCCCTGTATTTAACCAATCTACCAAAACGCATCTTAATACCAGATGTAAACAGGGCCTTTTTCACTTCAACATAACCCTTGTCAATTACTCAGGTCAGGCCTGCACAGTCAGCTCCTGTGCCAGTGAGATCTACTCCGATGGAGTTATTGCCCGGTGAGGTGGAGGCCCTTAGGAGAGAACTACGAGATGCACGAAGGAGGCAAGAAGCAGCAGAGGCGGAGGTGCACAGGCTGGACACGGCTCTAACTCTGCGTTGTCAGGAATACGAAGGACTGAGGAGGAACAGCGAACAAGCTCTGCATGTGGCTCATAACCGAGCATGGGAGCTGGAGGAGGCCTTGGGCGAGGTGCAAAGGCGGATGGCCGGCTCAGAATCCCGAGTGAGACAGATGCAAGCTCATCTAGTGGCCGTCAGGGAGCACTTGGTGGAAGAGCTAAGAGTCCAGCTTCAAGAAGTCAAAGGCCAGCGGGAGGCAGCCGTAGCCGAGCTGGGGAGAATGCAGAAGGAGCTCATTCAGAGCAGGAGGGAGGTAGAGCAACAGAAGGAGAACCAGAGCTCCTTGATGCAGGAACTTAGCCGGCTTTCCCAGGAGATGCTCAACCGAGAAGAGCAAATAAACACACTGAAGACCAGGTTAGCGGGAATGGAGACACAGCAGGCTGAGATGTTGTGTAAAGAAGCTCAGACCCCGTCAGAATGGTGCCCCACACATGCGAAGAGCACCATGACTGACCTCATCACAGAGACCCGTGAACCAACCGTAGATCTGGAGAACTACATCAGCAAGGGTGAGCACACAGTCATAACTAGCTCACTGAATAGTGCACTGCAACAGGCAGAAACCAAAGCCGACGAGGCTCTACAGAAGTACCAGTGCGCCCAGGAGGAGAACCAGAGCCTGCTGAGAGAACTTCAAGAACAAAAGACAGAGCTGGACACAATCCAGGAGGCTCTGCAGTCCAGGTTTGCTCCTGCTGTCTTAGTGGAGGAAAAGGAGAAAGAGGTGGAACGACTCAAACAAGCCCTTGAAGAGATGGAGAAGAGACAAAACCAGGCCAGTGTGAGCATCTCAAACTCAAAAAAGGATGGTGTTCAGAAAGAAGAACGAAGTCATCCATACACAAGTGAAGTACAGCATAACAAAGTATCTTCTTCTACAGGGAGTGACAGAGCAGAATGTAAAGTCACTAGAATTGTAGTGGAAAACGTGCAGACTAAAATAGAAAGCAAAAGTAGCACAACTGAGGACCAGAGGAGCACATCACCAGATCAAGTTGCCAAGGTTAATGATTATTGCTTGTATATTTATTATATTCATGATACATTTTTTTCTATTTAATTCTATTTAAAAAACGTATAAAAGCAAGCATATAAAAATTTAAAAAAAATAAAAAAATTGGTCCTTTTAAATGCTACAAGTGAAATTTGCTATAGATAACATTTTATTTAAGTGTTTTAAATTGTTCATGTTTTTAAAAAGCATTAGATGGCAGCAAAGGTTATACAAATATGAGAAGGCATGAACAATTAAATATCTCTAATATCAGCAAATAGCCTAATTGTTACCGTACCAATATGTTGTACATCTCTAAATTAAACATACAACCTTGGGTATGGGGGGTTGTGTTAACCACCCAGCAACCAACCAGAACCTCCTGATCACCCCGGAGAAAACGTAAAAATCTAATTACATGTGTTCTCTATCTCAGCCATCAGTGAAGAATGAGGGACAGAGGTTGGCTCAGGTCAACATATCAGAACCCATCAGCTCCTGTGAACCATCACAGTCAGACAGCTCCCTCCAGGCTCAGGTCTACAGCCTACAACAGCAGCTAGAGGTTAGTTACTCACGGATTGCTCTATTGTTTAGGGCTGTTTTTTGAGACCCTGTTTTGTTTAAGCTTTGTTAGACTAGAGAGGTCAGTGCTTTTAGTGCAGATTGGATTGTGATAGGATTCTTTAGTATAGGCAGATCTATTGAAAAGAGAGTTGTGATCTCGCTGCTACAAACCCACGCTGTCAGCTTGTTTATTTGCAGCGATTTTCGTAAATATTAATGCATAATATGCACTGATTACAACGTTGACTATATTTATGTTAGCATTTTTCTTAATGGAGAGTTAATGAAGAGCCAGCATCATCACTTGTGATTAACTTTGGAGGGAAGGTGGATTTCTCCCATAACTCCCATAATATAGAATACATTTACAGTATGTATGCTTTAATATTTTTCTCATGTCTCATATTTATATTTTTATTTTAAGACATTCACATAAGCACGCACAGCAAATAAATATCAATAAATACTAGCAACTGTTCAATTTAACCCAATAAAGAGGTTTGGTAGTGCAAAATAGACAAGGCAATCAATTTCACTTAAAACATTTTATTATATAATACATCCAAGGAGATGGTAGAGAAATTTTTCCTTAAGTCAGCACTCATTTGGGGTGTAATACTTGGCTTAACTTAAAGGGATAGTTCACTCAAAAACGAAAATTACTCCATGATTTACTCACCCTCAAGTCATCCCAGGTGTATATGACATTCTTCTTTCAGACTAATAAAATCGGAGTTATATTACAAAGTCCTGGCTAATCCAAGCTTTATAATAGCAGTAATTGTTGCTCTGTTTTTGAAGTCAATAAAAATTAATCTGTCCGTCAAATAACGTGCTCCACATGGCTCCTCTAATAAAGGCCTTCTGAAGCGAATCGATGCGTTTATGTAAGATAAATATTTAAAACTTTATAAAAGTAAAGTTTCGGCCGATCGCCTTCCGTATTCAATTTATGGAAAAAGTGTTGAAAGTGCCTCTGCCGATCAAAGGCTTACGTTACCAGGTACGCTCGTCAGACGTCGCGTACACATCTTTAATTGCGGGAAGGCACTTTCAACACTTTTCCACGGAAGGCGATCAGTTGGAACTTTACTTTATAAAGTTTTAAATATGGATATTTTTCTTACACAAATGCATCGATTCGCTTCAGAAGGCCTTAATTAACCCCCCGGAGCCGCGTGGAGCACGTTATTCGACGGACAGGTGAATTTTTTATGGACTTCAAAAACCGTGCAACTATTACTGCTATTATAATGTTTGGATTAGCCAGAACATTTTAAATATAACTCAGATTTTATTCGTCTGAACGAATAATGTCATATACACCTAGGATGACTTAAGGGTGAGTAAATCATGGGCTAATTTTCATTTTTGGGTGAACTATCCCTTTAAGAAGGAGAACTTCCCAACCCATAACGGAACACTTAGGGCCCTATTTTAATCATCTAAGCACATGGACTAAAGCACACGGCGCAAGTGCACTAAAGTCTTGTCCGAATCCACATTTGCTAATTTAACGACTGGAAAAATGGTCGGCGCACCCGACGCATGGTCTAAAAGGGTTGTCCCTATTCTCTTAATGAGTCATGGGTGTGTTTTGGGTGTAACGTGTAATAAACCATTTTAGAGTGTCATCTCCCATTCCCTTTAAAAGCCAGTAGCGCTCGCCATGGCAGATTACTATTTACATGGAATATAGACACCCTCAAACTCAGTTTAAATACATGTGTGTATTGTCACGATTGGTCAAATAATTTGCCAATTTCATTCGTCATTGCAAATAGGTAGGCTAATTCTGATACATGCAATGACTATCCATTATGACATGTAGGCATTTTTATATTTATGTAAACAATATTAATCTTTTACATTTGAATCATTTAATTTTTCATATTTAAAAATGTTTGTGTGCTGCTGCGCAGTCCTGTGTGTGTAATAAGCAAAGTGTACTCGCGTTGTGGACCCACCTATAGGTGCATATTACTAACGCAATATTACTTACTAAAAAGTACTGCGTTATTGACTTTAGATCAGGTTTATGTTGGTCTATGGCGCATTAAATTTCATTTGCCTCAAAATAGCAGCTCGCCAACAATGCGCCTGAACACACCTTGTTTTCAGACCAGCACGCCCATGGGCGAACAGATGGACACAAGTGCATTTGCTATTTAAACAACGTGACGCTAGACGTGAAAATTATAACTGCGTCAGGCTGAAACTAGCAAAAAACACTTGCATTGCATCGGGTGTATGATAGGGCCCTTAATCTTTCAGTTTATTAAATTTGATTAAATCACCACATTTCACTTGACAAGAATGGTATGAAAAAAACACTGAAAAGTAACTACTGCTGTAACTAAAGCCCAAAGTATACTTCGGCCAGCCGTTTTTTACATCGACGATCATTGCACTGTCCACATGACGTCATTTTTGTCATCAGGAGGCTCCACGAACGTCCGCGCACACTGTCTGCGTGCAGCCCAAATTGTGTCCGTGCGGATGGTTTGCGTACATGTGCGAGTGACTTGAGCACTAGAAAACAAAGCAGACCATGTCATAGGCCACAGAAGAGACTGGATCTTGAGTCAAACCTGTTGCTGTTGGAGAGAACTGGGAATAGTAAGGAAAGATGAAACTGATACACTGAACTGAACAGCTCATACGGGGTACACCGGGCTGGTAACTTCACAGAAGCAATTTTTGCAATCCCAGAGAGTAACATGAGATAGTCCTGTGATATTTAAAAAACAATCTGCTGTGACTGTGATCAAAAACTGCATGCTCCTGAATCACTCTCATCAAAGTTAAGCTTTTACTGTAATCCATCAAAACAGAGCACTATATGACATGTATTGTACATTTCTAAATGAAATGCAAGTTTAGGCATTATTCATTTTACTTTTGAAAACCAATGCATTATGAACTTGTTCTCTTTTTTTATTGCCAGAACTCGGAAAAGCATTACAGACATGTGCTTTCAATATACCGAACACGGTTGCTCAGTGCAGCACAGGTAACATTTTTATTCCTTTATGATTTATATTTTCTTCTTATGTAACAGAAGTAAACCCATGAAAATAGCAGTGTTTATGTTCTAGAAACTGTGGTCTTCTTTTGCAGGGTTTCATGGATGAAGAGGCCAGAGTGGCTCTGCTTCAGATTGCCAAGATGAGAGAGTGCTGAGTGTGTGCTGAGCATTCATTGTGCATATGTATAGACACTACTGTTCAAAGGTTTGGGGTTGGTAAGATTTTTGTAATGTTTTTGAAAGAAGTCTCATATGTTAACCAAGGCTGCCTTCAATTGTGAAATGTCATTACAACCTAAAATAACTGCTTTGTATTTAGATATGTCATCATTTTTTTTTTTTTTTCTGTAATGGCAAAGCTGAGTTTTCAGCAACCATTCCTCCAGTCTTCAGTGTCACATGATCCTTCAGAAATCATTCTAATATGCTGATTTGGTGCTCAAGAAACATTTCTTATTATTATCAATGAGCTGCTTAATATTTTTGTGGAAACCGTGATACCTTTTTCAGGATTCTTTGATGAATAGAAATAACATTTTAAATGTCTTCTACTGTTACTTTTGAAGCGTGGCTTTGGAGATGCTCTGAAGGGAGGGTGGGAACTTATGCTTTCAAAGCTAGCTCGCTATTGGTAGCCTCTCTGAAAATTGCCTACCCTACCTTTAATACATTGTTCCTGGATAAAAGTATTAATTTATTTGTCAAAAATACATTGCTGGCCTAAACATTTGAAATGTGGAGAAATGTATACATTACACGGTGTCTACAATGGACACAACAAAGGGACCATTGCAAATCCATTGAGATCCAGCTTTCTGGACCTAATCGGTGGAGCTAGAAGGTCCAACCACACCATAACCCTCACCTTAAACCTAGTATCCCTAAACCGATTGCGTCCGGTGTAGACACGGTGTTAATCACTAGTTCTTTAACAGAAAACGGAGAATTCAATTTGGCGTGACTTAGGTTTTTTATGTCCCCATTTCATTAATTAATGTCTTAATGTACATATTAACTGTGGCTCTTTGTAATGAATTTACATTGTAATTAAACTAAAACTATTAAACATGTTGAAATTATACAAATGAACTTTTCCTTTAAAGACATTTCCCCCCCAATAATTATTCCTTATTTTCCCCTCTAGTTTCTTTCTTTTTTTGGGTGAAATTAAAGGTGAAGTGTGTCATTTATTAGGGGTGTAACAAATACATCGATATAGATGGATTGATACATCGATTAAATGACTAACGATGTATCGATGCAATGCAATGTTCGGTTGACAACATCTTTGCATTTTTAACTGGATATTTTCTGACAGGATTTCACACAGCTCATTTTATGGTAGAAAAGAAGAATCTAAGGAGCTGTTCACACAGAATGCGTTTTTCCATTCCACTGCTACTTTTCCATTGTTTTTCCAAAGTAACACGGACGTTTTTAATGACACATGACACAGCATTCTAAAAAGCGATACTTAAGTTAAAATAAATTCAACTTGGGCTTTTTTTTTTCATTTCACTGACCTGCGTCTCACGTTTTAACAGCAAAATCATGTTCTGTGTGAACCGGCCCTAACCCTGCTCCTGGAGAGCTATATCCTGCAGAGTTTAGCTCCATCCCTGATCAAACACACCTGGAAAATCTAACCAAAGTCGTCAGGATTACTTTGAAAAATTATAAATTACATTATTTGATTGAGTAGGGATGGAGCTAAACCCTGGAGGACAGTGGGCCTCAAGGGCTAGAATTGCCCACCCCGAAGGTTGAAGACGAGACACTGCAGCAGTGTAAAAATACAAACTATTTTATATGTATATGCCTCAAATTTAGGACACTTAGACATACATGCAGCATATTTTGCATATTATATTTTTATATAATGTATCCTGGGAGATACAACTCATAAAATCCAAACTATATCAAATATATTTCAAATATTATTTTGTATATGGGTGAAATGCTGTTTCATGCAAACTGAGCTTTTTACCCATGGTTAAGATTCCCATCCTAAACATGGACAAAGTAAAAAAAAATAATAAAGTTGATGGAGTATTTCTGTGCCCAAAATACTCCTTCTGGATTCTCATAAGTTTCTGAAAGTTTTTTTTGAGTATGGGTAAATGTGACGTCAGATGGGGCGGAATGTCCTTGTACGGGCTCTTCTCCCGGAAGGGCGCACGCGCGACTAGAGCGAGAGAGCGGCTGCCCTGTCACCGGACTTCACGAAATCAACAATGTCATTAAACCAAAGATGTGTGTTTTCGGTTGTCATGGAAAGACAATCATGTTTTTCTGGAGCAGCAACGGAGTTGTGCAAGTGTTTGTTTGTTCCCTGAATTTCGGCGACGATGGTTTATAAACAAGGTTCAGTTCAACTCCGGATTTGCAGGCGGTGAGTAAAAATGCTTCAAATGTCTGTGTTGTTAGCTATCGATTCCATTGTTTTTCTATGTAAACATGCATAGCTCAACGCAATAGCTGCGCATGCTCGTCTTTCTTTAGCTTCGCCTGAACGATACGCCCCCCAGCCGCTCGGCTTTTTTCGGAAAGACTCGGTACAGCCTATCTTTTTTTTATAAATATAATAAAACAAAAGACTTTTCGGTGATATGAAAGATGCAATACTACTCTATAGGTACTCAAGATTGACATGAGATTGACTGAAAATGAGTGTTTCCCCCGCCCTTTAAGTCCAGATGATATAAAAAGTGACATGATCGTTTTCAACTCTTGCCTGTTTTATGGTTAATGATGGAACAGTCAGACCTTTTACAAAGCCACACGCTGTGTTCTTGAAGTGAAGGGCTCAGACTGCCCTCTTGTGTTTTGTACTACACACGTTTGCCTTTTGACGCAAATGCTAGGTGATTTTGTGTTCTCTAAGGTAAATATTTTGCTGTGAGAATGAAAGTAGAGTGGTGAGCAGTATGGAAGCTTGTTTCTGCTGTAAGGGTGGTTTCACGACATTGGTTCCGGCTGCAGTATTGCCGACTGACTATTATGATTTATTTTTTACACAAAATCTGTTGCTCCATCAATGTTCATTAAAAACATATATATTTCTTTCTGCAACTAGTGAAAAGCACATTTTTCTTAAGCTGTGGCTTTAGCTCCGTTTTTACCCTTCTATTAATTGTAGGCTACCCAGCATAAAATGTTACCTGAGAAAAAAGAATTTAGGAAGAATCTCCCTCCAAAAAGAGGAGACAAAGAAAAGAAGATCCAGAGCAACAGTAACAATGTTCTTTTATCCCCATCTTGACCATTTGACTGAAACCCAAATGTGAGAGATTCAAACTGACCAATCAGCAGATTACAGCTTCCCTCGCCATACGAAAGGTGTGACAAATAGCAGACCACCGATGCACACACACATTGGCCTACGGGCCTTGATCACTATCAGTATGACCCAAATGCAAAAGGTAATCGCGACTTTTTATCTCACAATTATTTTCCCCCCCTCAGAATTGTTAGCTATAAGCTTGTTATAAAGTTCAATTCTGAGGAAAAAAAGTAAAGTTTATATCTCACAATTATGAGAAAAAAAGTCTGAATGACCTTTTCTATTTTTTATTTAGTGGAGGAAACAAGCATCTCTGATGTCCTGAAAAATCATATTAACAAGTGCTACTTACTGTTTTGAATTATTAATAAGGCAAAAGAATGGACATGGAAAGACACTGTTTATGTACTTAATGAAATCTATCCCTTGGTCTTGGCAAAAAAAAAAGTTTTTCTCAGTTGTGCATTTTTTCCAAGACGAGCCCTTACAATAAACCCTAATATACAGACTCCACAAATACTCAACATATGGTTTTGATTTTAGCACTCAACAGAAAAATGAGAGACTTGTTGTTAAACATTGACCTCAACGCAGTCATCCATCAAGACTTTTATTTGCGCTAATACGATTTATTGTCTACACTGAGGTTTGGCTGAGCCTCACGCTTGCACAGACCTGTTTTTTTCTCTTCTATGAACTGACTGTGGTCATTGTGGTTTCATTCAGTTTCTTGGCTTGGCTGGTCATGTTGTAGCTATAGTTTATCAAAACTTGTGACATTGAGAAGAGCTATTTTGGCACTGCATTAACGGTTTATTCCACTGAAGTCTGAAGATTTTGAGCAGGAAAGGAACATAATACCCCATTAACTTGGAAGGAACCCTGTCCCTCCCCACAACCTAACCCCCCTCCATCCACCTCAATTTGTTCACTTGAGACCCACTTCCCTCCCTAGCTATTATTGTGTCTCATATTTAATAGAGGAGCGAACCACAACATTGGTTTCATGTTTTGTTATTTGTGGTCTGATCTGCCTAAGCTGTTCTCAGTAATTATGGTGAATACTTCTCAATGTGCCTGGGATTTTTTCCTTTAATCAGATTTCCAAAGTACTAACCAGAACCAGATGCCCACTTAGTTTGTCTCATATTACTGTGTGCTTGGAGATCACAGGATTGCGATCACTTTTAACAATATACTAACAAGTACTGACTGCTGACGACCACACCTCTTCCCCTGAGGGAGTCTAAGGGGGCTAAGATCCATTTGCAAAAGAGTTCAGAACCCAACTAGACCTTATACAATTTTGGCAATTTCACCTTGTTCACCTTTTGGACACTAGGATTCTTGGTCTTGCTGTAGTATACCCACAAAATGTTGTCTTTGTGTAGCTAGCCCGAATAATATGAAGAAGTTCAGCTCAAGTTTGGTGCTGGTTTTACATTTTCCTCTTTCTTCTAGCTGGAATTTCCCCTGCTCCACACACCTGTTGCAGAATGCTAAAAACTCATTCTCATAACTGTAAGGCAAAAAATATAGATTATTCAAGGTATGAAATATATTATGTAAAAGTATATACATCATAGTAATAGTTGACGGTCATTTAAATTCATTAGCTAATTTAACCAAATAAAATTTAAGCTATACATGGGAATCACGTAAAGGAATCAACATTAAGAAATTTGAAAAAAACAAAAATACCAACAAAAAACACACACACACACAAAAAAAAACAGCCCTGACCCATCGAGGCATGGACTCCACTAGACTCCTGAAGGTGTGCTGTGGTATCTGGCAACAAGATGTTAGCAGCAGATCCTTTAAGTCCTGTAAGTTGCGAGGTGGGGCCTCCATGGATTGGACTTGTTTGTTCAGCACATCCCACAGATGCTCGATTAGATTGAGATTTGGGGAATTTGGAGGCCAAGTCAACACCTCAAACTCATTGTTGTGCTCCTCAAGCCATTCCTGAATCCTTTTTTGCTTTGTGGCAGAGCACATTATCCTGCTGAAAGAGGCCACAGCCACCAGGGAATACCGTTTCCATGAAAGGGTGTACATGGTCTGCAACAATGCTTAGGTAGGTGGTACTGGTACGTGCCGAAGTAACATCCACATGAATGGCAGGACCCAAGGTTTCCCTGCAGAACATTGGCCAAAGCATCACACTGCCTCCGCCGGCTTGCCTTCTTCCCATAGTGCATCCTGGTGCCATGTGTTCCCCTGGTAAGCGACACACACGCACCCGGCCATCCACGTGATGTAAAAGAAAAAGACCAGGCCACCTTCTTCCATTGTTCCAGTTCTGATGCTCATATGCCCACTGTTGGCGCTTTCGGCGGTGGAAAACGGGCCAGCCTTCGCTCCCTACGTGCATCAATGAGCCTTGGCCACCCATGACCCTGTCGCTGGTTCACCACTGTTCTTTCCTTGGACCACTTTTGATAGATACTGACCACTGCAGACCGAGAGCACCCCACAAGAGCTGCAGTTTTGGAGATGCTCTGACCCAGTCATCTAGCCATCACAATTTGGCCCTTGTCAAACTCACTCAAATCCTTACGCTTGCCCATTTTTCCTGCTTCTAACACATCAACTTTGAGGACAAAATGTTCACTTGCTGCCTAATACAGTGAGGAAAATAAGTATTTGAACACCCTGCTATTTGGCAAGTTCTCCCACTTGGAAATTATGGAGGGGTCTGAAATTGTCATCGTAGGTGCATGTCCACTGTGAGAGACATAATCTAAAAAAAAAAAATCCAGAAATCACAATGTATGATTTTTTAACAATTTATTTGTATGATACAGCTGCAAATAAGTATTTGAACACCTGTCTATCAGCTAGAATTCTGACCCTCAAAGACCTGTTAGTCTGCCTTTAAAATGTCCACCTCCACTCCATTTATTATCCTAAATTAGCTGCACCTGTTTGAGGTCATTAGCTGCATAAAGACACCTGTCCACCCCATACAATCAGTAAGAATCCAACTACTAACATGGTCAAGACCAAAGAGCTGTCCAAAGACACTAGAGACAAAATTGTACACCTCCACAAGGCTGGAAAGGGCTACGGGGAAATTGCCAAGCAGCTTGGGGAAAAAAGGTCCACTTGGAGCAATCATTAGAAAATGGAAGAAGCTTAACATGACTGTCAATCTCCCTCGGACTGGGGCTCCATGCAAGATCTCACCTCGTGGGGTCTCAATGATCCTAAGAAAGGTGAGAAATCAGCCCAGAACTACACGGGAGGAGCTGGTCAATGACCTGAAAAGAGCTTGGACCACCGTTTCCAAGGTTACTGTTGGTAATACACTAAGACGTCATGGTTTGAAATCATGCATGGCACGGAAGGTTCCCCTGCTTAAACCAGCACATGTCAAGGCCCGTCTTAAGTTTGCCAATGACCATTTGGATGATCCAGAGGAGTCATGGGAGAAAGTCATGTGGTCAGATGAGACCAAAATAGAACTTTTTGGTCATAATTCCACTAAACGTGTTTGGAGGAAGAAGAATGATGAGGACCATCCCAAGAACACCATCCCTACTGTGAAGCATGGGGGTGGTAGCATCATGCTTTGGGGTGTTTTTCTGCACATGGGACAGGGCGACTGCACTGTATTAAGGAGAGGATGACGGGGCCATGTATTGCGAGATTTTGGGGAACAACCTCCTTCCCTCAGTTAGAGCATTGAAGATGGGTCGAGGCTGGGTCTTCCAACATGACAATGACCCGAAGCACACAGCCAGGATAACCAAGGAGTGGCTCTGTAAGAAGCATATCAAGGTTCTGGTGTGGCCTAGCCAGTCTCCAGACCTAAACCCAATAGAGAATCTTTGGAGGGAGCTCAAACTCCGTGTTTCTCAGCGACAGGCCAGAAACCTGACTGATCTAGAGAAGATCTGTGTGGAGGAGTGGGCCAAAATCCCTCCTGCAGTGTGTGCAAACCTGGTGAAAAACTACAGGAAACGTTTGACCTCTGTAATTGCAAACAAAGGCTACTGTACCAAATATTAACATTGATTTTCTCAGGTGTTCAAATACTTATTTGCAGCTGTATCATACAAATAAATAGTTAAAAATCATACATTGTGTTTTCTGGATTTTTTTTTTTTTAGATTATGTCTCTCACAGTGGACATGCACCTACGATGACAATTTCAGACCCCTCCATAATTTCAAAGTGTGAGAACTTGCAAAATAGCGGGGTGTTCAAATACTCATTTTCCTCACTGTATATCCACTCACTAACAGGTGCCGTGATGAAGAGATAATCATTGTTATTCACTTTGCCTGTCAGTGGTCATAATTCCTAATTAACAGTCTTGAACAGTTAAATAAATATTATATATATATATATATATATATATATATATATATATATATATATATATATATATATATATATAATGTTAAGAACTTAGTTCAGCATTTTTAAATTCATTAGTTAATTTAATCTAATTAAATTTAAGCTATACTATGAATCATGTACTTAAGGGACATTAAGATGAACAAAACATGACCCAAATTTACGATCAATTTACAATAATGGGAATTTGGGGGGAATTGTATAAATAAATTATTAATGAATTCTTAGTTCAGCATTTTTAATTTAGGGATGGTTTTAATACAACCCTTATCAAGTAATGTCCAGGAAAGCATGGTATCAGAAAACCATTTGACCCTTTAAACTGTGTGTATTGGGCATAGTGTTTCACAGTGGTATCAAATCTCTCGCTAAGATTCTTCAGTCATGGTGTCAGTATGTCTGTTTCTGATCACACAAGCCGTGTTAAAATTAGTCCTGCTGTGGCCATTCAAGTGCTTCTTAGAGCTTTGTGACATCTGAGTTGAGGGTTGCGTCACTGTTTTTCCCCCTCATTAAGCTACGGTTAACCACCAATGGATCAAGGCCCTGTTCTCATTCTCTCCGCTTCTGTCCCAGCCCAGCACAAATTACACATTCCTGGAGGAGAAGACATCCCACATTCACACGTCTCACAAGGTGCTGACATTCCCTATCTGTTACAGCACCACTGTAATGGGAGAAGAGAGTTAGAGCGCTCTTCCCCCCAAACCCCCACATTAGTGTGTGAAACACTGGAACGTCGCAACCACAGGGCATATGGGATGTATTTATAGCATCACTGGGTTATATACTCTGCTGACAGAAATGTTGATGATGTATTCCAGTCCTGATTATGAGAGATGACTTTGTTTTCATCCCATCAGGCTGTTGTCAGGTTTGAGCCCGTTCTGCTGTAATACTTTTACTGCAGGGTGTGTGTATCAGACTCTCCCCCACATCTCTCTCATTACGTAAACCACATAATGAGGCAATCATCTGTCAAAACCTCAGAGATCTTGTTAGAAACTGTCAAGCGCAAGAGGTTTTTTTGGGTCATTTTGGAAAGAAAATGCCTGCTAAATGTGTGGCAGTTGTGGCCTAATGGTGGAGAGTCGGACTTGTAACCCAAAGGTCACAGGTCAGAAGGGTTACAAGTGTTCACTACTCACTGCTCCTAATGTGTGTGCATTATCTTGGATGGGTTAAATGCATAGGACAAAGTCTGAGTATGGGTTGCAGTGTTAGGGAGTAATTAGTTACATGCAACTAGATTACGCAATTTAATTACAAAATAAATGTAATTGTAATCTGTTACAGTTACTGAGAAAAAATGTGTTATTAAAGTAGTTACTTATGAAAATGTTAATGATTACAAAGGGGGTTACATCTGAATATGTTCTGTAAAAAACTAGGATATGTTGAATAATAGTAATTTGTCGCTTTGCCTGTTTTTGATGTACACAATATCTCTTGCCATTTAAAGGCCGTTTAGTGAAGAGATGCTATTCGGATGTTTTTGATTGGCTCTCTAGTTTTAATTTGCAGTCAGAATCAGAATCAGAAAGAGTTTTATTGCCAAGTGTGCTTGCACACACAAGGATTTTTCTTGGTGCTGAAGCTTCCAGTGCACATATACAATACAAACACAAGAACCTGGTAATACAAATTCTAAGAATAAAAATATGAAAAGTAGTATAAAAAATATAAGGTCACAGTTCCGTTTAGTCAGAATAAACATTTACAGATTAAGAGTACAGGTCCTGGAGGGTTGGCAGGGGAGCACCAATAATCCTCTCCGCAGTCCGAATTGTGCGTTGTAGTCTCTTGATGTCAGATTTGGTAGCTGAACCAAACCAGACAGTGATGGAAGTGCATAAGACAGACTCAATGACAGCCGAGTAGAACTGAATCAGCAGCTCCTGTGGGAGGTTGAACTTCCTCAGCTGACGAAGGAAGTACAGTCTCTGCTGGGCCTTTTTCACAATGGAGTCAATGTGATTGGCCCACTTCAGGTCCTGAGAGATGGTAGTGCCCAGGAACCTGAATGACTCCACTGCTTCCACAGTGCTGTTCATGATGGTGAGTGGGGGAGAGCTGGGCTGTTCCTCCTGAAGTCCACTATCATCTCCACCGTTTTGAGCGTGTTGAGCTCAAGGTTGTTATAACTGCACCAGACAGCCAGCTGTTCAACCTCCAGTCTGTAAGCAGACTCGCCACCGTTTTGGATGAGGCCGATGACAGTGGTGTCGTCTGCAAATTTCAGGAGCTTCACAGAGGGGTCTTTAGAAGTGCAGTCATTGGTGTACAGGGAGAAGAGCAGTGGGGAGAGAACACACCCCTGGGGGGCGCCAGTGCTGGTAGTGAGAGTCCTGGATGTGAGTTTCCCCAGTCTCACGAGCTGTTGCTGGTCTGTCAGGAAGCTGGAGATCCACTGATAGATTGAGGATGGCATGGAGAGCTGGGTCAGTTTAGCTGAGATTCTGAGTGCACCACGTCTGCCAATTACATCAGTCCACATTGCCGCAGAAAGCTAAACAAAAAGGCGTTCTAATGGAAATGAGAAAAGTAATCAAAAAGTAATCGAATGTAATCAGTTACATTACTTTTAATGAAGTAATTGACAGTTACACTACTTATTACATTTTAGATAGGGTAACTTGTAATCTGTAACCTATTGCATATCACAAGTTACTTTCCAAACACTGATGGGTTGCCATACTTGGCCTTTGTGTCACGTCACTTCACTAAATGCCTTGAGTTTTATTGAATTTTGATTAGCTTTGAAACCATCTGTCAAACCAAAAATTATCCAGAAACTAGATATAATTTTTTTCGAGTGGGCGCAGGACACTATAGTTCATTTTTATAAGTGAGGATAGCAAACTAAAGTAAACTTTGACATATTATACCCAAAAATTCTTCATACAGTGGACTAGCAGTAAAATTGATCAGAATTTGGGACCAAAATGATTCAGACACTTTGCCTTTACCATGTTTTGCTTAAGTGTTCTTTCTTTATTTGCTAATGCAACCTTTTACACCACAGACTGAACATTGCCTGGTAATTGGTTGACCTTAGTTGGTATTATCTACTTAAATTTAACAGCTGATTGGTTGATCGTAATCCATTACATACCTTTCTATCAGAGCTATCTGACATTATCAAGATGAATTTGTTCTGAAACAGTTTAACTCTGAGTTCTTGTCATATTTTATTACCATTTCCTAAACTATAGCGAATAAACTGTGATAATGTGAGAAAATATTGAAGGTGTCTGAATACATTTTGGTTCGACTGTATATGCTAGTGTAGGCCTAAATTATTATCAACATTTTAAGACATTATCTTGCGCTTAAGGACATATTCATATTTTTGTACAGTATAACACTCTCTAGAGTAAGTTTTTTTCCCCCCACTTGCAATTGCAAGTGGAAAATTATGGTTCACAATTGTGACAAAGACTTTTTTTAAATGGGGAAAAGTCCTATACCATCTTCTTGTTTCATTAACTTGTTTCATATGTTTTCTTGTCAATCGATTTCAGAATGTACATTTATAAAATGCTCAGTTATGGTAGAGTAATGCCATTTCATAAAATTATTATTAAACACATCTTTTCCACCACAAAACACCTTTTAGACCTTGTCCAAATAAATCAAAATCAATACCTCTAAAGTTGAACCCCTCAAAAAGAATTACACATTAGATGATATCATAGAAAAGGATAATAAGATGTTCTCGTTTTAGTCAGGATGGTCATTTAACTCTGCATGATGTACCTTGGTGTCGGCTCAAAAAACGAACTGAACAAAACACAAGAATGGGCATTCCTGCATTATTCAGGAAGCTGTAACTTTATCCAGCTTTCTGTGACATGGGGTGTGACCTAATGGTTGAAGACTAGGGCTCTAGAGGTAAGAAATTGGAGGGTAAGTGAGATCACAATCCTATCCTGTTGTCATTGAGCAATTGATCTCACTCAAATGGGTATGCTGATGATATAATTTTGTAATGAAGAAAATGAGAAAACATGCAAGTATCGTGGTCGTAGATTTTTTTAGACCCCAGTGTATATACGTACAGTAAATGTTTATGTGTGCTTGACAGATCATTTGTATTGGAAAATGCCTTGGCCGCAGAAAGGGGCTGTGGTCTCCGCCATCTATTACAACTCGAAAGATCAAACCCCTCTCCTCCGGAGGGAAGAATCCGCAAGATATAAACAGGCTGTTAAATAGAAAACTACATCTGTGTTCATTTGTTTCAGCCAGAGGAGGCCACATTTGGTAATCCTTACTGAAAATTATTTTCAATCTCTTCAGAGAGTGAAAAAAGTTTAGCCTGCCATCTGTTTCCTATGGGAGTGCAGCAGTGGATGAGTGTTGAGATGTGGACAGCCAAAGATTCCCCATACTCATAGCTCCCACCCGACTTGCATCACATTCTCTTCCTTAAAGCATTTGCAGACATGTTTTGAGAGGCGTATGTGAGATTAATCGAAGCCATGCTCTGTTTGAAAAGTTAGAAACGCTGTTTTTGGGCTGCTGTGGGTCTTGCAGAACATCACTGTCTTCATTAGTTGAACTGAACTGTTTTAAAATGCTACATTTGAGGACAGACTAGAAACTACCTGCGCCTTTAAGGGGATCAGAATGTGATTTGTCTGTCAGTCAAGTAGCAATAGATCATGGAGCAATTATGGGATACATGTCAGTCTACGCCCGAGACTCTTTAATGAGACGTCAGAGTTGTTGAGCAGTTTTCCTCTATGCTGTGCTTCGGAGATTCATAGTTTGCGTAGCATAGCACTTCAAAGCAAACCCTTACCGAACACACTTTTTATCACATGCTGGTGTGTAACATTGAAAGGATGACATTGATAATGGCATAAAAGTACAGGCTGTATGAAGCATCATCAGGATGTGCTAATGAAGTCTGAGACTAAAAATAAGCCAGCTCACCTCTTTAGGAGAAGGAAGAATTGGGCCTTTTGAAGTACACAGGGGTGTGTAAAAGCTCTGTATGGGTGGGTTCTGAGTGTTTGAAGAGGGAAAATATGCTTGACAGTGCTCTCTCTATCTCTCTTTGTCTTTTGTTCCTCATTAGACTGCATACAGAGTAAAAACAGCCTCTAATGTCACCTTTACAAGCGGCCTCGTCTGCCCCTTTCATCTCGGATCCTCTACAACTTTTCATCACTCTGATCCTCCTGTGATCCGGAAACTTTGATTGAGCCTTTGTGCTACAAATTTGTTGGTGAATTGAAATGCAGATTCCCTGATGAGTGACTTTAGGGGTGAAAAAAGAAATTACCTTGAGATGGTGATTATCCACCTGGAAAACGCAAGGAAGAATTGCCTTAAAAATAGGATGCTTGTGAATTTGCGTGTGTGTGCTCGCGCGTTAACATGAGGATGAATTTGCTTCCTTCCGTAAGCTCATATAAAAGACTTGAGAGAAGAGTTAAATTAAATGGTTTAATATCAATTCACGACTATTACAGGGACCTAGCTTTCTTTGGTTAGATTTGTTGTATGTTCTTGTTGAAAATAATATCTATAGTACATGAACATTTTCATTCGTTGAGTTGAACAGTTTAATTTAGGTAACACTTTACAATAAGTTTAAATAGTTAATACATTATGTATCATCCACTAACATTGGAAAACATTTTCACAGCATTTATTCATCACTTTATAACTATGCTAATGTAATATTGTTCATTCGTTGTTAACGTCTGCACTGTAAACCTGAATAAGTTGGCAAAACTCAAAACATTTGAGGTATGGTAATTCAAAGTTTAAGATTTTTAATTGCTCTTAACTTGAAATAGTTCAACCCATTCATAACTTAAAATAATCATGTAATCTCAATTTAAATATTTTTTTGTAGTGGAAACTTGGCTAGCTTTAAAGGGACAGTTCACCCAAAAATGAAAATTAGCCCATGATTTACTCACCCTCAAGTCATCCGAGGTGTATATGACATTCTTCTTTCAGACGAATAAAATCAGAGTTACATTAAAAATGTTCTGGCTAATCCAAGCATTATAATGGCAGTAATAGTTGCTTGGTTTTTGAAGTCCATAAAAAATGCATCTGTCTGTCAAATAACGCGCTTCACACGGCTACGGGGTGTTAATAAAGGCCTTCTGAAGCGAATCGATGCGTTTGTGTAAGAAAAATATCCATATTTAAAAATGTACTTCATTTTTTTCTATGGCTCTTCATCAGCCATCCCCGAACAAAACCGAAACCGAACAGTGTTTATGTTATTTTTTTACCCCTTATCAGACGAGCGTATTCCCAGCGGCATCACTTCCGGCGAATAAGGTCAAAATACATGCAAAATACCGGCGCGATCATATATATATATATATATATAGATTCCTCATTAGTGCCTGCGCGGATTGGTCGAATGAGGCATCTACGTATATATATCTTTAATTGCGCCAGTATTTTGACCTTATTCGCCGGAAGTTATGGCGCTGGGAATACGTTCGTCTGATAAGGGGTAAAAAAAAGAACAAACACTGTTCGGTTTCTCGCAGAAACCGATCGTTTCGTGTCTTAAGACATCAATGTGTCGCCACGAGCCGCATGGTTCAATATGGATTCGTATGTCTATGTGTTTTTACTCTCATTGCTCTCATACTTTAAAATATCCCCATTGACATGCATTATACGACTATCACACTGCAACGGTTGGAGTTAAAAATCTTCATTTGAAAAAAAGACCCCTACATCTTGGATGCCCTGGGGGTAAAGCAGATAAACATTAAAAAAATAACATTAACATTAATCGCGCACAAAACATTATAGCCTATAATACTTAATTTTAGCATTTACTCTCCATTTCAAGTGAGCAAAGCATGCTGGGAAATAAAAAAATCCCGGCCCAGTTTCGGTTAAATTTAAGTTTGTCTAAATGAAAAGAAACAAGTTGATAACACTCAAAACAATGAAACAATTCAGATTACTTAAAATGTGCAGTTTTGTGAACTCACAAGAAAAAGAAAGTTCTAAAGTTCTCTGTTTAATTTAGGTTTACCCTTATCAAAGCAATTAATTATTTTGACCATTAGGGTTTACAGTGTTACTGTTAAATTTATACAGGTTGTTAATATAAAATGTATTAGTAGACTATATGTAGAAAATGTATTCCTGTAGATGCTTTCCCTATTTAAGCAATGTAGCTAAGACTGTTTGTGTATTATTATTTTTATCTGCTGTACTCCATTTCTCCAGCAGAGAGCAGGCTTGTATTGCAGTGAGACATCAGTGTCTATCAGTGAGGCTGTTTCTATCAGTCCAGCAGATGGCAGCCTCAAAAGTCACAGCACTTGTGTTGCTGCTATAAACAAAGACTGATGAATTGTAGGTGCTCTAAAGAAGGTTTGAATTAAGGCTTGTATGTCAGTGTAACATCAGTCATTAACTACATGGTAAATGAGAGAAAATTAACCAAAGTTTTTATTTAAAAACTAAATTCAGTTCAGGCTGATAACATTGAGAAATGTTTTCAGATGTGATATACATATGCATATCATTACCAATACCTTAATGTTTCATAAATTAATGTATAGTTGCCCAAAATAGATCATTGCTTATAGTCTGACCATAGTTGTTCATGTACCATTGAGTTTGCTGTGCGTGTGTGGATAGCTGAGGTGCAGTGGAGAGTGGAGACAGAGTCAGTGCTGTGACCCCCCTGTAAACCACAGACCTCAGCACTGTCGGTTTGCACATTGACAGGCTCCACTCCCTGTGGGTTTGGCTGGAGGTGGCCTGGAATTGACCCACAGCCTGTGGGCGCTCGGGGGAGGCAGGGTTAGTACTTTGGCTAAGTGCAATGTGGATAACAGTGTGTGAGTTAGCAGAGCTGAAGTTCCTTTCCCACAGATTTCCACTGAGGTTACAGCTGCGATCTACTGAATATTTTTTAAGCATAAGAACAAATTAATATGTGGTTTGGGAAGAGGGCAAACATCTGCAGGACTCTCTCCAAATACACAAAAGAGCATTAAATTAAACATGTTTTAAACTTTTTTATACACAAACACAGTGATGGGGGAGTTATGTAATCAGATTACTTTTTTCAAGTAACTAGTAAAGTAAAATTACTTTTAAATTGACAAAAATTAGTTACTTTTTCAAATAAGTAATGCAAGTTACTTTATTTTCCCATTTATTGACTGACAGCTCTGCATGTTGAGAGAAATCATGAGTGTGGTGCAGAGGCCTTGTGTGCACTATGTAAAGTTCAATATTCCTCAAAATGTAAAAAAAAAAAAAAAAAAACAGAAAACCGCAAACACAAAATATTTTACTACACTGTGTGCAGTACAAATATACTTTGTGTTTAATCTCACTTTATTAACCAATGCCTTTGCAGCTGACCTTTGATGACAGGGGCGTAAATCGCGGGGGGACAGGACCCCCCCAATCGGAGGGCTGTCCCCCCCTAAAAACCATGCTGAGTATTGTAAATAATATAACAATATATACTTAAAATAAATGTGTAAGTAGTAAAACAATACAAACGCAAACGAGACAAAAAATGCGTTTTAAGTTTAGAAACATTTTGAGTCCCCCCCCCCCCCCCCCCCCCCCCCCTTGCCTCACAGTGGTTTGATCCACCGTGCACCTCAACTAATGTTACCCATAGACCGTAGAAAAACTACCACACAAGTTTGGGGAGAGAACAAGGCTCTTCAGACAGCAGTTGTGAAACACCAGTAAGTAGCTGTCAAGGCTATTTTATTCACTTTAAACGTCAGATGAAATGACTTTTCTCTTTAATACAGATTAGGCTAAACACTGTTAACATCACTTGCCCACCGCCGCACCGCCCTGCCCCGCTGTACAGTAATAACATCATTTAGTTCAGTTAGAGAAATGACAAAACAATTAAAAACTGAACGGGTCTGCTCAATACAGCACCAGCCGAACGAGCAAACAGCTGACAGACAAGATTATCGTTTTTTTTTGTTTCAAAGCGTAAAAGCGCCTATTTAAGGGAGTGTGTCATAGTACTGTTTTGTTGTTGTGTTTTTCATTACGAATAATCGGCTAATGAACCCAAAATTCAAGCAACCCGCCCACAAATTCTAAAAATTGGCTAATTCTAAACCGAAAGTTCAGTCAGATCTGTGTTGGGTTTTGCTCAATATGATAATAAGTGGCAGATCAGAGGCTTGCTGCAGTTGAATATCTAAATATCTGAATATCATAGTATAAAATACTATGTGGAGGATGCAAGATAATTTAATAATTATAATATGACTGCGTGGTGAACCTTAATCGTATTTAAACTACTATCGCTTTGTGTTGTTGGTCAGATAAAATGACAGAGAAAAGAAAAACGGACATTAGATAATTTTTCAGTACACCAAAACGCCAAATAAGTTCAAAATGTTTTGTTTTTTGTTTTTTTTGTAGTACACATATCCTTACAAGTACGATTTTGGCTGTATTATTTGTGTCCCCTTCAAAAATTGCTCTTGAGAAATTTCATGTTTATTGTCCCCCCCAACTTTTAGATGAAATTTACGCCCCTGTTTGATGATCCACTTCAACCTTACTAATAAACAA